>CM062810.1:948225312-949425312 GCA_031772625.1 Pinus tabuliformis
TGTTACAGATAGGCTACAGTCTTCAGTGCGGAACAAATATATTACATTATATTTCTAATTTCGCTGTATAAAAGATTTATGGTTCGGTTCTTGAATGCATCTTTAGGGTTATCCAGCAGTCTTTATGGTTGAATATCTGCTGTCGTTAAAATGATGAAACCTTTGAATTCGGTTTAATTTCTTATTTCAATAATGGTTGCAAGTCATTTCGAATGGAATTCGTTTCCTAATCGTAGGCCTGTTCGTGCATTCTCTGTTATAATACAGAAGATAATGTTTTTCCTTTTTTTTTCATTAACAAAGAACAGTTTATATCAGTCTCTGTCTAAATTATAGAAGTTACTTTTCCCTATCATTTCCTCTCAAGAAAAGAACAGTTATTCTAAATTCTATTTAAACCGCAGCTACCAGTTTTCTTTCTTCTTTTCATTTAAAAAGAACAGTCAGAGGTTTTTCCTCAACACAGAATAATAACAGAAGTATTTCAGTAGATGTATGCATTGTAAGCCATACCTGCTTCTCTGCAAACCTACTTGTAAATGCTTGCCAAACCACCCGTCCGTAGGAAGACTTCTCCTTGACCTTCCACCCCAAGCACTTGCAGGTCCTACTCGACCGCAATAACACTGGTCTCGCCAGTAAACGCTATCTGATCCTAACCAGACATAGCGTGCACAGGAAATTCTTTTCCTCTTATGCCATCTGATCCTAACCAGACATAGCATGACTGTTTTTTCTTTTTCCTGCCATCTGATCCTAACCAGACTTGGCAATTCCCCTTTTTCCTCTGGGGTCTCAACTACCTCAAGGTAGTTAGGGTTTCATCATAACTGATTCCTCAGTTACTAACCAAGATTAATCATAAACTCAGTTCCAATAGTGCCAACACAATTGTTTTTCATTAACATAAAATTAATAACAAGAATATATATAATTTCAAATAAAGTCTCTGTTCAATAATTACTTTTATCATTTACCAACATTAACTTTTCACAGGGGATATTACAGATAATAGGTGCAATGCAATATATTTTCTTCCTCTAACATTATTGCTAATTAATTGGTTAAATATTGTATGGAAAAAAACTCCACACAATGAAAGCAAAAGTATCTCTACAAAAAAAAATTCGAGTAAATCTCTCTCCATAAATAACTCACCACAATGAAAACTCTCCACACAAAATTCTATGAAAAATGAAAGCTCTATACACCATGAAAAAGTTATTTGGACGAATCTCTCCACACAAGCTTCAATAATATTTTAATTGGAACGTATAGTCATCTTTTGTTGTTTTTTGCATGGCAACATTTTAATGGACTATTTAGATGCTCTCTTCAGAATAGGCGATGCATGTTATGAGGAAAGTAAAATGAAAAAAAAAGTTTGGTTGTTCTCTTATGAATATTTCTGATATAATGAATCTAAAACACTGATGGGCTCTTGAATTACGACGGGATCTCCCTTTGCATTTTTTTTGGATGGATAAACTTCATTTTTTCCCTAGAAATAGTCCAAACGCAAAAGGTAAACTCCCACTTTGTTAGAATACATAAAATATAATACAATATATTGTTTACATCAATTTTTAAATAAAACGATGTCCTCACTTTCAGTATTCTTGTTTTCCTATCCACATTTCTATTGTGTGGAAGTTCACTATGCGGAAGATGTCATTGTGCGGAAGTTATTGTGTGGAAGTTCACTATGCGGAAGATGTCATTGTGCGGAAGTTCAATGTGGGGAGGTCCAATGAGTTGAACTTTTTCCCAGTGAGAGGCATGCAATTGAAAGAAAATAAAAACTTGACAGGAGGCATTATGCATTAATTTCAAACAATAATTAAAATTATTTTCTTTTCTGATCTACTCTGTCTATAATTTTTTACGTTACAAAGCCATGCTTTCCATGAATATGAATGCGTTCCTTATTCCTTCATTTTCATAGCGAAGGGAGCAAAGGAAGAACTTCACATATGTCATGGCACTTTCTCATGAGGTCTATCAGAGAGAAGAAATGCGTAATTAGAGTGAAAACTTGTGAAAAACGTATGCGTAGCAGAGTCATGGGATGTGATACATACTAAACTTCATGATGTACTAGCTATATGATACATGATATATTATTTTCTATAAATTTTAATGAGTCTACCGATTAAGTTTAGTTAGCCTGGGGTCTTTGCTGACGAAGATTTACTTCCTGCAAAGTTCGCTAACCGACAACAACACCGGGTAGTCAAAATAACTAGAAAGATACACACTGTAGTTATAGATAAGAACTATAGTATATAAGTACAAAAACCAAGACAACTCATCGAAATGAGAAAAAAGCACTCCTAAATAAGCGAGCAGACATAGTCACATCTTGTCCATACCTTTCAACAATGGCATAAAAATATATTATTAGAAAAAAAATTTAGACGATACTTCATACTCACTCGATATATATTTGTTCGTTCAATCCATTTTTGGTTGATAGTAAAACTTGATCACATTTATATAATAAAAATGGTATTCTGCGGATTTTTTAAACCATGGTATTTATATATGGTATCATAGTTTATTTTATTTACCATGGTGTTATAATTTATTATATTTTTCCATTGTAATCACTTATGGATTTTGTAAACCATGGTCTTTACTCACGGTATTTGAAATGTATCAAGAGACGTGACCTTCAGTGAAAGATACATGTAAAAAGTATACATATGGAACTGCACCATCGAGTGAATCATCATTTTTCTGATAATGTAGTCTCATGGTATATTACCCATTTCAATACATATTTGAGTTCCTTTTGCGTTATTTTACCACTATATTTCTCTTACCCATTGAGTTTTATAATAATTTTATACAATATTTTTTACACATCATGCCATATCATGAGTTCTTATTATACTATTGTTTTGCAATATTCCTCTTAAGCATTGTGACATATTCCTTTTTCCATTCATGAAATTTATATGGCACTATTTTATGGAGGATGAAACCTTGGTTATGTGCACAAAGATCACCATCACATCCCAAATAAAAATATCCCTATGATTGAGAAACAACAATTTCCCTAGTGTATGACCAACTAATATTGTCCATGACTTTGAAAACATGTGTGTTGGAGATTGAAGCCTTTATTAGGTTTTGGAAATTGCTACTTTACCAACCATACAAAATACTATAGGTTATCTTGTTTATTTTATGTCATCCAAATCTACAATACCTTAATTTTTTTCCATATACATGGCCCAACATGTTCAGTCTTTGAATTGCTCTTTTAGATACCTTAATATATTACATGTTGCACCTGATATTTACCACATAGTCGGCACATTGATTCATTGCCGCCACTTCTTTTTAAAAAATGTATTTTGCCTCTACCTCACTTTTACCAGATATTGCATATTGATAGTGAACAACTTTCCATGGATATTGTGTGACCCAAGTTTTTCTATGTGACCCTCTCAGATGGACTCTTTTTCATGTCACTGTATATGATGGCTTATGAATAATTAACATGACCAACCTTGCATTTATGTGTTTTGCAAAATATATACTATTTAGCTAAAAATATGCCATAACCTATTTTGGCCCCATCTTTAAGAATCAAGCATTTTTTCCTATGCATTAATATTTCTTTTGGTCCAATCGCTAAGAAATAATTTTCTTCAACGGAGTCCTTTTTGATATACCTTGTTTTGAGAATATCATGAGGAATTTATTTAGTTTCAACAACCCAATGTAGATTTTTATGTATTTGTATTACAAGGTAAAATCCTTCAGTATTCCCTATTGTTCAATGATTTGATCTCCAAATTCATTCTCATTCTTGAGGTATTTGTGACCGTAATTTAAATTTGATTTGAATTAAGAATGTCTCCTTGCATAATATCGATTCAAAACATTCATAAACTCAATGTCAATGACTTGGATAACTCTTTCTTTGGTTTAGTCATATAATTACGTTTACTCACTCTCAATTTTAAGTATATAATTTTTTTTACTCTCTCTCGATTGAGTATTTTTTCCCTTTCGTTATTTTGACATGATTGAAAATGGACTTCCTCTCTTTCATGGAAACCAAATATCTATATCTTAGATGTATTGTGAAATTTCAAACAAGAGCTAGAACAACACAATGGAAACCGAATATCTATATCCCAGATGTATTGTGAAATTTCAATAAGAGATAGAACAACCCAATGTGACAACATGCGATTTTTTTTCATTATGTAATATCTACCTAATCTATTCAATTAACCTTATACTGAACATAAATCATGATGAAATACATGAACCACACCCACCAATTAACGATCAACCACAATTAATATGAGTGGACAATTTGGTCCATTTATTGTTGGGTTGTGTTATATTCTTTCCACGACTAACCTACATAGTGAACCGGGGGTTGGGGTGGAGCCTCCCCTTCATTGCGCCGATTGCACAGCGGGGGGTCAAAGGGGGTTTGAGGGGGGTGGGTAGGCCCCCTCTATGGCGTCCGGGACAGTGCCCCGAGAAAAAAAAAATTGGACCCTATATTAGTTGGGTGAACCTACCTATGGTTTTTGGTCCATGGTTTTGGACACAATGGTTTTCAGTCCATGGTATTGGATGCTTCGGCATGTATAAATATGTATTGTAACATTGAAAGGAACATAATGAAAAATCAAGTTGGTAATCCCGGTTTTTGGGATCCAGGGGAAAATCTCTGTGTATATGTGTTTTATGTGTTATGCGCTCACATTGTTTATTTTTCTGTGTTTTAGAATTCATATGTAGGTAATTTCTGTACAAGGTTAAAACCTAGATTTATACCCTTTCTCACCTTCCAGTTCCCTCATGCTTGCCTGTGCTCTTGCATCATCGAGGAATGGTTTATTTATCATTTCAAGTTACTTAGGATGGTGGACATTCTATGAACCATTACACTTTTCGATTGCTTTGGGATGCAGTTGCCCGCTTTGGGAAGATCAAGGTGCTTCATCCATTTTTGTACCAATTTTCTTTCCACTGTAGGTTAACATGTTCAATTTCTCTAATGAATAGAACTCGTTTAAATATAAAAAGGAGGAAGTAGTGACAAGAGTTACAGAAGAGTAGTAAGTGTTAATATCCAAAGCATTTTCTACTTGGGATCTAGACTTTCATATTATAATTTCTTTTGTTTTCCCTACATTGTGTCTGTTTATTGTTGGCTAGAAGCATATTGTTTCTTTGACCTTTTTACAGCCAAGATGAAGCATGATACTTTATGTATCCTATATTCCAACCAAGAGTTGGTTTTCCATGTACTTTTTGGATGTAAAATATTATAAGAACAATGTTATGAGTCTTAGTATTGTATTTTCCTCATATAGTACTTATCTATAAAGCTCTCTTAATGGACACAATTGATTAGAATTATTAATTTAAATTTTGTATCTCAAAATGATTTTATTTCAATCCAAATTGTTGTATATGACAAGAATTTTTCCAATTCCCAACCAATCACTCACTTGGAAATCAAAAGTGGTTGTAGGTGAAGTTGGAGCCAAACAAAATGCAATAAGAAATACTCCTAAATGGAATGAAGATTTATGTGAAATTGTGAGCACCTTCTCTTTGAAATGCAGTAAGAGATCTTCACTAGCTCCTCGCAAATTTTCAACTAGCCAGTTAATGATACTCTTTGGTTTTACACTCCAGTTAATGATGCACACATCTTTTTGTAATGTAGTGGTTGGAATAGCTACTTTATCATCTCCAAGTATTATAGAATCCAAAGATTTTCATGGAAACACAACACTACATGGGGAAGATTATACTGGTCACTTTCTCATTGTTAAGAATTTTTTATTATCTTTTACACCACTTATACATGTTACCAATAAAGATAGAAACACTCTTACACATTGCTATAATTAGATTTATAGCCTCTGGCTTTTAATAAGTAACTAGATCTTATGGTACATTTAGTCTCAAACAAAATAAGGAAAAATTGTAATAACAATGAAAAATGATAATACGAAAATATTTGGAATTACTCTTCTCAATATCCACGTTAGATATCAAAATATATGACAAAAATGAAATGTATGATGTTGATGTACTCGACCTAAACCTTACTATCTGGTATAACATCGAAGCAATAGAGAAATCGCTTAAGAATTTGGCATCACCAAGTGGAAAGGAGGTGCAGTTATCGGTCGTTTCTTTAATTAATGCACCCATCAGGTAAAGTCTCGAGATAAAGCACTAAAAACTTGTGTTTACCAAAGTTTTCAATGACACGCGTATATAAAGATTTCAAGATATAGCACTAAAAACTTGTGTTTACCAAATTTTTCAAGGACACGCATATAAAGTTTTCAAATTTTGTAGGAACTACCTGTAAGTTTTAACCCCGTACTGAAATTACCTACATACAAATTCTAAAACACAAAAAGTAAAAAATGTGAGAGCATAGCACATAAAACACATATACACAGAGATTTCCCCTGGATCCCAAAACCAAGACTACCAGCTTGATTTTTCATTATGTTCCTTTCAATATTACAATACATATTTATACATGTCAAAGCATCTAATACCATGGACCGAAAACCATCACATCCAAAACCATGGAACAAAACTATCGCATCCAAAACCATGTGCGAAAATCATGCACAAAACCATAGGTAGGTCCGCCCAACCTAACATAGGGTCCAAAACCAAAATTTTCTAGGGCGCTACCTCAGACCCCATAAGGTAGGGTTACCTGCACCCCTCAAACCCACTGTGACCCCCCCCCAGCCCCGCCATGCATTCGGCGCAACAAAGGGGGAGCTTCGTTCCCCTTCTAACCCCCCGATTAACTACATGGGCTAGTCATGGAAAGAATATAACACAACCCAACATTCTCCCACTTGTTGTTTTCTTTCCACAAGGGGCCACAAGAGAGCTTAGTCATTTATCCAGCCCTGCAATACCCATTGTTTCTACACACCAAGATAACTTCTCAGAGCTCACATATTTTGCCAATGCATCTGCAGTATTCTTCAAAGTGTCCACCTTTACCAGCAACACCTTTTTCTCTTCTATCATATCCCTCACAAAGTGATATTGAACATCAATGTTCTTTGTCTTTGAATGATATGCAGGTTTCTTTGCCAAGAAAATTGCACTTTGGCTGTCACAGTCTATCCTTATAACTCCATGTACTAACTCCATATTTGAACACAATATCTACAACCAAACTGCTTCCTTGCCTGCATGAGTGGCTACCATGTATTTTGCCTCTATAGTTGATAGTGCCACTATAGATTGTTTCTTACTCATCCAACTGACTGCACCTCCAAATAGGTTAAACACATACCCACTTGTAGATTTTCTCTGATCCAGATCTCCAACCCAGTCTGCATCAACAAAGCCACGAATATCCAACACTCTGTCCAATCTTGGTCTTCCTTGGTAGCACAAACCATAATCACTAGTGCCACGCAAATACCTGAAAACCCACTTCACTGTTGTCCAATGCTCCTTTCCTGGTTTTGACATAAACCTGCTCAATACTCCCATTGCATGTGCAATGTCTGGTCTAGTACATACCATTTCATACATCAAGCTACCGACTACACTTGCATATGGAACACAGGACATGTCCTCTTCCTCTTCTTGTGTCTTGGGACACTATTCAACAGATAAATTTACACCTACAGGAATAGGAACCTTCACCGGTTTACTATCTTGCATATTAAATCTCTGCAATATTGTCTTGACATACTTCCTCTGGTTTAACCAGAGATTCCTCTTTGCTCGATCTCTTTTAATTTCCATGCCCAAATATAGTTTGCAGCACCAAGATCTTTCATGTCGAATTTGGAGGACAATTAGGTCTTCAAATCCTAGATAATTTCTTTGTCATTTCCAACCAACAACATATCATCCACATACAAGACCAAATAAATAACACGGTCACCAATTAATTTAAAATACACACAGTGATCTGCTTTGCTTCTGGTGAAGCCAAGTCACCGTATAAATGTATCAAATTTCTGATACCACATCCTTGGTGATTGTTTTAACCCATACAGAGACTTCTTTAACTTGCATACCAGTTCTTTCTTACCCTTCACTGCAAAGCCTTCAAGTTTCTTCATGTAGATCTGCTCTTCTAGATCCCCGTGAAGAAATGTTGTCTTCACATCCATCTGTTCTACCTCAAATTCAAAAGCAACAGCAACAGATAAAAGTAATCTAATAGAAGTTACCTTGGCAACAGGAGAAAAAATATCACCAAAATCAATTCCCGGCACCTGGGAATAACCTTTTGCTACCAACCGACATTTGTATTTCTCCACCTTTCCTTCAACATTTGTCTTCTTCTTGAACACCCATTTGCTTCCAATGGGTTTCCTTCCGGCCAGCAACTCCACCAGATCCCAAGCCTCATTTTTGTGCAAAGATGCCATTTCATCAACTATGGCCTCTTTCCAGAGTTTTCCCTCCTCAGAATCTACTACTTCCTTCACAGTTCTGGGAACATCATCAGTAATGGATAAAGAAAAATTTGAATAGAAAGTAGATGGACTATACCTTTCTAGTTGCCTTCTTTCTCAAACTGATCTTCTCACACCCGGAGTTTGTGGCTCTTCATCTTCTGATTCCTCCTCTACTGTAGAGTCTGATTCTTCCTCCTTTAGCTCAAACTCTATCTTCTCAGGTTCCTTTGGTTGGACTTCATGTTTAATAAAATCTTTCACCTCTCTGAACACCACATCTCGGTTGTACACAACCTTCCTTGTTATTGGGTTCCAAAGCTTATAACCCTTTAAACCATCCTTATACCCAATAAAGATGCACTTTTCAGATTTACTATCCAACTTGGTTCATTTCTCCTTTGGAACATGTACATATGCATCACATCCAAATACCCTCAGATGTGAAAGACAGGGTTTCTTACCAGTCCATACCTCTTGTGGAGTCTTATCCTCCAACGCTAATGAAGGTGATCCATTGACCAGGTAACATGCTGTCTCCACCGCCTCTACCCAGAATTCCTGTCCTAACCTGGCACCACTGAGCATGCTTCTTGGCCTTTCGATCAATGTCTTGTTCATTCTTTCTGCAACTCCATTTTGCTGAGGTGTATATGGAGTAGTCTTCTGCCATGCTACACCACACTTCTTACATAATTCTTCAAATTCCTTACTGCAAAACTCTCCAACGTTATCTGTCCTCAGCACCTTTATCTTCTTCTTTGTCTAGTTTTCCACCAGAGCCTTAAATTCTTTAAACCTGTCAAAGACTTCAGATTTCTTCTTAAGGAAATATATCCATGTATTCCTTGAGAATTCATCTATAAATGATACACAGTACACAAACTTACTCAGTGATGGAACCTTCACAGGTCCAAACACATCACTATGCAAAAGCTCTAATATCTATTTCACCCTCTTACCACCAGAGGGGAAACTCACCCGATTCTGCTTCCCATATACACAATTTTCACAAAAATAAAAATCTAGAGAGCTATTACTCATACCTTCTACCATACCTTTACCATGAAGTATTCGAAGGCCCTTTTCTCCAATATGTCCAAGCCTTTGATGCCACAGCATGGTATTCTCTTCAAAGACCACTAGATTTTCTGCTCCATTTTCAGGAACCACATAACTGTTGCACCCATCAACAATAGTGATACCTTGCAGCTTGTACAGAGTTCCAATCCAAACTCCGCGCATCAATACCAGTGCTCCCCGAACCGTCTTGCAGATATCCTTCTCAAACACTGTTTTTACACCTACATCATCCAGCTTGCTTACAGAAATGAAATTTTTGGCCAATGCAGGAATATGTAGAACACCCTGAAGTGTTCTAACCCTTCCACCTTGCAACTTCAACTTTACTTCTCTGCAACCAATGATTCTAGCCTTCCTATCATCTCCTAAGAAGATATCACCACCATCATATTTCTCATACTCACAGAACCACTCTCTATGGGGAGTGAGATGAAAGGATGCACCTGAGTCAATCAACCATGCCTCATGATCTACATGTGTACTTGGAGAAGCCAAGTACACATCCCCACCTTCATCTAAGGTGGTTTTCACCTCTATAGAAGGAGCATCATCAGATCCCTTTCCTTTGTCAGAAGCTTTAGATTTATAGTCCCTTTTGTAGTGCCCTTCCTTTCCACATTTCCAGCACACCACCTTTACAGGTTTTCCTGGAGATTTAGATCTCCCTCTAGATTTAGACCTCCCACTAGATGACATATTTTTGTTTTTGTTCTGGGACCGTCCTCTTACAGACAAGCATCACCATTCTAGCTCTCCATATTTTTCTGTCTCATCTCCTCCATCAACAAGGATGAGACTATTTCATCATTGCAAGGCAGTTGCGTTGCTACCTATTGCAATAACCAAATTATCCCACGAATCTGGTAGAGAACACAACAAACTAATGCACTTATCTTTATCTAAAAATTTTGATATCAACAGACGATAACTGACTTACCACAGTATTAAACACATTCAGATGCTTTATCACCGAGTCTCCATCTTTCATCCTCAGGTTATACAGCTTTTTCCATAGGAACAGTTTATTCACCAGAGACTTAGATTGGTGCAAAGCCCCTAACTTGTCCCACAAAGCCTTCGTCGTAGCTTCCCCTGATACATTTAGCAATACTGAATCTAAGACACACAATCGTATTGTGCTCTTTGCCTTCCGATCCAACTTCTTCCATTCTTCATCAAACACTCTCGTTGGTTTAGTACCTGGATCTACAGTGATCTACTGATCTTTATCCACCAACAGATCCTCCATCTTGAGTTTCCACAACTCAAAACTCTGACCATTAAATTTCTCGATCTCTATCTTTCCACTGCTCGCTATCTTCTTTCACCGCCAGAATCAATCTCACAAATCTCCCACTAAACACGGTCTACCACAGGCCCGAGTGAAAACCCTCAGCGACAAAGTCATCCCCTTGAAGCCAAAACAACTCTGATACCAAATGTAGGTTTTAACCCCGTACATAAATTACCTACATACGAATTCTAAAACACATAAAATAAACAATGCGAGAGCATAACACATAAAACACATATACATAGAGATTTTCCCCTAGATCCCAAAACTGGGACTACCAGCTTGATTTTTCATTATGTTCCTTTCAATATTACAATACATATTTATACATGCCAAAGCATCCAATACCATGGACTGAAAACCATCGCGTCCAAAACCATGGACCGAAAACCATCGCATCCAAAACCATGTGTGAAAATCATGCACAAAACCATAGGTAGGTCCACCCAACCTAACATAGGGTCCAAAACCAAAATTTTCCGGGGCGCTGCCCTAGACCCCATAAAATGGGGTTCCCTGCACCCCTCAAACCCACTGTGACCCCCCCGCCCTGCCATGCATTCGGCGCAACTAAGGGGGGGCTCCGCCCCCCTTCTAACCCCCTGATTAACTACGTGGGCTAGTTGTGAAAAGAATATAACACAACCCATCGCTACTTACAACTCTTGCTTCACATAAAAGAGACCAATTAACAAATAGAAAGATACTTGTTATTTAGGACATAATATCATTTGTCTGTAACTTTATTTCTTATAAGAGAGACCAGTTAACAAATGGAATGATATTGCAAACATAAATTCAATTAAACTAAAGAAAAATATCATCTAAATATATCCTTTAGATATCAGATTGCTTCACAATCCTCATAAAGTAGACTACCATTCTTGAGTTTTTGATCGGAGAATCCACAGTAAGAGAATTTTTACACCAACGTTTCAAATCCCAAATGGGATCCATCATCAGGGCTAAGGTAAAGATGATGGATCCCATTTGGGATTTGAAATGTTGGTGTAAAATTCTCTTACTGTGGATTCTCCGATCAAAAACTCAAGAAACTCAAACCACAGATCTCTGAAATCCAATAGACTACCATTCTCGATATTTGCAAATATTAATGACGAATTATATTGTTTATATATTAAAAGTGTTTTTTTAAGTAGAAAGCTCGTCAATTATATTTTTCCCTTTATATTTTGACAATGACCACTCATGTTTGTTAGAAATATTGAACTTTTAATATTAAAGACATGTACTATTCTCTTCTTTGGAAAAATAAATAAACAAATATTGAGACATGTTTAATAATATTTATCAGTTGTATTTTTTTGGTTATTTATATATATATTGATAAAGTAAAAGAGAATTGAATATTATTAACTCTAATTAGATATAGCCTTTAACTAGTTAATTAATAAAATAAAAAATATATATATTTATTAATTTAAATATTATTAAGCCTGTCTCTTCTCTTTTTCAGAGTCAAACATAGCCGTTTTCTTCTAGTTGTTAGGTTGACCTGTCTTTTTTTCATAGTGTCTTGAAGATAAACCATACTTGTTGGTTCAAAACGCGTAAACTCAAATCTTCAATATAACTTTGTCCGAAAAACTCTTTATACATTATTGAGACATGTATTATTTTCTTTTTTGGAAAAATAAATAAGTAAATATAGTTAACATTGTTAAAAAATAATATTATTAAATAGCTATAGTTAATATTTTTTTGAAAAATAAATAAATAAATATAATCCATATTGTTAAAAAGTAATATTATTAAATAAATATAATCAATATTGTTAAAAAAATAATATTTTTTAAAATATAGTCAATATTGTTAAAAAGTAATATATATCCTTTTTAATAATATGATGATGTAACTTACATAAATATAATATTTTATTTTTTTTAATAATATGATGACCTAACTTACATAAATATGGTTTTATTTATGTTCCTATGTTTTAGCAAAGTTAACGAATTTCATGTTTGGATATGACATAAACACCAAAAGCGAGAATATAATTTATCGGTATATGCTTTAGTTTCAATCATGTAAAAGGTATTGTCGAAAGGTGTCTTTTATGGTATTTATATATTTCAAAATTGTAATCAATGATTGGGATGACCAAGCTTCAATAAAATTTACTTCTTCCCAAATATTTTTAAATTTCTAAGAAATACACGTTGTGAATTCTTTTTATGTGACAATGATGTGCTTGGGAGTTCAGACGTAAGGAGCTACCCATTCAATACATATATCATCCTTACAAAATCACTATTACTAAGCCACTAATTCAATATACATAGCATCAATTTGGAATGGTTGGAGATTTAACTAAAGTCACTTCTAAGGAGCTACCCATTCAATACATGTATCATTTTTACAAAATCACTATTACTAAGGTACTAATTCAATATACATAGCATCAATTTGGAATGGTTGGAGATTTAACATCGGTAATAGCTTATAGTTTCCGCTTCTATTATTATTCCTAATTAATTAATTAATTAATATATTGTGCTAGAAAACTCTACAGAATGAGAACGTAAATATCTCCGCACAAATTTTTTTAAACAAAACTTTCCGCACAATAAAAATTCTCCACAAATTTCTTTTCACACTAATCTCTCTCTGCACCTCCTTCAATAAAACTCTCCGCACAAACTTCAACGATAATTTAATTGATGAGCGTAGTCATCTTTTGTTGATTTTTACATGCCAACATTTTAATGGACTATTTACATAGTTACCAAATACATCCGAATCGGTGAAAAAAATACAGAAATTCGTGAGTTCTATTGGTATTTCAAATAGTTCGATGAAAATTCGATCTCGTTCATATTAGTGGCCTGATATGAGAGTGCATTTTTAATCAGGCTCTTGTTATTTCTGGGCTTATTTTTTCTACATTCGTATGGTTTACTATCTTTTGCTTGTAAGTGGGCGGTGGGTAATATTTAATCTGGCACTTAAGAGTATAACTCGGCGGTGGCTAATATCTTATTTGGGACTTAAGAGTGCAATTAAAATTTAGCTAATTTCCAACCAACTTATTATTTAGTAAAGAGTTAAGTTTAATATTTTCAATTAGATAAACAAAAAAATCATAATGTATAGTTTATGACCAGATTTATTAGTGGTTAGAATGGTAAATGTAATTACTCATAAATGTCAATGGGGTCAGAATAACAAGTAAAATGAAAACTAATGTATAATATAAAATAGAAACTGATGTCAATGGAGCAGGTAAAATGGAAACTACTGTATAATGTAAAATGGAAACTAATGGTGACGATTTTTCAGAGATTTTAAAATTTACAGAAAATAAATGTAAAATGGAAACTAATGGTGAGCTGAAATTTTCCCAGATTTCAAAATTTTAGTGTTTCCTTTAATAGTTTAAAAAGTTGAGATAATAAGGAAAGAAAATTTTGAAGTTGACTAAAAAATAAATGATTTTTTTATATATATTTATGTTAAAAAATGATTTTTTTATATATTTATGTTAAGAGGAGTTTTATAAAAATAAATTTTAAATATTTAATTTTTAAATGTTTTAATTATAAACAAGACATTTTAAAATAAAATAAGAAACTAAAAAAAGATATATTTTTGAGTTTTCTATATTATATTGATTAAAATTATTTAAATTTCAAAATAAATAAGAAGAAAATGAAGACAAAGTATTTAAGTTATATATATAGATGTACGGTATCAAATTTTTTCCCAATTGAAATTTCTTCATCCAAAATTTTGTTGTATCATATGGAATTCGAATTCAAACTTAATAACCATGACTATTTATATGATCTCTTCATAATAAACGATGCATGATATGATGAGAGTAAAACACAATAAAATATTTGGATGCTCTCTTTTGAAGAGTTTTGATTTAATGAAACTAAAACACCGATTGTGTGTTAAATTACGAGGGGAGGTCCCTTTGTGTTTATTTTTAAAGGATAAACCTCATTTTGCCCCTCCAAATACCCAAAAGGCCAATTTTTTGACCTACAAATAGTCCAAAGGCCAAAGGTAAACTCCCACTTTATTAGAATACATAAAATAAAATACAATAAATCGTTTACAACAATCTTTAAATCAAACGAGGGCCTCGCTTTAAGCATTCGTGTTTGCCTCTCCACATTTCCATTATGTGGGAGTTCACTATGTGTAAGATGTCATTGTTCGGAAGTTCAATGCGCTGAGGTCCGCAGAATGAGTTGAACTTCTGCACAATAAGAGACATGCACTTGAAAGAAACCAAAAACTTGACAGGAGGCATTACGCATTTGTTTGCGAAACTAGATTTATAATTATTTGCTTTTCTGTCTACTCTGGTCCGCCTATAACTTTTTAGTTAACAAATATGAACATGTTCCTTATTCTTTCGTTTTGGTGGCGAATTGAGCAAAGTAAGGGTTCCACATATGTCACGCAGATTTCTCATGAGGCCGATCAGAGAGCATAATTAGAGTGAAAGGTTGTGAACGACATATGCGTATAAGAGTCATGGGATGTGATACATCATGAACTTCACGATGATTAATTAGGCTACTGATTAAGTTTAGTCACCGTGGCGTCTCGCTCAACGGAATTTACTTCTCGCACTATTCGCTAACCAACAACAGCGGGGAGTCAAAATAAATAGAATGATACACCGGAATCCATGGAATCACTACAAGTACACACTGCAATTATAGATAAGCACTCGAATATATGAGCACCAATACCAAGAGCGCTCATCAAAATGTGACAAAAGCACTCGCCAAAATAAGCAAGGCGACACAGTTACATGTTGCCCATACCTTTATACAATGGCATAAAGATATATGATTAACACATGAAATTTAGATGATACGTCATGCTTACTCGGTATCCTAAGCTATTTTTCCGAAAATAATTTTGTAGTTAATAATTAATTTTGTATTAATGGTTATTAAAATTATGGATAATGCATTATAATGACCAAAATAAATCATAATATTAAAGTTGCTATTCGAATAGGGGAAATGGAGAAAGAAACTAAATATACATTCAGTTATAAAATTGACCAAGAAAAGCACATAACTAATTGGAAACCAAACACACAAATAGATATACAGGATTTACGTGGTAAAATCTCGACAGGGTGTCAGGGAAATATCCACGGGGCAAGGGATTGGAATCTCTATTAATTCAACAATGATTCTCTCCGATTGCATTTCTCGGGCATTCACTAGTTTTATACCAGCCGCATCCGTTACATAACTGTTGTTTCGGTATAGAACTAACTAGTTACATTTTACCAAAAATTACATAATTCGTTGTCAAACTAACAAACTCCACCTTGACAACAATTTTCCTAATCCCTTGCCCATGCCCATTCATCATCTTTTCTGCAAGCCAAGAGAAGCTAAACACCATCGTAGCTTCTCTACTGTAACTGGCTTTGTGAATATGTCTGCACAATTCTCTTGTGTATGAACCTTTTGAAGAGCTACTTTTCCGCCATCGATCACATCTCAGAAAATGATACCTTACATCAATGTGCTTGGTTCTGCTGTGATAAGCAGGATTTGTAGCCAAGTGAATAGCACTTTGACTGTCACAAAGTACATCCACTTTCTCCTGCGTCCTTCCAATCTCATCGAGCAGACCCTTTAACCAGATTGCTTCTTTATTGGCATCTGAAGCAGCTATATATTCAGCTTTAGTAGTGGACAACGCAACTGTTTCTTGAAGCTTTGACATCCAACTAATTGCTCCACCTGCAAGAGTAAAGACATAACCTGTAGTAGATCTTCTTTTGTCCAAATCACCTGCATAGTCAGCATCTACATATCCGTAGACTGAACCTTCACTACCATTAAAGACGATGCAATGGTCACTTGTGCCTCTTAGATATCGAAGCACCCATTTCACTGCTTGCCAATGTTCTTTACCTGGATTTGCCATGAACCTACTGACAACTCCAACTGCATGTGAAATGTCAGGTCTTGTAGATACCATCGCATACATTAAGTTGCCTACAGCATTTGCATATGATACATGAGACATATACTTCTTTTCTTCATCAGTTCTAGGACTCAAAACCGAAGGAAGCTTAAAATGGGAAGCTAATGGAACATTAACAGGATTCACATTGTTCATAGAGTACTTTCTCCAC
The DNA here is from genome assembly GCA_031772625.1 of Pinus tabuliformis. Taxonomy (NCBI): domain Eukaryota; kingdom Viridiplantae; phylum Streptophyta; class Pinopsida; order Pinales; family Pinaceae; genus Pinus; species Pinus tabuliformis. Next base: position 948,242,288 of record CM062810.1, read on the forward strand.
ATACTTTTGTTGTGATAAGCAAAGCTTACCATTTTTCCTGTCTCTGTTTATCTCCATGCCCAAGATATGTTTTTCTGCTCCAAGATCCTTCATATCAAACGTCCTAGGGAGCCGAGCCTTTAACTTATTGATCTCTTCCATGCTTTTACTTGCAATAAGCATATCGTCAACATACAAAGCTAAGATAATGAATATGCCATTGAAATTTTTGAAGTATACACAATGATCATACTCACTTCTTATAAAGTTCTGGCTCACCATGAAGGAATCAAACTTCTTGTACCATTATCTGGGAGATTGCCTCAGACCATACAATGATTTCCTGAGCTCACAAACTAATCTTCTACTGCGATCTTGTACAAAACCTTCTAGCTATTCCATATATATCTCTTCATTCAAATCACCATGTAGAAAAGTTGTTTTAACATCTAACTGTTTTAACTCAAGATTAAGTAACGCAATTAGTTCCAACACAGTACGAATAGAAACAAGTTTTACAACTGGAGAAAAAAATCTCATGAAAGTCTATACCTTCAACTTGAGAATACCCTTTTGCTACCAGTCTCACCTTATACCTTTCGATACTTCCATCAACTTTCTGTTTCAGTTTGAAGACCCACTTGCATCCAACAACACTTCTCCCTTCAGGAAGCTCTACAAGATCCCAGGTATTGTTCTTGGCTAAGGAATCCATTTCTTCTTCCATATCCATTTTCCATTTTTCGCTATCTGTATCATCTACTGCTTCTTGATAACAAGAAGGTTCCCCATCTTCAGTAATCAAAGCAAAAAATGAAGCAAAATCTTCATACCTTTTGGGATTTTTCCTTTCCCTTGTAGACCTTCTTAGAGCGACTGGTTGCTAAACTGGATCAAAAACTTGAACTGGTTCAAAAGGTTCAACGGCTTCCTTTGTGTCTTCAACACCTTTTTCTCTAGAAGTTTCTCCTTCCTTTCGACTGTCACCAAAAGCTCTAGCCTCAAACTGAACTTGTTGATTTGGCGATACCTGTTCCTGTTCAATTCTTTCAACATTTGATTTTAAAAGAGAGGATTCATCAAATGTTACATCTCTACTAATGACTATCTTCCGCAATGTAGGATCCCACAACCTATATCCTTTCACTGCATAGTCATACCCAACAAAGACATAACATTTTGACTTTGGATCTAATTTTGAATGCTGATTTTTTGGAATAAGAGAATAAGCATCACAGCCAAATATCCTCAAATTTGAATAATCACAAGACTGACCTGTTCAAACTTCTTCAGGAATTTTACAATTAATTGCTACTAAAGGTGATATGTTAACTAAATAACAAGCAGTGGATACTTCTTCGGCCCACAACTCCTTTCGCAAGTTAGCATTGTTGATCATGCTTCTATCTCTTTCCATAAGAGTCTGATTCATACGCTCAGCAACACCATTTTGCTGAGGACTATAAACAATAGTTTTGTGTCTAATAATTCCCTCATCCTTACAGTATTGTTGAAATTCAACTGAAGTGAACTCACCACCATTGTCAGTTCTTAAACATGTAATAGATTTGCCTGTTCTTTTCTCTACCATTGCTTTAAATTGTTTAAAGACATTGAATACATTAGCTTTCTTTTTTAGCATAAAGACCCAAAATTTATGGGAAAAATCATCAATAAACATTAAAAAATATAGAGCACCTCCATATGACACAACAGGGGATGGCCCCAATAGATCAGAATGAATATAGTCTAAAACATCTTTACTATTATGATTTCCAACTTTAAATCTCTGTTTACGCTGTTTTCCATACACACAATGTTTACAGAAATCTAAATTCAAGGATTTCTGATCGGGAAGAGATTTATGTTTCATCAGTATCTGAAGACCTTTCTCGCTCATATCACCCAATCGCTGATGCCATAGATGAGTTCCTACTTCTTCCTTTTCTGACGCAACTGCTGCTTCACTAATCTGAGTACTTCCTTTTAATTTGTAAAGATTTCCGACCTTTTTTTCTTTCTTAACCACTAGGGCTCCTTTAAAGACTTTGAAGGCGCCATCCTGACCTGTGAACTTATAACCATCTGAATCCAACACTTCCAAAGAAATCAAATTTTTCTTCAAATCAGGAACAAGTATAACACTAGTTAATGTTCTAACTATGTTATCATACATCTTAATCCTGATATTTCCCATCCCAACAATCTGATATGACACATTATCACCCATGGACACAAAACTACCGTTTACATTTTCATACGAAGTAAACCAATTTCTATGTGAGCACATGTGATGAGAAGCACCAGAGTCTAACAGCTAGCTATCTAAACCCTAAGAGACATTACATTCAGGTGAAGTTTCATCTATCATACATAATTCTTCAGCAGATAAAACTTCGTCTATCATACCTGAATCGACCTGATTCGCTTCCTTCTTCAGGTTATCGGATTCCTTTCATTTCCAACAGTCTTTCTTCAAGTGTCCAATTTTATTACAGTTCCAACATTTTGCCTTACACTTCTTTCCCTTCGATTTCGATCTAGAAGACCCCCTTGGTTTTTCTCCTCTTTCCTTTGAGCGTCCTCTAGCTACCATGGCTTCTGATGTAGTTGTTTCAGTACTGGATTTCCTTCATACTTCTTCAGATAGGAGAGCTCCCACGACTGATTCAAACTTCAAAGAATCAGCAGTGCTCAAGCTGATTGAAGTTACGAAGTGATCCCATGATTCAGGCAGAGAACACAACAAGGTTATGGCTTTATCTTCTTCCTGTATTTTAACTTCCATATCTGTTAATTGACATATAAGTGTATTAAAAACATTCAAATGTTCTGCAATGTTTGAACCTTCTTTCATTCGAAGACTATATAACTATCTTTTCAGATAAATTCTGTTGGTTAAAGAATTTGTCATATAGAGTTTTTCAAGTTTTCCCCACAATCGTGAAGCTGTAGTATCTTCAACAATATTGAAGAGAACTTCATCTGCTAGGCATAACCGGATGGTACTAAGAGCGCAGGCATCCAAGTCCTCCCAGTCTGAAGTAGTCATGGTTGCAAGTTTCTCAGTTGCCCCATCCAATGCCTTGTGCAACCTTTGTTGCACAAGCAAATCCCTAACCTTCAGTTTCCAAAGAGCAAAATTTCTCTTTCCGGTGAATTTCTCCACCTCGAATTTTGCATTCGACATCTTGGCCATTTTTTCTATTTTTCCTCCTAGGGTTTCACTCTTTTAGTCTAGGGCTTCAATCTTTAGTCTTTCAACTAGGGTTTATTTCCTTATTTCTCCAAGAATTTTTTTCAATTTAACTGGAAAAAAACCTTTTGAACAAGAACTTTTTTCTTTCTTTCAATTTTAGTTAAAAAAAAAAAAAGTCCTTTTTCCCTTCAATTTACTCACATCCACCCTTTTATTTACTTTCTGAGGAAAAGAAAAATTTCTAAGAAAAAAAAATATTTTTTTTAGAAAATACCCAGATCCACGTTTGCTGATTAGGCTCTGGCAGCACGTAGGGCAGAGTGTCTTCTTCATCATGCAATTCCTCTCTGCTCTAGCATGCAGCAAAAATTCAGTCGATCGGACAGGCTTTCGACTCAGACAGGCTTTCTGTAGACAAGCTTTCTTTTAGTAAACCAAAACTGGCACACTTTGCGTCCTCCTTACGCAGACTCTGCCTGGTTCTATCAGGCAACATGCAGACCAATCACACAGACAGCACACAGACTCATGCCACGCAGCACCAACAGCATTGCACATAGAGACAACAGTGGCTTCCTGGCCTTCACGCAAGCAGGCAAAGGCAGGGACTCATGCAGATACCTCCCAGCATATTTTTTCTTCACACACAGAAACAGGATGTTGCTTCTCAAGCAGAGATCTGCTTGCCTTCACACGCAAGGACAAGGTGTTGCTAACAGCTTCCATGGGTTTGACAATAGCTTCATGAAAAACACGCACTCCCTTCACATAGCAATGAGCTCACCTTCACGCAGAGCCTCCATGATTTTTCCACTCTGGTCCACACGCAGATTGCCCTTTCTCTCTTTTTTTATCACACACTCCTTCGCTCTGATACCATTTTCTATTCGAATAGGGGAAATGGAGAAAGAAACTAAACATACATTCAGTTATAAAATTGACCAAGAAAAGCACATAACTAACTGGAAACCAAACACACAAATAGATACATAGGATTTACGTGGTAAAATCTCGACAGGGTGTCAAGGAAACATCCACGAGGCAAGCGATTGGAATCTCTATTAATTCAACAATGATTCTCCACGATTACATTTCTCGGGAATTCACTAGTTTTATGCCAACCGCCTCCATTACATAACTGCTATTTCAATATAGAACTAACAAGTTACATTTTACCCAAAATTACATAATTTGTTGTCAAACTAACAAAAATGAGAATGTAATTGCATTATTATTTCAATTTACCACAGTAATTATGATACTCATCCATGGTATTCACTTGTGATTTTTGTAAACTGTGTTATTTACCCATGGTATCATAATATATTTTATTTACCCATGGTGTTATAATTTATTATATTTCCCCATGGTAATCACCCATGGATTTAGTAAACCATGGTATGTGCCTATGATATTTGAAATGTCTCACGAGGTATGACTCGGTGAAAGATACCCATAAAAAGTATAAATACAGAAGTACACGTGGAGTCACTCATCATTCCTCTCATAATGTATTCTCATGTTATATTACCCATTTCAATAAATGTTTGAGTTAATTTTGTGTTATTTTACAACAATATTTCTCTTACCTAATGAGTTCTTATTATAAACTTTTTTATCAAATATCTCTTTTACCCATCATGTCATATTCTGAGTTCGTATTACACTATTGTTTTTCTATATTTCTCTTAAGCATTGTGACATATTCATTTGTGACTTTTTTTTGTTAAACAACTTTTATCACAATGACATTAATGCATTCGATATCATGAGAAATTTGTGGCTAAGCCCACTTGGGCCAGAGTAATATTGAGATGGGTGACTTGTTAGGAAGTTTTTGTTTTTTTTTATTTTTTGTGTCAATATTTAGGTCTCATTCCTCCAATGATCTAGATGAGTGGTACCAGATTGGGGCTACTCATATTTTTTTTGCAAATATCCCAAATTAGGTCACGATACAAGGAACTCAAAATCGAACTATCGTAACCTTTGCAAGACCATCATCACTGGTCCCAACAACCTCACATGGCAGATAAAAAGAAAAATGACAGAGTAAGAGAACTTATCAAATTGTTTCTTGGGGAAGCACTTACGCGACATAAGAGTGAGATAATGAATCCATTACAACATCTCATCGGTTGGTGAGAATTTGAAAATATAAGTCACCAGATATCTAACAGGAAGATAGATAAATGAATTATCTTAGCATGGTTATGGGTCAACCATACAAAACCCTTTCCACTGAAGTGCATTTTCTATGACACACATTGTCAGTTACACAGTTTCCCCATAAGAATTACAGGTTATCTCTATCCCATAACCTGGTTCATCTCAGTTATGGGTCAATCACAAAAAACCCTTGCCACCGAAGTCCATTTTCTAGGATGCACACTGTTAGCATCAAATTTGGCCCCCAAGTATTACATGGTATCTATATCCTAGGATCTTTGTTCATCATGGTTAATGCTCATTTATAAACCAAAATTGTGTGTCAACCACGCAAAACCCTTGTCTTCAACAACACTTGCTTTTGGGTTATCCACAAACCCAAAGTGATGCTCCTATTCAACAAAGGATTTCCCAAAGGAAACTTTACACAATGGCGATCATTTCTTCTTAAAGGGGGAGGATTGATCTAGGTGCATGTCGTAATTTATTATATTTATCCATGGTCTTCACCCATGGATTTGTAAACCATGTTATTTTCCCATGATATTTGAAATGTAAAAGAAGGCATCACTCTCGGTGAAAGGTACTCGTAAAAGTATAAATATGGAACTTCATCGTGGATGTAAAATGTAGTCTCATCGTATATTAGCCATTTCAATAAAAAAAATGTAGTTCCTATTGTGTTATTTTTCTGCAATATTTATCTTACACATTGAGTTCTTATTATAATGTTTTTATACAATATCTCTTTTACGCATCATGCCATATTCAGGCTTCTTATATACTATTTTTCTACAATATTTGTCTTAAGCATTGTGACATATTCCTTTTCCATTCCTGAAGTTTATTTTTCACTATTTTATGGAGGATGAAACCTTCATTGTGTGCACAAATATGACCATCACATCTTCACTAAAAATATCCCTATGACTAAGAAACAACAAGTTCCCCACTCTATGGCCAAGTAAGATGGTCCATGACTTGGAAAACTTGTGTATTGGAGAGTGAAACCTTTATTCAGTTTGAGAAATTCCTATTTTACCAACCAAAAAAGATCCTATAGGTCATCCTTTTTATTTTATCGCATCGAGATCTACAAGACCTTAATTTCTTGGCATATACTTGGCCCAACATGCCCACTATCTTAATTTCTCTTTTAGATACCTCAATATATTTCATGTTGCACCTGATATTTACAACATTGTTGTCACACTGATTTGTTTCCACCACTTCTTTTTAAAAAATATGTTTCCCCTAACCTCACTTTTACCATATTTTGCATATTGATAGTGAGCAACTTGCCATAGAAATTACATGACCCAAGTTTTTCAGTGTAACCCTCTCACAGGGATTCTTTTTCATGCCACTATATATGATGGCTTATGAGCAACTAACATGACCAACCTTGTTTTTATTTTTTTTGTACAAGAAATATCATTTAGATAAAAATATTCAATAACCTATTTTGGCTGCATCTTTAAGGATTATGGATTTTTTTTCTATGCATTAATACGACTTTTTGATATATCTTGTTCTAAAAATATCATGACGCATTTACTTAGTTTCAACAACCCAATGTAGATTGTTTTGCATTTGTATTGCAAGGTAAACTCCTTCCATATTCTTGGTTGTTCAATGATTTGATCTCCAAATTCATTCTCATATTTGAGGATATTATGATCGTAATTCAAATTTTATTCAAATTAAGAATGTCTCCTTGTAGGATATGGTTTTCAACCATTCATGAATTTAATGCAAATGACATAACTAACTCTTTATTGAGTTTAGGCATATAATTATGTTTAATCACTCTAAATTTAGGTGTATAATTCTATTTACTCACTCTCGATAGAGTATTTTTTCCCTTTCTTTCTTTTGATATGATTGAAAATGGTGTTTCCCTCTTTTGTGGAAACCAAGTATCTATATCATAGGTGCATTGTGAAATTGATAACCAACGCTAAAACAACAAAATGCAACAACATGTGTTTTTTTCATCATTATGTAATCCCTACCTAATCTATTCAGTTAACCTCATATTAAACTGAAGTCATAACGAAATACATGAGCCGCACCAACCAATGAAGGATCAGCCACAATTAGAATGAGTGGGCACATTGGTTCATTTATAACCTTTCTTTCCATCCACTTCCCTCATGCTTATTTGTGGTCTTACATCAAAGAGGAATAATTTCTTCATCATTTCAAGTTAGTGAGTGGGGTGTAGGTTCTATGATCCATTCCACTTTGTGTGTTCTTTACAATGGAGTTCCTCTCTTTGGGAAGATCAAGGCACTTCATCCATTTTGCACCAAGTGGATTGCACTATATGTTAGCAAGTTCAGTCTATCTAATGAATAGAACTCATTTAAATATAAAAAGGAGCAAGTAGTGACTGGAGGTAGGGAAGAGAAGTAAGTTTTAATATCAAAAGCATTTTGTACTTAGGATCTATGCTTTTATCTTATACTTTCTTTTGTTTTCCCTACACTATGTTTATTCATTCCTGGCTAGAAGCATTTTGATTATTTGGCCTTTATAGAGCCGAGATGAAGCATGATACTTTATATATCCTATGTTCCAACGAAGTGTTGGTTTTCAATGTAGTATTTTGATGTGAAACATTTATAAGAACAATGTCTTCAATCTTAGTATTGTATTTTCTTCATATATTTATCTATATAGATCTCGTAATGGATACCATTGATTAGAATCATTACTTTAAATTTGATATCTTATATAGACTTATTTTAGTCCAAATTGGTGTATATGCCAAGAATATTGCCAATTCCCAACAAATCACTCATTTGGAAGATCAAAATGGTTGTAGGCGAAGTTGGAGCCAAACAAAATGCAATAAGAAATTCTCGTAAATGAAATGAAAATTTATGCGAAATTCGTGTGAGTGCCTTCTCTTTGAAATGCAATAGGAGATCTTCACTAGCTCCTTACAAATTTTCAACCAACTAATTAATTCTACTCTCTTAGTTTTTCGCTCAATTTAATTATATATGTATCTTTTTGCAATGCAAGGGTAGAGGAGATACTTCTAGCATCTCCATATATTATATAATCCACAGATCATCATGGAAACACAATACTACATGGACAAGCTTACAACGGTCACTTTCTCATTCTTAAGAAATTTTTATTATATTTTCCACCACTTCTACATGCTACAAATAATTATAGAAACACTCTTACACATGGTTATAGCTGGATTTACGACCTCTAGATTTAGCTTCCTTAATACGCAGCTAGATCTTATGAAACATTTAGTCTTAAACTAAATTAGGAAGAATTTTAATAATAATGAAAAATTATAATACAAGAAAAGATTTTGGAATTACTCTTATTAGTGTCCATGCTAAATATCAATATATATGAAAAAAATTGAAATGTATGATGTTGATATACTCGTACTCAACCTACTATCTAGTATATAACATCAGAGAAATTTCTTAAGAAGTTGGCATCACCAAGTGGAAAAGAGGTGCAGTGTTGGATTTCTTCTTTAAGAAATGCATCCATTAGATAAAGTCTCGAGATAAAGCACTAGAAACTTGTGTTTATCAAAATTTTCAATGACACTTATACAAGGATTTCATCCGAGGTAAGGACTACCCTACTTGCAGCTCTTATTTCATATAAGAGAGATCAATTAACAAATGGAAAAATAATTATTATTTAGAACATAATATCAACTTTATTTCTTATAAGAGAGACGAATTAACAAATGGAATGATATTCCAGTCACAAACTCTCATCTCAATATATCCTTACGTATTAGATTCCTTTGGAATGGTGATAAAGTAGACTTCAATTCTCGATATTGCAAATATTAATAATGAATTATATTGTTTATATATTAAAAGTCTTTTTTAAAGTAGAAAGATTTTCATTTATATTTTGACAAGGACTGATGTTGGTTAGAAATATTTATAGTCCTATTCTCTTTTTTGGAGAAATAAGTAAATAAATATAATCAATATGGTATATATATATGTATATATATAAAATACGATGACCTAACTTATATAAATATGGTTTTATTTACGTTCCTAAGTTTTAGTGACGTTAAGCTCTTTCATGTTTGGATATCACCTAAACACCAAAAGAAATAATATAATTTATTGGTATATGCTCTAGTTTCAATCATGTAAAAGGTAGTGTAGAAAAGTGATATTGATTATATATTTTGAAATTGTAATCAAGATGGGGATGAAAAGGATTCATTAAAATTGATTTTTTTTCAAAATATTTTAGAATTTCTAAAAAAATATACATTGTGAATTAGTTTTATGTGAAAATTTTATGGTTGGGAGTTAAGTTGAAAATAATACAATTAAGACCAGTTGCAATGATCTATCCACTAAATATATATATCATTCATCTAAAATAATTGTTATTAAGCTGCTAATTCACTATGCATATCATTCACTTTGAATGGTTGGAGAATTAACAAGGGTAATAATTGCAATGTAGCGTAGCCCATGCCTCTACCATCATCAATAATTATTTGTGCAAAGATTGTGCAAAGAAAACTCTACAAAATGAAAGCAAAAATATATCCGCACAAAACTTTTCGAACAAGGCTCTCTGCACAAATCTCATCTCACAAAGAAAACTCTCCACATAAAACTCTATGCAAAATGAAAGGCCTCGTCACAAGGCTCTCCACATAATCAAATATCTTTTCACAAATCTCTCCAGACAAACTTCAACGATAGTTTAATTGACACACGTACTAATATTTTGTTGATTTGTGCATACCAATATTTTAATGGACTATTTAGATGCTCTCTTCGGAATAGGCGATGCATGGTATGATGAAATTAAAACACAATAAAATGTTTTTGTGCTCTCTTATGAAGAGTTGTGATATAATGAAACTAAAACACTGATTGGTTGTTGAATTACAAGGGGATATGCAGGCTTTGTGTTTAATTTGGATGCCTAAACTTCATTTTTCCACTCAAAATAGACCAAATGCCAAAAATTTTATCTACAAATAGTGCAAAGGCCAAAGTTAAACTACCATTTTTTTAGAACCCATAAAATGTAATACAATAGATTGTTTACATCAATTTTTAAATCAAGTGATGGCTTCGCTTTCAGTATTCTTGTTTTCCTATCCATATTTCCATGCCATTGTGCAGAAGTTCAATGTGTGGAGGTCTGCACAATGAGTTGAACTTATGCACAATGAGAGGCATGCAGTTGAAAGAAACTAAAAAATTTACTGAAGGCATTACACATTAGTATTAGTTTGCAGAACAAGAATTATAATTTTTTTTCTTTTCTAGCCTACTATGGCATACCTATATTTCTTTATGTTACAAAACCATGCTTTCCAAGAATTTGAATGTGTTCCTTATTCTTTCATTTTGGTAACAAAGGGAGAAAATTAAGAGTTCCACATATGCCACATAACTTTCTCATGAGGTTGATCAGAGAGTAGAAATGCATAATTAGAGTGAAAGGTTATGAATAACGTATGTGTAGTAGAGTCATGGGATGTGATATAGACTGAAATTCATGATGTACTAGCTATATGATACAAAATATATATTTTTCTAATAGTTTAATGAGGCGACTGATTAAGTTTATTTATCCTGGGGTCTTCACTCAATATGATTTACTTCCCGCATAGTTTACTAAACAACAACACCAAGAAGTCAAAATCACAATAACGATACACCAAAATCAATGGAATCACTGGAAGTACACAATGCATTTATAGATAAGCAGAAAAACCAAGAGCACTCATTGAAATGAGACGAAAAAACTAGCCAAAAAAAACCACTCGTCGAAATAAGCGAGTAGACACAGTTGCATCTCGTCCATACCTTTAAACAATGGCATAAAAATATATAATTAGAAAATGAAATTTAGACGATACATCATGCTCACTTGGTGTCCTAAGTTATCTATTCATCGAATCCATTTTTTCTCAATAGTAGAACTTGATCACATTTATACAATATCTCTGATCGAGGAGGAAAATAATTACTATTGTTAATAATTATTCTTCAATCAATGGTTGTTAAAACCATGGATAATGAATCATAATAAAAATAAATAAATCATAATATTAAAGTGATAATCTAACCGTACAATGATTTCAATTTGCCATCATAATTATGATAATCAGCCATGGTATTCATCTGTGTATTTTTTAAACCACATTGTTTACCCATGGCATCATAATTTATTTTATTTACCCATGGTTTAATAATTTATTATATTTCCCCATGGTAATCACCCATGGATTTGTAAACCATCATATTTACCTATGGTATTTGAAATGTACCAGAAGGCATGACTCTCAGTGAACCATACCAAAGTACAAATACAGAACTGCACATGGAGTGAATCATCATTTTTCTCATAACGTAGTTTCATGATATATTACCCATTTCAATAAATATTTGAGTTTTGTTTGTGGTATTTTACTGCCATATTTCTCTTACCTATTAATTTCTTATTATAATGTTTTTGCACAATATCTCCTTTATGCATCATGCCATATTCTATTTCTTATTATACTATTGTCTTCTATATTTATCTTAAGCATTGGGACACATTCCTTTTCCATTTATGAAGTTTCCTTTGTTAAACAACTTCCATCACAATGACGTTAATACATTAGATCTCATGAGATATCTTTGGTTGAGCACACATGGACGATAGTAGTACTAGGGTGGGTGACCTGTTGGGAATTTTATTTCTTTTATTTGTGTGTCAATATTTAAGTCTCATTCCGCCAATGATCTGGATTATTGGTATTAGAGCGGCGTTGCTCTTATTTTTTTGCACATTTCCCCAATGAAGTCAGGGTATTGGGAGCTTGGACTTGAACTATTGCAACCTTTGCAAGACCGTCATTATTGAACCCAGCAACCTCACATGGAAGAGAAAATGAAAAATGACATAGTAGGAGATCCTGTAAAACTATTTCTTGAGGAATAACTTACCTGGCAGAGGAGTGAGATAAGGAAATCCTTTACAACATCTCACTGTTTGGTGAGAATTTACAAAGATAAGTCACCCAATATCCAACAAGAAGATCGAAAGGTGAACTACATCAACATGGTTATGGATCAACCACAGAAAACTCTTGGCACTGAAATACCATAAGAATTACAAAGCATCTCTATCCTCATAACCTTTTTCATCTTGGTTATGGGTCGAACACACAAAATCATTGCCACTAAAGTCCATTTTCTAGGCTGCACACTGTCAACATCACATTTGGCCCCCAAGAATTACATGATATCTCTATCCTAGTATCTTCAATCATCATGGTTAAGGGTCGTCCATAAACCAAAATTATGGTTCAACCACATAAAACCATTGTATTCAACAACACTTCGTTTTGGGTCAACCATAAACCCACATGTATGCTCCTATTCAAGAAATGATTTCATAGAGGGAACATTACATAATGGTGACGATTCCTTCTCAAGGTAGGAGGATTGATATATATGGAAAATAATTACGACAATTAATCATTATTTTTCTATCAATGTTTGTTAAAACCATTGATAATGCATGATAATAATAAAATAAATCATAATATTAAAGTGAGAATATAATCATACGAAGATTTCAATTTTTCCATCGTAATTATGATACTCACCCATGTCGTAATTTATTATATTTGTCGATCCTATTCACCCATGAATTTTGTAAACCATGATATTTACGCATGATATTTGAAATGTAACAGGAGGCATGACTCTTGGTGAAAGACATTTTGAGAAAGTAGAAATATGGAACTTCATCATGGAGTAACTCATTTGTTTCTCATAATGTAGTCTCATGGTATATCACCCATTTCAATAAAAAAAATTAGTTCCTCTTGTGTTATCTTTCTACAATATTTCTCTTATCCATTGTGTTCATATTATAATGTTTTTATACAATATCACTTTTATGCATTTTGCCATATTCTGAGTTCTTATTATACTATTGTTTTGAAATATTCCTCTTAAGGATTGTGACATATTCCTTTTCCATTCATGGTGTCTCCTTTGTTAAACAATTTGGATGATAGTGACATTAATGCATTAGATTTCATGAGAACTCTGCAGTTTAGCACACTTGGGTTAAAGTAGTACTACAAAGGGTGACTTGTTAGAAAGTTCTAATTTTGTATTCTTATGTAAATATTTAATTCTCCTTCTTCCAATGATCCACATCATATTCAGATACCAAAAATAATTTAATATAACTTCACATATGTCAATGGTGGCATACATACTATTATGTTGTTATATAAGTCTCATATTCGAACAAAAATTTAGTTGGTACCTATTACCCTGGTGATACAACATGGCAGCTGATGAACAAGCTTAGAACAATTTCATAATAGTGTCGATTTGGTGTAAGTGTTTCAAAATTAAGAACCACATATCTACCTTGTTTCTTCCAAGAATCAAGTGGTGGGTTCACACTATCACACAAAATCGAAGTATTAGTCATTCACATTGAATGTATTTCTTTATAAACCTAACTAAGGATTTCAATATGCAATGCATGCAATGTTAGAATAACAATGTCTTTGATATTAAAATATCTCATAATAGATAGTAGCAATATTAATAAATCCTTAAAAATTTCGAAACTGTCACCCAAATCATTGTCACTAAATTTCCCCTCTGCCAGGATTCGCCAAGTTAAAAACATTGTGTGGAAGTTTATTGTGTAGACGCCCTTGTGCGAAAATTGATTATCAGAAGGACCTCCACACAAGGACTTTCGTGCAATGGAATTCTTTGGTGGTGGTTCCTAGAAATCAAGGAGGTCCATTATCTGGAAGTTCATTGTGAAGAAGTCTTTCACCCAATGAAATTTCGCACAATAAATTCTGCACAAGATTTTTAATGGTGTGAAGAAAAAGTGTTCATGTCACCATAAATGTTGAAAGGAGAAGCAATATTCTTCATCCATTATGAAAATGACATATTTATTATTTTTCTCTCTTTTCTTTTAACCAATCCTTCTCCTATCCACGTTTCCAACACTTGGTCATGTCGCTCAACCAAAGGAAGAAGAAATATTTGAGTTGGGGAGCTTCAAGTGAAGTGTTTGGGAGAGTATAAGTAGATATTTCTATTCTTCGTAACATTTTGGAGGATTTTTCCAACCATGCAACCCTATGATGGTTTTGTTTTAACTTAACATCCTTTAGATCCATAACAAGGTAAACTTACTTATAAAAAAAAAACCCCTCCACCAAGCACCTCCATCCATAAAATAATGTGTTTAGAGACATACTTGAGCAAGAATGGAATATTTCAAAGATTATAATGAATGGGGGCTATGATCTCTTTACACGTGTTTCCGATTCTTAATTCATGGTGTTCTTAAAGTGCATATCTATTCTTTAGTGTTCAAAATTAGTAGATCCGAGAAAAGAGAAATTGGTATTTTGAGGTATTTGCCACACAAAGATCAATAATATGGGAAAGTGAGAGCCTTACACGCTATGTGTTGAGTATTTGAGGGGACCTTTAAAAGTAGAAGTATGGGCACGGTGCTCCGAAACAACTTCTGAATTAACGTGCACATATTTCTACACAATTCATTGATTCACACATTAGAATAAATATAAGTGTAATTATAGTACAATGATCGAAAATGTGGTTACTTTGGAAGACTTCTAGACCAAGACTTTAGTGGTGGACAAATTTCGGTCATCAAGCTAACCATGGTTAGCTTGGAGTTACCTTGGGACATGTCATCATTTAACCTTTATGTTCAGTTGGGTTCACCTTTTAGTGTTTAGCTCAAAAAATGACATGACACAAATTCTCCTTGTGTCAAAGTGTAGATCTCCACAAGATGAACTAATTCATTGTATGGGGGTGCCACAGAAAAAACTAATTCACTGTGTGGAGCTCAACGCTCCTGAACAAGTGAAAACATATAAATAAAAAATTTAAATAATTTTTTAATCATAAACCATGATGAGAACATGCCATATGGGAGGAATCATTATCATAATACATATTTTCATCACTAGCTAGATTAATCCACGTTTTTCGTTTTTCCCTTTCTTTATTTGACTGATTACAAAAGAATCCTAATCGCTCATTAGATTTAGATATAGTGAAGGTATTAAATATTGTGCTTATTGTATACGTATTTATAACTCGATAAATGCTTTTGTCTTGCTCCACTTTTCTATAAAATAATGGGTGATCCCTTCCCCTTATTTATTGAGTAGGCTAGGGGATCAAATGCTCTTCTAGTTGGATGTTCTTGAGGTAGTTCAACATGCTTTTTATTTAAGTCGAGCGAATGATATGGATAACGGCCATACCAAGAAAAAGTGCTTATGATTTATACAAGTGGGGAAAACCAATCTTTCTCTTATAGAAGCAAGTGACCATTGCATATTTAGATAGTAAAATTTGACTCACAATTCCCGAAGGTATAGATCCATCTTAACCAAGGATCTACCATGAGTCAAGAGCGATCAAATTTCTTCAGGTGCAAACTTATTTTAGAGTGCAAAAAAATAATGCATAATTTTTAATTGTTTAAATTGTATTTTTGAATGTTATAGAGATTATATAACATGTGTATTGAGTTATTTTATGACCACACATTAAACTCGTTTTCTTGTTATTAATATATTTTTAAATATATATCAATATTAATTCATATTAAAATATTTTATTCATAACCCATATTGGATATTTTATTCTATATAAAGTTAAAATATTTTCTTTTTCTTTTAACAAACATACATATATATATATATATATATATATATATATATATATATATATATATAATCAATCACATGTTAAAATATTTTTGAAAAGTACAAGATTTAAATATCTTAGTTGCATTTTTTTTTAATAATTACTTTACATGAAATTATATTAGGTTATATGGACAACTAATTAAATATGCATAGCATATTTTTCCCCTTTTTATTATAGCCAACATTGGTTTTCTATTTAAACAATACTTTATTTTTATTTTAAAAGGCATAGACATACTTACACATCGCCTTCACACTGGGCTATAGAATGAGCATCTCGGCTCAATAATGAAGTAATGAAAAATTATCATCGTACGCAACTCATTTGATGCTATTTCGGGAACACATTTTTATCACTCTAGTTAAAATACCAAAAAAAATTCCATCCCATTTCATGTAATGCTACCTAGGTTTGTTTTGAGGACCAAAAATAGAACTACGTATGCAGTCTCTACCAGTTGATCCACAATTGATTTAGCTACAAATTAACAATTGCCACAAGAGTTTTGAGTCAAAGTCTTTTAGATTTTAGAGTTAGGTATGTGCATAGGGGATGGAAGAGGAAAATATTGTAGCAATTAGCATAATTGTTTCATCAAAGATTCCCACAATGGTGTTGGCGTTGGGTTTTTTTACATCTATGCTTCGAGCAGAGATTATTAGGAATTTGCTAACATTTTTATTCTCCATTGGTATTCCCACCTCTTCTTGTAGACATAATGGTCAATGCAAATAATCTAATATTAGAAGAAATTTAATTTCCTTCAAGCTTGCAGAAATCCCATCATACTATCCAACCATATTAAGGTAGTCATAATGCCAAACTCAAACAATTATGTCTTTGATTGGGCCAGAGCTAACACGGGCTCTATTTTATCATTTAAAAATACTAAAATGATTTTTTTAATATTAACAATGTGATTGAAAACTCTCTTCAAAACATTATGCCATTCAGTAACTTGTGCAGTGGAGGGTCTTTATTTGTAGATAATCAGTTTTTGGATATTTCCTTGTGTGGATCCTTTTGTGCAATGAAAGCTCAACACAAATCTAATTGAATTACTAATCACAATATCAAACCTAATGGAGCCCAAATTTACAGTTTAGACAAAAAGAAACTTTTATTCCTTCTAAGAAATCAAATTATTTTAATCATTTGAAAATATTGTGGAGAAATTTTTGTCTTAATCACTCTTCTTGTGTTCATGTCAAAAACTTGTTAAACCAAAATTGTAATCCAATCGTATGTTAAGTAAATGAGCCAATTCGTGACATTCTGCTCCCAATATCTTGGTGGTGAATTATGAAGAGCATGCATTGAAATTTCTCCACATTCCACACAGTGAATTGGAGATTCATTTATCCCCCCACCAACCTTGTCCATGTAAAGGACCTTTAACCATGTCAGGTGTGTGATTGTTGGCAATTGTAGTATCATAACAATATCATTGTCAGTGTCAATGTGAGAGCACTCATTGATGAAATCTCCACTCATGAAATTAGCCCTTTTTTTATTATAAAATTACTTGTGAGGCACTAAGAAATACCAAAAATAAAACACCCTCTAGTAGGGGAATTATGTCCTATTAGTGCTCACTCAGCCAATAAAAAATTAAAAATAAGGTTACCAAAAAATTAGAAAATGATTTTTTAATTTACAGGAAAATAAGAATATTAAGCATTTTCTCCAAAAATTTTGGTTAAAATTGAAATAAACACGGAAAATTATTTAAAGTTAACGAACTTTGACGTGAGGCGGTTTCTATAGTACCTAGCGAGGCAGGGACTAATAATAAATGTGGTTGAAATCTACCTAGCATTTGGATATGTGGAGATAACTTCTATGAATATTTTCCTTTTCATATCTACCAAGTGTTTTAGCACACCACATTCAATGTTTTAGGTATGGTGTAATACCCCTATCTTCTACTTGCTAAATAAAAAAAATTACAGGCATCGAACAATTATTAGTTTGAATGGATATGGAACCATGATGGGAATAATGTGATGATATAATATTTTATTTTATTATTAAATTAATAAATACATTGCCTGGGATATTCAGGAAAAAGCAATAGATTTTTAGAAGACTTCTTTCCATCTTATGAAAATCTATTGGTGGTTAAGTCCAAATGATAGACCTTCCCTAAAACTCTCCTAAAGTCCCCAAGAGAAAATAATTAAAATAATGGGAGAGAAATATTATGTTAAAAACTTAGTTGGAGAGACATACTAAATGGGCTGGAAAAAATAAAATCAAGAGAGAAGGGCATGCTTTAAAGAAAAAGAAAATAATGTTTTCCAAAAAAACTAAAACAAAAAGGCCCAGGAAAAAGGTGGGCACACCTTAAAGCAGGATTTTGCTTAAAAATATTCTAGGAAGATATCTATAAAAGAAACCACTTAGGAACTAAAGGTAGTGGATTTCATAAGGCAATAAAATCTTAGCTCACGGGGGACTTGTAGAGTCCATGGTCGGGATGAACGTGCTCGGTCACTGAGAATTCCCTAAATAGTCATTACAGGTAGAGATATGTATTGACATTGAATGATAATTGATATGTATTCCAAATAATGTTTTGTTTTCGCCACTGAGTGATCATTGATATATAAATGTAGATTAATAACAAAAAAAATGTTATATATATATATATATATATATATTTCAATTATGAATTCAAAGGATGTATATACTCTCTAATATGCGATTGATGATTGTATGAAATTATCAGTGTACTTGTATGGGAAATAGACTATTTAATTCTCATAATCATACATGAATTTCTCTATGCATGAGAGTATATAAGTTCGATGATAAACTTCCTTTCATAAGAATTAAAACGAAATATGTTAAAGTATTGATAGTTTTATAGGTGCATATATATATATATATATATATATATAAATAAAAGGTACTACTCTGTGGCGTATAATATAACTTAAGAGATTTAGTATAATAGACACAGGTATAAGGATTAAACAAGAAAAGCATACACTACACGAATGTGAGACGCATTCCCTTTAATGTAAAAATGAGATAAGCAAAAGAACGAATTTAGTTAAGTAAGGATTGTCGGTAATTATTTTTTTTATAAGTATTAAAGAATTGGATTGTAAGTAAACTAATATTCTTATCCCTCCTATTATTATTAAATTAAGTATTATTAGATTTTCCCCAATAATTAAAGAGGTTAATTTCAAGTTATAATGACTTTGAATTAATAAGTTGTCGTGAATGTAAAAATTTCTAAATCATTAAAAGGAATACAAGGGAAACAAGATTGTTCATGTTTCCATTATCTGTATCTTGAATATTGGGAGTTATTTTAGACAGGGAAACATAGACTGGAGCATGGATCCTAGCTTATCATTTGAAACGTAGAGAGTAGGATTGAATTCATACCTGAATTTAAATCCACATGTTAGCTTGATGGTGACTGATATAAGTATAAGTCGTCCCTCTAGACAATTCGGTGCATCTCTGGAAATAATACAGATCCATAATTAAATTCGTTTCCATAACCATAACATGTCTGACAGTAATAATATACGTAAATAAAAGATCGAATACAAGTGCAACCGACAACTTGTAAAATGATGAATTGAATAGCTTAAGTTGGTATGAAAGAGAGATCGCCACCTTCGAAGCGATAAACTAGAATAATATTTTGGTTACTATGGGACAGTCCAGTTGTTCACCTACTAATTGGAAAGGTAGCACGAAGACCCATTATTTATGGTAAGGTAATAAGGGGGAAGCCATCACATGGAAATCCATCATTTTGTTGGCCACCATTTTTAAAATCACAGCCAGTATGAAATTTGCAAAGGTTAATAATAAATATCATTCTTGTGTCAAGTTTGGACATTATTCTAGAAAATACACAAAAACAAAATACCATGAATCTAGACATAAAAATAAGAGGCACACTGGTAATTTAGTTTATAGAGGAGAAATAATGAATGGTTCCATCAAAAGGTTTATATTATTTGTTACATATGTTGCACTATTTTATCAAATAGATGATCGAAATACTTGGTTTGTTGACTCTGTGTTAGGTATACGACCAAAGTCCCACATTGACTAGAAGTGGGGAGGATCATGGGTATATAAGGATGGACAAATATCTCCATTGGTATGAGGCCTTTTGGGGTAAAGCCCAAAAACAAATCCATGAGGGCTTAGGCCCAAAGTGGACAATATCATACCATTGTGGAGATATGTGGTGTCCAGAGTTCTAACAAGTGGTATCAGAGCCATGCCCCGAAGTTAGCCAAGTGGATGAATCCTCAGAATACCGAACGAAGGTGGTGGGCCCCGGTAATATCACGATGGGATCCGTGGATGAGCTCGGTTAGACAGGTGGTGTGCTCCGGATTCTTCATGGACGTGTCCTGGTCCCAACACGGTGAAGAGGAGTTGACCTGGGATAGAGCAAGCTCTCGAGGTAGGTGGTGCTTCCATGTAAGGCGTGTGCTTCCAACGCATTGGAGCGGAGAATCCTGGTTGGTAGAGAGTGGACGGATGGATAATCGTTTGAGGGGAGGCTCGATGGTCCTTTGTTCGAGGGGAGGATTGTTAGGTATACGACCAAAGTCCCACATTGACTAGAAGTGGGGAGGATCATGGGTATATAAGGATGGACAAATATCTCCATTGGTATGAGGCCTTTTGGGGTAAAGCCCAAAAACAAATCCATGAGGGCTTAGGCCCAAAGTGGACAATATCATACCATTGTGGAGATATGTGGTGTCCAGAGTCCTTACACTCTGGAGCCTCCATCCATATGTCCTGTAATAGGAAATGGTTTGAGAAATTTCATGAAGCTAATTATGGTGTGAATATATATCCTCGGGAAGATCATTCACACAAAGTAAAAGGGTATGGATATGTATCAATGATATTACCTAAAGATCATGTTAAACTAATTCACGATGTGATGTATATGTTTGGTATTAAGAAGAATCTAAAGTTGGTTTCTAGTATAATAGGCAAGGATTGGAAGGTAGAATTTGTAAATTCACATTGTGTTATCAAAGATATGTAGGGTCACTTCAAGGTCATAGAACTATGAGTTAGAATTGGAGTTTTATATAAGCTCAATGCAATAGCCAAAGACTATCAAGAATTGGCATCCATGACCATGACAACAGTTTCTCTTTGTCATCAAACTAATGGCCACATTAATTATCATGATATTTTAATACTTAGAAAATGAGGAATCGTAGAAGTGCTTCCAATACTTTGTAATGAATACTACTCATGTGAAGGGTGTGCATTAGGGAAGATGCATAGTGAAGAGTTCCCTACTCATATAGATAAAACAGAAAGATAAATTCTAGAACTTGTGCCTATACATGTATGTAGTCCTATGTAGACTAGATGATCAAGTGGAGCATATAATTTCTTGATATTTATTAATGATTGTATAAAATATACATGAGTATAATTCATGAGAAATGAGAGTAATGTATTTGAATATTTTAAGAGTTCAAAAATATAGTTGAAAATAAAATAGTAAAATATATCAAGATCCTCTTATCAGATGAAGGCAGACAATATATTTCAAAAAAATCATTGAGTAGTGCAAGTCCCATGGAATTGTACAACAATGCATAATACTATATACTCCATAGTAGAATGGAGTAGTTAAAGGAAGAACATAAACCTGGTAGAATGTGCTCGGAACATGTTAAAAGGTAAAAACATTACCAATTATTTGTGGGTTGAAGTTGGTAACATTGTCATTTACTTGAAAAATAGAAGTACAACTAAAAGTTTAGATCATAAGAATCATTTCGAAGAACTTTATGGTTGTCAACCAATAGTAAGCTATCTAATAATTATTTTTAATAAATAATATCTCATGTTTAGAAAGAATTAGGAGTAAAATTGATGAAAAAGCTAAAAGTCTATTTTCATAGGCTATTGCTTTCATCATAAGTCTTATAAGTTGTTTGATCCCTGCACTCATAAAAATTTTTGAAGTAGAGATGTAGTATTTCATAAGCTTGTATATGGAGGCCACAATGAGGATAAGTATGGTTCATGTCATATTCCTTATGAGTATAATGATGTCAAAGAAGAAGCAGATGATAAATAGGAATAGAAAGAGGATTAAGAATTCAACGACATGGACACGTCTAAAGGACAAAAAACACCAAGAGGAAGAGATAATTGACCATAGAACATGAAAGGAAATGAAAGTAATAAAGCACCAAGAAGGTCATCTCCTCAAAATCAACCACTAGTAAGATTTAAAGATTATTCCTTAATGAGGAAAGTAATGAATTCCATAGAAATTTTCAACATCAAAGAGGCTAATGAACATAATGAGTGAAGAGATGCAATGAAGGAAAAATATGTGTCTATAATGAAAAATGATACTTTTGAGTTAACAAAATTTCTTGAGAATAAAGTACCCATATGATCCAAATGGTTGTAAAACCTAAATGTGAAGTTGATGGAAGTGTAGATACATATAAGAATATGTTAGTTTCAAATGTATACTCATAAAAATAGTTAATTTATTTGGAATAAACTTTTGCACTGATAATTTCATTAAATACAATTAGATTAATGATTCTTTAGCTACAAAACATAAATTAAAACAACATTAGCTAGATGTTAAGTATTCCTTCTTGAATGGGGAACTAAAAGAAGAATTATATCACGTTAAGCCAAAAAGGTTTGTTAAAAAGGGCCAAGAGCACCTTACTTGCAAAGTAAAGAAAGCATGATATGGATTAAAACATGAATCAAGATCGTGGTATATGAAGACTGATTTTTTCTTTCTTCAAAAGAAAAAGTTACCCTAATATGTATACAAAGTTAGAGCAAAAGGGGGGTGTTATTATGATTTCTTTGTATGTTGATGATCTTATAATAACTAGAATTTTTTCTAGGTTAACAGATGAAGTTAAATGAAAAATGTCAAATGTGTTTGAAATCAAATACCTTGGTGAATTACAATATTTCTTAGGTCTTGAGGTATAGAGAGAAAGTCGGCAGAGACTCGCTACATGTAGTAAGTTAATCCAATTTTATGAAGGAAATGAAATGAAATACTATTACAAACTGAAAATATATAGACACATCAAAACTTGACTTCCATTAAATAATGGAAAATGTTGACAATTATATGCAATTAAAATGAAAGCAAGCTAGCTTCAATGGTGGTAGCTTATCTCTAATAAGATATGTGAAGTTTATGCACCTTCGTGAACTATATTATAATGACACTATGCATATTTTCTATCATGAAGAATCAATAAGGAAAACCCTAAACACTGTAATACCTAAGACTTGGAGATGAAGTGCCAAAGGCTTATGGGCCGTGATGGCGTAAGTTGGAATTTCAAGTTCTGAGTGTTGTAACTTTTGAATATGATCTTTGTTTGGTGCACACAATAGCCCATTGGAAATCTTTATCCAAGGATTACAAATTTGGACTGCATTTGGTGGCCCATTTTCTAAAAAAAACATTTACGGCCTTAAAATTGCTCCATAAGTGTAGGACCTAAACACTACATAAAATATAATACTACTAAAATAGGAAACTCTGTTGTGATCTAGGAGGAATTGGTGGGTGGAAGAAAATGTCTGCCTGGATCTGTCCTCCTCCTTTATGAATAAATTTTATCCATTGCATTGTGTGCCTCCATTAGATGGGGAACCTTGTGTTGAACTTGGTTCTTTGGGGAGTAACATATCTTCATGCAGAACCTAGCTTGCTTTGACAACCCGATATAGTTGGATACTATGTTGGTGAGTTTTTTTAAGATGTGTGTACATTATATAATTAATTGTATCCTATTGAATGTAATATGAGTTGAGATCAGTTGATGTCAACTACTCTACGATTTCTGATCTGTATAATAATGGTCGATAGTATGGCTAAATGAGGTCCACATTGAACATTGGGTGTAGGCTAAGGAAGGGGGAATACCTATTTCAGAAGTGTTGTCACACACATCCCTATTGATGATTTATGGTACATGGTGGAGTGGCTAAATATTTTGATGGACCCATGCAATGCATTCTTTTTGCAAATGTAAGAAAACCTTGTCTCCCACTTGAAACATATGTGGCACTTGGTGCTGATAATGGAACTGTTTGTACTTAAAATTTAATTTTTCCAAGGTACCATTGACCTACTGGTGGATGTGCTAAATTCATTTAATAAAATTAGTAGCTTTGTGATGATCAGATTAAACATGTTCAAATTCATCTTGTGTAGTTTTAAAAGGTAGTGTGACATCGTTGGGGGCCAATGGTTAAAATTCCATGCCCACCTGAAAGGATTTGTAGCCAGTTGAGCTACTAAGAGCATTATTGTAGTTATGTTGAATATATGGGAGACTCCCATGAATTGTATGTGGATGCTTAGAGTTGTGCATGCATAAAATATGCATGATCATCCTATTGATAACCTCTACCTGGCCATCAGTCTAGGGATGGAAGGTTGTTGATTTGGTGAGATGGGTTTCCATACTTATCCAGAGACACAACCAGAGTGTTCTTATTATCTTGCTATCTTAATCTAGTATCATTGTCTGCATGATCCCAAAATGTACCCGTTCATTTAAATAAAAGCTTGGTATTATATTATGCTATGATACTCTTCTTACAGGCAACTATAATGGCCATCTTGGAAAATATATCAATTACCATAAAAAAGCATATATTACCATTGTTGGTAGTAGGAAGGCCATACATATAGTCAATTAACTTGGATTCCAAAGGCTGAATAGGAATAGGAAGAAGGGTGTACATGCCTTTCTTCTGAACAGTTGACTTGGCAATGGCACCTGTGACGCGAGAGCTGATATACTTGCCAACATCTTGTTGAAATTCCATTTTGTAGTACTACCACTATTTTCTGCACACTAGATAGCCCTGCTACTCGATTATAATGTGCCTGCTAGATCACCTAGGCATGCTTTCTTAAAGGAACATAAAGACATCCTAGGTATCATAACAATGCATCATGGAGGTAGAAGTATGGAACTTTATTTAGCGCTATCAATGATTGGTATGTGGTAAGAGATTCTAAGTCATTTTTGTATAACTATGACCGCCTAGACGTCTCATGCCCAAAATGGTTGAGACATGTTGTTAGCGTCGTAACTGGAGGTTGACTAAGATAGTATGTAACATGATTGGTTCCACCATTACTCTATTTGACGCTTAAATGAAATTGTTATAGGTATGTGGACCATTTCTCCTGAAAGTATTACTATAACCTCCCTTCTATCTACATAAATGGAAGAGGCATATAATCGATGTGGATGATCGTCTCCTTCCCTAGAATAAAATGTTTCCAATTCTAGCAGGATTCTCACAATGGAATAAATACCCCATCAT
Source organism: Pinus tabuliformis (assembly GCA_031772625.1). Taxonomy (NCBI): domain Eukaryota; kingdom Viridiplantae; phylum Streptophyta; class Pinopsida; order Pinales; family Pinaceae; genus Pinus; species Pinus tabuliformis. Next base: position 948,267,782 of record CM062810.1, read on the forward strand.
GATGGGGTATCTCTGGACAGTATCAAAGAGTGTTTCAATATGATAAGTCATTGGTGTCCTTTTCTATTTAGTGCTACACCAATAGCCTAGTCGGAAGCACCTATCTTGATCTCAAATAGTTGTTGCAGGTGTAGTATGGTGAGGATTAGTGTAGAGAAAAGGCAGTGCTTCTACTCATTGAATTTCTTCTGTTGTGATTTAGACCAAAAAAAGGTTGTGTTTTCTCTACCCTTGGTTACTTGACTTAATGACAAAGTGATATAAGATAACCCCAACATGAGGCTTAGGTAGAATTTATCAAGGCCCAAGAAGTTGTGACGCTCTATTAGTCATCGGGATTGGTCATTCTCAAATGAATTGGATCTTTGTTGGATCCATATGCATTATTTTATCATCAATAATGTACCCTAGTTGTTGCACCTTGTCCATGCCAAAAGATCATTTTTCTAAGTTAACACATATATTGTGCTACCAAACACTGTGGTGGACCTGTTGAATATGTTGCAACTGTTATTCCCAACTCTTGTTGAAGATGAGGATATCATCCAGATATGCAACCAGTAATTAGCTGGTGAAAGGCTACAATATATCATCCATCATCCTCATGAAAATTGTTGGGGCATTTTTCAAACCAAAAGGCATGACCAACAATCTGAAATAACTCTCCCTAGACTTTAGAGTAGTCTTCTACACATCAATTGGTTCTATTTAGAATTGGTGGTAGTCGGACTTCAAATTAATATTATTGAAATAATTTCCCCTCTTTAGTTAATCAAGAAGGTCGTGCATCGATGGAATTAGGTATTGATTCCTGATTGTGAGTTTGTTAAGGTCATGATAATCAATGTGGAGTCATGAAGTCCCAGCTCCATTCACCACAAGTACAATTGGGCTCCCATAAGGTGTACAACTCGGTTGGATGTGCCCTTTTTTTAGTATCTCTTGAATCTATCATTTGATTTGAACATTCTAGAGGAAAAAGCGATGTTAGATTGGTGCATTGGGTAGCGTTTCACTGAGGGTCAGGTCAATTCAATGTTTTACATGATAATGTAAATGTACCCCTATGGGTGAGGAGAAGATGTCTCTATACTCTTTCATGATCTTATTCAATTTATGCTACTCGTTGGAGGAGCCATGTGTGGAGGCCATGGATGTGGCCATAATATTTCCATTTCTTTGAGGGTGAATTAGGAGGAAGACAATTTTCCTAGCCCATGTCTCGGGAGATGATATTACTAAATTAATTTACGTATATAAATGAAATGGAAGTAGGTAGACCTACCTCTAGTATTACGTATAGTTTTCTACCCAAAGTAATAATATCACTATGAGGTCTAGGCTCATTCATAGCATGTTTCTTCCACAAATAAGGTTAGCCTAAAATAACATCACAAACTTAAAGGGGAGAAACATCACACACTACCTCATCCATGAAAGACTTCATGCTATTGTTAGGTCTCTATAATATTAGTGATTCCGCCATTACTATTTTCATTGTAGCCCTTATTATTATTGTTCCCCTATTTTCTCCATATTGTTATTATTGTCTCATAAAAGCCCACTATTGTTATTGTTGTGCCCTTATATTATTATTGTTATGTCGACTTTGATTATATTGTGACCCCTTACACTCCTATATATAGAAAGGAGGTTTTTTCATCCATATCGTCCAATAATTTTTCATTTGTGTAATGTAAAGGAGGTTTGCCCCTCGAAGAGGCTAATTTGAAGTCTTTTATTTATCTTTTCTTCTATTTTTTGAGTTGCTTACATAATGTTTGGTATCAGAGGCTTTGGATTCTTGGGTTACGTTACTCCAAATAGGTCATCGTGGAAGCTTCGCTATAACTTTGTTTCTACGACGTTTTAGAAGCTAAACGTAAAACCCATTTGAGCTAAAATTGCGATGAACCTCAGGTCCGAATTTCAGATCTTTTAGATCTATAGTTTCAGAGATAGGATGCAAGAACTTTAGGATTTTTGCAGACTCCAAAATTATATCTCAAATAGGTGACCTAGGGAAAATTGTCATAACTTTTTCTCTGAGCATCACATTGAAATTTCGTAAAACGTTACAGAAAGAGAATAGCATGTAGTCTTATGTGCATCATTTTTAGGTCCTAAGGTCGCAACATTGACATGTGGAAATTCGTACAAGTTAACTTGAATGAACCAGTCTATAATCAGGTCATTGTAGGTGCTTTGGCATAAATATTCCTTCGAGAATCCAATCTTGATCAGACTTGCAGGGTTGGAAAGAGGACTCAAAGGGATACCACAGGATGCAGTTTTATACCTTAGAGATCTGAAATTACAAAGATACAATAGATTCAATATCAAGCTCCTACAAAATGAAAAATTGTGTGTAGTTTTTTTAAATTTTGCATAAGTTTGGTTCGAAAAATTAGTTTGAAGGAATTCAAAGGGCATAGTGAAGCATAATTATCATTAATTGATGCCCCGAAGAAAGAAAATGGAAACACCTAGTAAGAAACCTGAACTCTCTAGGATGACTCATGAAGAAGACGAAGAAATGCAACATGATATACGAAAATTATGAGACCAAGTGCAACAAAATTCACTCTCACAAAAAGTAACAGAAGCTAAGATGGATGATTTAAAGAAAGGCATGGAAGCTAAGATGGATGGCCTAGAAGCTAAGATGGATGGCTTATAGAAAGGCATGGAAGCCAATATGGATGGTTGAAATAAAGGCGTGGAAGCTAAGATGGATGGTAGAGAAGAAAAACTTAAAGGCAACATGGAAGATTTGAAGATAGATTTGACAAAGTTGCTACAAGAAATACTTACTAATGGTGAAAGGGTAGTAAAGGAAACTCATGTTAACAACAAAAGAAATGTTAATCATGATTTAATACGCTCTAACGTTGGATTGAAGACCCACCATGGTCCAAAGATATATATGAGGAAGTTTGATGGCAAGGATCCTGTAACATGGATACTATAGATGGAGCAATATTTTGATCTCCATAAAGTGTAAAACATAGAAAAGGTATGCATTGCAAATTTATATTTGGAGCCAAATCATTTTGTATGGTATCGATGGCTTTGATCTCGTAAAGAAATTGTCACTTGGGCAATTTTTATTGAAGAAATGATAGAACATTATGAGGATACAAAAAGAAACACCTTTTTTAGCCAATTGATAAATCTCAAACAAAAGGGTTCAATGATGGATCACATTGAGGACTTCCAAAAATTGAATATAAGGGTAAAAGATATTCAAGAGGAGTGTAGGATTGATGTGTTCATAGGGACTTTAAAGGATAACACCAAACATGAGGTTCGCCTTTGGGAAGTTGATTCATTGGAGAAGACATTCAGGTTGGAAAGAAAAATGGAAAGCAAAAGTATTGCAACAAGGAAGCCTACCACTCACAAGTATAAAGGTGGAAGTGTTGTTGCCCCTAGCCTTCCACAACCTACAAGTTTGACACCACAACAATTCGAAGAAAAAAGAGCAAAAGGGCTTTGTTACAATTGTGATAGCAAATACACTAAAGGTCATAAGTGTGTTGAGAAGAAATTATTTTACATAGATTATGAAGAGGATGAAGAAAAGGAACAAGAAACGTCAAAAGAAGAGGATATACACTAGGAACAAACCCTAGAGAAAGAATAAATGAATCTAACCATATTTTGTAATGCATTGGCTGGAATTACCACTCCTCAAACTATCAACATAGAAGGACATATCAAGAAGAAAAAGGTAATAGTGTTGATTCATTCGAGAAATACCCATAATTTTATTCATTGTCAGATGGCCAAGGAATTGAATCTCTTCCTATATCTAGCACCGAAATTTCAAGTGATGATTGCAAGTCGAGAAACCATAAATTTCTATGGAAAGTACCATAAGATGAAGCTGTCCATGGGAGAATATGTATTGAATATCCCAATGCTTTCCATTCCAATGGGTGGTGCTAATGTTGTACTAGGAGTCCAATGGCTACAATCCTTGGGCACAATAGCTTTTAATTTTCACGAACTTTTCATGAATATTTTTTTTCAGACGGCAAGGAAGTTGAATTAAGGGGTATCACAGGGAAGCTCGGAAAGATAATCAGTTCTAACGGAATGACAAATCTTATAAAGAAATAACAGTGAGGTGTAATTGCACAATTATGTTAACTAGAGGTTCCCACATCGAAATCATCTATTTCTCCAGATCTCCAAAATGTCTTGGACAATCATTCCAAGGTATTTGAGACTCCAAAATGCCTCCCACCTATTCGTGATAATGATCATGCTATTCATTTGATTCAATGAATTTTTCCTCCAAACATCAAGCCTTACAGATATCCCTATGCCCAAAAGAGTGAAATTGAACGTCTGGTTGCAGAAATGTTACAGTCTTGTATAATTCAACCTAGTCAAAGTTCTTTCTCTACTCTAGTAGTATTGGTGCACAAGATGGATGGATCATGGCACATGTGTCTGGACTATAGGGAGTTCAGTAATATCACTATTAAAGATAAATTTCCCATTCTTGTCATTGATGAATTATTGGATGAATTTCATGGATCAATTTACTTCACCAAGTTGGATCTGCATTCAGCATATCATCAAATCATAATGAAGATTGAAGACATTCTAAAAACAAGATTTAGAACTCATGAGGGTCATTATGAATTTTTGGTCATGCCTCTTGACCTTACCAATGCACCTTCTACATTTCAAGTTTTGATGAATTCCATTTTGAAACCCTTCCTTAGAAAATTTGTGTTAGTATTTTTTGATGATATACTAATCTACAACAATTCTTGGAAGGATCATGTTCAAAATGTTGACAGAGTTCTTGAACTATTGGAGGATAAATAATTGTATGCAAACAACTCCAAATGTTTCTTTGGAGTACAAGAGGTGGAATATTTGGGTCATATTGTATCTCCTGAAGGTGTTAAGGTAGACCCTTGTAAAATTAAAGCCATTAAGGAATGGAAAATCCTCACATCCATAAAGAATCTACGAGGATTTCTGGGTTTGACAGGGTATTATCCCAAGTTTGTTAAGAATTATGGGAGAATAGCAGAACCTCTGACAACATTATTGAAGAAATATGGATTTTCATGCACTCAAGAAGCAACGAAGGCCTTTGAACATCTTAAAGTGGAAATGTGCCAAGCACCAGCCTTAGTTACATTGGACTTCACAAAAATATTTATTGTGGAATGTGATGCCTCAGGAAATGGAATTGGTGTTGTTTTAATGCAAGTAGAAAGATTCATTTCTTTCAAAAGTCGTCCAATCAAAGGAAAGTATTTAAACAAAGATATTTATGAGAAGGAAATGCTGGCAATACTACATGCACTTAAGAAATGGCGACCCTACCTAATGGGAAGACACTTGAAGGTAAAAACGGATCATGATAGTCCTAAATACTTTTTAGAACAAAGATTATCTTCATAAGAGAATCAAAAATGGGTCACAAAGATGTTGAGTTATGACTTTGAAATCATCTACAAAAAAGGGAAGCAAAATGTTCTCGCAGATGCACTCTCAAGAAAGGATTTGGATGTGGAAGCATTTCTTTAAACCATTTCTATTACCCAAATAGATTGGATAAACGAAGCAAAGGATGAATGGAAGAATTACGAAGAAGTGTGGGCACTCTTTCAAAAGTTACAACAAGATCCCAGTACATTTGATAAATTTAGCTAGGAAAATGATTCGTTATGGGAAAAAAGTTTGCTTATACCTATGTAAGAATTCCCAAATCAAATAAAATATTCTATGGAATTGCACACCTCTCCCTTAGGAGGTAACTCGGGATTTTTAAAAAATTACAACAAGGTTAAGAAGGAATTTTTTTGGGATGACCTTAAATCGGATATTCAAAAGTTTGTTGTGGAATATTTGGTTTTCAAACAAAATAAAGTTGAAACAATTAAGACCCCAGGTCTATTACAACCTTTATCCATTCCAATCCAACGTTGGGAGGAGGTTTCAATGGATTTTATCAGAGTTTTACCCAAGTCTGAAGGAAAGAATGCCATCATGGTGGTAGTTGACAAACTTACCAGGTATGCACACTTTTCTGCATTATCTCATCCATCTAAAGCCAATAAAGTTTCTACTACATTTATGGAAACAATTCAAAAGCTACATGGAAACCGAAAGATTATTGTAAGTGAAAGAGATCCCATTTTCACTAGAAATTTTTGGACATAATTATTTTCTTGTCTTGGTACCTAGTTACCTCATAGCTCATATTATCATCCTCAATCTGATGGGAAAATTGAGATAGTAAACAAATGTTTGGAAGGATATCTTCATTGCTTTGTATTTGATAAACATACACAATGGGTCAAATGGTTTCCTCTGGTTGAACAGTGGTATAACATTTCCTTCCATACTGCAGCAAAAATGACCCAATTTATGGCACTTTATCGATATCATCCACCATCCATCACATCATATTTAAGAGAAAATTCTAATGTTCAAGTAGTGGAAGATCACATCAAGCATCAACAACAAGTTTTCCAACTCTTAAAAGATAACCTCACTTTGGTGCAAAATAGAATGAAACAACAGGAAGATCAACGTCGCAGCGAGAGAAGTTTTGATGTAGGTCACTAGGTATTCTTACGGCTACAACCATATAAACAAATGTCCATCAACCAAGCTAAGAAGGATAATAAATTATCACCAAATTATTATGGTCAGTACAAGGTGTTGCAAAATATTGGTACTATGGCATACAAATTGGAGCTTCCTGCAACTTCCCAATTGCATCCATTTTTCTATGTTTCATGCTTAAAGTGGTTATAGGTGACAAGCTCCCATTTCAAACAATATCACCAAAACTTGGCAAGGAAGGAAAAATCATATTGGAACATGAAGCAGTCACAGAATCAAGAACTCAACAACTACGAAATCAATCAATTTGGGAGTATCTCATCAAGTGGAAGAACTTACCCGCTGAAGATTCCACATGGGAGGATGATAATTTTATATAGAAGCATCCAAAACTAATCAAGCGTTGAGGACAACAATTTTTTGAAGGGGAGGGGCATGTTAGGTCCCTAAAATACTAGTGATTCCCCCATTAACATTTTCATTGTAGCCTTTATTTTTATTATTGTGCCCCTCTTATCCCCATATTGTTAATATTGTGCCCCATAGAAGCCCACTATTGTTATTGTTGTGCCCTTATATTATTATTGTTAGGTCAACTTTGATTATATTGTCACCCTTTACAATCCTATATATATAAAGGAGGTTTTGTCATTTGTATCATATAAGAACTGTTCATTTGTGTAATGTAAAGGAGGTTAATTTTGAAGTCGTTGATCTATCTTTTCTTCTATTTTGTTTACATAACAGTTGTATGGAAGGAAACATTCTTGATTGACATGGAGATCTCACGCTTGGTGGAGCCACCCAATGGTGTATTACTGCAAGTGTGTTGTTTTTGGTAGTACAAACTACTTAACAACCTTTGTTAAGGTGAGGTCTTTTTTATTCCCACTATTGAAAATGAAACACAATGGAGCATTGTTCAACCACACTTGTGACTGGAATATGTGTTCACTTTCCTCTGCATCTTCAAGCTAACTTTATTGGACCTTGGTGGTGGAAATGTTGACATTGGGTTAGGCATCAATGATTTTATTCCCCTTATGTATGTTTATTTCATAGTAGGAACTTTCATATTATTATGAATCTTTTATCTCAACCAACAACGATTACTTCCTATGTCATTCATTACTATTATGAGTGGGGCCTTTTAGAAAGTGTGTCAGTGTCTCATATCTTTTTTCATCTTCCCAACACTATTCTTTATTTGAAGCTTAAATTGGTTGTATTGCATTGGTTATGCCTAGATCTATCTTTTTTTCTATGTTTTTGGGATCTCATTTCCCTACTTATGTTGTGAAGGGTTAACATATCCAAAGTCTCACTTCTTATGATTTAATTTCCACTCAATTTTTATAGAATATTGGTATGCTTCTCCAAGTGAGGACATGTAGAAGAACTAGATGTAGTTATGCATACATCCATGGTACTTGAGCATAAAATGTCGCTCATAGTCTTTGATACCCATCTTGGTGTGGAAGGTATGAAATATATTTGTGAAATCTAGCACTACTTGGTCCCTTTCCTACAATAGTGTGGTCCCTCTCATGCACTAGCCTTCATATCTTCCAACATGGTAAAATTATTCCTTAACAACATCTCTAAAAGGGTCGTACATGGGTAAACTACAAATAGTGGAGATTCCTCCATGGCCCTTTTCTCATAGTAATTTTACCACTAATCGTTAACATAGGAGAAAGCTTAACAAGTGCAAAGGTAATTATTTCTTTGTCGGGAAAATTTTGGACTAAAAAAAAATTGTCTAGACCAGTTGTCTAGAGCATTCGTGTCTATTTGACCTTTAAATATAGAAATATCAAAATTAGAGTGTACCTTAAATTGGGTGGCACCTCCAAAGTAACCATTTGATGTAGATGCATCAGCTACTATCATCTGTTGAAGGATCTAGGAAAAATGATACATCATTTTGTTCCTTTGTCACTCAAAGGCTACTTCAAGCAATAGTTTAACATGATATGTAGCTCCTTAGTATTTCCTTTCTTCAACCATCGGAAGCCCTCGATGTCAGCGCGAAAGATATTACAAGGGCTCAAATAGTTTTTATTATGTAACCATCTCACAAAATAAAATAAAAGATAGATCAACGACTTCAAATTTAGCCTCTTCGAGGGGGAAACCTCCTTTACATTACGCAAATGAAAAATTCTTGGATGATACAAATAAAAAAACCTCCTTTCTATATATAGGAGTCTAAGGTGTCACAATATACTCAAAGCCAACATAACAATAATAATATAAGGGCATAATAATAACAATAATGGGCTTCTATAGGGCACAATAATAACAATATGGGGACAATAGGGGCACAACAATAACAATAAGGGCTACAATGACAACAGTAATGGGGGAATCACTAGTATTATAGGGACCTAACATGCCCCTCTCCTTTAAAAAAGTGGAGTCCTCAACGCTTGGGTAGTTTTGGATGTTTTTGTTTTAAATTATCATCCTCCCATGTGGAATATTCAGCGGGTAAGTTCTTCCACTTGATGAGATAATCCAAAATTGATCTATTTTGTAGCTTTTGAGTTTTTGTTTCTGTGACTGCTTCAGGTTCCAATATGAATTTTCCTTCCTCGTTAAGTTCTGGTGATATTTTTTGAAGTGGGAGCTTGTCACCTATAACCTTCTTTAAGAATGAAACATGGAAAACTAGGTGCACTCAAGAAGCTGAATCAAGCTCCAATTTGTATGCCATAGTACCAATATCTTGCAACACCTTCTATGGACCATAATACTTTGCTGATAATTTATTATCCTTCTTAGCTTGTTTGAGGAACATTTCTTTATATGGTTGTAGCCGTAGGAATACCCTGTCACCTACGTCAAAACTTCTTTTATTGCAATGTTGATCTGAATATTGTTTCATTCTATTCTGCACCAAAGTGAGGTTATCCTTTAAGAGTTAGAGAACTTCTTGTTGATGCTCAATGTGATATTCCACTACTTGAACCTTATAATTTTCTCCTAAATATGATGTGATGGACGGTGGATGATATCCATAAAGTGCCATAAATGGGGTCATTTTTGCTATAGTATGGAAGGAAGTGTTATACCACCATTCAGCCAGAGGAAACCATTTGAGCCATTATGTATGTTTATCAGATACAAAGCAACAAAGATATCCTTTCAAACATTTGTTTACTATCTCAATTTTCCCATCAAATTGAGGATGATAAGATGAGCTATGAGCTAACTGAGTACCAAGACAAGAAAGTAATTTTGTCCAAAAATTTCTAGTGAAAATGGGATCTCTATCGCTTAAAATAATCTTTGGGTTTCCATGTAGCTTTTGAATTGTTTCCATAAACGTAGTAGAAACTGTACTCGCTTTAAATGGATGAGATAATGCACAAAAGTGTGCATACTTGGTAAGTTTTTCAACTACCACCATGATGACACTCTTTCCTCGGACTTGATTAAACCTGTGATAAAATCCATTAAAACATGTTCCCAACATTGGCCTAGAATGGATAAAGGTTGTAATAGACCTGGGGTCTTAATTGTTGCAAACTTTTTGTGTTTGCAAACCAAACATTCTGCCACAAACTTTTGAATATTCGATTTAAGGCCATCCAAAGAAAACTCCTTCTTAACCCTATGGTAAGTTTTTAAAAATCGTGAGTGCCCTCCTAAGGGAGAGGTGTGCAATTCCATAAGAATCTTTTGTTTCAGTTGTGAGTTCTTACATAGGTATAAGCGATATTTGTACCATAATGAATCATTTTTCCAACTAAATGTATTAGATGTACTGGATCTTGTTGTAACTTTTGAATGAGCACCCACACTTCTTCATCATTCTTCCATTCATCCCTTTCTTCATTTATCCAATGTGGTTGGATAATATAAATGGCACAAAGAAATTCTTCCACATCCTCATCCTTTTGTGAGAGTGCATCTGCCACCACATTTTTCTTCCCTTTTTTGTAGATGATTTCAAGTCATAACCCAACATTTTTGTGACCCGTTTTTGCTTCTCTTCTGAAGATAATATTTGTTCTAAAAAGTATTAAAGAATATCATCATTTGTGTTTACCTTGAAGTGTCTTCCCATTAGGTAGGGTCGCCATTTCTTAAGTGCATGTAGTATTACCAAAATTTCCTTCTCATAAATAGATTTGTGTAAATACTTCTCTTTGATTGGACAACTTTCAAAAGTAATCGGTGTTTCTTCTTGCATTAAAACAACACCAGCTCGATTTCCTGAGGCATCACATTCCACAATAAATGTTTTTGTGAAGTCTGGAGTAGCTAAGGCTGGTGCTTGGAACATTTCCTCTTTAAAATTTTCAAATGCCTTCGTTGCTTCTGGAGTCCAAGAAAATGCATTTTTTAAAATAATGTTGTTAGAGGCACTGCTATTCTCCTATAGTTCTTAACAAACTTGTGATAATACCCTGTCAATTTGAGAAATTCTCACAGATGCTTTATGGATGTGGGGATTTTCCATTCCTTAATGGCTTTAATTTTTCTAGGATCTACCTTAACACTTTCATGAGATACAATATGACCTAGATATTCCACCTCCTATACTCCAAAAAAACATTTGGAGCTTTTTTCATATAATTGTTTCTCCTCCAATAGTTTGAGCACCCCGTCAACATGTTGAACATGATCCTTCCAATACTTGTTGTAGATTAGTATATCATCAAAAAATACTAACACAAATTTTGTAAGGAAGGGTTTTAAAATGGAATTCATCAAACCTTGAAATGTAGAAGGTGCATTGGTAATGCCAAAAGGAACGACCAAAAATTCATAATGACCCTCATGAGTTCTAAATGATGTTTTCAGAATGTCTTCAGTCTTCATTCTGATTTGATGATATCCTGAATGAAGATCCAACTCGGTGAAGTAAATTGATCCATGTAATTCATCTAATAATTCATCAATGATAGGAATAGGAAATTTATCTTTCATATTGAGCTTGTTGATCTCCATGTAATCCAGATGTATGTTGCATGATCCATCCTTCTTTCCTGCCAATATTACTGGAGTAGATAAAGAACTTTGACTAGGTTGAATTATACCAGCCTCCAGCATGTTTGCAATCATACATTCAATTTCGCTCTTTTGGTCATATGGATATCTGTAAGGCCTGATGTTTGGAGTAACTCTTCAAGCAATCAAATGAATAACCTGATCATGATCACGAATATGTGGGAGGCCTTTGGGAGTCTCAAATACCTTGTACTGATTGTCCATGACTTTTTGGAGATCTGGAGAAATAGATGATTTCTATGTGGGAACCTATAACGAACAAAATTGTGCAATTACACCTCATTTTTCTTTCTTTAGAAGCTTTGTCATTTCGTTATATCTGATAAACCTTATCTGTTTCCCTTGATGCCCCTTAATTCAACTTCCTTTCCTTCCAAAAAAAAATTCAGGAAAAGTTTTTGAAAATTAAAAGCTATTGTACCCAAGGATTGTAGCTATTGGACTCCTAGTACAACATCAACACCACCCATTGGAATGGAAAGCATTGGGCTATTCAATACATATTCTCACATGGATAGTTTGATATTATGGCACTTTCCAGAGCAATTTATGGTTCCTACACTTGCAACCATCACTTGACACTTTGGTGCTAGATATAGGAAGCAATTCAATTCCTTGGCTATCTTACAATAAATAAAATTATGGGTACTGCCTGAATCAATCAACACTATTACCTTTTTCTTCTTGATATGTCCTTCTATCTTGATAATTTGAGGAGTGGTAATTCCTGCAAATGCATTACAAGATATGGTCGGATTCATTTCTTCTTTCTCTAGGGTTTCTTCCTTGTGTATATCCTCCTCTTTTTACGTTTCTTGTTCCTTCTCTTCCTCCTCTTCACAATCTATGTGAAATAATTTCTTCTCAACACACTTATGACCTTTAGTGTATTTGCTATCACAACTATAACAAAGCCCATTTGCTTTTTTTTTCTTCCAATTGTTTTGGTGTCAAACTTGTAGGTTGTGGAAGGCTAGGGAAAGAAACACTTCCATCTTTATAGTTGTGAGTGGTAGTATTCATTGTTGCCATAATTTTTCTTTTCAATTTTATTGCCAACCTGAATGCTTTCTCCAATAAATCAGGTTCCCAAAGGAGAATCTCATGTTGGATGTTATCCTTTATAAACCCTATCAACACATCAATTCTATGCTCCTATGGAATATCTTTTACCCTTATATTCAATTTTTGGAAGTCCTAAATGTGCTCCATCATTAAACCCTTTTGTTTGAGATTTATCAGTTGGCTAAAAAAAATGTTGCATTTTGTATCCTCATAATTTTCTATCATTTCTTCTGTAAAAATTTCCCAAGTGACAATTTGTTTATGATAGAAAAGTCATCGATACCATACAAACTAATTTGGTTCCAAATATAAAGTTGCAATGCGTACCTTTTGACTGTTTTACACATTATGGAGATCGAAATATTTCTCCATCTATAGTATCAATGTTATGGGATCCTTCCCATCAAAATTCCTTGTATCGATCTTTGGAACATGATGGGTCTTCAATCCAATGTTAGAGTCTATGAAATCATGATTAACGTTTATTTTGTTCTCATCATGAGTTTCCTTTACTACCCTTTCACCATTAGTAAGAATTTCTTGTAGCAACTTTATCAAATCTGTCTTCAAATCTTGCATCATGCCTTTAATTTTCTCTTCTATGCCATCCATCTTAGCTTCCATGTCATTCATCTTATCTTCCACGTCGTTCATCTTAGCTTCTACACCTTTCTTTAAACCATCCGTATTGTCTTCCATGCCTTTCTTTAAACCATCCATCTTAGCTTCCACACCATCCATATTAGCTCCCAAACCTTTCTCTAAACCATCCATCTTAGCTTCTTTTACTTTTTGTGAGAATGAATTTTGTTGTACTTGTCTCGTAATTTTGATATATCATGTTGCATTTCTTCCTCTTCTTCATGATTCATGCTAGAGACTTCAGGCTTCTTACTAGGCATTTCCATTTTATTTCTTCGGGGCATCAATTAATGATAATTATGCATCACTATGCCCTTTGAATTCCTTCATACTAATTTTTAAAACCAAACTTATGCAAAATTTAAAAAAAACTACACACTTTTTTTCACTTTGTAGGAGCTCGATATTGAATCTGTTGTAACTATGTGATTTCAGATCTCCAAGGTTTGAAATTGTGTCCTGCAGTAGACCTCTAAGTTCACTTTCCAACCTCGCAAGTCCGATCAAGATTGGATTCTCCAAGAAAGGGTTATGCCAGCTCTCCCTTGATGACCTAATTATAGACTAGTTCAGTAGATCGAACTTGTACGAGGTTCCATGTGTCACTGTTTTGACCTTAGGACATGAATCCAATACACAGAAAGCTACCGGTCATCCGTGTTTTGTAACTTTTTATGAAATTTCAATTTGATGCGCAGAGATAAACTTATGACAATTTTCCCCAGGTCACCTATTTGAGATATAATTTGGAAGCCTATAAAAACCCTAACTTCCTTGGATCCTATATCCAAAAATGTAGCGAGAAAAGATCGGACATTTGGATCCGAGGTTCATCACGATTTCTACTCAAATGGGTTTTAATTTTAGCTTCTAAAACATCGTAGACAAAACATTATAGCGAAAATTCCATGATGCCCAATTTGGAGCAGCAAAAGCCTAGAATCCAAGGCTCTAATACCAAATATTATGTAACTAGCTGAAAAAATAGAAGAAAAGATTGGTCAATGACTTCAAAATTAGCCTCTTCGAGGGGGAAACCTCCTTTACATTATGAAAACGAAAAATCCTTGGATGATACAAATGACAAAAACTCCTTTCTATATATAGGAGTCTACATGGTCAGAATATAATCAAAGCCGACATAACAATAATAATATAAGGGCACAATAATAACAATAGTGGCCTTCTATGGGGCACAATAATAAAAATATGTGGACAATAGGGGCACCACAATAACAATAAAGGATACAATGACAATAGTAATGGGGGAATCAGTAGTATTATAGGGACCTAATAGTTTGACTCCTAATTCCTTATACCTTAACCTCGTTGGGGAAATGCATATAAAAATAGAGAAAGAGAAGACCACTCTGAAACCATTAATTTGATTTTATGAAGGGAATGAAATAAAATACATATTACTAACTTAAATATAGAGATACAACAAAACTTGACTTCAATTAAATAATGGAAAATGCTAAAAATTGTATAGAAGTAGAATGAAATCAAACAAACTCAACGTTGGTAGCTTATCTCTTGGAAGAGATGTGAAAAATATGCACCTTCCTAAACTTATTACAATGATAATACAAAGAATTTTGATCATAAATAACCAATAATAAAAACTCTAAACATCTAAAATCCTAACCCTAAGAGATAAAGCGCTAAAGACTTATGGCCCCAAGATGGGGTAAGTTGAAACAACAACTTCATGGGGTTGTAACTTTTGCATATGATATTTATTTGACACGCAAGATAGCCCGTTGGGAATTATGGCTGGAATATATAGGATCTTTATAATCTTTAGTATCTTAAGATTCTTAAAAGGAGACTCTCATATTATAATTCAAATAGCTACTCACATTGTCAATGGACCTCCTACAACCATTCAACCCATCAACTAGTGCTTTGAGTATCATGTACAATACTTGGATAACATCCTCTCCCATCAAGAAGTAATTGTATTCTCCCACGTCAAGCACAACACCAACTCCCTTGACGAATTCATTGCAAACAAATGAATTGAAGATCCTTAGCCTAAACAGAATTGGCCTCCCTCCTCCCCTGCCATTGCAACCTTGATCACCTAGCTCCTATATCTGGTGGATTGAGAACTTCTCTCCCTAGACTTGGGTGCTTGACGGGTGAATAACATGAAACATATATGTTTTGTATCTTTTGTAATGGTACATCCCTTTCCACTAGCTTTATATCTTGGAGATGAGGTTCAAGTTTGTGAACCAAAATTGCTCAGATCAAAAACATTTCCTCATTAGTTTTCCAAAGGTTCTCTGGGAGAAGGAAATGGGGCAACGGTACAATCCATAGGAGGATAACATCTCCACAGAGAGCTTGTGACCATTGATTGAGAGTAAAACAGAAACTAGAAATATGTGTAGACACGAGGAGATTTGGTTGATCCACCTCTTTTGATGTTCTAAGCTTAGAGGTCATTGGTGGCTTTTATATGAACCAGATTGGTTTCTCTTACGAAAGCTCTTAAAAGATTGTATTCATGATCCAAGTATCTTTGAAATCCTTTTCTTCTTAGAGTAGGTGATGATGTTGAGATCGCCCCCAAAAGCACATTTTGGTAGGATCAAGTTGGTTCTTTAGAGAGGAGAGATGATCTAACAAAGCTTGTTTCTTGGAAGGGGCTTGGGGTTCATAAACATTTGAGAGGAAAGCATGAAGACTGGCTCCTAGAAGGAAAAACAAGGAAGTAAGAACAATATGGTTAAGGAAGAGGTGTTCGACACTAATTTGAGAAGGGTTCTAGGCGATTCCTAGGCATCTAGAGGCTCATTCAATGTCCACTGCAACGATTTCGACCCATTAAAAATTTTGGATATCATAGATGCAAAATCAGTGCTAGAGAACTTAGTTTCTTGGATGAGAAAGATTGTAGGAAGGTCCTGCTAAATCTTTCTAGGAAGGGATTGATGCTTTTAGTGGCTTTCTATGACCCTTATGTTCCAGGAGATGATATTCATAAGGAAATTCCATATTTGGAGTAGATCTATGAGATCTGCTTGTATTATCTTGATTCCACTAGCTTGTGGCCTAGAGTGCATAGTCTTTGAATCATAGAGTTTCTTCTTCTCTTCTTGAATTCTATGCTACTTTTATTACCTTCTCTAGTTATTATGGTTTGAACCCCTAGATGTATAATGGATTTCATTTTCGGGAGTGTTGTAGTGAGAAGGTATATATGTTTGTCAGGAATGGTGTTAGTTGCATTCCAGCGACAGACGTCTTCCATGACGATGAGGTCTAGACCTTTCAAGTAAGTGAAGTCATTGTCTTTTTCCATGGGGATACCTTCATCATAGGGCTACGAGTCCTTCATGTCTGTTCGTTCCATGGATGTTGGGCCTTTCCTTTGTCCATTGTCGCATGTTGGTATTTTGTTGAGTTGGGTGCTACTTCGACCTGATTTTCTATTTTTTCTTTGCTTCTTTTAGGAGATCATCCAACACTTGAAAGTTATTATTGGATGTTAGACACTTGGGTTGCGATGAGGAACCTTGTTTCTTCGTGTGCCTTCGCTTGGTGGGGATTTTTGTAAAGTCATCTCCATCAGCGGGACTAGCATCTGAGGCCTTTGGCTTGGAGTCATTGAAGGGATAGTCCCTGAATAAATGACCACATTGGTGGCACTTTCTGCATCAGAATGGGACATGCTCATAATCAAGCATTTGGAACCAATCACTATCTCCTAATTCCATAGATATGGCTTTAGTGAGAGAGAGAGAGAGATATCCATATAGATAAGCATTCATGCGTAGGCTGTATAGAAACCTTAGACGGTTTGTTCTGAGAGGTAGAAAAACTTCCCTAGGCTATTTCCTATATCGCGAAGAGTGTTAAGGTCCCAATACTCGTAGGATAAAGAGTAGAGTCAGATCCATACAGACATCCAAGAGAATTGCTCATTTTCTTGGATGAAGTACGAGGTCCATTATTGAATGTAAAGACCTATAGAATTGAGAAAGTAAGGACCTCCCTCCAGAACTGATTTGAGATCATCTTGATGTGTGAAAATCACTGTGAAGAAGCACTTAGAGACAAGTTTGACATCGTAGTGATATTTTGGCTTCCATCGCAGAGTGATCCAATGCAAGAACATTTTCTGTGTTGGCCAAACATTGATGAACTTACAATCAGTGTATGGTCTTAGATGAACTGAATGTTGTTATTTAACCGCCCTGGAGCAATGTGCAACCTTGGGATCTTCTTTGATTTGGCCTTACATGTGCTAGTGTTCCTCTGCTTTGATTCGGGGTGAACCCTAGGTTGATGCATAATAACATCAACAAATTTGTCACTTTGTAGTTTGATCTTGGAAGTTTGTGCAATGGGGTTAGAGGGTTTTGGGCCATAAGTTGCAGAGGCGACCACGTGTTGTTGGGGAGTGGAGGAGCCAAGGGATCCTCCCCCAATGGATGTCATGCTTGCAAGAGTTCAACTGTGAGGGGAATTTGGGGGCATAAGAGGTAGAAAGAAAAATTGAAGACGCAAAGTTGTTTGCAGGTAACCTGGAAAAAAGAACCAATAAATATTAATCTAATTATAACTATTACTCTCACTTAATAAAACTTTGTTTATATCTTCATTATTGTTTAATAAAATGTTATTTATATATTTTATAAATGAATTTAAAGATAATTTTTTTTTTAAAAAAAACTTGTAAATTCAAAATTTCAAAACTAATATATATATGCAAATCTCCTATTTTATAAACATTAAAAACGCATACATCTTAATCATAATTTTAATTTTAACTAACAATAATATAATATTTCTAAAATATTATTACTATTATTTTAATATTAATATAGGTTTTATAACAACAATAGCCCTATACTTCGCGACGACCGCAAATATATCATTTTGATCGAGAACCCAAGGCTCTGATCACATATTTAAATATTGATTTTATTTTATGGACATATGAATCATGATTTGATGGAAGTTTAGATGGGCATATTAAATATTAATTTCATTGAAGTTTATGTACGATAAAGTTATTGATCTTGACTGACCCTAAAATGGGTGATTTATAAAATTAATAATATTATAATAAAGTTATTGATTTTGACAACTAAAAGAGGTGATTGGGTGATTAATAAATTCCAGGCTATTATAGTAAGCATGTTACTATTTAAGACAAGACAATGGCCATTAGGCGCATGAAAGATGTCTTCCTTTTATCAGGGATGGAGAAGGTGTGTTCCACATTTTTGGTTTTGCGTTTGATTTGAATGTTGAAAACAAACGGCGAAAACAAGAATGAAATTTGTGCATTTCCCGTTCGGGAAATGAATAGTACCACCCTCTGTACGCCTCCAATCCCCTCAACAGAATTATCTATAGTGCGGCACGTGGCCGCAGGATTGATAGGTTTAATAGAAACCGGAGGCGGGGGGTGGGGAGGGGGTCTTTTCACGGTTTTCCATTTAGCATCTCAAGAATGGAGTTCTGCAGCGTGGTGTAAGTGTGGTCACATGGATCAGTAAAATGTCGGGGCCGTAACATTTTTGAATGAGAAAAACCAATATTATATACAGCGAGGCAGAAGAATATGAGCCTCGTATTTGATTCTGATTGATCATGTAAACATTGTCTACCATGTTTTTCTTAACTATATTGCTCGTTTGCCATTGGAAGAGAATGGCCCAGGAACAGCGGGCAAGCGGTCGAGACCGATTTCGATTCCTGGCATTGCAATTCATAACTCAAATAGATTTTCGGTAATAAACAAATCTATCGACTGTACATCAATAAAAAATGGAGTCTCCATAAAGAATAAGACAACGCCACATGTTGAGTACCAACTACTTCGCCGGCCCCGAGAAAGAGCCTCCACCGCATAGATGACTGACTTCCTTTCCATCTACTAGCAAGGTTTTCCCTTCCTCTCAACCACATATTTGACTGTGTTTCTTTCCATCTTCCATGGAGGGTTTGCTGGTTCTGTTTCTTCTTTGTCTGTAAGCGCTCTCTCGGAAAGCCTGATGATCCACTCCAACTGAAATGAGTCATCTTTTGTTAGAGTTATTATCCGCAGCCGCATGGACTAATTTTATTTAGTAGATATTACGGCCGGCCGCATCCACTAATTTCCTCATATCTCTCTGCAGGTCGAAATAACCGCCAATACGCAGATCATCGTGGGCTTGCCAGCTAATAGCAATAGCAGGACTAGGGTTTCGTTAACCTAAGGACTCTGTGGATGTGACTGGATTGTTATAAGGTGCGTACAATATCACAATGGGCCGCGGAAAGATTGAGATCAAGCGGATCGAGAATACTACAAATCGGCTAGTGACTTTCTGCAAGCGTCGAAACGGATTACTGAAGAAGGCGTATGAATTGTCTGTGCTTTGCGAAGCCGAGGTGGCACTAATCATCTTTTCAGGCCGTGGAAAACTATTCGAATTTGCTAATAAAAGGTATGGTGATTACTTACTCGAGCTCCTTCCATTCACTGCCATCCATTATTTTCCTACTGAATGGGTATACCATGGTATGGTACACGCCATTGTTTTCCTACTGTATGGGTATACCATTATATGGTACAGGTTATTAATATTTTTCAGGTAACACTTCATGCCAAAAAACTCAAAATAGCCCATAAAATTCAGCATATGAAAAATCCCCTTAAGTAATATGGCAAAGATAACTTATAATAGCAATGGCTAGCAGGCTGTAATTTCAATTTTATTAGATTCAGTATGTCAAAGGCCAAGGTCTTCACACCCATTTATCTGGAACATCCAAATCTGTAGAAATCCACCTCCCCGCTGTTGTATACAAACCTTCACAACAAATCTGCGAGAATGCAGAATCAAATTTTACTATACGGACAGACACACGGCTATACTTTATACCATAACCCTCTTGATGTCTTTAAACATAGGGGAAATTTCTCGCCAGAACTGAATAATCCATCAATTCTTCCAGCGGCATTAAGCGGTTAATGTATTTCTTTTGGTATGTGAGGCTTCTTCTCAATCCCCATGCCTAAAGGATTAGAGCAGTGTTCACATTAAAACAGAAAACGAACCATAAACAGTAACGAGATTGACACAGTAAACAACTTAAACGTATGCTACTGCAGGATCGCTTTCCTTCTTCTTTATGCATAAAATAATCGTGATTACATCAATATATAGATTAAAATGTCAGTGTCAGTCATACGTTTGATCAATCTTATTAACATGACCATTAATCAATTTCTTCAATCTCCTAACATTGGTTTCAATCATTCAAATAATTTTCTTTTGAGTCTTTCAAGCTTTTGAGTCGAGTTCTTCACCTTGGTGTGGTCTGGAGGTGTTCCGAAATTATGGAGAGGTATGACGTCTGATGATTCAACTCTTGTTTTGTGTAATTGATAATTGGGTTCTTGTTCAATTTGTCTTTATATTTTGTCCAAGTAGGATTTGGCACAACTTCTTGTTTGATTTCTTTGGACTGTCACGGGGTCGTCTTTCCGTTTCTTTGAGTCTGGATTACTTCTTGTATAGTTCTTGGACCAGTGGCGTCCATTTCATTTCCTTGCATGTCAATTTGGTTCACTTTTGCAGAGTCTTCCTTCATCTTCTTTGGTCTGCACACACTGTGCTTTCGGGCCCCTTTTCCTATCATGTGACCATTTATGTGTTAGGGGTACTATGTTTGTCTTTTGTATTTGGGTTGGGTTCACGCTTTTATCATGAATTTTTTTGTTAGGTGGACTATGTGAATATATATCTTTCGTATGCCTTGAATTAGCTTATTTGCTAGTGCTTGGTACTTGGGAGTGGTGTTGGGAGACAATATAGTGGTTTTGTGATCTAGATTGTAAGGGTTTGTTGTCTTCCCAACCTCATTTTTTACTCAACATGGATTTCGCAATTGTATTCCTTGTTTTCCTTTCACAATGCCCCCCCACCAAAGAATGCCTCGCAGAAGGGGTGGCTGTGGAAATGTGGGAGTTAAGAAAACTAGGCCTTTTGTGTTTGATTTCGTGGGCACCTTTTTTGATGCAGTATCTCTTCAAGTTAGAAGGGAAATTATGTTTTGGGAGGCCAAAGAAAATGAAGATCATCTCTATCATTATGACTCTTAGCTTTTGGAGTTAGTTGTAGAAATGAATAGGGTCCTAGACCTTTGGGGATTCCAGAGGAAAAAGTTGCATTTTTTGTACTCTCTCTCATTGCACCAGCAAATGAATACATTGTTACAACTCAAGTTTTAAGGAAAAGTAGGTAGAAAAATATAATTTTTTTTTTCTCTAGATTGGAATATGTTAAATGAATGCTAAGAAATATTTGATTATGTATTAATAATGTTGATTCCAAACCGTCGAGCGTGGAGACCTTTTTGGTTTCAGATTCTGCTACTTGACTGATCATCTTGGGGATCCAAGTGACTCTCTTGTGGATAGTAGATAGGATTGGGTTGATATCCCTTTAGAACAAGATTAGCTTTTGGCATCCTATGTCTTTTGTTGATGCTTTGATAGTTTTGTTCTAGTGATGTCAAAGGGATCATCAAGGTTGTCCCTTTTTGAAGGGGACATGGTGCATCATAGTTTAGTTGGCTTAGTTGGTGTTGAACACTTGTCTCTTGGGAGAACATATCTCTCACAGTGACATTGGAAATGGTACTTGTGGGAAATTGTTTTCTATGGATACTTAGGTTATGCCTCTTAAAATGTCTCAACTATGGTTTGCGTCTTTCACTGTCTTCTATGCAATGTATTTTGCTAGTGAGTGTTAGAACTAATGGAGATTAGGTGAATATTGTTACATAGTTATGATTGTGCTTTTCTTGGACATTCAATTCCTATCATTCATGGATTTGATTTACTATCCCTAACTAAGCGTATCTATTTATTATGGGAGTTTAATGTGAAGCTTATGTGGCATATTTTCTTGTAGGAGCTCCTGGTGATCCGCACCTGTGAGCTCCTGTAGTGTTGTTTTCCAATTCATGTCTTCCATATGCAACTGTTGACATGGTATCAGAGATGCAGGAATGAGAGGCCTGTACGCTGAGTTGAGGAATGTGACATTGTCGCGTGTGGAGCTGAAGAGTAATCGCACCGTTGTTGCGGGCAGCTAAAGAATAATCACACTGACCCTCTTTGGGACTTCACCCATTTTTAATTTGTTGCATCGTTGCAGGATTTTGGTGTACCTCGGCGACGCATCGTCGCAAGATTCAGGTGTACATCTGCGACTAGTTGCGGATCCGAGAAAAATAGTTGCGATGATTGTGCTGGTTGTGTTTTATCAGATAAGTCTGGTGGGGCCTACTATTTTTTAATCTTTGTTGATGATTGTACAAGATTCACATGGGTATATTTTCTTAAATAGAAGAGTCATGCTTTTGAGTATTTCAAGTAATTCATAAACATGCTTGAGAAGCAGATAGGAAAGTTCATCAGGATTCTTCAATCAGATCAAGGCGAAGAATTCAAGAAAGGGGTTTTCATCAAATACTGCAAAGAGCATGGGATACAACAACAGTTTACAACACCTTACACTCCTCAGCAGAATGGAGTAGCTGAGAGGAAAAATAGAACACTAGTGGAGTGTGCTTGCAGTATGTTGAAAGGTAAGAATCTAACTAATGGTTTTTGGGCAGAAGCTATTAATACTGTAGTGTATTTGAAGAATAGGAGTCCCACTAAAAGTCTTGATTATAAAACTCCTTTTGAAGCATTGTTTGGCTTCAAGCCTGCAGTAAGTCACCTTAGAGTATTTGGTTGTAAATCTTTTGCACATGTTCCCAAAGAGAACAGGAAGAAGTTAGATTCAAAGGCCATTAAATGTACCTTCATTGGATACTGCAGTGAGTATAAGGCTTATAAAATGTTTGATCCTTCTACTCACAAGGTGTTTGTTAGTAGAGACGTAGTATTCCATGAACATGTTGATGATGGAAATCCTGTTCAAAACAATGAAGAATGGCATGTACCCTTACTTTCAGATGAGGATAGTGAAATAGGGATCAGTCAGCAACAACAATAGCAATAGGAACAACAGCAGGAGCAACAGCAACAGGATAAAGAGGAAGAAATCGAGTTCAGTCCACAAAGAGAAGAACACAGCAGAATAGTTGAACCCCCACCGCTCAGGAGATCTAGCAGGCCGAAACAGTTACCAACTCGATATAGGGATTGTGTGCTCATGACTGGTATGTTAAACATTGCAGAACCTTCTAATTTTTATGAAGCTAGTAAGAGTTCTAAATGGAAGGAAGCAATGAAAGAGGAATATGAATCTATTATTAAGAACAATACTTGGGATCTAGTAAAGCTTCCTAATGGTAAACAACCCATAGGTTCCAGATGGTTATTTAAGTTGGAATTTAAAGCAGATGGGTCTATTGATAAGCATAAAGCAAGGTTGGTGGCAAAGGGGTATTCCCAAAAGAAGTTATTGATTTTGAGGAAACATTTTCCCCTGTTGCAAAACTAAATACCATTAGATTGATTATTGCTTTAGCCACTAAGCATCATTGGAAAATACATCAATTAGATGTTAAATCTGCTTTCTTAAATGGTGATTTAAAAGAAGAAGTATACTTAGTGCAGCCTGAGGGGTCTATTAAGAAGGGAGAAGAGCACTTAGTATGTATATTAAAGAAAGCTTTATATGGTTTAAAGCAGGCACCTAGATCTTAGTACGAAAAAATTGACTCATTTTTCCTCATGCATGGTTATAAAAGGAGCAAAAATGATCCCAATTTGTATACTGTTTTTAATGATGAGGGACATATAGCGTTGATTTCTTTATATGTAGATGATCTGATCATGACAGGGAGTGCAGACAATCTCATTGAAGAAATCAAGCAGCAATTATCACATAAATTTGAGATGAAGGACCTTGGAGAAATGCATTACTGTTTGGGTCTAGAAGTTTGGAGAGATTCAAACCAAACTTTCTTGTCCCAGGGTAAGTATGCTAAGAGTTTGTTGACTAAATTCAAAATGGATGAGTGCAAGGCTACATTTGTGCCTTTATAGCAGAACAACAAACTTCAGGAGGATGATGATTCAAAATATGTAGATGCAACATTGTACAGATAGTTGGTTGGTAGTATTATCTATTTGACTACAACGAGACCAAATCTAGCTTCTGCAGTGAGTGTTTTGAGTTAGTTCATGACTCGACCTCATGAGAACCACTAGAGTGCAGTAAAAGGAGTTCTGAGGTATCTGCAAGGAACTTCAAACTTTGGTATTTTGTATTCTGACTCATTTGATGTTAGTTTGACAGGTTATACAAACTCCGATTGGGCAGGAAATTTATATGATAGAAGATCAATTACAGGTTACGCCTTCAGCATTGGGTCCAGGGTCATCTCTTGGTGCAGCAAGAAGCATCATACTGTTACCTTATCCTCAGTAGAAGCAGAATATCAAGCTATGTGTGCAGCAGCATGTGAAGCAGTTTAGTTGGGTAGACTTCTCCAAGAGGTAGGAGAAGAACAAACAGAAGCTACAGTTATCAATTGCGATAATCAAATTTCCATCAAATTAGTCTACAATCCTGTGTTTCATAAAAACACTAAGCACATAGACACTCAATTTCATTTATTAGGGAGAAGGTGTAGTCCAAAGAGATTTGTGTTGAATATTGTAATTCTTGTGATAATATGGCTGATATATTTACTAAGGCTCTGGGAAGACTGAAGTTTGATTTGTTTAGGGACATATTAGGTGTGTTTAAGAACCCTTTCTCCATTAAGGGGAAGTGTTAGAATTAATGGAGATTAGGTCAATATTGTTACATAGTTATGATTGTGTTTTTCTTGGACATTCAGTTCCTATCATTCAGGGATTTGATTTACTATCCCTAACTAAGTGTATCTATTTATTATGGGATTTTAGTGTGAAACCTATGCGGCGTATTTTCTTGTAGGAGCTCCCGGTGATCCGCACCTGTGAGCTCCTCTAGTGTTGTTTGCCAATTCATGTCTTCCATATGCAACTGTTGACAATGAGCGCATTCTTTTGGTGGATGTCTATAGGGACTGGTTTGATGGTCTTGTTTTCACTTGGACTGTCTTTGTTGGGAGAAGTGGGTGATTACGGGGACATTTGTTGATTTTGTTCCAATCAACTTGGTCATGCTCGCGAATAGTCCTACTGCACAGTGTTTATTATGTTTTCTTAATGTCGAGCCCTTGAAAATGGGCCCGTGTATTACATATTTAATTGTTGTTGGTCACTATAGTAAAATGCATGGATTTTTGTTTCCTTTAGCTATTGTTGTTCACGGCGTTGTAACTATGTCATAATTAGCTTTTTGCAGGGGATGAACTCTCTACCCCAAATCAATTTCATCTTACCATGCTTCAAATGCTTTCAAATTATTTTCAATGTCCTTATCTCTTATACACTTTTGAAATCATCACCTTATCCATTGTATCCTATAGTTGTATTCATTGGTCTAATCCTTTTGACATCATTGTAATTGTGTTATTCATTATGTCTTGATAAAATCTCTTAATATGTCTACAAAGTGGAATATTTTTTCTTTCATCTTTTTTTTCTACGTGGTTCACATTTTGTGGAGATTGGTGTTTGTTACATCCATGGAATATTTATAGTAGGAATGTCCACCTCAAGGTATCACTTTTTATCTACTCAAAATAGTGTCAAGAGAATTGAATCCATGACCTCTCAATAGGAAAAAAGTGATTTAATGACATAGACATGATCAATTAAACTAACCCTCAAAGATATAAAGTAAAATACATACAAAAGAATTGATATGAAATTCTTTTATATAAAAAGACAACATAAATACGTATAAAAGCTATTAAGTATTTAAAAGCTATTAAGTATTTAAGCCTAAAAAAGCTTGAACCTAAACATATGAAATCTTTAATTGTGAAATCAAATTTCTTATAATTTATTAAACCTTTCATTGAGTATAGTATTGTTCTCCCTCGTATTTGTCGAAAATTTTGATTTCAATTTCTTTTTCAATGAGAAGGTAATTGGTTCCACGATTCTATCTCTACAATAGAGCGTCTCACTTCTAAATAGACCTAGAATAATTAGGTCACATATTTCAATAGTAAATATTATATTGCAAGTTGGATTGCACTCGGGAAGTTATATTGTTAGGTTGAAGTGAGTTACGTGGACCATATATTGGTAGAGAATATCTCTTTTGAATCTATAAAAGACAAGAGTGTTCGATATTTCATATATGAATATTGTTGCTCATATTAAATGTAGAATACTTACATTCTCATTGATTTTTTCATTTTTTTAATCGTAGTTTACAATATGCGGTTTACGTGAAGTAATTAGCTCGGAATAAAGGCATTATAATCCAGCATATAACCATGGTAGCATCTCAGCATCAACCACCTTGGAATATTTAATTCAGTTTAATATTCATGCAGAAAGGAGTTGCATCAAAGATAAAGTTGTCCAGGAATAGAATTTACGCATAAACAAATTTAGAGGGTTTTTCATTCAATTGGATTTTGAGAATAGAGCATTAAAGACATAAAAATAAATATAACTTTGAAGGGAGAAAGACACCGACAAATACTTTTGTTCCTAACTTGTGATAATGAAAAAGAAACCAACGTTTGTGTATTATTTCCATTATTGGTTGGTTGTTGTGCTTAGGTGATATGACAACAAAGACCTTATAGCCACTTCAAGGAAAAACGTTTCTTCATAACATAGATAACAAAAATATATATTTTAATTCCATAAGGATATACTTTAAACAAACAAGTGGAACATAATTCATATGCTTATGGGTTATAAGATTTTAGATTTCTTGCATCCTTCACCATGACACAAGTAATATAATTTTGAAGAGGATGTTGCCTATGTATAGTTGGGTAAAGAATAAAGAGAAATGTTGGAAGACCTAAAGGCTATTAATATGAATCTTGAAGAAGAGAATATTCAATCGAAAGAGAAAATGAAAGGATTGAAAATAAAGAAATTAATTTTGAGACCTCAACAATAGTTTTTTCATGGTTGAGGAATCTATTTGATGAATGTCAAGAGTTTCTCACTATTGTGACATTGTATTTGAACAAATCTAGTGTTGAACGTGTCAAATTGGGAGAGAATGTCATCAAAATGGATAACTAGGTAGTTGGAAAGAGGATAGCCTCACTTAGATGATGGCTTCAATGCAATGAGAGTTGGGAAAGAAGAAATAAATATTCTCAAAGCTACAAGTAGTTTTATATGAGAATAAGAAAACGAAACCACTTTTTGTTTCCACTATCAAGGCCAACACATAGAGGAAGCAACATGCATATCAACTAGAGCAACAAGAAGAAGGAAAGGAGGTATGCATCAAGTAAGACATTCCTCATTTTTCCCTTTTGAAATAATAAAAGAGATACCACTACCATATATTAGTAAATAGATATCGTATCACTTTTTAGGAAGAAAGCCCATCATGTGTAACCTTATTGGGAGAAATAAGGCACTTGCAATAAACTATATTTTCATCAAAAGAGAAATAAAAAAAAGACTTCCCTAAACACAAAATTAATTGAGGCACAAGGAGAAAAGAAAATGTCAAGAAATCCATAGAGTGGTGCTCAGAACTTTTGTCATGGGTACAACTTCAAAGGAATTGGGAAGAAAAATGTTGGTAACTACATCTATACCTTCATCCCAACAATGACCCAACGAAAAGAAGGGTGTAGAGAGTGAAGTGTAAAGTTGATGAATAAATCTATCACTTGGTAACCTAAGGTGAAAAAACATATTTGTATACTTGCGATAGTGTAAGCGGTGAGCCTCGTAACAAAGGAAATAGTTGTCCAATGGAAAGAGGGTAGAGGGGGTGTTAAGAGCTCGATGCATCTTTCGCTACAATTTGGTTGAAGAATGACTCACCAACCAATGATCCATCTTACATATTAGTATAAAATTAGCGAAGCAATTGTTAAATAGAGACTCGATAATTAATGGCATTGTCATTTGGTTGGTATTAATGGAAACATGGAATTTTGTGCAAGCAAATGTAATACTACAAATTATTTCTATGTCAAGAAGTAATATATCATTACAAAAGAGAGAACACCACACTTTATTTTGTTGATTTTTTATATGATGTCATATGTTTTTAAATATATTAGTAACTCCAAAATTTATTTCATTAGATATTAGGAGAGTCCATCTCCAAGTATAAGAATACAAGGGACTTACATGATGAAGACCAGCATGATTCTGAGTGAAGAATTTGAGCCTAGATATTAATCTAAAGTGAGAGCTAATGAGAATACATCTATAACCTAGAAGAACATGAACCAATAAATCGAATTCAAAGTTAGATATATAGCTAAGAATGAGAATTAAAACCATGAATAAGAGAAGTAGATAAAATTAATGTTGATCTGTATTAGTTTCTTCTAGGATTTTACAAAGCATAAATCCTGTTAATGGAGAAGTTAGATCTAAAATGGATATGAACAAGACAATAGTTGTAATATTTAGTGTCTACAAGTGTAATTGTACAATTATTGAATGCTAGTTAAAATATAAAAGATAATGAAATCAATAAAACATAATAAAGTAATGTAAAGAAGAAGGAAAGTAAAATAATTAAATATAGAATATAAATGAATATAAGAGAAGAAGAAGAGGGGAATTTGAAATGAAAAGGTAAGGGATACTTGGCCTTCCCAATTTTCACTCTCTATCCTAGATATTTTTTTATAGACATTCTCACAAAGTTACTTTGGCTTCACTGAGAGAGGTGAGAATGGACCAAAAAAAATAAAGAGTTGCATTTTTGCAAGAGGAGATTATCAAAATGAGAATAAAGAAACCATTTCAACTTGGCTTTCCCATTTAGATTTACAATATAAATACTATGTGTGGTGAATTTAGTTGCATAGTATTAGATATATGGTTAAGTCTCTTATGGTTTTCAAAATGTTTAATTTGTTTCCCATTTTTGAATTCATTATTATTATAATGAATAATTCCTCTCATTTTTTATTTTTTAAAGCAAACAGCTTGTAATTATCTCCATCGAGGTGTTGTATTTTTAAGTTAAATTTATAAATTTTCAATTAAAGAAACTATGAAATTGAGTAGTTGGGACCATTAAAGTCTAAATCTAGCTTGAAGAGGAATAAATTAGTGGTTGAAGACTACCTATTACTTGTTTCTTGCGCTACACTATTACTTGTTTCTTAAGCTACACAGTGAATTCCTTGCACTTGAGGTTGTATATAGGTTTCATATTCGATTTATTAATTAGGGAGTTCTCCTTTCATTTCCATTGAATGAAAAAAAGCGCTTTAGTAGGTTGTATGCACTACTTGTGTGGTCATTCCTATTCCTTTTTTGTTGCACACAAAGTCGCTTTAGTGGGTTGTATGCACTACTTGTGTGGTCATTCCTATTCCTTTTTTGTTGCACACAAAGTTGGGTCTCATTTTAGCACTTAATTTATGAAACTAACTCACATCTTCCCACAATTCCTTACTCAATTCAGGTGTTGAGCAGACGCCCTCACATGATAATTCAACTCCTAATATTTTAGGTCTTATATTGTAATTTGTTTGCACTTATCATGCTTCAAATTATTTTAACATTATTCGAAATTGCCTCATCTCTTCTACACTTTTGAATACATAACCGTAGTGACTGCAACATGGAGCTAAATTAATTGGTCTAATCCCTTTGACGTCATGGTATTTGTATTGTTCATAGTTATCTCTTTTTTTGAAGACATAACCTTAGTGATTGCCACATGGAGTTAAATTAATTTGTCTAATCCCTTTGACGTCATGGTATTTGTCTCGTTCATAGTTATTTTATGAAGTCTCTTCACATCTATCTAGAGCATAATACTTGTGAAGATATTGATATAACATTAATTAATTAATTAATTAATTAATTAATTATATACATATATGTAACCATTGCATAGTAGTATAATAGGAATAATATATCTAACTTATACATATGAAGCATGGATTTAATGCATTCTTTTTATAGTTTTTATTATTAAGGATTTCTAATGATTGAAGTAGCCTTGTCCCTTATATTTTTTTAGAACAATAAAGTTTACAAATTTGTGGTATTCATTTTTTCATACAATAAAATTATTTGCATGAATTTTCAATTGTAAACTTAGGTGGAACAACTATGTTACATACATGGAAAATTATATCTCAAATTATAAGTTGAATTGAAAAGGGAATACTATTGTTATGTTAGAGTTGGTTCAATTGGGAATATACTTGTAGAATATTGGTTTTTTTTAATTTTTTGGTACTACCTATAGGTATATTATTGGCCATAATAAATTTTGGATTTTTTCGTTTTCATTTATATTTATATTTGGGTTTATTACACTTTACGATGCATGGTGTATCTATAGTAGTTAGCCTAAAACAAATCCATTATAATTAGAACTAAACACACACATAAAACTATGATTATGTCTTAGGCCTAACCATCTTGATAGATTTACTTCGATTACGAATTCATGTGCAAAGCAGTTGGACCAAAGGTAGATTTCTTGGTTGTTATTCCAAAAAAAATCAAAGGTTGCATCATTTGATTGGTTATTGATAATAGAGAAAGACAAACATGAGATAAATCAAGTTTCGAAGAAATATAGCTAATCCTTAAGCCCATGCTTAATGGTAACCATAAAAAATCCAACCCAAACAAATGTTTCTTATTGGCATTATTTATTAGTTTTTTTTGCAAACTACATTGAGAACAAATGCCTTGTAGTCATACATATGTTAAATATATGGGCATAAGAGAAAGAAATAGATATCATGTTTTAATTCCATAAAGGTCCATGTTGGTGAGGAAACTGGGATACACATCTATTATTTATGTATCATTAGAGGTACCAAATCCTTGAACATGGCCTAGCTACTAGAAATTTCAAGAGAACAAAGACACATCATATGCAAAGAAAAAATTGAATGGTTGGTAGAATTATAGACTATTAATGTGCACCATCAGGAAGTGAATGGACACTTGAAGGACAAGACTAAACGATGGAAGATGGAGAGAAACCTTCATAAATTGGCAAGATGTTTTCTATTGCAAGATACATAATTTGATGAACATGAAGACTCTCTTAGTACTATAATGGTGTATCACGACTGAAATAGATTTCATCTGATGCAATTGCGAAAAGATATTCAAATGGATAGTTGGTAGGTGTGTAGGCTCACTCAAATAATGGATTAGCTCTAATAAGAAATGTAAAACAAGGAAGAAGAAATGTAAAATCTACATGTAGCTATCCAAGAGACCAAGGATGTAAATCCACCGTCAATTGTCACTATCAAGACAACACCATGATTAGGCCAAGCATAATAAGTTCACATTTTTGTACCTTTCTCAACAAAATTTGTTAAATTTGGTAAACATATAAGATGTAACGTGTCACAATAATTAGGGAATATGGAACAAAACAAACAAGGGCTAGGTAAGAGAAAGGAAGCATCACAAGCCCCATTTTATCTAAAACAAGAGTCAATCATCAAGGCTTGGGATTTAATGGAAAGGAGAAAAACAAAACATAAACGAAGATGACAAACTTTAAGGAAGAAGATAGTAGAGTTGACTTGTTCATTTTAAAAAAATTGGTGAATTAAAATGGAAGCACACTTCCAATACATCCTTCTTCTAGGATATTTAAAAATGGAATCAATGATGAATGTATAGAGAGACTATATGTGAAATAAGAAATAAGAAAATCAATTGGAGTAAGAAGAAGAAGAGAAGGTATGCAGTACGCATGGAATTCTTCATTTTTCATTTTTGCAAAAGGAAAATCGATAATGCTACTAACTATTGGTATTAAAAGAAAGGCCATTATATGGCTTCATTTAAGGAGAAGCAAGCCACATTCCACAAGAAAGGTTTATTTCAAAGGAGGAATGGTAATAAGACATACAAAAGCAAGTAGTGGTTTGAAAGGCATGATGAGAAAAGAACTAGAGTCCATGCAATAGTGCTAGGAGTGTTTTATACTAGTATAAGTTGAGTGGACATTTGGAATGGAAGTATTGGTGACTTCATATAGATATTATCACTATCAATATGTGACTAAGAAAAATTTGTGAAGAGTGAAGTCAAAAGGATATGATGGTCTCCTTACCTTGACATCCCAAGTTGTTGGAAGAGTTTGCAGATTTGCGGTAGCATAAGAGATCAACCTAAAAAATGAAGCAATAATTTCCATTTTGGAAGACATAGAGAGAAAAGAAGGATATCAAACTCGGGATGAAATTTCTTTCATTGTAATCTAGTTGAAGAATGATTCAACAATTTTTGAAACATATTTCTTATTAGCAAACAATTGAAGTAGCTAGTGGGAAATGGAGGATTGATCATTCATAGATACTTCTACATAGATGAAGTGTTGTGCAAGAATATGATGTACCAAAGACCTATTTGTATTCGAAGAAACAATTCATAATAGCATAATAGGATAAATCACAACTGTTTTTATGGTTTTTCTACATGATCGAATATGCTTTCTAGAATCTCACTAAATGAGTAAAGAATAGAATTCAACTCGTATTTTATTGGCAATCAAGATAGAACATTTATAATTCTAAAACTAGAAGGGACTTGAATGTTGAATGTAGGAATGAGTTGTAAGTGAAGACTTTGGATATAGATTTTGCTTATAGCTAATATTTAGTGGTAAATCATTAAAAAAAAAGAGCTAGGAACAAAAGCTAGTGTTGTAGTAGGAACCAACGCCATAACCAAAGACAAGGTATGAGCTATATTTAGGAGCTAAAGTTAGATAAATGTTCCTAAGAATTAGAAATAAAGTATATTGACTAATATTGCTTTCCTCTATGTTCATGGAAACAAAAAAGCTTCTCATTTGGGAGGTGTGATCGAAAATCAATCTGAACAAATGAATGGTTGTAAGGATCAATATCCATAAGATGTGATTTGAAATTTAATGCAGGTTAGATAAAACATAAAATATAATATAATAAAATAAATAAATATTAAATTAAACAAATAAGAGAGGAAAACCAAAGGAATCAAATGTAGATTGTAAAAGAAAATAGGACAAAGAAAAAGAGGGGAATGCGAAATGAAAGTTCAAGGAGTACTCTCCCTTTCCATTAGACATCAATACTCTTATATAATTATGGGAATTCTTCGTTCGCTGACCAATAGAGGTCATAATGCATAAAGAGCCATAAGATACATTACAACTAAGCATTGTTGAAATAATAACTTAGAAACAATTCAAAGCTCGTTTTCCCATTCAGGTTTCCAAAATAAATATGGTGTATTATTATAATGAATTTCTTGACATGTTGTGTTAAATATCATTGATAATTTACTAGTGATCTTATGAATATTTAATCTATTACCTATAGTTAAAATCATAGTTATAATGAAGATTTCCTCACTATAGTTTTATTAACCTCACTTAGAAATTATTTTCCTTTTATTCTTACTCTATGGAACACAATGATGATGTAACGAGCTCCATAACTTCCTTTTTGGATTTAGATTAATGCATATTGGAAGCTATCTATTATAATTTTAAACCAATTTGAAATTATATACATGAATATATAACATAATTCAATCATTGGGATAGTTAAGATCTAATGAATCACAAAGAATAACAAATTAGAGGTTGAACACTTCATATCTCTTATCATTGATGATAATTGCAAATGAATTCCTTGCCTTTAAGCTATTATGTAGGTTTTACATTCCATAACTAGTTTTTGAAGGTCTCTCATTTCCATAAAATGCATAATTCATCTGGGAAGTTATATGCACCACTAGTGGGTTGCTTCTCTACCTATTTTGTAACACATTGTGTTGCATCTCCTTCTAGAACTTAATTTTCTAAATTAGCTCACATGTGTCATCATTCCATTGTCAATTCAATGTTGAGTGACTAACCTGTGATGATCATTGTGTTATTCCCAATGTTTGCATATCATGGTGTAAGTCACTTGTACTTACTATGCTTCAAACTTCTTTGAAATTACTTGTGTTTGTCTTATCTCTTATATGATATTGAAGTTGTTACCTTAGCTATTGTATCATATAGAACAATTTATTAATATAATCCTCTTAAATTTATTGTAATTTTCTCACTCATCATGATCTGATGAAGTCTCTTTGTGTGTAGAGAGCTAGAGAAAAAAAATTTAAATGAAATTCCTTTTTGTTAGAATAAAATATATATGCATATAAAGCATTGTAAAGATTTAGAGTTTAATTAGAGCTTGAGCCTATACATATTAAACTTGGAAGTGATATTTGTTTTCTTTTTTTATTATTAAGCATTTCCATTGAGTGAAGTAGCATTGTGCCATTTCTTTTGGCCATATAGAGGTAATTATCTTGTGGTTAGGAAAGTAAAATCGAGGGTAAACACATCCATAGAAGAAATATGTATCAACCTTAACCACCTTGATAGATTCAACTTATTTAGGTATTTGTGTGCAAAAGAGTTTCACTAATAACAAATTTCCTAGTGGATATTATTACTTCAAAAACATAGTTGGATTGTGATTCATTCAATTGGGTCTTTACAATACAACATTCAAAACTTGAAAGAACTCAAGCCAAGAAACACCACCAATACTTATGTGCTTTCCTGCTGATAACCATAGATAAATCAACGGAAGATCCTATTTCTTATTTAGATTACTAGGTGGTTATTGTCTATAGGATATGGTGAGAAGATAGTCCTCATAGCCATTCAAAGGATAGATATATCAACATAACAGAAACAAATAGAGGCAAATTATAAGTCCGCAAGGATTAGTGATGGTGAAGTGAGTAGGTTATAAGTCCCCCATTTATGGATTGTTAACAAAATGTCAATATACTTTCTTAGCCACTGAATTATGTGGATATTTAAGTTATTTATTCCTTGAAAACACTTTTGAAGAAATTGGTTTTAATTTGAAATATTGGGAAAATTGACTCATTCATAGCTTGGTGAATCCATATGGGTTCCTTTGAGTCATTTTTTTTAGCTAATATTTTCAAGTCAATCTATATGTTACAAAAATTAAAGAATAAATATTAGAGGAAATTGTTCTCCATTCTTAAAAACGAGGAACATATTTCCTAATTCTTTTAGATTCCATTTTATAATTGGAAATTATTTTTTTGAAATTACTAAAATAAGTTTCCACACTTCTCGAGCATTATTTCATCTCATAATCATTTAAAAAATAATAAAATTTTAAGCACCAATAGAAGTAAAATATCAAGCACCATTATTTCAGGTCACTTATGGATACACACATATGTATGCATTAATTTTAGTCTTTAGTATCTCTTAGCTCTAGGAAAACATTATACCATTCCATGTTTACCAAACACACATGATTCACGAAACTCAAATGAATCAAAATTTAGGTCCATACCTTGATTATTCCTTTTGATTGCATGTCTTGTATAATTTTCTCATTCAAGTGACCATGCTCCTTACCATTTCACATGCTATTTAAATTTCTTTTAGGTGTTTTCTTAGATGTTAGACTCTTCTTATTTGTTTCCAAAATACTACTAACGTCAACATTAGTAGTAACATCCAATCTAGAAGGTTCTAATATTGATTCCCTTAGCTAATACCAATGCATCTCCTCATGAAAATTGCATCTAGCATGCATTAGTCAATTGGATTACTAAGAGAATATTACTTTTATCCCACATGCATGCAATTACATGATTGTCCCATCTTTCTTTATTTTTGGCGTAGACCCTCTGCCCACTACATTATAGGCTTTGTTATTTATAGGATTCCAACCCCTTCGAAAGAGGAGTCACATAAAATGAAGCTTCAAATTCTACCAGACAGGTTTCACTACACGCTAGAATAAATAAATAATATGTAATAAAGTGCATACCCATTTTTACCCATGTTTCACTGTATGCTAGAGTAAATAAATAACATCTAATAAAGTGCATTCCAATTTTTAGCCATACTCCTTGTTTCACTATACGCTGGAGTAAATAAATAATATCTAATAAAATGCATTCCCATTTTTACCCATACTCCTAGTTAGTAGAGACCACTATAGTGACATATTCTATTTTTATCCATACTCCTTGTCACTATACGCTAGAGTAAATAAATAATATCTAATAAAGTGCATTCCCATTTTTACCCATACTCTTAGCTTGTAGAGACCACCAAAGTGACATATTCTTTTTTATTAGGAATCCTTTATATGTCCATTTTGGTCGCATTTAAAGTGAAATGCTTCACATTTTATCTTCATGCTAGTTATTTTACTCTTAGACTTGAGACTGCACGAAACCCATTGCCTTTATTATCTTTCCTTTCCTTAAAGTGGCCTTCTGTAACAAATGATATTAAATATAAAGATATAAATTACATTCCTTCATAATTATATGTTAGATAGTGGTTTAAGTCTTTGGGTTATCTCTACGAGATGAGTACATATCCATTAACAAAATTTTTCCATTAATCTAGCATACTAATTTAGACAGAAGTCGATCTCATATAGAATCTAATTATTTCATCATCATATTAAATTTATTTAATTTTTTTTATAATTTTTTACCTCCATTTTTGTCCATAATGCTTTTTCTCAATGACATCTTATTAATTAATGACCTGAAGCTATACAAGGCCTTTCAATTCTCTCACGTTTCCTTTGTCATGGGAGCTTTAGAGATATTAACGTTTACAAAGTGAATAAATACTCATCGTATTATGGTAAATGGTAAATTACATATATTATTAATGGACATTGATTATGTAGTAAAAAGACTATGATACCCCAAATTTATTACTTGAAATAGAAACGTATAATCTAACAAAAATTTGAAGCTTTCTTAAAAAAAATATTTTTGAATTTTTGTATGGTCTTTTTTGAATCAAACCCTAAATTTCCAAAATGTTCAACTTTGTTGATAAATAGTACAACACAAAGCTAAAAATAGCTTGCACTATGCACTTCGTGGTTGTGGCCCAACAAGAAAACCCCAAAGTTGAACAATGAGAAGGATGAAAAATTAAAATGTTGGAGACTCGTTCCATAATGAGAGAATTACATATAACACGGATTTTGATAAAGAGAATTTGATATTCTTAACCATGAAGAAACTATTACCTATATTCAGAATCATGGTTGTAATGAAAAATTCCTCACTATAAATTTATTAACCTTACTCAGAATTGTATTCCTCTCATTCTTACTCTATGAAACCCAAAAATTATGTAATGATCTCCATCACTTCCTTGCTTTTTATTAAGATCAATGGATTTTGGAAGTTATCCATCACAATCTTAACCCGATTTTTAAAATTCTAAAGATGAAGAAACGACATAATTCAATCAATGGGATAGTTTAGATGTAAATGTAACATGGAGAATAATGAATTCGGCGTTGAATGCTTCATACTAATTATCATTGAAGTTGCATGCAAATGAACTCATTGTCTTTGAGGTCTTATGTAGGTTGTACATTCCATAAGTAGTTTAGGAAGGTCTCCTCGGCTATCCATAAACTGCACAATTCCTCTAGCAAGTCATATGCACTACTAGTGTGTTGGTTCTCTACCTATTTTGTTATGCATAGATTTCCATCTCCTTCTAGCATTTAAACTGTCAAATAAAATTACATGTGGCATCAATTACATTATCAATTCCAGTGTTGAGCGAGTACCCTGTGATGATCATTCCATTCTGCCCAATGTTTTTATATCACGATGTAAGTCACTTGTACTTACTATGATTCCATCTACTTTGACATTACTTGTGATTGTCTAATCCCTTATATGCTATTGAAGTCATCACCTTAGATATTGCATCATATATCAAATTCATTGATCTAATCCCTTTGAATTTATGCTAATTATCTCCCTCATCATTATTTGATGAAGTCTCTCTGTGTGGAGAGAGAAAACACATTTCCATGAAATTTCTTTGTGTGAGAAGACAATACATATGCATATGAGTAGTGGAAAGATTTAGAATTTAAATTATAGTTGGAGCACATACATATTAAACCTAAGAATTTCCACTGGGTGAGGTTGTGTTGTCCGTTATTTTGATTGAAATAATCAATTTCAAAATTGTGCATTATTTGTTTTCATCATAGATAAGTGATTGGCTCATGGTCAAGCCAATACAATCCCAATTTAACACACAGCTAGAATAAATACGTCTCAACCTTAACCACCTTGAGATATTCAAGGTACATAGGTATTTCTTTTTGAAAGAGTTTCACTAATAACAAAATTCTTAGTGGATAGTGTTAATTACAAAACATAGTTAGAGTGTTTTTCATTAGATTGGGTCCCGAGAATACAAAATTTAAAACATGAAAGGAATCAAGCCAAGAATCCCCACTAATACTTATGTTCTTTCCTAGTAATAACCATAGAGAAAGATACTATGGATCCTATTTATTATTTGTATCGTTAGAGGGTTGTTATCGGTAGGATATGCCTCATAGCAATTCATGAGATAGATACATCTAAATAACACAAATAAAGAGCAGTGGATGCCTCATAACGATTCATGAGATAGATATATCTACATAACACAAATAAAGAGAGGTGGATTTAAAGTCCACAATGATTAGTGTTGGTGATGTGAGTAGGCTATAAATACTTAATTTATGGATTATTAAAAAATTATTAGATTCATTCCTTAATAATTAAATTTTATGGATCAGCCGATAATGGCTTAGACAATCGATACCGGAAGACTGAGAAATCCGGTGAAAGATACACTAGAAACCGGAGTAACGGCATGACAGGACTAATAGGGAGGTGGCTTTATCGGCGGCGGCAGGCCAGCCAAACAAGCGATCATTACAGATCGCGCCACAAAATTCAAGGCATCAGTAGACTTAATAACATGACACTTGGAAGGGAGCCGTATCAAAAAACATCAGTAACATTTATGTTCACGGTGAATCAGGCAGGATGGATCAAGGCTCAGAGCATGGAGAATCGGAAGGAAGGCAAACAGGGTCTGTCCGACTCCATTCGCATCCATAACAACCACTCAGACGTACAGAACACTTGGCAAATTGATAAATGGCTCATGAGCAACCACACTCATTCTAAGTCGACCTGCATCAGCCTCGCGTGTGTGGACCTCAATCGAATTGATTGCAATAGTACTCCTACCTACAGCCGGTTCAAGACCAATTTTCGGAGGATCCATATTCGAAAAAGCTATAAAGCAGCGGGCCTTTACTTTGTTCTCACCACAGTTTCTTTTTATAGTGAAGAGCTAGCTCCAGTGAGCGATAGGAATAGTGGCTGGAAGAAGCACAGAGAGGTCAGGATGGAAGCGGATGGATGTCGCTGTGCTGCAGCAAATCAGGACCTGCTTGATGCGAAGAAGGGATATGAAACCCGTGCTGCCGCTAGGAACAAGCGTAAGGTAGCGGAGCTGGAGGCTAAGGTCAAGCAAGCGGAGGACGGGCGCACGGAGGAGAAGATTGCAGCGGAAGTTGATTGGCTGAGGGACTCGGGAACACCATCAAAAAGGGCCACACAATTTGTCAGGACAAAGGCCGAAAGCTGGCGCACCAAAATGCTCATAGCCAAAGCCCTGGAAACAATGGAGAATGAGAAGCAGCACATGGCAACTGAAGTGAACCTAACAGAGGCTCAGATGGCAAAGGTTATCAACTACAACAACTCTCTGGAAGGACGGATCAACACAGTGCATGAAGCCGTTCAAATTGTCAACAAGAAGCTAACCCTGCTCATCAGGATTCTGAGAGACACGGTCAACACTGCTCCCGGCACCCCGCAGCCTGCCACGACTGAGGTACAGGAGAATGAATCCATGGCAGCAGTGCAAGCTAGGATGGACACTCATATGCGGCAGATGGGTCTGGATACCATAAGCCAGATGGGAAAATTCATCTATCCTTGCTCCCGGTGTGGTTCTCTTCG
Source organism: Pinus tabuliformis (assembly GCA_031772625.1). Taxonomy (NCBI): domain Eukaryota; kingdom Viridiplantae; phylum Streptophyta; class Pinopsida; order Pinales; family Pinaceae; genus Pinus; species Pinus tabuliformis. Next base: position 948,308,058 of record CM062810.1, read on the forward strand.
GCTTTATATATGTTTCTGTTTCAGTTTGTCTATGTAGAGGTCATGTTATGTAATGTCTTAGTTGTGTCGAAGGATAGGAACAAGCTCAGGTCGAGCCACCTTGCGAGGTGTGCTGTTTACAGACTTGTTTTGGTGAATTCTCTGAGCAGGTGTTTAGACATGGTTCACTATTATTCCCTGCTTTCGATCCACCACAGCAGATTTTTTGTACTATATTTTGTTATATAATATAATCTCCTCACTTACACAAAAAAAAATTTAAATTTTATGGATCTGTAAGTTATTTAATCCTTGAAAAAACTTTGTAATATAGTTAAGGTGTTCTTTCACTTGGTTGTCACTAGAAATCTTAGGAAAATTGACTCATGCATAGCTTGTTAAATCTAGAAAGGTGCATTTGAGTCTATTTACTTGTTTTTTAGCTAGTATTTCTAAGTCTGTCTCCATGTTGGAAAACAATATTCACAGTCTAAAAAAAAATAGAATACCATACTTCAAAAAAACAGATGAAAGTCATGAAGAAACACAAAAAGCTAAATTTATACAAATGAAATCTTTAACCATTTTATTCATTATTTCCCTTTTATACATAATATAGAGTAGAGAAATTTTCTTTCCATTCTTAAAAGCAACGAACATATATCATATTTATACCTTTTTTCCATGACTAAAATATATTTCCACACTTCTCCAACATTTTCCTTCTCTTTGCTAAATTGTTTGAGCCCTGAGATGATTGTGAGCTAAACCTTTGGTTTGAGAAAATGTCACTCATGGGCATCTAAGCCATCAAAACCACTCAGGTATTGCAGTTGATTTAGGCCACACCAACCCTTAACATGGTTGGATTTTTCCCCGTGGAGTTTCAAATCGCTTACCATCACATCATGGGGTGCCTTAATAGTACATCCCATCACTATCTATTCTATGCCCCATGGGCCACTGTTCTCGTACATTGTTTTAGCTGGTAATAGTTTATATAATTAGTCAAAGATTAAGCACCACAAATAAAAGTAAAAACTTAAGCACCGTGAATTGAGAATAGTCATACATACACATACACTTGCATTAATTATAGTATCTCTCTAGCTCTAAGAAAATATTACACCATTCCACATTTAATCAATGCACATGGTTCATGCATTTAAAGTGCATGCCTTTTATACTTTTCTCATTCAAATGAGCATCCTCATTACCATTTAGCATTGTTGGGTCCCTATAATACTAGTGCTTACCCCATTACTATTGTATTTATACCCCTTATTTATATTGTTGTGCCCCTATTACCCCCATATTGTTATTTCTGTGCCCCATAGAATCCCTCTATTGTTATTTTTGTGGCTTTATATTATTATTGTTAGGTCGGCTGGATTATATTGTGACTCCTTAGACTCCTATATATAGAAAGGAGGTTTTGTCATTTGTATCATCCAAGAATTGTTCATTTATGTAATGTAAAGGAGGTTGCCCCCTCGAAGAGGCTGAATTCTAAGGCGTGGATCTCTCTTTTCTATCTTTTTGTGAGCTGGTTTCATAACATTTGGTATCAGAGCTTTGGATTCTAGGGTTTCGCTGCTCCAAACAGGTCATCGTGGCATTTTCGCTATAACTTGTTTTCTGTGACGTTTCAGAAGTCGCAAAAAAAACCCATTTGAGAAGAATTGGCGTTGAAACTTGGGTCCGAATTTCAGAGCTTTTTGCGCGATATTTTCGGAGATAGATCTGAGGAAGTTGGCCTTTTTTCAGACTCCTGAATTACATTCAAAACAGGTGACCTGGGGAAAATCGTCATAACTCTCTCTCTGAGGATCGGATTGAAATTTCGTAAAAAGGTACAAAAAGAGGACGGACTGTAGTTTCTTGTGTGTGTGTTTCAGATTCAAAGGTTGAAACAGTGACTCGTGGCACGTCGTACAAGTTCGCTCTACTGAACCAGTCTAAAAGCAAGTCACTATGGGAGATTTCACATAACACTTCCTTGGAGAATCCAATTTGGCTCAGACTTGTGGCATTGGAAAGAGGACGCAGAAGGCTACTACAGGTAGCAATTTCAGAACTGGATGATCCGAAATTACAGAGATACATCAGATTCAATATCAGGCTTCTATAAAGTGAAAAAATGTGTGTAGTTTTTTTTTAAATTTTTGTGTAAGCTTGGTTTAACGGAATTCAAAGGGCATAGTAAAGCATTATTATCGGTAACTGATGCCCCGAGGAAAGAAAATGCAAACACCTAGTAAGGAACCTGAAAGCTCTAGCATGACTCATGAAGAAGAAGAAGAAATGCTACATGATATATCAAAATTACAAGAACAAGTGCAACAAATGTCACGCTCACAAAAGCTAACAGAAGCTAAGATAAGTGGCGTGGAATCTAAGATAAAGGGCATGGAAGCTAAGATGGATGATTCGAAAATAGATTTGAAGAGAGACATGGCAGATTTGAAGACAGAATTGAAGACAGACATGGCAGATTTGAAGACAGATTTGACAAATTTTCTACAAGAAATACTTACTAATGGTGAAAAGGTTGTAAAGGAAACTCATGATGTGAACAAAAGTAATGTTAATCATGATTCCATAGACGCTAATGTTGGATCGAACACCCACCATATTCCAAAAATCGATATGAGGAAGTTTGATGGCAAGGATCCCGCCACATGGATATTACAGATGGAGCAGTTCTTCGATCTCAATAATGTGCAAAACACACAAAAGGTACGTATGGAAACTGTATATTTGGAACCAAATCAGTTTGTATGGTATCAATGGCTTTGCTCTCGTAAAAAATTTATCACTTGGGAAATTTTTACGGAAGAATTGATAGCACATTATGAAGATACAAAAAGCAACACTTTTTTTAGCCAATTGATAAGTCTCAAACAAAAGGGTTCAGTAATGGAGCACATTGAGGAGTTCCAAAAATTGAACATAAGGGTAAAAGATATTCCAGAGGAGCATAGGATTGATGTGTTCATAGGGTCTTTAAAGGATAATATCCAACATGATGTTCGCCTTTGGGAACCTGATTCATTAGAGAAGGCATTCAGGTTAGCAAGAAAAATGGAAAGCAAAATTATGGCAACTAGGAAGCATACCATTCACAACTATAAAGACGGAAGTGTTGTTTCCCATAGTCTTCCACAACCTACAAGGTTGACACCACAACAATTGGAAGAAAAAAGAGCAAAAGGGCTTTGTTACAATTGTGATAGCAAATACACAAAAGGTCATAAGTGTGCTGAGAAGAAATTATTCTACATAGATTGTGAAGAGGAAGAAGAAAAGGAGCAAGAAAGGTCAAAAGAAGAGGATATACTCCAGGAACAAAGCCTAGATGAAGAACAAATAAATCCGACCATATCTTGTAATGCATTGGCGGGAATTACCACTCCTCAAACCATCAAGATAGAAGGACAAATCAAGAAGAAAAAGGTAATAGTGTTGATTGATTCAGGAAGCACCCACAATTTTATTCATTGTAGGGTAGCAAAAGAATTGAATTGCTTCCTATATCCAGCACCAGAGTGTCAAGTGATGATTGCAAATGGAGGAACAATAAATTGCTCTGGAAAGTGCCATAATATCAAGCTATCCATGGGAGAATATGTATTGACTAGCCCAATGCTTTCCATTCCAATGGGAGGTGCTGATGTTGTACTAGGAGTCCAATGGCTACAATCCTTGGGTACAATAGCTTTTAATTTTCAAGAACTTTTCATGAAATTTTCTGCGGAAGGAAAGGAAGTTGAATTAAGGGGTATTGCAGGGAAACCAGGAAAGATAATCAGCTCTAATGGCATGACAAAGCTTCTAAAAAAGGAGCAAAGAGGTGTAATTGCACAATTATGTTCGCTAGATGTTTCCACATTGGAATCATCTATTTCTCCAGATCTCCAAAAAGTCCTGGACAATCATTCCAAGGTATTTGAGACTCCCAAAGGTCTCCCACCTATGCGTGATCATGATCATGCTATTCATCTGATTCCAGGAAGTGTTCCTCCAAACATCAGGCCGTACAGATATCCCTATGTCCAAAAAAGTGAAATTGAACGTATGGTTGCAGAAATGCTAGAGGCTGGTATAATTCAACCGAGTCAAAGTTCTTTCTCAGCTCCAGTAGTATTGGTGCACAAGAAGGATGGATCATGGCGCATGTGTCCAGATTATAGGGAGCTCAACAAGCTCACTATTAAAGATAAGTTCCCCATTCCTGTCATTGATGAATTACTGGATGAATTGCATGGATCAATTTACTTCACCAAGTTGGATCTTCGTTTGGGATATCATCAAATCAGAATGAAGATTGAAGACATTCCAAAAACGGCATTTAGAACTCATGAGGGTCATTATGAATTTTTGGTCATGCCTTTTGGCCTTACCAATGCACCTTCAACATTTCAAGGTTTGATGAATTCAATTTTCAAACCATTCCTTAGAAAATTTGTGTTAGTATTTTTTGATGATATACTAATCTACAGCAAGTCTTGGAAGGATCATGTTGAACATGTTGACAGGGTGCTACAACTATTGGAGGAGAAACAATTATATGCAAAAAGATCCAAATGTTTCTTTGGAGTCCAGGAGGTGGAATATTTGGGTCATATTGTATCTCATGAAGGAGTTAAGGTAGACCCTAGCAAAATTAAAGCCATTAAGGAATGGAAAATCCCCACATCCATAAAGCATCTGCGAGGATTTCTTGGGTTGACAGGGTATTATCGCAAGTTTGTTAAGAATTATGGGAGAATAGCAGCACCTCTAACAACATTATTGAAGAAAGATTCATTTTCATGGACTCCGGAAGCAACAAAGGCCTTTGAACATCTTAAAGAGGCAATGTGCCAAGCACCGGTCTTAGCTACACCGGACTTCACAAAAACCTTTATTGTGGAATGTGATGCTTCAGGAAATGGAATTGGTGCTGTTCTAATGCAAGATGAAAGACCCATTGCTTTTGAAAGTCGTCCAATCAAGGGAAAGTTTTTAAGCAAAGCTATTTATGAGAAGGAAATGTTGGCAATACTCCATGCACTTAAGAAATGGCGACCCTACCTAATGGGAAGACACTTCAAGGTAAAAACGGATCATGATAGCCTTAAATACTTTTTAGAACAAAGATTATCCTCTGAAGAGCAACAAAAGTGGGTCACAAAGATGTTGGGTTATGACTTTGAAATCATCTACAAAAAAGGGAAGCAAAATGTGGTGGCAGATGCACTCTCAAGAAAGGATGAGGATGTGGAAGCATTGTTGTGTGCCATTTCTATTATCCAACCAGATTGGATAAACGAAGCAAGGGAGGAATGGAAGAATGACAAAGAAGTGTGGGCACTTATTCAAAAGCTACAACAAGATTCCAGTACTTCTGATACATTTAGCTGGCAAAATGATTCGTTATGGTACAAAGATCGCTTATACCTCTGTAAGAATTCCCAGCTAAAACAAAAGATTCTTATGGAATTGCACACTTCTCCCTTAGGAGGGCACTCAGGATTTTTAAAAACTTACCACAGGGTTAAGAAGGAATTTTTTTGGGATGGCCTTAAATCAGATATTCAAAAGTTTGTGGCGGAATGTTTGGTTTGCCAACAAAATAAAGTTGAAACAATTAAGACACCAGGTCTATTACAACCTTTATCCATTCCAAGCCAACGTTGGGAGGAGGTTTCAATGGATTTTATCACAGGTTTACCCAAGTCTGAGGGAAAGAGTGTCATCATGGTGGTAGTTGACAGACTTACAAAGTATGCACACTTTTGTGCATTATCACATCCATTTAAAGCCAGTACAATTTCTATTGCATTTATGGAAACAGTTCAAAAGCTACATGGAAACCCAAAGATTATTGTAAGTGATAGAGATCCCATTTTCACTGGAAATTTTTGGACAGAATTATTTTCTTGTCTTGGTACTCAGTTAGCTCATAGCTCATCTTATCATCCTCAATCTGATGGGCAAACTGAGATAGTAAACAAATGTTTGGAAGGATATCTTCGTTGCTTTGTATCTGATAAACAAACACAATGGGTCAAATGGTTGCCTCTAGCTGAATGGTGGTATAACACTTCCTTCCATACAGCAACAAAAATGACCCCATTTATGGCACTTTATGGGTATCAACCACCATCCATCACATCATATTTAAGAGAAAATTCTAAGGTTCAGGCAGTGGAACATCACATCGAACATCAACAACAAGTCCTCCAACTCTTAAAGGATAACCTTGTGTTGGCACAAAATAGAATGAAACAACAGGCAGATCAACATCGCAGTGAAAGAAGTTTTGATGTAGGTGATTGGGTATTCCTACGGCTACAACCATATAAGCAAATGTCCCTAAAGCAAGCTAAGAAGGATAATAAATTATCACCAAAGTATTATGGTCTGTACAAGGTGTTGCAAAAGATTGGTACTATGGCATACAAATTGGAGCTTCCTGCAGCTTCTCGATTGCACCCAGTTTTCCATGTTTCATGTTTAAAGAAGGTTATAGGTGACAAGCTCCCAGTTCAAACAATATTGCCAGAACTTGACGAGGAAGGAAAAATTATATTGGAACCGGAAGCAGTCACAGAAACAAGAACTCGACAGCTACGAAATCGATCAATTTCAAAGTATCTTATCAAGTGGAAGAACTTATCCGCTGAAGATTCCACATGGGAGGATGAGAATTTTATGCAGAAGTATCCAGAACTACTCAAGCGTTGAGGACAACACTTTTTTGAAGGAGAGGGGCATGTTGGGTCCCTATAATACTAGTGATTACCCCATTACTATTGTAGTTATACCCCTTATTTATATTGTTGTGCCCCTATTACCCCCATATTGTTATTTTTGTGCCCCATAGAATCCCTCTATTGTTATTTTTGTGGCTTTATATTATTATTGTTAGGTCGGCTGGATTATATTGTGACTCCTTAGACTCCTATATATAGAAAGGAGGTTTTGTCATTTGTATCATCCAAGAATTGTTCATTTATGTAATGTAAAGGAGGTTTCCCCCTCGAAGAGGCTGAATTCTAAGGCGTGGATCTCTCTTTTCTATCTTTTTGTGAGCTAGTTTCATAACAAGCATGCACATTATAGTCCCTTTAAGTGCTTCCTTAGTTCTCAAACTTTTCTTAATTGTTGCGCAGTACTACTAATCTCAAAATTAATAGTAACATCCAATCTATAAAGTACCAAGATTGATTCCCTTAGCCTTAAGCCAATGCACCTCTACCAAAATATTCTAGAAATTCTTTATAAAAAATTCATCTACTTATACATTTGTAAATTACCTCACTATTTTTTTAGAATAAACCCTCTACCTACACCATTATTTTCTTTCTCATCACCTACCAACATCCTTTCTCTATTTATCTATTTTCAAGCTAGTCATATAAAATGAAGCTTCATAGTCTACATACCATGTTTCACTATACGCTAGAGTAAATAAATAATATCTAATATAAATTATATAATATCTAATAAAGTGCATTCCCATTTTAAATTTCTCTTCTAGATACAAACCATTGTTTCTTATTTCAAAGTGTTTTAACCCTTTCACTCGAGTCTTTATGAATTCTATTGTTTTACCTTCCATTACAGTGACCTTTTGTAACAAATGCTTCTATACATAAAGACATTAATTGCATTCATTCATCATTCGATAACAATCAGATAATTGTTTCAATCTTTCGGTTATCCCTACAAGCTCATTTCATAGACTACCAAATTTTCCTATTAATCTACCATACCAATGTGGAGAGAAGTTCATTTCCAATGGAATCCAATTATTTCTTCAACATTTTAAATTCATTTAAATTTTTGGATAATTTTTTCCCTTTATTTTTGTTCGAATTTTTTTTCCATAGCATTTTATTAATTGATGACATGGAAGTATACCTGGCCTTTAGCTTATCCACATCTCCTTTGTCCTTTTTTTTTTTCAATGGCATTTTATTAATGGAGGAATTGGAAGTATATCATTCTTTTAGATTCTCCACATTATTATAGAGAGGTTTAAAAATATTTAAAATTACAAAATCTTTAATGAAGAAGTGAATTAATTATAATCTATTTTGGTAGATTTTTTATTATTTATATTTACTACAAAAACATATAAATAAATGGTTGAAATTCTCAATAAACATTTTTATAGATAAATCTTAAAAATATTATACAAATTAAAATTTTAGTGAAAACATAGAAAATTCACAAAATAACTGAAGTCTAATTTAGTTATGAAGTATTAGAGATGTTATAGATAGGCATTGATTATCTAATAAAATACTTATATTACACAAATCTTAAATCTATCTTAATTCTAGATTTATTAAGTACTCAAAAATGCAAATCTCTTTTCGAAGTACATTATAGAAAATTTAAAAAATTCACAATTGAAATCCAATTTCATTATGAAAATGTTATAAATAAGCATCCATTACTTACTAAAATAATCCAATCAATACCTAAAAAAATAGATTAATTGAAAGGGAAATGTATGACTTAACATAAACATTTAGCGCTCTTAAAGAATTCTATTTGAGTCTATTTATAGCTCCTTTTGAATCAGCACTAAATTTCCAAAATTTACAACACCATTCGTAAATACTAAAAAAGAAAGTTACAAATATATTGCAATATGCACTTTGTGGTTGTGGTTTGATAATAAAAACCTTAAAGTTGGAAAACCATAAAAAATTACAGAAAACTTAAAATATTCACAATATAAATCCAACTTCATTATGAAGATGTTATAAATAAGCATTGATTACTGAGTAGAATAATCCAATCAATACCCAAAAACAAATAGATTAATTGAAAGGGAAATGTATGACTTAACATAAACATTTAGCGTTCTTAAATAATTCTAGTTGAGTCTATGTATATCCCCTTTTGAATCAAGCACTAAATTTCCAAAATTTACAACACCATTCGTAAATACTGAAAAAGAAAGTTACAAATAAATTGCAATATTCATTTTGTGGTTATGGCTTGATAAAAAAAAATTTAAAGTTCAGAAACAATGAGAAAGGGGAAAAGTTAGAATGTTGAAGATTCATTGATTCGAGTGAGATTACATATGTCTAAGATTTTTATTAGGAGAATTTCATAATTTTAATTATGAAGAAATAATAATTATGGTAAGGGGTATTTTATCATTTACTAAAATGGATGTGTAAATATGGATGTGTAAATAATGCAATAAAAATAGTATCTTAATATTTTGTTAATCTTAGTTTAATATGTTGAATTTAAATTTATTTATATGATATTTTTATCTATTTTTTAAATAAATATTTTTTTAAATTATGATAAGAAGTAAAGGGATGTGTAAGTAATATAATAATGATAGTATTTCAACATTTTTTTAATGTTGGTTTAATATGTTGAATTTATATTTATTTATATGTTATTTCTATCCATTTTTTATATTAATATTTTGTTGAGTTGTTGTAAAACGTAATTAATGGAAAATATGTGATTTACCTGAATGTGAGCAATTTTCAAGGATTTTATTTTTGGAACCATATCAATAAATCCTGGCATAAAATATGTCATGCAGTTATCCGCATGACATTATATTATGCAAATACTAAAATAAGACCAACTTAATATTTGAAAAATAATTTTTTTAATAATATAGAAGAATAAATATTTGTTTTTCAAAGCTAACCATTATAAGTTGCATTGATCAATGATAAACTAATAATGATAAATGGAAATTCTATCGCTAGAGTCATGCCTTGGGTAGGAACTAATAATGATTTTGTAGCCATATGTAAAGTTAATTAATAAGCATATAAATTTTTTACCATGGATATTTACCCCAAATTTACCATGGATATCAATAACTTGTAAATAGGCTTTGTTACAATTCTATGAGCTAGTACCATGGCTTATCAGTACCACGTGTCAAAAAAAAAAATCACAATAAAAATATCTTATGAATATTCTAGTTTAATTTGTTTTTACAACATTTTTTAATTAAATATAAAAGGAAAATGGTTATAAATTTTCTATCATCAGCGATACTAAAAAAATTTGTGGATATTTTATAGATATTAAATAAATGTTTGAATAAAATGGAAAATAAGAATACTTTATATACAAAGATGTGAAATTTATATAATGAGGGATCTTAACTCTTGACCTATCAATCATGGAGAGGGATCAAATCACTTTTCACTCCAAAATAGATTTGCACATGAAAAGAATTGATCCCTATCATCCCTTGGCAATCCATAGTTAAGATGGATCTAGGCTAGTTTTAATTATTGATTCTATGGGTGTTTTCTTATAATGATTTTCATTTGAATGTAGATTTAAATTTTTGAAAAAATATGTTGGAGCAATAAACACAGTTGAAATTGTGGTAAATTTGTTAAAAAATATGTTGGAGCATTTAAATTTTTGAAAAAATACGTTGGAGAAATAAACACAGTTGAAATTGTGGTAAATTCGTTAAAAATTATGTTGGAGCAATAAAGGCAGTTAAAATTGTGGTACACAAATTGTCTCTCATAAAAGGCTTTTGTGATCCACATTGATTTATTGAATGTCTTCCGTATTAAACACATTATCATTTAATGTTTAATGTTTTTAAACATTTTTGATGAGAATGAAGCACATTAGATGATTCAAAACGTCGACCAAAAAATGATAATGTGATTAAATCACATTATCATTTATTGTTTGATGTTTCGAAACTTTTTCATAAGGATAAAACACATTATATCATTCGAAACTTCACAAAAAATAATAATATAATTAATCTAAAAAACATTTGCTAAAAAAATTTCAAAATATATATAGAATTTAAAAAATATAAACACAATATTATATTTCACCTCTTTCATATACATTCTTAACAAATATATACTTACGTGAATACTTATATTTTATCTTTATCTTGTTTTGTAGACATGAATATCTAAATTCTATTTCTCATAAATACAAATAAAATATTACTTTTAAGAAAATTCATTGCACAACCTTTTATGTGAAAAAAAAAATTAACATTTTGATATATTAGATATCAAACTAAAAGAAGTGATATGCATGCCAATAACTTATATTTAAGTAGCTCTTTCTAGGTGGCCATAGTATCGACCGACAAAGAGTTTCTTCTGCAAATCCCAACCCCTTGCAACCCATAAGCACCCCCATAAGCACCGATTTCCTAACTTATTTTATATTCTAGCGGCATATTTAATTAATCTATAAATCCACTATAACAAATGGTGGGTATGAGTCTTTCGAGATGATTAGTTATTCACGGAATGAGCAGTATCTATAAAATTCATTGAACCTAACTTAAAAGCGGTAATGTTAATTATTTTATTTTAATTAAAATTTTGAAGAAAAATATAATTTATTATAATTTAATATAAAACCTTGATTCTTTAGATATTTTTCAAGTTTAAATCTCCGTCAGCCACCTATTTTTACACATAAATAAACTAAAATTGTAAAAACTTATTTTTACACGTAAATAAACTAAAATTCTAAAAAACTAATTTGCCTATAGACTTAAATACCATCCCAACAACAATATTTTACAAACCTTTATTTCTCAATACATCTTCCTGCAATCCTTTCTTCTTAAATACTTCTTATTGATACATGACATAGAAGGATACAAGACCTTTAGCTTCTCTACAACATATTATCCATTTTGAATTATTCATGATTATATAAACAACAAAATTCCATTAAATAACTGATCTTCCATCTTTATTTCGAAATAAAATTTTTGATTTATTATCATTATTTATATTCACAAACATTCCTACAACAAAATTCCGAAAATGCTGGTTGGTTGATCTTCCATCTTTATTTCCACGTTAAGTCTTTATACACATAGTTCTCCTTTTCTAGATTAAAGTTTTTGATGCTGAGTGAAGATGAAGTTACTGTCGTTGGTAAACACGGTTATATAATGTTTTAGGTTTTCACCTTTTACAACTACTCCAAATGATAGGACCAGAGACAATTTTCTTAAAGTTTTTTTTGTTGACCTGTTTAAAACAATTAGAACAATGCATTTTTAACCGCGGTTCATCGTTTTGTTAAGTTTGAGGTTGTTATTTATAAAAGTATATCAATGGGTGATATTTAACATCATCGAAATATTATATTTTTTTTCGTTAAAAAATATTATTTAATTTTGTAATTGATTGTAATTTTATAGTTTAGTATGAAGGTAATATGTAATTGTGTTTATATTTAATGTGGAATTGATAAGTGTTTTTCTAAAATCATAATAAAATATTTTTTAAAAGTAATTTAATGGGGTTATAATAAAAATAAAATGAATATGCTATGCATTTTTAATTAGTTCAAGTAAAATAATTAGAAGTATAAAAATGTGTAAGATATTTAAACATTGTATTTTTCAAAAAAAAAATCAACATGGGATTTAAATAAACTATTGGAAGATCTATGTTAACTAATTTATATCTATATCAATTTCATATATATTTATATAGTAAAACAGTAAAATATAATATTTTATTATATTTTAATGTTGTATATAATAAAATATTCAATGTAGATTGTCAATAAAATATTTTAATGTCAAATTATGTATATATTATATATTATTTTTAAAAAGTTATGTGTCACATACCATTACAGATCTAAATTTTTTTTTTTTGTTTTACCATCATGCAAATAAGTATATATATGTAATTCATATGGAATTTCTTGCACCGCCCGACAAATTACAATAGACCACTATTCCTGAGCAATATAATCAAAGTACTTACTTAGCATAATACAAATATTATGATTTGAATCCATCCATCCGTTCATGCGAGGGTTAACAATTTCCCCTATACCCATTTTCCCATACCCATGATTTGGTAACATTTATGCGCTGGGTAACTTGATATGTGGCGAATTCATAATATATGGTTTACAAAATCCAAGGTGTATTCCGGGTACAGTGAACGGTTCTCCTTCGTAAATGTTTTCTTTATGGCAATTACTATGTTATGTACTGCTTTATATCCCCGAGGGTGCTGATGCGGTGGTATTCTGACCGGCTCCGGCGCTCATCCAGCTGGTCTGTTGTGCGTCGTCCATCTGGCTTGATGAACGGTCAGCCATCAAGCTGCCATGTGCTGTAGCGTGCCCGGTGCTCCAAACGCCATGCGGCCTGACTTCTCGAACTTGCCATTTCGCGGTTGTTTTTCCCGGTTCTCTCCCGCCGATCGGACGATGGTAATAGGTTCGGTCAGATCGAGGGCCAATGTTAAGCCACGAGGCAGAGATAGCATTGAAATATTTAAGAAGCATTTCTCCTTTCGGCTTGTTTCTTGTTTCATTGTGGAGCGACTGTGTGGCACTTACAGCGTTGTGGCACTCTGCCATACCCTGAACCTTTCGTCTCCAGGTAATCGGTGCACAGCAGAATGCCGCTGCCATTCCACCCGGTTTCAGGTATATTCACTCTTATTCAAGTCCCGCTTCTTAACCTTCTTGTATTTGTCGGGTGCAATCTTCGCAGCTCCAGATATGACTACAGTCTCTTGTTAATTTGTCTTTCTTTTCTCTCGGTGTATTCATGTAAAGTTCTAATTCATGGTTTAATTGTTGTGTTCAGGAGGGTGGTTCGACGGCTAATCAGTAATGTGGGGAGTCTGCTCCACTCCTCTGCCATCCAACCTCAGGTAAGAGAAATGCGTTACCATAGGACCTGTTTTTAATTTTTCCAAAGGTAATGGCTGAACCGCTGTTCACCTGAACAGGAAGGTCGAGGGTCCTGCTCTTGTATTTGGAGTCCCTCCGCCATACATCAAGGGTTTCCTCGCTGGAAAGTTTTTATGTCTCATTCCCATTTTGGGTGGCTACATTATATTTAGTTTTCTTTGCCCATACTCAGGCGGAACCACCGCCAAAGGCGCTGTACGCCGGGCTTAAGTTGTATAACTGTCTTTCATTATTTGGTTTACGCTCCTGAGCACAGACAATGCCTCTTGTTAAACGATGTTTACAGTATATATATAATACTATTCCTTGGTTTGGTTTTGGTTACGAAATTGTTATTGTGACACAGGAATTTTTTTGGTATGGCTCTGGCTCTGTATGAAGATATTTTCTGGCTTTCTCGCCTTTTCTATAGCTTTACTTTAAACTCGACTTATAAACGAATCTCTACTCATTTCTTTTCAGTGTAAATTAGTTATTCTATGGTTAGTACTTTTCTATTAATGGTTCGGCATTAGAGCCCCTGCTGGCTAAGCACATGCTTAAGCTCAGCTATGGCGACATCTTTAGAGCCGGGACAAATTGTTAATATCTGTTGTGCGTACATAATGATTAATGGTTCTTTCTTTGTTCCACGGTGACAGGGATGTAATTGTCTGTAAATGTCTTGTTCCGCATGCATATGTATCCGTCTGTAAATGTCTTATTCCGCATGCATATATTTTCAGTCAAATGTTTCAGTTATATAATAGCGGGAAAATATTGTCGCTCCAGAGCTTGTGTTTTATTCCGCCGACGATTGTTCGGCCTGCACTTTTCTTTGGTAGAGGGTTTGGGTATTCCATTGTTTTAATGCTATTATGATTCGGAATAGGAAGCTATTTATTCTGTATATGGCTAGATTTCTTTTCGTTTTCGCTTGCATTTGATTACAGAGAAGGGTTTTACCGTTTCCTTCTGTTTAATATTCTTGCTACCACCTGTACTACAAAGTCTTCAGTTCAATGTGTTCTATGCTTGTATTCTTGACTGAAAGTTACAGATTCTGTCTCTGCCGGTTGCACAGAAACTAGATTTTTTTTAAAAGAAATGAACAGATTGCTTTTCCATTATTTATTTCGCTTACAAAAGACCATAAAAGGATTCTACAGTTAATATGCTTAATAAGCCATACTTGTTTTGCAGCAAACCTGTTTGTAATGCTTGTCAACCTCCCGTCTGTAGGAAGATCCTTCTCGATCTTCCACCCCCAAGCACTTCTGCAGATCCTCTTGTCTGCAATCTCACTGGCTATGCCAGGTCTCGCTATCTGATCCTAACCAAACATAGCGGATTCAGGAAATCTTTTCCTTTCAACTATGCTATCTGGTCACTACCAGACATAGCACTTTTTCCAATCCTGCCATCTGATCCTAACCAGACTTGGCATTTTTCCCCCTTTTCCTCCTGGGGTCTCAACTGCCTCATGAAGGTAGTTAGGTTTTTTTATTCAACTACCTCAACAGTTATTAACCACAATTAATCATATACTCAAATTAAATAGTGATGACTCAATTAATTATCATAATAGTTAGCAACACTAACAACAGAGTTTTTATACTTATCAAACAGAGTTTTAGCTCACAGTTAAATTTACTATTTTACCAACATTAACACTTCACGAGGAGCATTACATCTCCCCCTCCTGAAGTTCTACATCATCCCGATGTTGTTGTTCATCCAAAAACAGTCTGGGATAAGCTTCCCTCATACTCTGCTCATCCTCCCAGGTGGCCTCATCAGGCCCAAAGTGCTGCCACTGCACTTTAACCTGGTTGATGACCCTTTTCCGTAGCTCGACTCTTCTCTGATCTAGTATGTTCACTGGCTCGACCATGAACTCTCCTTCCGGTTCCACCTGAAACACATAGTATTCAGATTAGCTGCTTACTAACATTCTATTTTAGTTTACGTTTATTAACAGCCTTTTCTTACCTGAATGTCCTGCCAACTTATTATGTGCCTAGGGTCATAAACATATTTCTTTAAAACTGATACATGGAAGACATTATGGACCCGGATATGGCTGGGTAGGGCTAGCTGATAAGCTACCGGCCCCACTCGCGCTAAAATCTGGAAGGGCCCACAGAAGCGAGGTGCCAATTTGGCACAAGCATTCCATTGGAGAGTACTTTTCCTAGCTCGGATTCTGACATACACATGCTCACCCACCTGATATTCTTTAAATGTTCTCTTCCGATCTGCAAAATTTTTCTGTCTGTCCTGAGCTATTTTTAAATTAGCCCGGACCCTCTTGACCATGACTTCCATCTCTTCCAACATCTCAGGACCCAGCAAGAGTTTGTCCTCCGGTCCACCCCAACTGGATGGTGTACGGCATTTCCGGCCGTAAAGCACTTCGAATGGACTCATCCTCAAGGATGCATGATATCCATTGTTATAAGCAAACTCTACAAGGTGTAAATACTCCTCCCATCGAGTAGGTTGTTGCATCACATAAGATCTCAGCATGTCTTCCACCACTTGATTCACCCGCTCAGCCTGCCCGTCAGTCTGCAGATGATAAGTGGTGCTGAAGTTCAATTGAGTTCCCAGACCTTCAAACAAGGTCCTCCAAAAAACTGATGTGAATTTAACATCACGATCGGATATTATTGTTTTTGGCAGCCCATGAAGTTTAAATATATTCTGCATAAAAACATTTGCGATTTGAGCCGCACGATATGTGGATTGAACCGGTATGAAGTGAGCTGACTTACTGAGTTTGTCTACTACAACCATTATAGAATCATTGTTTTTTTTTTTATTTTGGAAATCCCGTAATAAAGTCCATGGTAGTGGTCTCCCATTTCCATTCTGGTATGGGTAATGGCTGTAGTAAACCCGCAGGGTGCTGATGTTCAGCCTTAACCTGTTGACATTCTAAGCATCGCGCCAGATATTCTACCACATCCCTCTTCATGCCTGGCCAGTGGTAGTCCTTCCGAAGCGAGGTGATTAATTTTTGGTAGCCCGGATGCCCCGCATAAGGACTTTTATGATGTTCATCCAAAATATTTTATTTAATACCGCTCTGATTGGGTACATAAATTCTCTTCTGGTAACACAGAATTCTGGCTGCATTCAAATTGTACCCTTGTTGTATTATGTGGGTATTTAAATCCTGCACCAGCTGCTTCTTTTGTAGGTAAATCTGATCTTGTGCAGCAGCCTCTTCAATTTCTTTGTCAAGGGTGGACCGTCCTTCACTAATACCAATTTCATAAATGCAATGCACCTTTCGGCTCAGTGCATCAGCTACCCTGTTTTCTTTTCCTTTCAAGTGCTTAATTTCAAAATCGAAATTTCCCAAAAAGTCCACCCATCTCGCTTGTCTAGCGTTTAAGGTTGGTTGACTAAAGTAGCTAGTCAAACTATGGTGATCGGTCATCAGCAAGAATTTTCTTCCCACTAAATAATGGCGCCACATTTTCAGCGCATGAACTACCGCGGTTAATTCCAGATCATAGGCAGAATACTTCTGCTCATGTTCTTTTAACTTTCTGGATTCATATGCAATCACCTTACCTTCCTGCATTAACACCCCACCTACGCCCTCTTTACTTGCATCTGTGCAAACTACATATTCTTTTTCTGGATCTGCAACACTCAGCACAAGTGCGGTGGTGAGCAGGTGTTTGAGCTGTTCAAAGCTCCGTTGACAATCTGCTGTCCACTTAAATACTTTTCCCTTCTTTTGCAAGGAGGTGATAGGGTATGCAACCCTGGAAAAACCTTCTACAAACCATCGGTAATATCCAGCCAGCCCCATGAAGGATCGGATATCTGCTACGTCTTTGGGTATTGGCCATTCCATTATAGTTTTGATCTTTTCGGTGTCCACAACTATACCTTCTTTTGTAATGATATGTCCCAAATACTGGATCTGTTCTTTATAAAAATCACATTTCCTAAATTTACCGTATAGCTGATGCTCCCGTAGCGTCTGTAACACTATTCTAAGATGCTCCTCATGCTCTTTAATATTCCGGGAGTATATAAGTATATCATCAATAAAGACTAACACGAATTTGTCAAGGTACTGATGAAATACACTGTTCATCAAGCACATAAATGTCGCAGGTGCATTAGTCAACTCGAAAGGCAGTACCACAAAATCGTAGTGTCCATAACGAGTACGAAAAGCTGTTTTGGCTATGTCCTCATTCTTAATTCTGATTTGATGATAGCCCGACCTCAAGTCGATCTTTGAAAAGATTGTCGCCCCCTTCACCTGATCAAACAGCTCATCAATGCGGGGTAGTGGATATTTGTTTTTAACTGTCAATTTGTTCAGCTGTCTATAATCTATGCACATACGAAGAGTTCCATCCTTTTTCCTAACAAACAACACAGGAGCCCCCCAAGGGGATACACTGGGACGGATATACTTCTTATCCAACAACTCTTGCAGCTGCATCTTTAACTCAGTTAATTCTGGCACACTCATCCGATAGGGTGCTCGGGATACTGGGGCTGCACCGGGTACCAATTCGATGGTGAAGTCCAAATCTCTTTTGGGCGGCAGCCCTGGTATTTCTTCTGGAAATACATCTGCAAAATCTTGCACTACCGGTATATTTTCCACAGTCGCAATTTTATCTTCAGACCTAGCATACCCTACTTGTATTGCATATATTTGGCATTTCTTCCGGACACTTTTAGCTAGCTGTGAGGCCGTAATTGGCCGGATCTGCACCGGTTTTTGGATGCCTTGAATTTCTTTTTCCACTCCCAGTTCATCTCGGTAAGAAATTGTTTTTGTCTTACAGTTAATTACAGACCATCGCTTTTCCAACCAGTCCATTCCTATCAGCACATCATATGATCCAAGAGGGAGTACATTCAATTCTGTTATTATTGTCTAACCAGCTAACCTTAGTGGACAGTTGCTGACCTTAGTCAGTACTCGTCTTTTGGCCCCAGTGGCCAGCTGTACTAACCAAGGATTTTTAAACTTAATAGTTTGCAAACTACAGCTTTCCACAACTTTGGGACTTACATAGCTTAAAGTAGCTCCTGGGTCTACTAAAATAGAAATAGTTCGATCAAAGATCTTACCTTCAAACTCTATCATTGTTGGCTGGTAATCATCTTGTCGATCCTCAAGTGTTGCGTTTATTCTGGGCATCGATCGGGCCACATCTCCCACCGTAGAAGCTTCGTAGATCTGGGACAACTGATCGCTTTCTTTCCGATGAGGACAATTTTTAATATAATGGGGTCCGCCGCAACCCCAGCACTGAACCGGTGGCCTAGCTGAGCCTTCATTATCCATTCTAACCTGTTGTTCACTATATTTAGATTCAGCAGGTGGCTTAAATCTGATCTGACTTCTCGATGGGTTTTTAGTGCTGGCCCCTTTCGAGAATCCCTTGTGAAAGCTGCTGCGAGTTCCCTTAGCTCCCACAGTCATTCTGCTACTTTTTTTATCTGCCCAGCGCTTCCCAGAATTTTATCCTTTTTGTTTGCTCTACTGGTAACATAGTCTAGCTTTCTGAATCGCTTCATCCATCGTCTTCGGATTATCAAACTCAATTCTTTCTCGCATGGCCAGGGGTAGGCTGCTAACAAACCACTGCACCTTAGCCTTCTCCTCTCGAATGTACGGTACATAGCGAAGCAGGGATGTAAATTTAGTTATGAACTCATCTATGGTCTGCTGTCCAAGCCGCAGATCATGGAATTCTCGTGCTTTTTCATCATAGAAGCGTTCTGTCAGGTATTTTTCCTTAAAGTATCTTTGAAAAGTCTCCCAAGTCACATCCTGCTCACTCACCCCCCACACCATCTTGACCTCTTCCCACCATAATGTGGCCTTGGCCTGCAGCTGGAATATAGCCAGCCGTGCCTTAAGATGGTGATCATACTCGTACACTTGGAAATACTTATTCATATTGATTAGCCATGCCTCTGCAGCTTCTTCTGATTCCCCATCGAAATGAGGTGGTTTAATCTTCCGAAACTCCCCTTGTAATTCTATTCGCGGTCTTTTTGGAGTTTGATATTCAGAAGCGTTAACAGACTTCTCTCCTCGCGTCTCCTCCCTTTCCTCTGCTTCCTCCTGTTCAGTGTGATAGCTTTGTTCATCTGTTACTCGTGTCTGTTCAGGCCTAGGATGAGACTGCTGTTGATGTTGTTTATCAGATAAACTTTTCAGAATCCTCTCTTGTTCCATGTTTAATCTTGCGTTGTCCTCACGCAAACGGGCCATTTCGTCCTTCAGCTCCTGGACTTTTCTCAATATAGTCAAATCAGTGTTACGGCCTTCTGCCCCTAGTTGTATCCATAGCTCAGCATTCCCCTGAGGATGAGCAACATTATCTGGTTGATCCAAATTTCCATGAGGAGCGCTACTTGCTCTCCTCATTCCGCTGTTACCTGTACAAGATTAGCTCATTCAACAGATGTAGTTGTATATTTCAGTATACTCCTAACTTGTTTGCCATGACACTATTTATGCATTGTTGTTTTATTAAAATTTACCTGAGGTCACAGAGTTGTAAACCTGGGCTCTGATACCAATTTGTCACATACCATTACAGATCTAAATTTTTTTGTTTTGTTTTACCATCATGCAAATAAGTATATATATGTAATTCATATGGAATTTCTTGCACCGCCCGACAAATTACAATAAACCACTATTCCTGAGCAATATAATCAAAGTACTTACTTAGCATAATACAAATATTATGATTTGAATCCATCCATCCGTTCATGCGAGGGTTAACAATTTCCCCTATACCCATTTTCCCATACCCATGATTTGGTAACATTTATGCACTGGGTAACTTGATATGTGGCAAATTCATAATATATGGTTTACAAATTCCAAAGTGTATTTAGGGTACAGTGAGCAGATCTCCTTCGTAAATGTTTTCTTTATGGCAATTACTATGTTATGTACTACTTTATATCCCCGAGGGTGCTGATGCGGTGGTATTCTGACCGGCACCGGCGCTCATCCAGCTGGTCTGTTGTGCGTCGTCCATCTGGCTTGATGAATGGTTAGCCATCAAGCTGCCATGTGCTGTAGCGTGCCCGGTGCTCCAAACGCCATGCGGCCTGACTTCTCGAACTTGCCATTTCGCGGTTGTTTTTCCGGGTTCTCTCCTGCCGATCGGACGATGGTAATAGGTTCGGTCAGATCGAGGGCCAATGTTAAGCCACGAGGCAGAGATAGCATTGAAACATTTAAGAAGCATTTCTCCTTTCGGCTTGTTTCTTGTTTCATTGTGGAGCGACTGTGTGGCACTTACAGCGTTGTGGCGCTCTGCCATACCCTGAACCTTTCGTCTCCAGGTAATCGGTGCACAGCAGAATGCCGCTGCCATTCCACCCGGTTTCAGGTATAATCACTCTTATTCAAGTCCCGCTTCTTATCCTTCTTGTGTTTTGCCAGATGCAATCTTCGCGGCTCCAGATATGACTACAGTCTCTTGTTAATTTGTTTTTCTTTTCTCTCGGTGTTTTCATGTAAAGTTCTAAATTCATGGTTTTATTGTTGTGTTCAGGAGGGTGGTTCGACGGCTAACCAGCAATGTGGGGAGTCTGCTCCACTCCTCTGCCATCCAACCTCAGGTAAGAGCCATGCGTTACCATAGGACCTATTTTTAATTTTTCCAAAGGTAATGGCTGAACCGCTGTTCACCTGAACAGGAAGGTCGAGGGTCCTGCTCCTGTATTTGGAGTTCCTCCGCCATACATCAAGGGTTCCCTCGCTGGAATGTTTTTATGTCTCATTCCCATTTTGGGTGGCTACATTATATTTAATTTTCTTTGCCCATACTCAGGCGGAACCACCGCCAAAGGCGCTGTACGCCGGGCTTAAGTTGTATAACTGTCTTTCGTTATTTGGTTTACTCTCCTGAGCATAGACAATGCATCTTGTTAAAAACGATGTTTACAGTATATATATAATACTATTCCTTGGTTTGGTTTTGGTTACGAAATTATTATTGTGACACAGGAATTTTTTTGGTATGGCTCTGGCTCTGTATGAAGATATTTTCTGGCTTTCTCGCCTTTTCTATAGCTTTACTTTAAACTCGACTTATAAACGAATCTCTACTCATTTCTTTTCAGTGTAAATTAGTTTTTCTATGGTTAGTACTTTTCTATTAATGGTTCGGCATTAGAGCCCCTGCTGGCTAAGCACATGCTTAAGCTCAGCTATGGCGACATCTTTAGAGCCGGGAAAAATTGTTAATATCTGATACGCGTACATAATGATTAATGGTTCTTTCTTTGTTCCACGGTGACAAGGATGTAACCGTCTGTAAATGTCTTGTTCCACATGCATATGTATCCGTCTGTAAATGTCTTATTCCGCATGCATATATTTTCAGTCAAATGATTCAGTTATATAATAGCAGGAAAATATTGTCGCTCCAGAGCTTGTGTTTTATTCCGCCAACGACTGTTCGGCCTGCACTTTTATTTGGTAGAGGGTTTGGTTAATCCATTGTTTTAATGCTATTATGATTCAGAATAGGAAGCTATTTATTCTGTATATGGCTAGATTTCTTTTCGTTTTCGCTTGCATTTGATTACAGAGAAGGGTTTTACCGTTTCCTTCTGTTTAATAATCTTGCTACCAGCTGTACTACAAAGTCTTCAGTTCAATGTGTTCTATGCTTGTATTCTTTGACTGAAAGTTACAGATTCTGTCTCTGCCGGTTGCACAGAAACTAGATTTTTTTTAAAAGAAATGAACAGATTGCTTTTCCATTATTTATTTCGCTTACAAAAGACCATAAAAGGATTCTACAGTTAATATGCTTAATAAGCCATACCTGTTTTGCAGCAACCCTGTTCGTAATGCTTGTCAACCTCCCGTCCGTAGGAAGATCCTTCTCGATCTTCCACCCCCAAGCACTTTTGCAGATCCTCTTGTCTGCAATCTCACTCACTATGCCAGGTCTCGCTATCTGATCCTAACCAGACATAGCGGATTCAGGAAATCTTTTCCTTTCAACTATGCTATCTGGTCACTACCAGACATAGCACTTTTTCCAATCTTGCCATCTGATCCTAACCAGACTTGGCATTTTTCCCCCTTTTCCTCCTGGGGTCTCAACTGCCTCATGAAGGTAGTTAGGTTTTTTTATTCAACTACCTCAACAGTTATTAACCACAATTAATCATATACTCAAATTAAATAGTGATGACTCAATTAATTATCATAATAGTTAGCAACACTAACAACAGAGTTTGTATACTTATCAAACAGAGTTTTAGCTCACAGTTAATTTACTATTTTACCAACATTAACACTTCACGAGGAGCATTACATTATGTATATATAGTATAAAGAAAATTTAAGTTTTTATTATTAAAATGTTTGAAGTTGGCCTCAACATTTTAAATTTTGTTTTTTTAGGTATAAGTTATTTTTTGTTTAAATCCAGCAAATATTTTTTGGATTTACAAAATGTATTTTATATAACATTCAAAATTACAATTCTAAAAATGAAAAACTACACATTATATTTTACACTCTAAAAAAATTAACATTTAAAAAATTTGATCTCTAAAATCTTATTAAATCTTAAATTAAAATAAATCTATACAAATGATTAGACATGACTAGACAAACCATTTAAAACTATATTACATATTTAAAGAATCACTTTCTTTTTAAAGCATATATTCGAAATTAATTCTGTAATTGGAATGATCTTAATATATCTATTATTATTAGATGCAAATGCTACCCTTCATAGTCTGTCTTATTTTGCTATACAACATCGTTGTACCAATATCAGTATCATACCTTCTAAAATATATTTAGTGTGCATTGTTCATTATGTGTATATATGATAACACCGTTACAATATTTCTACAGAATGGCATACACCAAAACAGAATTAGTGTGCATCGCTCATTCTTAGAGAATTATTGTTTATGTTTTCCGAAACTTCATAAGCATATCCTAAATTGATTCACCTTTCTTTCAGAGAAGCCTTGAATGAGCTTCTCTAAAATTAGAGGATAGTAATCTCCGTATTTTTCACCTTAATAAAAGCTGCCACACGTCTCTCCCTTGTTGAAAATGATTACAATAATTCCGAATAGTTATAGTTAATCATCATAAAAGTACAAATGTACGTTGTATTCATAACTCTCACTGAAAACAGTATTGGAATACGAGATGCCAAGCTAAAGATATAATTACAATATTTCTACAGAATAGCATACACCAAAACAGAATTAGTGTGCGTCGCTCATTTTTAGAGAATTATTGCTTATGTTTTCCAATACTTCACAAGCATATCCTAAATTGATTCATCCTTCTTTCAGTGAAGCCTTGAATGAGCTTCTCTAAAATTAGAGGATAGTAATCTCTGTATTTTTCACCTTAATAAAGCTGACACACGTCTCTCCCTTATTGAAAATGATTACAATAATTCCGAATAGTTATGGTTCATCATCATAAAAGTACAAGTGTACGTTGTATTCATAACTCTCGCTGAAAACAGTGTTGGAATACGAGATGCCAAGCTAGAGATATAATTACAATATTTCTACAGAATAGCATACACCAAAACAGAATTAGTGTGCATCGCTCATTCTTAGAGAATTATTGCTTATGTTTTCCGATACTTCACAAGCATATCCTTAGTTGATTCATCTTTCTTTCAGTGAAGCCTTGAATGAACTTCTCTAAAATTAGAGGATAGTAATCTCTGTATTTTTCACCTTAATAAAGCTGACACACGTCTCTCCCTTATTGAAATTGATTACAATAATTCCGAAAAGTTATAGTTCATCATCATAAAAGTACAAGTGTACGTTGTATTCATAACTCTCACTGAAAACAGTGTTGGAATACGAGATGCCAAGCTAGAGATATAATTACAATATTTCTACAGAATAGCATACACCAAAACAGAATTAGTGTGCATCGCTCATTCTTAGAGAATTATTGCTTATGTTTTCCGATACTTCACAAGCATATCCTTAGTTGATTCATCTTTCTTTCAGTGAAGCCTTGAATGAACTTCTCTAAAATTAGAGGATAGTAATCTCTGTATTTTTCACCTTAATAAAGCTGACACACGTCTCTCCCTTATTGAAATTGATTACAATACTTCCGAATAGTTATAGTTCATCATCATAAAAGTACAAGTGTACGTTGTATTCATAACTCTCACTGAAAACAGTATTGGAATACGAGATGCGAAGCTAAATATATAATTATAGAACCGGTGAACATAACCCTGTCGGAGAAGGCCTCCGTGTATTTTAGTGGATGGCACGCAAGTAAACTCTGTTAAAGGAGTCGAACGACGCAACTGAAAAAAAGAATTGCATTGAATCTGACTTGTGCAACAGGAAATTGGTATTTTAATCTATTGGTTTGAACTGCTATTGGCCTTTTTCTAAAAAAGGGAGGCTAGGACATGCGTGTTTAAGGAGTCGAACGACACAACTGAAAAAATTTATTGCATTAATGTAACTTCTGCAGTAGGAAGTTGGTATTCTAATCTATTACTTTATATTGGACTTTCTTTCTAAAAGATTTAAGGGAACCTAGTGTTTGGCCTCTTTGATATGGAATAATTTAGTTCATCAAAACTATCTTTCTCTTCCGGAAGGTGGCAAAACCTATCAAACTCAGGGGTCAAACCAATAGTGAGGACAACCATTTCTGGCTGCTATCCACGAATATCGGTTTGACTCATCACCGTTATCAAGGAAAACCACGCCACCTGTAATAACCCGCTGGTGGTCCGTAAGGGAGCAGGCTTTCACTCCTGCCAGATGCCTCTGGGTCTTGGGCCGTTGACCTGTTTCCTTACGTCCGAGGAAGACGAGCTCTTAGCCAAGCAGAAGCAGTTTTACGGCATACTCCAGGCCGAACATCAAAACTATCTTTCACCATCAACTCCTAATAAAATTTAAATTTAAAATTTAATAAAAATTAAATCTTCTGAATAAAAATGAAATCTTATAAAGAATAATAAATAAATTTGTTTTCATTCTAATTGATAATATATTTTGACTAGGCTTAGGTGTGATGGGTTAGGGCACTTGCTATTTTGAAGATTCATATCAAAATATCAATGTTAATGTAGACAAAAATCACATTAAGATGTTTGTTGAGATAGAAGTGGCATTAGGAAACCAGTTGGTGTGAACCAGTGTTAAGGAAAGAGGATGACCACTTAAGTGACTGGACCATAAGTAAAAAGAAAAAAAATGTAGATGATTTTTTTTTGTTTTTTCTATGTACATGTGAATGGGCATAAAACTATTAAATCTAATTAGCCATGTGTATCTCTGAAAGTAAAGTCTAGATATAGACCTAAGTGATAGGGGAAGAGAGCATGTTTTCCATATTCGATCTCAAGAATTTCCCAATAGTTTAAGGGAGGATTGTTATGTAATATTGACCTACTGAAACAGTGAAGGTTGTATGTCAACAATGGTGATTCTGAGCACCAGATAATGGTGACCTATGGTATTGAGAACATGTTACTATATGCTGTAATATTTAAAGGGCTTGTGAATCATTCATTGTAATGCACCCGATTTTAGAAGAAGGCCCAACTTGGCTGAGGCTAGGGTATTGGCTAGATTGGCGACATTTGAGTCAAGGATACTAATAAATCCTACAATTTGATGGTTCCCCTGGTGGGGTTTTCGAGCATAAATCATTGTATAAATAAATAATAATATATCTATTATTATTATTATTATTGAATGGGGTTTTAGAGGATAAATCATGGCATAAGTGGTTTATTTGCAATTATTTATAAGGAAAAAACTGAGAGGTTGTTTCATGGTAAATAAGGAACTAAAGTGATCTACATCCAGATCTAAAAGGATTCAGAAAAGGAGTGAATAACACAAATGTTCTGGAAAACAATACCATCATCTTATTATGAGGGAAAGATGAACATTTTATAAACAATGAAAACATTCTCCTCATGCATTTTTAATTATAAAATATATGAGATAAAAATCAATTACATTATTAAATAAAACAACTATAGAGATGTTTCCATCTTTACTAGTTTTTGATGTTTCTTTCTGTTTGAGTTTTAGATGTTTCCAAGAAAGTAGTGTGCTTTTCCCTTGTTATCTAGATGTTTCTGATTGGTGAGCCTTTCTTGGTTGCTCAATTCCTCCCTATTTAGAGTGGGAGGCATCCTGACTTCCTCTACCAAAGGAGGGAAATTGTGCTTCAATAGTTCTATTTTTAGCCATTGGGTATGCACTCGTGTGTGTACCTTCCAACCAACAAGATATGATAAGTTAGGAGCCACATTGATACCCCTAACCGATGTCATTCTACTCAATGAGAGTTACCCTTTTGAAACAACAAAACGCATTGCATGCTTGCTCATTAGATGTGGTGAGTGGTGAGCTATTGAGATTATTCCTGCATAAAAAGTAGCATGAATTTGAGAACAAGCAAAAGGTTTCTTGTCTAACATAGAATCTTCCACAATAGGGCCCTTCAAATTTTTGAGAATAGGGCCCTTCATTGACTGCCATTCTTCAGTTGTTTTCCTGTTGTTGAATACAATATCCACACTCTGCCCAAAAGTTGTTGACAATGGCTTTGCCCCAACTTGTGTGGCACTCTTGCGACTAGAATTTGAACTTGAGCTTTCATCCATTGCTACCATTGATGGCTTTCTTTGAACCCCATTATTACCACCATTAGATGTTGCATATCTCTTTACAACCTACATATTTTTGTGTCTAGTCTGACCTTTGGCAACAAAATGTCTCTTTGATGAATCATTTCGAATAGATGGTTTTCCAACAAGGAAAAAGGATGGGGTGGTGGATAAGGAAGCACTTGGAATAAGATTGATTTGGTGTTCAATAGAGAATTGGGGATGCAACACTGTGGGTTTCATGAAGATATTTAAAAATTCTAGCTCTAGTGGAGCCATGGCAGGGGGTATTGGGTTGGTGTTGTTTTCTGGCTTGACAGAGCGAACCAAACACAAAGGAATGTATTGGTTTATATTGACTTTCTTAGTAGCAGCATTTCCAGTAAGAGGTTGGATTGATGTGAAGGCCGCGGATGTGAACACATAGGTGTAGTGCTCATGTTGCAAATAGTATTTGTGATCTTTAGCATGATAAACAACATCTCGGGCTTGTTGGTATGGAATGCCTAGTAACAAATCAACACAATCAAGAGGAGAAACATCACATACCACAATATCTCGAAAAGGACCAATAACAAAGGTGATGGCACAATGTTGGGAGATAGCAAGACGAGGGCTTTCGTTTTGAACCCAACATAGCTGATATGGATTGGGTTGTGGAGTGGTGGGAAGGCTAAGGTGGTGAACCAAGTCTTATGCCACAAGATTATTTTGACTCCAATTGTTGAGGATAATAGTCACCAACTCATGTTTGATTTGACAATTATGGGTAAATAGAGGTGGAGCAGATGTTCCAAATTCATTAGCAGTCATGAGGATGAGAGAGGGGTCTGATTTTCAAGAGAAACAATTTCAAGTGAGGTAGAGGAATTTGGTTTCTCTACCTCCATGGAAAATTCTAGGGGCTAATATTCGCAAGTGGGCTAATTTTCAATGATTTTTCCAAAAAAAAGATTCACCCAAATTTTATAGTATAAAATTAATTTACCTTAAAAATCACCACAATTATATGGACTCTACCTATAAAGTAATTAGAAATTTGGATATTTTTATAAATATATCAACAAATATTTTATAGTTTTCTGATTAGACACTAATGAGATTCGCCAAGATTTATAAACTTTAAAATAAATTTCCATCCTCAAAATTTTCTCTGTCTACCTCTGTAAAAAGATTCTTGTTCGGGTGCATATTTTGAAGTACATGATAGTTTGTTGAAGCATGTGAGTTGGTCTTATCAAATGTCCACCAGCAAGATGAGTTAGGGGCCACATTGGATGGACTAGCAGGAGACAGACCATTTTTGGTTTGAGGAGATCGGATTTGAGGAGCCATTTTATGTTCTACAACCAAGGCCCCAATAAAGGCCTTGTCCAAGGAAGTACTCTGAAGCAACTCAACTTCTTGACGAAAAAACATTAGTAGACCAAAATTAAATTTAATAATTAATACCTCTTTTGGATCAGAGATATCACTACTATATAAAGGGGGGTTTTAAGACAACATTTAAGACAATTTTTGTGTAAATTGTCTTAACTTGAGACAAAAAAAAGTTGTGTATTGTTTTAAATATTGTCTTTAAGCGGGTGTCTAAAAAATTATTGTTTTAAAGATTATTGTCTTAAAAATTATTGTCTTAAAGATTATTGTCTTAAAAAATATTATCTTACAGATTATTGTCTTAAAAAATTGTCTCTATAAAGACAATATATAACACAAGCATTATTGTCTCTTAAGAGACAATTTCATTTTTGTCTCTCTTGAGACAATTTCATTTTTGTCTCTCTAGAGACCACTTGGATTAGAGACAATATGTCTTTAATACTAGCTATTTTCTCTCTAGAGACAATAATTTTTTTATTTAAAGATCACTTCTATCTCTCCAGAGACAATATAAAATAATGAATCTAGAAATATCTCACCATTGAAATAAATCGATATAAAAAACATTCAATTAAAAATAAACTACAAAATCGTTGATTAATCCATGTTAGCGCACAGTGGAATCGAACCATCAACCTCCTTCTAAGGCATGCGCTCTTCCATTGAGCTAGCACACTTTAAAGAATTACATGAAGAGTTCTTGCAATCCTGAAAACTACACTTATAGCCATTGATTAACAATAAATAGAAAAATCTGACACATGATATATAATCTTTATAAAAACTATAATCATGTAGACCGTATTTTTAACTTAATAAAACTAGCAATTGCCCCAAAAGTTGCAAAGAGAGGCAAATTATATCTCTAGCAAAAAAATTCAAAATCTTCTATTAGTATATAGTTAAATGTTCATGTATATAGGCTATCTTGCAACAGTGGCATATCCTTGCGTTGGGATTTCATTCCATGTTAAGACTTCTTTTTCTTCATCTTCTTCTCCACACATGTATGTGTCTATTATTGTGTATATGCACCCATATAAACTTCTATAACAAAATGTCTTGATTTACAAATGTAAAACAAACATAATTATGATTTGTGAATCTACAATCTGTGATTGATTCATTATAAAAGCAAAAGAAATGAAATGGAGTGGATATATTCTCTTGCACCTTTTCAATCATTTCTCCCTACTTAAAAGTTAATAGACTTGGAATATGTTTTTCCTTTGAATTTTAAGCTAGATAGATTCATGGCTTCATCCTAGCTCCACAATTATTCGGGGCCCTCTATGGCTTGGGAGTTCCACACCATCATTTTTTATGACACTGAAGAATATTGATGAGCAAGAACATGTGCTAAAAATTTCATCTATGTTGCTAATAAATGCAAAGATATATCATGATAATGAAAAAAACAACAACAAGTTTCTTATTAAACACATGGATGTTGATTATAAAAAGGAGAGGATGACATAATGGGAGACAAAATACTCTTCAGTAGCCAGTGCCAAGAAACCATGGCACACACTCAACAAAATAGTAAGCATAACATGTGAAAAGTTGCAAACTATGAACTGTAAAGCAAAAGGTCAAAGAACTTCTTACCACAATTTCTCCAGCAAAATCTATCCACCAGTACAGAGTACTTGCAAGAATAGCAACAATTAGACCAATTGTGTTGGTGATCACATCAAATAAATGATCTTGAGCATATGCCTTCACAATCTCATTAGTAAAACTTTGACAATACATTATGAGGAACAACTTCACAAAAGTAACTAAATCCATAATTCTAACCACCCAGTGCCATTTGTCACCATCTAAAGATAAACCATCCTTCTATGGAAATTTGGAAATAGAGTTGACAAAAGTTAATTCCATGTATTCAAATTGGAAAAATAGTTTGTCTCTCAAAATATAGTACACAAAATTCTGACCATAAGGTACATGATAGAGCAATCAACAATATGATATGAAGCATGGAGAAGCAAATCCATGGCTAATATGAGCTCAATATTAGTGTAACTTTTAAGACAAGGAGTAGGATTATAATTGCACAAAAAAACAACAAGAGTATGTAAAATGATTTATTAAAAAAAAACTATAAGACTTAGTACACAAGTAGGTCCTACGAAAGGTGCATGGGTTTTTGGTGTTTGGGTGTTGCAAGCCCATGCTTCCTTTTAATCTATATTCATAATACTAGCATTTGTAAATAAAGGGGTACTTGCAAGAGTTGATGTCAAGATAGGAGGGTTTCTACTAATGACCATACAAGAAAGCAAGTCATAAAGCTTTTAATCTATATTTGAAAAATAGAAAGAAATTTTGCCAGATATCAGAGAATATATAAAACCATAAATGCAGGCTTTGCAAACTTTGTTTTCCTATGAGAGATTATAAAAATTCAAATGTAAAAAGAAAAAGTGCAAATAACTATTCTAACTTGACATTAATAATGAAAAATTTAGAGTATCTTACAGCACACGCAGGCTCACCAAACCTCTTTGGTAGTGAAACAACAACATGTTTGACCTACAAAATCAAGAGCATATAAATTCTATTAATGTCTAAAATGGAGCCCCAAAAAATCCTTGTTCATTGTAAGGGAGGTTATTCTTTAATGCAATTCATACATTGTACAAGTAGAAAGATAGCACAATACAAAAGCAATGAAGCAAAAGGATGAAGCCTAACTA
The DNA here is from genome assembly GCA_031772625.1 of Pinus tabuliformis. Lineage (NCBI taxonomy): Eukaryota > Viridiplantae > Streptophyta > Pinopsida > Pinales > Pinaceae > Pinus > Pinus tabuliformis. The sequence continues at coordinate 948,339,520 of CM062810.1, forward strand.
ACAAGTGCATTATGATGTTATGGTAGGAGGAGGTTGCATGGAAAATTCACTCAACTAAAAGCTTGGAACAAAGAAAGACATGAGCTGATTTGGATCTATAATCTCTAAATAAAATTCCAACTAAACTGGATATGTTCACCACTTCCCATATAATTTTAGCTTCCATCTTCATGCAACATCAATTTCAGTAACAACGGGCATGACCTCTAGTAAGTGTGCTTCAATTTATGTAGGTTGGTTTGTGGTCTAGTAGAAGCTTGATGTGAGTCTACCCCAACTAACCCATGTTTGATGCTCAGTGTATGCATGGTTGGGCATCCCAAAACTGACACATGGCAAGAATTTTGCACCCACTCATGCCAAAATTTGCATAGTTCTCTCTAAAAATAAAAGAGGAGGGGATGCTTCAGTATGTATTTAGGTTGGGAGGGAGGGAGTGCCTCGGACAACAGTTGCTAGAGAGAAAACAAAAATAAACAATACTAAATCATGATATAAACATGGTACGAAATCTTAAGCCAATCACCTGGCCATGTGGATGGTCTCGCTTTTTAGACCATGTATATTGTGGTTGATATGCACCCATAGAAATCTCAGTATCTCTTGAACCATCCATTGAAAGTTGGTTGATATTTGTAGGTTAGTGTTTTCCTGTGAAGAATAACTACCCTGTTGTATATTGGTTGTAGTGAGCTTTATTTTTTGTTTTGGTTGTGACATTCATTTTATTTTTCATTATATGCTCTTGGTTGATATAAATCATTGTAATATTTGTTGATGCTTTGGAATATTGCACTACTTTAGCACGTATCTTCAAAATAGCTTGCATAACATCGTGCATTAACACTCAACCCTATAGACCACACCTACCACTTAATAATATCTATAATATAATATCAAATTTTATCCATTCAATTATTAAAAAATCAAAATTTCTCACCACCCTATAAGCCACACCTGTGGATTAATAATAATATCTATAATATCCAGTGTCCATACAACATGGGAGAGCCATGGAATATCCTAAAACAAGTCCATATAGCTTGTGAAAAAAGCCAGATGGACTCCTTTCCCTTCATACAAGGATCATTCTGTGCTTGCAAAGCTACAAATAGATGTAACCAATTTTGAACACAATTAATATGACCACGTGCTCTCATGGCTTTCTTAGGCGACAAATATAGACTGCAAATGTAGTCATTCTTATGCATATATAAAAGATAAGCGACAACTATATGGGATGGTCTTCAATGGTGTGAAATGATGAACTCTTATTTACACACAGTCGTATTGTGCCTCTGTGGTTTACTTGGAGGCCTTGTGGAGGTCATCAATGATGCCTACATCAAGAAAAAGAGATCAAGTTTATAAGGATTGTGTCCATATTTGTGTAGTATGATAAACATAAACATATTCATAAAAAAATATAGATATATTCCCAGTTGCAATGGTTGTATTTCATACATTTCGGGGAAACAATATCTATAAAAGGAGAGGATGAAAGCACCACAAAGAAGCAACAACAAGTACAATAAATATTTCAACAATCTTACCTTGTAGTACTTCAGTAATTGAGGGCGCTTCAATTTAAATGTTGGAGTGATCAGGTCCCTTTCCACATCAAATGGCTTAGGTTCAAGGTGAATACCTTTCAGCATCTCGAAACTTGAGCTAGATTCAACATAAAAAAATCCAATAATCATGAAATTAACAGATAACTAATAAAAATGAATGAGAACTAAAATAAATTTCCCAAATATGTATTAGAAAGGGAAATTCAAAACATGAAGCGACATCATGATGGATGATTCATAATGTCTTACCTTGTGTTTTTTCTCAGCTGCATTGAGATCGTGTAGGATGTATTACTGTTCCTTTGGATTTTTGCACAAAGATTCAAAATTCATTGTTACCTCATTGGTGGCAGCCCAGCTTTCAAGTTCCTTTTGATCAAGTATAACAATTGCCACAAGAAAAGATTCGAAACTGTTGCCATAAACCCATATCTGAAACATGAACAAACAAGAATGAAGAGTGAACAAACACAACTGGCAATGCTAACAATAAAGTTTCATTTTGGGACCTGTTGAAGCCTCGAAAATCGCTGCAACAACATGGGGGATGACCACCCGGTCCGGACCTTAAAGCAGCTCCTTTTCTGTTTGGAATGGTGGTTCCGACTGGTTCAACTAGGTCCAGTTACCTTCTCTCAATCTCCAATGGCTTTAAAATATGACTTTCATTCACCAATGGAAAAGAGACATCAGATCAACCTTCTTGTTGATCAGGCAAGAAAGTGATCCTTAAGCTGATTTAGGGCTCAGCCAATCCACTACTAAAGTTTGCCTCTTTGGGAAGAGGACTTAAAAGAATGTAGAAATTATTCTAAATGCAAACTTGTTCTAAGATGCAAGCAAAAGAAACTATCTTAATCCTATCTCAATTAGGCAGATATAGATCTAACCCAACCAAGAGCAGGTATTTATAATATTGGGATTGAAATATGTCTTGTTTATAATGAATATCATGTTAATGAAATAGTTCAATTAACTGACATTATAGATACCAAAACACATCCTATTGAGACCTCCTAACTGAAATAATCGATCAAAAACACTCAGGAAGAAGTTCACAAAATGATATTAATCATTTTTTCAATAACTTGAATTATTAAACAATAATATGTGGAAGAAGTTCACAACATATCACTATTTATTAAACCAGTATTAAAAGACAGATTTATGAGTAAATAGTTACTCAGAAATCAGAATTCAGCCCATAAGAGCAGAGATAAATAACAACATAAAATAGAGGCAAATTATCCATATCGACAAAAGTGCACAAATATGTAAGTAATTAACACAATTCTTGTTATCATAAAATAAAACCAGCATTTAAAATAATAGTATTCGAAATACAAATTTATTGATCCATTTCTCCAGCTCCGGTCTCTAATAGTCCTTTACAATGCCTGAGCTTCTGCTTTCAAAACCAGAGCTACAATAGTGCAAATTTTGTTCATTATACATAACTCAGAATGTGGAAGAAAAACCTCAATAATCCCAAGATCTGAGATTCAACTCCTCCCACCTACAACTTTAAATCCCTATTACAAAAGTGCTTTTAGAATTCCAGAATTGCAAAGGAGAGCAACCCCTTATTACATTCTGCAATCTATTATTTATAATATTTGCAAATGAATTCTTGAGAGGAAAGTTTGTTGAAGAAAAATCTGTCAAATCAATTTTGTTTGCTTAAAATTATCATATTTAATTATTGGAGCATTCTCATTGATTGAGATCTTTTTCTCCATATCTCTTCTACTGTTTTCCTGCAAAAAAAAATCAAAATGAATTAAGATGCAACAATAAAATCAAAATATCATTTCTGGCATTAAAATAAATCCAATCAAATTCTATTTAAATAAATAATTGAAAATAAAATATAAGCTCTCTATTGATGCTTGGGATGGTTTAATTAGCCAAGGATATTATTGATGAGTGAATATGCAATTAGAAGAGGCTTGGGAAAATGAAAATGAAGAAAATAAAACTCAGAAAATTGATTTTGTTTTCAAAATTCGGAGCTTGATCTTCTGCCTGATTTTTGACTCAATAAATGACTAAATCTGTTAGTAAAACCTCCTCAAAAATATTCTCATTGATTTTATCTTTCCAATGAGTCATCCTGGGCCTCATTTGGCTAAGTAAAACTCAACTTATGAGCCTCCAAATTTGATGGGTGAAATCTGACACAATTCTGCAATTTCTATTGCTGGGCTAAAAAAATCAGAATTTTAATTAAAAGATTTAATCCTAAATTAAACTCTAAATATCTGATAATTAATACTAATTTAATGGTTAATCATAAACTAACTAATTATTTAATAAACCACTTATTAATCTAACTAATAATTAATTTTAATTTAATTTAATTTAATTAATTATATATTTAAATATTAACTAATTTTAATTATATTAAAATAATTTAATAAATATTAATTTATTAATATTTAATATATATTAATTATATTAAGTTATTAACATGTACGTATTACATTCTCCATTAGTTCCAAATGTCTTTGAAAACAAAACCAAAGTCGAAGTGAAGTGTTTATCGCATCGGCCTTTTCGCAAATATGTTAAGGTTTGTTGTTTATGCGAGAGGAGTTTTGCGATGGAGCTTTTTGCAATATGTTATTGTTTTGCGAGAAATGTTTTTTTTTAATAAGTTTTTTGCTTTGGTTTTATTTAATGATGTTTAATTAAACTATGAATTTATCTAAACTACAACCACTAAAAATAAAAATAAACTACAGCCACTTTGATATTTTGGGTTTTTTGAGATTAGTAATTAATTTGGAAATTGGAATCAATTACTAAAATCTTGATTCTTCATGATTTGACTGTATAAGTAAAAAAAAATTAAAAATGTTAGTAATAACAAATTAGGGGTTAATATTTAAAATAAATGCATTATTGAACTAATTTGTTTACAAACATGGAATATTGTATATTTTATGCATTTTAACCCAGGAAACATAAATGATTAGACTTCAAATGAGTGTTGTTTACGAATCAGTTGACTAAATGAGGTGAAACGAGTATCAATGGGAAGCTTATAAAAAATTGATTTTAATAAAGTAATCAAAACAAGAATCTAAAGAAAATGAAAAATTAACAAAATCGTAGGATAATCAACTTAATAAAAACCCTAAAAGGCGTTTAGCCAAAAATTTATAGAAAGGGTCCCCATTATTTGAAGTGAACAAGTCAAAAATGGGGGGGTTGTGTTTTACCACAACAGGACCGAATTAGAAAGAAAGTGCAGTGTTCCCCCTCACAATGCATGTCCATTTCAGAGATTCTATTTTCAGCGTAATAATGTTTAGGAGTTTGTAAACAAGGGAGTGCCTTGGAAAGCAATAGCTGCATAGAAAACAAAAATAAAAAATACCAAAGCATGATAAAAACATGGTACAAAATCTTAAACCAATCACCTGGCCATGTTGATGGTTTCACTTTTTAGACCATGTATATTGTGGGTTATATGCACCCATAGAAATCTCAGTATCCCTTGGACCATCCATTGAATGTTGGTTAATATTTTAGGTTAGTATTTTTCTACGAAGAATAACTACCCTGTTGTATATTGGTTGTAGTGAGCTTGTATTTTTTGTTTTGGTTGTGACATTCATTTTATTTTTCAGTATATGCTCTTGGTTTATATACATTGTTGTAAGATCTGCTGATGCTTTGGAGTACTGCACTGCTTCAGCACGTATCTTCAAAACAATTTGCAGAGCATCCTGCAGAAACACTCAACCCTATAGACCACACCCTATATACCACACCTACCACTTAATAATATCTATAATATAATATCAAATTTTATCCATTCAATTATTAAAAAATCGAAATTCCTCACCGCCCTATAAACCACACCTACGGCTTAATAATAATATCTATAATATCCAGTGTCCATACAACATGGGAGTGTCATGGAATTTCCTAAAACAAGTCCATATAGCTTATGAAAAAATCCAGATGGAATCCTTTGCCTTCATACGAGAATCATTCCATGCTTGCAAAGCTACAGATAGACGTAACCAATTTTGGACATAATTAATATGACCACGTTCTCTAATGGCTGCCTTAGGTGACAAATATAGACTACAAATGTAGTCATTCTTATGCATATATAAAAGATAAGTGACAACTATATGGGATGGTCTTCAATGGTGTGATATGATGAACTCCTATTTACACATAGTCATCTTGTGCCTCTGTGGTTTACTTGGAGGTCTTGTAGAGGTCATCAATGATGCCTACATAAAGAAAAAGAGATCAAGTTTATAAGGATTGTGTCCATATTTGTGTAGTATGATAAACATAAACCTCTTTAGAAAATAATATAGATATATTTCCAGCTGCAATGGTTGTATTGGATAGAATTTTGAGGAAACAATATCTATAAAGGTGAGGTTGAAATCACCACAAAGAACCAACAACAAGTACAATAAATATTTCAAGAATCTTACCTTGTAGTACTTCAGTAATGGAGGTTGATTCAATTTAAATGTTGGAGCGATCAGGTCCCTTTCCACATCAAATGGCTTAGGTTCAAGGTGAATACCTTTCAGCATCTCAAAACCCTTGAGCTAGATTCAACATAAAAAACTCCAACAATCATGAAAATAACAGATAAGTAATAAAAATGAATCATAACTGAAAGAAAGTTCGCAAAGATGTATTGGAAAGGGAAATTCAAAACATGAAGCGACACCATGATGGATGATTCAAAATGTGTTACCTTGTGGTTTTTCCCAATTGCATTGAGCTCGTGTAGGATGTATTGCTTTTCCTTCCGATTTTCGCACACAGATTCAAAATTCACTCTTACCTCATTGGTGGCAGCCCAACTTTCAAGTGCCTTTTTATCAGGGATAACAATTTCCACAAGAAAATATTCGAAACTATTGCCATAAAACCACATTTGAAACATGACCAAACAAGAATGAAGAGTGAAAAAACATCGCTGGCAGTGCTGACAATAAAGTTTCGTTTAAGGACCAAATTAGAAAGAAAGTGCAGTGTTCCCCCACACAATGAATGTCCATTTTGGAGATGCTATTTTCAGCATAATAATGCTTAGGAGTTTGTAAACAAGGGAGTGCCTCGGAAAACAGTTGCTGTAGAGAAAACAAAAATAAAGAATACCAAAGCATGATAGAAACATGGTAAAAAATCTTAATCCAATCACCTGGCCATGTGGATGGTATTGCTTTTTAGACCATGTATATTGTGGTTGATATGCTCCCATAACAATCTTAGTATCTCTTGAACCATGCATTGAACTTTGGTTAATATTTGTAGGTTAGTGTTTTTCTGTGAAGAATAACTCCCTTGTTGTATATTGGTTGTAGTGAGCTTGTATTTTTGTTTTGGTTGTGACATTCTTTTTATTTTTCAGTGTATGCTCTTGGTTTATATACATCGCTGTAATATCTACTGATGCCTTGGAGTATTGCACTGCTTCAGCACGTATTTTCAAAACAGTTTGCAGAGCATCCTACAGAAACACTCAACCTTATAGACCACACCCTATAGACCACACCTATCACTTAATAATATCTATAATATAAAATCAAATTTTATCCATTTAATTATTAAAAAATCAAAATTCTCATCGCCCTATAAACCACAACTACAACTTAATAATAATATCTATAATATCCAGTGTCCATACAAGATGGGAATGCCATGGCATCTCCTAAAAAAATTCCATATAGCTTATGAAAAAAGCCAGATGGACTCCTTTCCCTTCATACAAGGATCATTTTGTGCTTGCAAAGCTGCAAATAGATGTAACCAATTTTGAACACAATTAATATGACTGTGTTCTTTGATGGTTGTCTTAGGTGACAAATATAGACTGCAAATGTAGTCATTCTTATGCATATATAAAAGATAAGTGACAACTATATGGGATGGTATTGCTTTTTAGACCATGTATATTGTGGTTGATATGCTCCCATAACAATCTTAGTATCTCTTGATCCATGCATTGAACTTTGGTTAATATTTGCAGGTTAGTGTTTTTCTATGAAGAATAACTCCCTTGTTGTATATTGGTTGTAGTGAGCTTGTATATTTGTTTTGGTTGTGACATTCTTTTTATTTTTCAGTATATGCTCTTGGTTTATATACATCGCTGTAATATCTACTGATGCCTTGGAGTATTGCACTGCTTCAGCACGTATTTTCAAAACAGTTTGTAGAGCATCCTACAGAAACACTCAACCTTATAGACCACACCCTATAGACCACACCTATCACTTAATAATATCTATAATATAATATCAAAATTTATCCATTTAATTATTAAAAAATGAAAATTCTCATCGCCCTATAAACCACACCTACAACTTAATAATAATATCTATAATATCCAGTGTCCATACAAGATGGGAATGCCATGGCATCTCCTAAAAAAATTCCATATAGCTTATCAAAAAAGCCAGATGGACTCCTTTCCCTTCATACAAGGATCGTTTTGTGCTTGAAAAGCTGCAAATAGATGTAACTAATTTTGAACACAATTAATATGACTGCGTTCGTTGATGGTTGTCTTAGGCAACAAATATAGACTGCAAATGTAGTCATTCTTATGCATATATAAAAGATAAGTGACAACTATATGGGATGGTATTCAATGGTGTCATATGATGGAATCTTATTTACACACATTCATCTTGTGCCTATGTGGTTTACTTGGAGGTCTTGTAGAGGTCATCAATGATGTCCTACATCAAGAAAAAGAGATCAAGTTGATAAGGATTGTGTCCATATTTGTGTAGTATAATAAACATAAACATCTTTAGAAAACAATATAGATATATTTCCATCTGTAATGGATGTATTGCATAGAATTTCAGGGAAACAATATCAATAAAAGGTGAGGTTGAAAGCACCACAAAGAACTAGAAACAAGTACAATAAATATTTCAAAAATCTTACCTTGTAGTACTTCAGTAATTGATCTTGCTTCAATTTAAACGCTGGAGTGATTAGGTCCCTTTCCACATCAAATGGCTTAGGTTCAAGGTCAATACTTTTCAGCATCTCGAAACTCTTGAGCTAGATTCAACATAAAAAATTCCAAGAATCATGAAATTAACAGATAACTAATAAAAATGAATCATAACTGAAAGAAGGTTCCCAAAGGTGTATTGGAAAGGGAAATTCAAAACATGAAGTGAGATCATGATGGATGATTCAGAATGTGCTACCTTGTGGATTTTCCCAGTTGCATTGAGCTTGTGTAGGATGTATTGCTTTTCCTTCTGTTTTTCGCACAAAGATTCAAAATTCACTCTTACCTCATTGCTGGCAGCCCAGCTTTCAAGTGCCTTTTGATCAGGTATAACAATTGCCACAAGAAAAGATTCGGAACTATTGCCATAAACCCATATCTGAAACATGACCAAGCAAGAATGAAGAGTGAACAAACATAGTTGGCAGTGCTGACAATAAAGTTTCTTTTAAGGACCAAATTAGAAAGAAAGTGCAGTGTTCCCCCTCACAATGCATGCCCATTTTGGAGATGTTATTTTCAGCATAATAATGTTTAGGAGTTTGTAAACAAGGGAGTGCCTCGAAAAATAGTTGTTGCAGAGAAAACAAAAATAGAAAATACCAAAGCATGATATAAACATGGTAGGAAATCTTAAGCCAGTCACCTGGTCATGTGGATGGTCTCACTTTTTAGACCATGTATATTGTGGTTGATATGCACCCATAGCAATCTCAGTATCTCTTGAACCATCCATTGAACATTGGTTAATATTTGTAGGTTAGTGTTTTTCTGCAAACAATAACACCCCCTGTTGTATATTGGTTGTAGTGAGCTTTATTTTTTGTTTCGGTTGTGACATTCATTTTACTTTTTAGTACATGATCTTGGTTTATATACATCGCTGTAAGATCTACTGATGCTTTAGAGTATTGCACTACTTCATCATCTATCTTCAAAACAGTTTGCAGAGCATCTTGCAGAAACACTCAACCTTAAAGACCACACCTACCGCTTAATAATATCTATAATATAATATCAAATTTTATCCATTTAATTATTAAAAAGTCAAAATTCCTCTCCACCTTATAAACCACACCTAAGGCTTAATAATAATATTTGTAATATCTAGTGTCCATACAACATGGGAGTCCCATTGCATCTCCTAAAACAATTCCATATAGCTTATGAAAAATTCCATATGGACTCCTTTCCCTTCATACGAGGATCATTCTGTGCTTGCAAAGCTACAAATAGATGTAACTAATTTTGAACACAATTAATATGACCACGTTCTTTGATGGCTATCTTAGGCGACAAATATAGACCGCAAATGTAGTTTGTTCGCAGTAGACTGTACTATACTTTATCTTCATAATATGGAGTTTCATGCCATCTATATGGGTAAAATGAAAGGTTATGGTCATATTAAGATGCAGGTCATTCTCACTACCTAATAGAGAAATTATGGAGTTACCTATGTTACTGGAGATAAAAAAAATCTGAACAACAAATGGGAATCGAAACGAACTGGAAATATGGCTCAAGAGTCATAAAGATGGAAGTCGTTGGAGAATCTAAACACGCACCTGCAATTTCAAAGGCCAATCATGGAGGTGCACTGGAAGTGGTATCAATTCAAAATGAAGAGGGTATGATTGATAAAGGGAAACCAGATAATTATAGGACAATGATGCAGTCTTATGAAATTCCATTTCACAAGCAAAAGGTAAGCATGCATGCTTGTTATTTTGTGCCCATATCGTAACCTTAAGTCATGGGAGGTTATTGGGTTGATGAAAATGGGGTGTTGTTAGATCCATCAAATTCAATTGAAAAAAAAAGAGTTAATATATATATTTTTAAATAAATTATTTGTTAAAAATGAAAGCAATAAAGAGTACCTCACTTTTTTCCTTGAAAGAAAGAAATGTAAACAATATCTCACCATTAGATGCAATCTCATAGAAAAAAGTTTTATATTTCCATATCAACATTTGGCACATATATATATATATATATATATATATATATATATATATATATATATATATATAGATGAATTTGAAGTTCAAATCCAAATCTAGTAGCATATAATCCAGCATTTATAGTGGGATCTAAAATTCTGAAGGTACTTTGAATTCAACAATGCATATTCTAATATTTGAAGATACTTTGAATTTAATGATGTATATCCCAACATTTCAGGTACTTAAAGGTAATTTGAATTTCAATGTGTATCGTAACATATATAATGTTAATTGCCCTATTGTTGGGTACTTATTGATTGCTTCATCACAACATATGCTTATTTTAATTTGTTAAATATATTTTTTTGGTATATGAGATAGTTGATGGGAATGTATACTGTGTATATTTTTGGAAAGTGAGAAACATTGTTTCTAGCTTATCAGACAATTGGGGTAGTGTATGGAGATCTTGGAACTTCTCCCTTGTATGTCTTCTCTTCTGTTGGTGTTGAAAATCCAAAGGAGAGAGAAGTACTGGGAATTCTTAGCCTCATATTTTGGAATGTAACCATGATTTCCTTGGTCAAGTATCTTATAATTGTCCTTCGAGCAGATGATCATGGAGAAGGTAATGGATTTTATTTCAAATGTGTTCCACTTTACTTACAGCTTCTAAGATTGTAAATGCTTGGATTTCAAGGGTTTCCCCTGTTTTGAAAAAATACCATTTTGTGGCTATTGAGGGTTGGTTGTATTAAATATGCACATTATCACAAGCCCATTTAGACCAGGGTATGATATGCATTTAGAGGGATATGCATTTTGAGGTTGCATATTTTGCCATTGGAGACACATCCAATCTTGAACTTCACCATGGTTATGAATTTTGTCACTGCTTACTTCCATTTCCGTTTCTTTGAACTTGAGATATGCACCCTTCTGCTTCAGCTTTGAGAGGTGCATTTGAGACCCAATTTGGATGGATTTGTGCCACTAAATAGGAATATTTAATATTCAAAAGTAATTGATGGTTTATCATAGACTGCAGGTTAGTGCTAAAGTGTGAACTAGTTTACAGGAGGCGCATTCACTATATACTCCTTGCTAGCTCAGTGTTTCAACATTGAAAAAAGCACTGGAAAGCAATTCACGTGCCTTGGATTAGTTACTAGATTGATTTTTTCCAGTACGCGAAATGGTGGAAATGCTATTAACTCGAAGACAAAGTAATTTCTTGAGAAGAGTGCAGTTTCATTTCGACGCACAGAGTAAAATAAAATAAGATTACTACAACAGAAATCAAAATAAAAGAATTTTAATTTGCAAAATCATTCTTGAAAATGCTAACCTTTAGGAATATATGCAACAATGATACCCACTTCTGGTAGGAACCATAAGATAAAATCTAGATTTATTGGATATTCTTCCTTGTAGTGTTGCGCGAGATGCTTACCTGATGGACTAGCAGGTTCAAGGGTGAGCATAATATCAATTCATATAATTTTTTGGCAAAGAAGACAAATGAGGGACAGACCTGTTGAAACTCCTAAATTCGATGCAAGATATTGAGTAATCAAGCCACTTATAGACATCACGAGAATGACCTAGAGTAACTATAAAAAACACAAAAAATTGAGCAAACAATATTATATTAGGATGAATTCTAAATTATTTTGATTGAAAAAGTGATTAATCAGAATCAATCATCTCATTCGAGAGCTTATTATTATTATTATTAAATACCTCATATTTGAACCTAGCCCCTCCGTGCAAATCAGACGCCATTGAGACAATTATAATTCTCGATATCGACATCGATACCCAAATATATACGAAATAAAATTGTTAAAGATTAGTAACTACATACACATTCCAGGATCCATGAAGACTATGGACACAAGAACTGCAGGTCTAATATAACCTAAAAATTTTCTCCATCCTGGCTTCTGCTTTAGTGATATTTCACAAATAAAAACAATTAAAAGGTAAGGAAATCACTTATGTTTAAACATTAGAGTGCCTTTCTTAAACTGCAGAAGGAATGATACATATAGTGAGATGTAACCATTATAACCAAATTCTACCTCCTAATTTAACCATAGAGATTCTTAACCTCTTAACGTTTCTAAGGGAAGAATAAATATGCACACTAAAAGATGTGGAACCCTAAGGTTTAAGGGAATGCATAGAATTTCAAATCATATATTCGAATATAAAATACCTGCCCCATATGGCTATCAAAAACTCGTAAAAGTTGAAGTCCCGCTAAAAACGAACATGGATTTTCATTAAACAATGACCCAAAAGGAGATTGGGCACCATTCCAATATATGCATTGTGGATCTTATGCATCTCTAGGAAGACATTGAAATTGCTATACTCATAACAAGAGCCAAGTTATTAGACTTGTCTATTTATGAGTGTTTCGTAGTAACAACCCTATCATAATTCGAAGAGAACAATACACGTGCAAACAGAGAAATCTGTAACACTAAAGTATTGAGATGCAAAATTTTAAATCATACATTTGAATATAAAATGACTGCCATATATTTCCATAACAAGTTGATATAATTAGAAATCCGACTAAAGAGGAACACAGATCCTGGTTATGGGGTTACTTGAAAGGAAATTGGGTACCATTTGAACATAAATTGTTTTCTTTGTGTGGCTATAGAAAGCTCATAAAAGTTAAATCCAACAACTAAGAAACACATGCCTTCTTTATGGGATGACCCCAACGAAATTCACAGCCATTTGAACATAAAACTCTTGCGCTAATGGCTATAAAAAATCCATAGAAGTTAAAATCCGACAAAAAAGGAAAATGTATCTTATTTATGGGAAGAGCCAAAAGAAAATTCGGTATTATTTAAATATATAACTCTTGCAGTGTATGGCTATAAACAAACTCATTAAAATTGAAATCTGACTAAATATTATTAAATCATAACTAACAATATATAACCAGCGAGACCTCATTAAATCCTAATTAACAAGATTAAATCCTACATCAAGGAGCTTTCTATGAATCAAATAGCCTTCTCTCTTGCAAATACCAAATAAGCAAGTAAAGAAACTGCATCAGATCTAGATCCTACATCTAGTTCCCCACAATATTTTCTAAAGGAAAATGCAATTTTGATGTTGCAGAGCTATTGCTAAATCAAAATAGTTATCTCCCTTCACATAAGCAGTTAGGGAAATTGCACCCAATCTAAATCCTACGTCTAGCTTTGCACAATCCTTTCTCAGGGAAAATGCAATTGTGACGTTGTAGAGCTTTTTCTAAATCGAATTAGCCTCCTCCTCGTCACAAGCGCAAGAAGGACCAGTGCATGAGATCTAAATCCTACATCTAGATCTGTACAATCTGTCATTAAGACACTTAGATGCAATAAGCTGAACTAGAAACTAAATTGCTATAAAGTCCATAATCAGGAATTTATATTATTGTTATCTAAGAGTGCACTCTTATTGACTTTGGATTTTATGTTTCCATCCTCGTCATTGGTTTCTAGGGATCTACTTATAGTTTTTCACCTATTTTTGTATTGGATTTATAGATTCATATCCCATAACTGAAAATTCTCCTCTGCTGCATTAGCGTGTTGGATTTATGGTTTTTACCTCTATTACTCATAGCAATCACTGCCTACCCTAGACCACACAGAATGAAAGACTCAAACTTGCACGATGTGCCAAAGACAAGCAGAGGGGGGATAGGAAAAAATGATAAAATTTTAAGAAAAAGGGCTTTGAAAAGCGCCAAAGACAAATAAAGGGAGTGCAAAAGAAATAGAGTTTGACAAAATTACCTCATCATTAGTTTCGGCAGAAGCATCTTGATCGTCGTCTGCACTGGATGCATTCATCAACTGATTTTCTTCATCATCTTCATCGTCATCTATCGTCAGACAAGTTACAACTTTAAACTCTTCCTGGTCATCCTCTTCTTCATCTGGGATCGATTCTTCATTCTGTGGACGTTCTTCCTTATAGGAAGCCAGGTCTTCTGATGAACTCCTACCGTGCTTGCCCATTTCTCGGCGTGGCTCAGCTGCAGAGGATAGATCCCGGGATCTGTATGGAAAGCCGAAGTGCAAATTGGAAACCCTTGAACCAGTGAGGGTTTTAAAATTTGACGAACAAATAAAACTATGCTTTCGTAGCTTTTGTTGTCATTCGAGTGAGGCAGGGAGGAGTAGATTTGATTAAAAGGGTAAAATGTTGCGCCACCTTTTTTATTGAACTAGAGCTGTGAAAAGTTAGATCGAATAAAAAATACTCAATATCATGTGTCATACAACAGCCAGAGCTCAATTAGCTCATGTTATACAGAGGATGAAGAAAAACTCAAGACATCCAAAGGACAGGGTACACATTTAAGCAAGAAATTAATAGGACAGCCAAATAAAACCCTTGACATCAGTCACACAAACCCAACATAATTTTTTTCCCATAAACCTTCTCATAAATGGATGTTGAAACTATAAAACATCAAATTCATGGCTTAGACCAACATATAAGGGAGTTACGAGATAAACCCATCGCAGATTTCTCAAATATACTATCAAATAACAAGGACCCAAGGGTTCATATTCATACAACATGCAGAAAGGGGAAAATTAATTTGCACTAATAACTAGTGATATAACTGCAATACACAGAAAGAAAGATAAGTTTTCGACAATCGCATATGTACTCAACTGAGTTTATAGCTCTCCCACAAAACTTAGAAGGGGATGTTACACCAAATTCGAAAAACTAAATGATCGGCTTGGGAAATTGTCGAGATGTTTAGAGTTTGAATCTACTACATGAACATCGTGATAGAACTCGCACCTCTTTCTTCAATCTCAGCACGATGTGCACTATGGGGTCCTTTCTTTTCCTACGTGATCTCTTACTCAAATATCCTAGTTTTAACTTAGGTTAAAAGAAACTCTACGCAGTGACCGTGTTTTGACTAGCATGGTCACATTTGATATCTTTTAATTTTTCTAGCCTTCTCACCGTGGATTGGGAATTTTTCCTTCCTATTGCAAGTTTTTTTTTCACAATGTAACAATGTTTTGAAATTCTTTTGTAAGGCATGAAAATGGTTAAGTTTGGCATGATTTTTAGAGATATGCATGTGTACGTAATGGTGGAGTAAATGAAGTATGGTGGGGGGATGAGGTTGAACCCCAACAAACATAAGAAAGGAGATAAATTTAAGAAGGTTGGTGGTGTGGGTCAATGAGAATTGGGCTACTTAACTATATTTGGCATACATTTGTCTTTTGGATTGAAATGTTTTCAATGAACACAAGCAAGTGGCAATTATTTGATTTGAGACATTGCAGTGTGGTAGAAGCATCTAAAAAGTTATGAAAGCACCTCTTTGGCTCAAAAATCAAAACCAAATGGAATTTATTCTATTAAAGTCAATTGAGACTTAGACATAGCCCCTTGTTCAAAAAGAAACCCCCGTAAGAAGGAAATTTAATGCATGAAGGGTGAACATGTCACGTGGCATAATTGAACACGTGGGGGAATAATAGCACACTATACACATGTCCACTATCAATATCGCCCACCTCCTCCTCAAGGGATGGGGCCAGATAATCTTGCCTCTATCACTTCTGATGACTAATTATCGTAACTGGTATCTTGTTAGTTCTTTTTTTTTTTTGGCATGTAAGGCCTATAAGGTTGTGGGTCACCCAGTTGGATATTTTTGTTTTTGTCAGTACCATGGTAATAACATTGGTAAAAAAACCTGGCTGGGGTGAGGCCACATGCATTTTGATGCCCTTGTACATACTTTTTGATTAATGAAAAATATTCAACTTACAAAAAAAATAACACACTATACTCACACACAATGCAATAAGCAAGCCCACATCGATGTTATGCACTACCTTAAATGGGTTTAGTAGCCTTGGATGGCTCTAGCAATCATAGTTGAATGTATATGATGTTAACTAATTTAACCAACAAAACATGCCTTCGACAATGGTAACTGGACTTACACTTCATTTACTGCATTAAACAATCAAGTGGGGCTTTAATAATTATAACCAAAAATACAAGTCGTTAATCAAGTTAACCAATCTAACACACCTTTAATAGTGATAACCAAAATGTACATGTTACTAGTCAAGTGACCATTGTTTCATGCATCTAACATGTGCAATTGAACATAAATGTTCTTGATGGGGTTGACCTTGTTTCCGGGAAAACTAGTGTCCATTCAGAGCTGTTAGTCCCACTAAGACGGGTAGCTATCTTAGAAACAAACAATTCAAAGTAACTTGTGTTTTCCTTTATGAGAGATAGATGAGAGAGAAGTAGAGAGTACCAACCTCAGTCTTTCGCTTGGCTCCTTGCTTGTTTCCTCTCTCCTTTGATAGAGCTTCACCACTCCTTTCTCACTTGTCTCGCTTCAAAGAACACCTGTAGAGTCAAAGTAGCAAAATACCATCAAAGCATAGAGATCTATAACCATAAACAATGTAGAATAAGATGTACATTAACCATACAAATGCGTACACAAATACAAGATTCAGAAATATACAAGTATATGGAGGAAAACTCAAATAGCTTTATTGACAGAAGTAGTAGAAGAGAGGATTACAATCCAGCTGTCTGATCCAACATCATCCTCCCAGTGTGAAAGCCCTCTTCACCTCATGAAAAGCTAGATGACCCAACAGTACAATGTCTCAAAGAGAAACCAACAACACTTTCTTATAAATTACAAAATTCTAGCCTTTGGATCTCTAGGATGAGGGATCCATATATAGATATCTGCAAGGGAGTGAGTCAGCTTCTAGGATTTTGATTAGTGTCATTTCACTGATAGTTTTTGGTTCCACTTGGAGATTTCATGATCTTTTACTCATCCCTGGGCGAATTCAGAGAGGCAAGTGTCATATGAGAAGTTTCTACAAGATTCTCTGAGTTTCCACCTAGCAAACTGCCTTTGCCATTTGTCTGCTCTCCCTCATCGCACCCTACAAAAGGGATTTTTAGTATGCATCACACCCTTTGTGTGTAGCAGGTGAGATGCATCGCACCCTCAACATGGAGCAGTCTGTATGGTCTAGTTTTGACCAGTTCTAAGTTGTTTTTCAGGGAGAACTTCTGGGAAATGATGTAATCAATTGACCTTGATCCTTTAGGGTATGAAGCAGCACTTTTAGGGGTTTTAGAGCCCTTGGTTTATCGACATATGTGATTGGGGTTGAAGTGCCCAAATATGTCTATAACAGTTGTGCCCTAAAGCATGAGGTCATAAATCTTCTGATGTTGGGTGAAATGCTTTATCATGATGATCTGAGTTTTTCGAACTGGAAGGTGACCTGTAATAAGATACAATACAATACATTATCTTCATAATATTTTCGTGATCTAGCTGAGGTGGGCATTCCCATGCTTAGCTTTATAAATTCATTTTCATGTACATAGGACAGACAACCGTCCATGTGGCAGACTGATGATTCTAGTAGAGCCATCATCCCTTAGCTTGGATGATTATTTGTGCAGCTATGGTGTACATTTGATGTCTTTATTTTCCTGAATATATCGCAGTCCAGATGGATGAAACTAGATCCAGGGTCTTCAAACTCATTCAATCTTCGCTCGAAGTACAAGTCGATCCATGTGAAAAGATGTTCTGATGTCGAACATGGAAAGACATCACCTGATTACTAGCCAATGATGTAAGTTCCTATAAGGCGTGAGAGGAATCACCGATAATGATAATCACCCTCAAGGTACTGTAGTACAATTCACGTGGTGTGAATACATGAGTCGATGTCGAACACCATGCAAAATCTTCAGGTCGAAGGCCATTGATGTAAACCTATCGTCAGAGGTGAGAAACTTTCCATTGAGGCATGCAAGCTTCAAAGTACTGAAAGGGTTGTTCCTAAGTCGTCTTCTTAGATAATGAGCTGATGTCGACAAGAAGTGACCCATCGTAGGAGGGCCTTAATGAGTCCCACATCTAAGACATGGAACAGAGCAAATGATTTTGTGGAGGTGAAAACGATATAATGATACAAGGTTCAGGGTGGCGGTCATGAAAGAATGGAGCGTGAAGGTATTGCAGCGAATGAGGCATTAGCTGGGATGGTGAATTCTCTGAGCGATTTCTCTTGAAGATATCGGTGACACTGGAATGGATTGGTAGCATTAACCCCAAAATGGATGGTACGGAGGACCAATGGTGATATGACTGGTGAACGGAATAACCCAACCCAACTCAATCATGGTGATGGAGTGAAAGTGTCATGTTGAAGAGCGACCTGCTACCAATGAAGTTCTTCAAGTTTCCTTCCCTTTTTGCCCAGTCATTGCTGACTGGTACTTTTTTATTTTTGTCAAGCTTGAGGAGGATAACATATGCTTGTTCTATAATTTGCCCTTCGGGCAAACCTGTCACTATGTTTTAGTGAGCCTAGTGACAGTGAAACTCGCTCTTGTTCGTATGGAAAAGTTTGTCGCTATTGTTTTAACGAGTTTAATGACAAAGATAACTTGGTCCTTTTCAATTTTAGAGAGT
Organism: Pinus tabuliformis; assembly: GCA_031772625.1. Classification (NCBI taxonomy): domain Eukaryota; kingdom Viridiplantae; phylum Streptophyta; class Pinopsida; order Pinales; family Pinaceae; genus Pinus; species Pinus tabuliformis. Next base: position 948,358,618 of record CM062810.1, read on the forward strand.
CTGAAAAGAGACGGAAAGGAAACTCCAGTAGTCCTTTTTCGTAGTATAATCCCTTAAGTCTGAAAAAGTATAAAATAATATGAAAGGGATGACTTTTCTGATCACTTTAGCAAGCCAAAAAAGACAAGCACTCGGTCTTTTTGTGTAATGATCCCTTAGGTCCAAAAAGATTAAAATATAGAGGAGGGATGGCACTTCCAATCATTTTAACGAGCTGGAGAGGCCAATTGCTCGGAAATCTTTTCATATTTTACGAGTATAAAAAGAGCTTAAAGGAGACTTGTTTTTGAAGAACGAGTGATGTTTTCGGATAGCAACTGGTTCCAGGTAAGGTTTGGAACTTTTCAATCACAACAGTGTAAAGAAGGTGGCTAACAGAATCACTCGTCGCAGTTGTTCCTCAAAAGGGTAAACAATCAAATGCAGGCGAATGATCGGCTAAAAAGTGGAGGTGATGGTAAGAACACGACCACGGCTCAAAAGCTGATAGCAATGCGATCACGAAGGTTATTTGCTGAAGGTGGGTTCATTTTTTTAATGAGCTTGAACTCTGGTGGAACATATGCTCATTGCTAGGTTTATTTTTTAACGAGCTTGAACTTCGTGGAAACGTTCTTGTTGCTAGGTTTATTTTTTAACAAGCTTGAACTTTGCGGAAACGTGCTTGTTGCTAGGTTTATTTTTTAATGAGCTTGAACTTCGCGGAAACGTGCTCATGCCAGTCGTTTAATAAGGATGTCTCTCATTAGTAGGTTCATTTTTTAGGGAGCTTTCCCCATGTGAAACTTTGCTCCGAGCCTTTTGTATGCAAGCTAGGAACGACCAACTACTGTCCTAAGGGTTAAAGAACTACTGAGGTTAGGTAGGATAGTTTCTCGATGGGAAACATTTCCTTTGCTTTGCCGTTGTCGCCGGTCCCAGCAAAGGTGAATGGTGGATCAGACCAATCACCTAACTTAAGCAGTTGAAGTTAGTAAAACTACGGGGTTAGAGTTACGCTGGTCATTTTTCACTTGTGTAAAAAAGGTTTGCATGCCCCCAGGTATAAAGAGAAGTAGAGTTTCCAGGTTACCATATGGAAGTTCTTGCATTAAAGCAAGGTTATTTCATCCACGTTGTAGACGAAACACTTCCATGGCTTTGTCTATCGAAAAAGACAAAGGTGAATGGTGGGAGCTTCCAATCACATAACCTTCGATGAGGAAATCTTATTCCAGACTGATCCCATTTTCCTAAATGGACGGGTGTGTCAGACTAGTCATATATCCTACGAGGAAACCTACCTTATATTTGGGGTTTTCCTGCCGAAGTAGACTAGGGCGCATGCCCCCTAGGTTTAGTCACATTCATCGAATCACTCGCGATCATTAGGTGGACGGACTGGAGGTTGATGAGACATTCCTTGTGCAAAAAGACCATTTAGGGATGGCATTTGACTAGTAGCCATGTTTGAACCGGGGAATGAAAGCTGGTCAACGAGCTGGACCATTCTACCTTCATACGGGAAACACATCACCCGAAAGAGTGAGGAAACAATAGCTCCCATGCTGTAAATGTAGTCATGCCCAAGGAGTAGATTGTAATCTAGAGGCCCTTGGACTACCATCACATTTAGATGAACAATTTTCCTTCTCAAAGTTATAGGCAAATTTGAAAGGATCTCTAACGGTTGACTGGTTCCTTTATTGAAGCCTGATAGATTTCAAATCTCAGGCAGAAGCAATGGCGAACCAAGCGCTTTCCAAGCAGTTGAGGAAAGGATATTCACATAAGCCCTTTCATCTATGATAATACCAGCCATGATCATTCTGTAAGCTTGTACTATGATTTGGAATGGTACATTAGATGGTAGGCGGGGTCTCGCTAGTAGATTCCAATGAAAGGAAACGACTAGATTGCTTGGAGGAGGGACTGCATAAATGGCCGGATGAATCTCTTGAACTGAGGAACTTCCTTCCTGTGGTAGAGGAATGGGTAGATTTCCCCCCCGTTCATCCGATTCTATGTTAACAAAAATAATTTGAACAGTGTTGTCCTCATTCTCTTTGGAGACTGTATCATCTGAAAGCAGACCTTCTAAAGACAAAACTGGGTCGACTACTATCTCGACCTGTTGACTTTGGTCTAGTGTGGACTCAAACGGTTTATCTTCAATGATAGGCGTTTCGACTGACAACAGAGGTGTGTCAGTTGGATTTTCAACTAGCGATGGACTTGGCAAGAGTTTCTTGTATCCATGAGGAAGTCACTGCGGTGAAGTAGGACGGTTATCCAAGACTCTTTTAGCTTCGTCTAGGAAAGGGCAATGGTGGAGGGCATGATTGCCTTCACACAACCTACAAGGAAACTTAAATATTCCTTTTTGCCCATTGACTTCATTTTCACTAGTTGACAGTGTAATCTCAACATGATCGACAGAGGTTGAAGACACCAAATTCCGCAAGCGAGGAGACCAATCTCTCAAGATCCGCGGGACGCAGGGACAATCTCGATGATAGTGGTCTCCTTTGAAAATGACACATGGAGATTTAGGTTTGGATGCTGCAGTGTGTGGATTTTCGCCAGACGATGCATGGTTGCCCCCTTTCGCTGTTGGCTTCTTCTTCTTCTCCTCCTTCCCCCCTTCTTCTTCTTAGTTACTTGGTTCTTAGTGTTACTAGTTTCACCAAGCGAAGAAGAAGAAGGACAGGGATAAACAAATGAAGTGGAAGGTGGGGTAGCAACTTCAGTATCATCTAGTTGCTGATTTGATTGTTGAGGAATTATGGTGTTTTGAATGACAGAGGTCAAGAATAGCCATACTAGCAGGCCAATTGTGAGTCCCAAGGGGAAATCCTTGATTGGTGGACTCCATTTTCTCAACCTAAGACCAACGGGGGAACAATGATGTTATTCCGAATTAAATGAATTTTATGACGCTTTGACACAACTTGCTTTTTCAATTTTTAGGAGTCGATAAAAAGCTAAAGATAACTCTAGTCACCTTCGATTTTTAATGAGCATGAAGTGACAAGTGCTCAGATGGACCTTTTCTTTTAAGGAGTCTGAAAAGGAACGAAAGTGACTACTCAGGAAATATAGACAGAAGGATTACCAAACCAATCGCAAAACTGCAATATACACCTCGGTGGTAAATTATAGAGAAACTACCGAGGACTTTACATACGGCAGTCAATCTTCCTGAATGTTGTGTTCAGTTCATTGCCATTGATAGGGTGGTAGACACGGCTTCCTAAGGATAAAGGATATCAGCCTATTGTGGTCTCCGAATATATACTTGATGGTACGTGGGAGCACAAGTCCATACTGGCACTTGTCATATAAAAGAGGAGCAATCACCCAACATACGATGAAAACGATAGTTACCAGGCTTTACGACGCCGGAATATGTCTCTAGCCTAGACTTCTAGATGTTGTGTGTTAGGTTCCAAAGCATTTTTATGTTCATTGAGGTTTATTTTATAGTTGATCTTTCTTAAGAAGTTTGCCTTTCAAGGTTCACCGCGTGATGTAGATGTACAACTCCTAAATATGCAATCTAAAATGATAAACAGTCATTTATTTTCTTTTAGCAATGAAAATCCTAGCTACTAAGGAAAGAAAAATATGTTTCTTTCAACATAGAGAAGAGAGCACACACTAAATGCACTTTTCCTAAATCAATTTCCGCATGCAGTCTAAATGCAAATGCACATGCATGTATTTGTTTTTTCAGTTTCCTTAATGTGAGGTTGACAAAAATGAAACTAAGTACAAATCTGAACTACTTTTCTTCGAAGCGACACTTTAACAATTTCTTTTCAAAAAGCGAAAGGAAGACTAAGACAACACTTTCTCTTTTGAATTGAAAACTATTTTCGACACTTCAAAGAATTGATAATTCAAATCAAGTACAATGGAAAAAGTGTAATCGACTATCTAAAAGAGGAAGACTTTATGACACTCTTTTTCTTGACTGAAAACGACAGTTGCGACACTTTCGAATCAAAAGACGACAGTTCGATTAAGCTACTGTTTGCAAAGGAGGACTGTAAATGATGAAAAATACATAAAAAAACATTCACAATTCCTTATAAATGGAGGCTAAATAATGTGAAGGAAGAAGGTTTCAATAGTGATATATTGATCATAGACAACAAAACTACTGAATAGAGCTGAAAACAATGAAGAAAAAACCAAAATCTGGAGGCAGAAATAGTCTCATTCAATCATCGCACCTGTCCTTAAGGAAAACAGGGATGCATCTCACCTGCAGTTGTTGGGTACCTATAATACTAGTGATTACCCCATTACTATTGTAGTTGTACCCCTTATTAATATTTTTGTGCCCCTATTATCCCCATATTGTTATTACTGTGCCCCATAGAATCCCTCTATAGTTATTTTTGTGGCTTTATATTATTATTGTTAGGTCAGTTGGGTTATATTGTGACTCCTTAGACTCCTATATATAGAAAGGAGGTTTTGTCATTTGAATCATTGAAGAATTGTTCATTTATATAATGTAAAGGAGGTTTCCCCCTCGAAGAGGTTGAATTCTAAGGTGTTGATCTATCTTTTCTATATTTTCTTGAGTTGGTTTCATAACAATTGGTATCAGAGCTTTGGATTCTAGGGTTTCGCTGCCCCAAACAGGTCATCGTTGAATTTTCGCTATAAATTTTTTTCTGCGACGTTTCAGAAGCTAAAAATAAACCCATTTGATAAGAAATCGTGTTGAATCTCGAGTCCAAATTTCAGAGTTGTTCACGCTATATTTGCAGAGATATGATCTGAGGAAGTTGGTCTTCTTGCAGAATCCTGAATTTCATTCCAAACAAGTGACCTGGGGAAAATCGTCATAACTTTCCCTCTGAGCATCTGATTGAAATTTCGTAAGAAGGTACAGAAAAGGACGGTCTGTAGTTTCTTGTATATATTTTTTAGAGCCAAAGGTCGAAACAGTGACTCGTGGCACGTCGTACAAGTTCGCCCTTCTAAACTAGTCTATAATCAGGTCACTGTGGGAGATTTTGCATAACTCTTCCTTGGAGAATCCAATTTGGATCAGATTGGCGGCATTGGAAAGAGGACACCGAGGGCTACCGCAGGTCGCAATTTTAGAACTAGATGATCTGAAAGTATAGAGATACATCAGAGGAAATATCGAGCTCCTACAAAGTGAAAAAAGGTGTGTAGATTCTTTTAAATATTTGCTTAAGATTGGTTTGAAAATTTATTTTGAAGGAATTCAAAGGGCATAGTAGAACATTATTATCGGTAACGGATGCCGCGAGGAAAGAAAATGCAAACACCTAGTAAGGAACCTGAAAGCCCTAGCATGACTCATGACGAAGAGGAAGAAATGCTACATGATATATCAAAATTACAAGAATAAGTGCAACAAATGTCACGCTCACAAAAGCTAACAGAGGCTAAGATAAATGGCATGGAATCTAAGATAAAGGTTGTGGAAGCTAAGATGAATGGCATGGAAGTTAAGATGGATGATTGGAAGAGAGATTTGAAGACAGACATGGAAGAATTGAAGATAAATATGAATAAGTTGCTACAAGAAATGGTCACTAATGGTGAAAGGGTAGTAAAGGAAACTCATGATGAGAACAAAAGAAATGTTAATCATGATTCCATAGACCCTAGTGTTGGATCGAAAACCCACCATATTCCAAAAATCAATATGAGGAAGTTTGATGGCAAGGATCCCGCAACATGGATATTACAAATGGAGCAATTTTTCGATCTCAATAATGTGCAAAACACACAAAAGGTACGTATTGCAACTTTATATTTGGAACCAAATCAGTTTGTATGGTATCAATGGCTTTGATCTCGTAAACAAATTATCACTTGGGCAATTTTTATGGAAGAATTGACAACACATTATGAGGATACAAAAAGCAACACTTTTTTTTATCCAATTGATAAGTCTCAAACAAAAGGGTTCAATAATGGAGCACATTGAGGAGTTCCAAAAATTGAACATAAGGGTAAAAAATATTCTAGAGGAGCATAGGATTGATGTGTTCATAGGGACTTTAAAGGATAATATCCAATATGATGTTTGCCTTTGGGAACCTGATTCATTAGAGAAGGCATTCAGGTTAGCCAAAAAATGGAAAGCAAAATTATGGCAACCAGGAAGCATACCACTCACAACTATAAAGATGGAAATGTTGTTGCCCCTAGTCTTCCACAACCTATAAGGTTGACACCACAACAATTGGAAGAAAAAGGAGCAAAAGGGCTTTGTTACAGTTGTGATAGCAAATACACTAAAGGTTATAAGTGTGCTGAGAAGAAATTATTCTACATAGATTGTGAAGAGGAAGAAGAAAAAGAGCAAGAGAAGTCAAAAGAAGAGGATATACTCCAGGAACAAAGTCTAGATAAAGAAGAAATGAGTCCAACCATATCTTGTAATGCACTGGTGGGAATTACCACTCCTCAAACCATCAAGATAGAATGACAAATCAAGAAGGAAAAGGTAATAGTTTTGATTGATTTAGGAAGTACCCACAATTTTATTCATTGTAAGGTAGCAAAAGAATTGAATTGCTTCTTATATCTAGCACCAGAGTGTCAAGTGATGGTTTCAAATGGAGGAACAATAAATTGCTCCGGAAAGTGCCATAATATCAAGCTATCCATGGGAGAATATGTATTGACTAGCCCAATGCTTTCTATTCCAATGGGAGGTGCTGATGTTGTACTAGGAGTCCAATGGCTACAATCCTTGGGTACAATAGCTTTTAATTTTCAAGAACTTTTCATGAAATTTTTTGTGGAAGGAAAGGAAGTGGAATTAAGGGGTATTGCAGGGAAACCGGGAAAGATAATCAGCTCCAACGATATGACAAAGCTTCTAAAAAAGGAACAAAGAGGTGTAATTGCACAATTATGTTCACTAGATGTTCCCATATTGGAATCATCTATTTCTCCAGATCTCCAAAAAGTCTTGGACAATCATTCCAAGGTATTTGAGACTCCCAAAGGTCTCCCACCTATTCGTGATCATGATCATGCTATTCATCTGATTCTAGGAAGTGTTCCTCCAAAAATCAGGCCGTACAGATATCCCTATGCCCAAAAGAGTGAAATTGAACGTATGGTTGCAGAAATGCTAGAGGCTGGTATAATTCAACCGAGTTAAAGTTCTTTCTCTGCTCCAGTAGTATTGGTGCACAAGAAGGATGGATCATGGCACATGTGTCCTGATTATAGGGAGCTCAACAAGCTCACTATTAAAGATAAGTTTCTCATTCCTGTCATTGATGAATTACTGGATGAATTGCATGGATCAATTTACTTCACCAAGTTGGATCTTCATTCAGGATATCATCAAATCAGAATGAAGACTGAAGACATTTTGAAAATAGCATTTAGAACTCATGAGGGTCATTATGAATTTTTGGTCATGCCTTTTGGCCTTACCAATGCACCTTCAACATTTCAAGGTGTGATGAATTCAATTTTCAAACCATTCCTTAGAAAATTTGTGTTAATAATTTTTGATGATATACTAATCTACAACAAGTCTTGGAAGGATCATGTTGAACATGTTGACAGGGTGCTACAACTATTGGAGGAGAAACAATTATATGCAAAAAGATGCAAATGTTTCTTTGGAGTACAAGAGGTGGAATATCTGCGTCATATTGTATCTCATGAAGGAGTTAAGGTAGACTCTAGCAAAATTAAAGCCATTAAGGAATGGAAAATTCCCACATCCATAAAGCATTTGCGAGGATTTCTTGGGTTGATAGGGTATTATCGCAAGTTTGTTAAGAATTATGGGAGAATAGCAGCACCTCTAACAACATTATTGAAGAAAGATGCATTTTCATGGACTCCAGAAGCAACAAAGGCATTCGAACATCTTAAAGAGGCAATGTGCCAAGCACCAGTCTTAGCTACACCGAACTTCACAAAAACCTTTATTGTGGAATGTGATGCTTCAGGAAATGGAATTGATGTTGTTTTAATGCAAGATGAAAGACCCATTGCTTTTGAAAGTCATCCAATCAAGGGAAAGTTTTTACACAAAGCTATTTATGAGAAGGAAATGTTGGCAATACTCCATGCACTTAAGAAATGGCGACCCTACCTAATGGGAAGACACTTCAAGGTAAAAATGGATCATGATAGCCTTAAATACTTTTTAGAACAAAGATTATCCTCTGAAGAACAACAAAAATGGGTCACAAAGATGTTGGGTTATGACTTTGAAATCATCTACAAAAAAGGGAAGCAAAATGTGGTGGCAGATGCACTCTCAAGAAAGTATGAGGATGTGGAAGCATTGTTGTGTGCCATTTCTATTATCCAACCAGATTGGATAAACGAAGCAAGGGAGGAATGGAAGAATGACGAAGAAGTGTGGGCACTTATTCGAAAGTTACAACAAGATTCTAGTATGTCTGATACATTTAGCTGGCAAAATGATTCGTTATGGTACAAAGATTTCTTATACGTCTGTAAGAATTCCCAGCTAAAACAAAAGATTCTTATGGAATTGAAAACTTCTACCTTAGGAGGGCACTCAGGATTTTTAAAAACTTACCACAGGGTTAAGAAGGAATTTTTTTGGGATGGCCTTAAATCAGATATTCAAAAGTTTGTGGTGGAATGTTTGGTCTTCCAACAAAATAAAGTTGAAACAATTAAGACACTGGGTCTATTACAACCTTTATCCATTCCAAGCCAATGTTGGGAGGAGGTTTCAATGGATTTTATCACAGGTTTACCGAAGTCTGAGGGAAAGAGTGTCATCATGGTGGTAGATGACAGACTTACCAAGTATGCACACTTTTGTGCATTATCACATCTATTTAAAGCCAGTACAATTTCTACTGCATTTATGGAAAAAATTCAAAAGCAACATGGAAACCCAAAGATTATTGTAAGTGAAAGAGATCCCATTTTCACTGGAAATTTTTGGACAGAATTATTTTCTTGTCTTGGTACTCAGTTAGCTCATAGCTCATCTTATCATCCTCAATCTGATGGGCAAACTGAGATAGTAAACAAATGTTTGGAAGGATATCTTCGTTGCTTTGTATCTGATAAACAAACACAATGGGTCAAATGGTTGCCTCTGGCTGAATGGTGGTATAACACTTCCTTCCATACAGCAACAAAAATGACCCCATTTATGGCACTTTATGGGTATCAACCACCATCCATCACATCATATTTAAGAGAAAATTCTAAGGTTCAAGCAGTGGAACATCACATCGAACATCAACAACAAGTCCTCCAACTCTTAAAGGATAACCTCGTGTTGGCACAAAATAGAATGAAACAACAGGCAGATCAACATCGCATCGAAAGAAGTTTTGATGTAGGTGATTGGGTATTCCTACGGCTACAACCATATAAGCAAATGTCCCTAAAGCAAGCTAAGAAGGATAATAAATTATCACCAACGTATTATGGTCCATACAAAGTGTTGCAAAAGATTGGTACTATGGCATACAAATTGGAGCTTCCTGCAGCTTCTCAATTGCACCTAGTTTTCCATGTTTCATGTTTAAAGAAGGTTATAGGCAACAAGCTCCTAGTTCAAACAATATTGCCAGAACTTGACGAGGAAGGAAAAATTATATTGGAACCAGAAGTAGTCACAGAAACAAGAACTCGACAGCTACGAAATCGATCAATTTCGGAGTATCTTATCAAGTGGAAGAACTTATCCGCTAAAGATTCCACATGGGAGGATGAGAATTTTATGCAGAAGCATCCAGAACTTCTCAAGCGTTGAGGACAACACTTTTTTGAAGGAGAGGGGCATGTTGGGTCCTTATAATACTAGTGATTACCCCATTACTATTGTAGTTGTATCCCTTATTAATATTGTTGTGCCCCTATTATTCCCATATTGTTATTACTGTGCCCCATAGAATCCCTCTATTGTTATTTTTGTGCCTTTATATTATTATTGTTAGGTCGGCTGGGTTATATTGTGACTCCTTAGAATCCTATATATAGAAAGGAGGTTTTGTCATTCGAATCATCGAAGAATTCTTCATTTATGTAATGTAAAGGAGGTTGCCCCCTCGAAGAGGCTGAATTCTAAGGCATTGATCTATCTTTTCTGTCTTTTCTTGAGCTGGTTTCATAACAGTAGCACACGGGAGGTGCGTTGTATTCAGACTGCCAATGAGAGACAGTGTGATGGTCCAGGGATGAGACTGAGCTTGGTTTTCACCCACAATTTGCAGCTAAGTTCAGGGATTTAGGCTGAGCTTATGATAGATAGTAAACACAAAGTATAGGGGCTGATCTAATGAGGTTATTGAGCTACCACCAGGGCACTTAGGATGTTTGCAAGTAAGATGGTCAGTTCATAAACCAACCCGGAGATTGACTGAAGCAGCGTTGATCTAATTTTCAGTTGCATAGCAAAAGCCGTTCGAAGGCTAGCTGGCTTAACTTCAGGCTCCGTCTATAGTTTATAAAGAAAACAATAGTAACAAACAAACAAATTATTCATTCCCCAGCGGAGTCACCATTTTGTTTCCGGGAAAACTAGTGTCCATTCAGAGTTGTTAGTCCCACTAAGACGGGTAGCTATCTTAGAAACAAACAATTCAAAGTAACTTGTGGTTTCCTTTATGAGAGATAGATGAGAGAGAAGCAGAGAGTACCAACCTCAATCTTTCGCTTGGCTCCTTGCTTGTTTCCTCTCTCCTTTGATAGAGGTTCACCACTCCTTTCTCACTTGTCCCGCTTCAAAGAACACCTGTGGAGTCAAAGCAGCAGAATACCATCAAAGCATTGAGATCTATAACCGTAAACGATGCAGAATCAGATGTACATTAACCATACAAATGTGTACACAAATACAAGATTCAGAAATATACAAGTATATGGAGGAAAAATCAAATAGCTTTATTGATAGAAGTAGTAGAAGAGAGGATTACAACCTAGCTGTCTGATCCAACATCATCCTCCCAGCATGAAAGCCCTCTTCACCTCATGAAAAGCTAGATCACCCAACAATACAATGTCTCAAAGAGAAACCAACAACACTTCCTTAAAAATTACAAAATTCCGACCTTTGGATCTCTAGGATGAGGGATCCATATATAGATATCTGCAGGGGAGTGAGTGAACTTCTGGGATTTTGATTAGTGTCATTTCATTGATAGTTCTTGGTTCCACTTGGAGATTTCATGATCTTTTACTCATCCTTGGGCGAATTCAGAGAGGCAAGTGTCATATGAGCAGTTTCTAGAAGATTCTCTGAGTTTCCACCTAGCAAACTACCTCTGCCATTTGTCTGCTCTCGCTCATCGCACCCTATAGAAGGGATTTTTAGTATGCATCACACCCTTTGTGTGTAGCAGGTGAGATGCATCACATCCTCAGCATGGAGCAGTCTGTATGGTCTAGTTTTGACCAGTTCTGAGCAATTTTTCAGGGAGAACTTCTAGGAAATGATGTAATCAGTTGACCTTGATCCTTTAGGGTATGAAACAACACTTTTAGGGGTTTGAGAGCCCTTGGTTTATCGACATATGTGATTGGGGTTGCAGTGCCCAAATATGTCTATAACAGACCTATCTAACATATCTCCCACAATTGTAGTCAAACATGCATGTTGATTTGGTCAATCTCCTACATAATGTTAATAAAAAATACATGTTAATATCCAACCTAACATATCACTAATAGTGACAATGCAATGTTCATTTCAATGACTACGCTAATAGACCTAATATGTTGTTCACTGATATGATTAACACATAACTCACTAACTTGACCAAGTTGACAAACCATTGGGCTTTTCATTGAACTGACATGCCTTTAATAGACACAACTAAATGTACATGATGTTAAACTAGTAAACCAACATGGCATGCCTTTAACAGTAGTAACAAAGTCTCCAAGTTCTGGATTGGGCAAACCAAACTAATATCCCAATGATAATCATAATTAACCATACATGTTTGTTGTGATCAACCCTCAAGCTTTCCCTTGCTTCTGTACAAAATTAAGTGTGACATGCAACTCTCAATGTAACTTTGATACATATACAAATTAAGTTTGTATTTACTTGTTTTATTTGTGTTAAACTGTTTCCTCTTTAAAGGTCACATGATTGGATCTAAAGGAAATTAAGGTATGTACACCTCCATATATTAAATGGTTAAAGCATTGAATGGAGGGCATCCCTTGTCTCACAAAAAGGGGGTCTCATATGTCAACTTGGCAGCTACCTGCATTATAACTTAATATTAAATACTATTCTTATTTTTTCTGTTAATATGAATGCTTCCAATATTTAATATATTGTTAAGGAGATTACCCCTCGACTAATTAGTGAAGTATTTAATATTGGTTGAGAGAGTTGTAAGGATGAAATTTTGGCTACCACAGGTTAAATTTGGTGTTTGTATTATGTCAATGCAAAATTAGATTTCACACCTCTCAGGGAATAAATAAAAATCATTCACATACCAATCAAAGGCATTTAATAGATGGTTAAAGTAGTGGTTGGGAGGAGTTCATTGTCAGATACATCCAGGGGTTTCCAAACTAGAGAAACAAGGGCATGTGTTTGATTTATGGGCTAACGTTTGAAAGATTGCTACGAGGAGAGGAGTTGGTGGTAGTCCTTCCTATGGAAAGGCCCTACAACTCTTCCTTTGTTCCTTAAAGCAAGCTTGAAATAAGTGATTATAGATATATGATACATATATTATGAAAACCACTCACAACACAACAATATTGAACATTTGCATGAGACATAACTTAATTTATTTTCAATATTTTTTTTCTTTAAAAAAGGCAATATATGCTACCATGATGCAATACAATGATTCACCAACATTGGGCACCAAACAAATGACTTGGACCACAGATGTTATGTATGATGACAATCATCCACTATAAACTATGATTATTAGCCACTCTGACACCCCTCATTTATGGTCACTCATTGAACATGCTCATGAAATTTGAGATCACTAGACATGGTTAACATGCTTTGGTTAACACAATCTAGTTTGGTGTGAGGGTCTTGCCTACAATGTCAGCTTTCTAATACCCTTTAAAACAACATTCCTTCATGAAAGGCATTTGACATTGATTCATAATTTTTCCTTTGTATATGAGAAAGAAAATAAATGTTACTTCTCCCCTATCCAAGATAATTCTCTTGATTACAAATTGAACAATGTATCATGACATTGCCTTTCTCTCTTCGTGTGAACTTGCTCAATCAGCATCTAGATACCTTGTGAGATAAAACTCGATGTATGTACCATATTTGGTATTGTGTGAATTATTCCTTTTTTATGTCTTAATATTGTGTTAATGTCCTTCAAATGCATGGTCAGTCTTGAATTAAAATTTTTACATGGAAATCCCAATTTTGGCATTCAAAGGCACAGTGCAGGGACAATCGTATCCATCTTGGTGGATAGTGGGGATACCCAAAATTTTGATTGATGCATAGTTGGTGGAGTGTAGAGGCATTCATAGGTTGATATATATCCTGAACAACATGGGCGAGAGAGGATTCCCATGCTTCACCTCAGTTGTCTTTTTTATTGTTGGTTCGATATGTTGACAATATGGTTGATGCGACAAATGTTGAGGATATGGTTGTTGGTTATATATTGAAGTCAAAATCCTCCCTTAACCATTTAGCCAAAGAAATATCTCCTCAAGTATCTCCAATAATATCCTATGAAGAGTCATAACATTTAACTTGGAATTATGGCCCACCATGATCATCTAATAATTAATTGAAATAGCACTAGACCCCAACTTAGGGAATGCGTGGATCATATGGTGGGACTATGCTAGTGGGAACCCTAAATAAATGACTTGAAAACCCCTTAATTTTCTACCTTGATGGCATTCATCTCCCAAATTTCTTGTTGGATACACAAATCCTAGAAAATATGACAAAGAAGATGACAGGGAGTTGACAAGGACATTAGGTTTTCCTAGAACATCATAAAGTGCATCCACATGGATGAACATGGAATGGGAATTAAGGTCATAAAGTAGGCTAGAGTGTTAGAGAAATAGGGTGCATCAAAATATTTTTGCAGTGTCCCAAAAGGCCATATACAATTCTTGTCTCCTCTAAAATATAATATACATTTATTGTGGTGATAGTATCCACAAGATTCTTAGAACTAGTGGTATAGTGTTTGGTTGTGAATGAATATGTGGCAAATCAATCTAAAGATTTCGACTCACAGGCACAAAATTGATCATGGGGCTGAATCAAAATTTCAAGGGACATGTGACTCAAGGATCTCCAGTAAAATGGGGTTAGTAGCCAAAGGCTACCTTCCAAATAATCTAAGGAGAGTAGGGCATATTTAGAGGAGGCCAACTCAAGAAACCATAAGCTAGAAAAGGGGGGAAGTATCTAACAAATATGGTTAGAGTACACATCGAAATCCCCATCCTTGAATGAAATGGTGGTTTACACAGGGCTCAAGAGAGAATATGGGATGGACGGTAGATTGGCATGATCAGAAAATGAGAGAAGGGTTTTATCTACAAAAGGAATATGGGATGGAGGTTATGTCTAAGTTCACAGAGGCTTTTACTCTTTTTGACAAGGATGGAGGTGGATGTATCACAACAAAGGAGCTTGGGACAATAATGCATTCTTTGGGTCGAAACTGCAATGTATATTGGAAGTGGTCCAAATGTTTTATATTCAATAATCCAGTCTCGAATACAATCAACCACAAAAGATTAGTTTTAATCTGCCCGTAAATGCAACATATTAAATACACCATTCCAGATTGATTTTTCTAAGGAGAATAAAAGAAATAGATGATTATGGTCATCCATCACCTCCATACAAAGTAAAAAAAAGCCAGACCCACTATTTCCTTTACAACACAAATTGTCCCATGCCAAGATGATACTGAAAAGATACATTAACTGGTATTCTTAGGTAGAGCCAAAATATGAAGCCAATATATAGACATGCTCTGAAGGACTACTCAAACTAGAGTCAAATTGCCTCCTAGGGAGAGCCACCCATGTGCCCATGATAAAAGTTTATAGTGGATTTTATCTATAAGTATTGCAATTTATTTGCTCAAAATGTATTGCAATTTATTTGCTCAACTGAGCACAACCTACAAGTGAATAACATGTCCCTCTGCTCACTAGGAAGCTCTAACCCAGCCTTAGTAAATTTCTACCTCTGCTTGAGCCCATATTTCCTTGTGTAATTCCTTGAGAAATTAGGCCCCTATTATTTAGGAATTTTTATAAAATGGATTGTGAAATTCCCAAGGTTGATCATCTGACTGCATGCATCACCTGTACACTCAAGGGTAGTCTACAATTGATGTTACACTGCCTTGGAATCTCCACCATAGATGGTAAACTTGAATTCTCCATGCACAAGATATTTTAGGTCGGTTGATCAGTTAACTGGATGATCACTGAGTTTGACTAAAGTCCCACTGCACAATTTCCTTCCACTAGTTCCTCAAGCAGTTGGAACTAGTTTAACTAAAAACAACTTGAGATAACTAATTTTGATTGCTACAAATTGTTGGTGTACTAAGATGTCTTTCTACAGACAATCTTAATTCCTACATTAGTTGTCAATCCAAGGCAAGTCTTTTTATTTGAAGAGTGTCAGCACTATATAAGCAGTGAATTCAGAGATTAACTAATAACAAATCATTGTAATTGCTAATGACTATCTTCTTCAAACTCAATCCAAACAACTCTAAAATAAATTCAAAGCACACTTTGCAATTCTACTTAACCTATCATGAAATGAAATGGATTTGAATACAACTTGTAAAGAATCATGGCTTGGCAGTCTTAAATACAATTGAAGCTAACTCGCTCACTCATGAAAAAGAACTGTAACAATTGACAAAAATGGTAATTGAACAACAAATCCTAATTAAATAAGAAATCCTAATTAAGCAACAATTCTGAATTGAACAACAAATCTGAATTGAATAGCAATTCTAAATTGAACAGTAAATGATACACGTATAAAAAACATTATCTGAATAGAAAATGACTGTAGAAGCATAAAGTGATCAATTCTATCTTTGAAATCTATGATAACATTACTTTAAATAAACAACAGTCTGAGCTAGAACTAGCATAACCAACTCAATCAAAAGTATTACTCGCATATAACACACAGATCAATCTGAATCTCGAATGAACTACAAAAGAAAACTAAATTGTCAATCCTTACGATAATCAAAAGTAATATTAACTTAACATTAACAAGCAACCAAGAATGAAATAGAAAAGATTATGAGACAGGTGAAGCAATAGATCTTCTCTTGACTCGACCCAGAGTCGCCATAAGTCTCTGCTAAGAGATACTCAGAATATAAGTATGAGTTAAACGCAGTCTTTCTTCATTAAAATAAGTAACCAAGTTACAACATCCAAGATAATAGTCTTATATGTCCAAAAGAATAATTACAAACTGTGAATTTATGAACTCCATGCAGTTTTGCCTTTCGACCTTATATATTACATTTAGAAAGTAAATAGATAAAAGTGAATCCTTCGGATCAGGGGATCCTAAGGATTTTGCTATACTTGATCTAATTCTGTCATAAAATAGTCATTAATTTTTCCGGTCTTCCATTGTCCTAACTTGCCTATGACGTTGTCGCTTTCCCTTATGAGATGCTATTGTTCTGTTGATTGAGCAACTATCAATTAATTCATGACTTTTGCACATAAAGATGGTAAAAATCATTTTTTCCTGCTTAGATTCGTCTAATTTGTTACTGATTACTTTTACTCGAATTTAGCTATTATTTCCTCTACTTTTATTCATAAACAGAGACAATCATCTGAGGATGAGTGCTAAATAAAGCAATTACCAAGGAGAAAACATACCTTTTTCTTGACCCAACATACTCCCAGCTTACCTTGTTGCATGACCTCGTGCAATTAAATGGATGAGGTGTAGTTGAGTTAGGGAATAGACAAGATATACCTCCTCCTTATAAATTCTGAAGCCATCTTTCTTCTTAAGTACAACAAAAGTATGGTTAATGTCTTGATCCCTCAAGGTGTATTCACTGCAATACTTATCTGGAGAATACCATATGATTGGAGTTTTATACTGACATCCTATCCATTTAGGCCCCATGGTTAAGACCATGTTACTGTACTTATGGATACAAGAGGAGGCATCTTTAAAGTTCCGGTATCCAAATGGTTCTCGATTCTAATAGTAGTGTTGGAGACTTTCCACCTTTGTCTGGATGCAGACAAGGCTTCCTCCTTAATCTCTTGGAAGTACTCCTTTCCATCTTGTATAATATCTTTGTGAAATGGCCCCAATTGGCCCACAACACCGTCTCGCTTCATGAATTGCTTGTGCCTAACCAAGAGATGCAGGGGTTTCGTAGGTTCCCTTCTGACCCATAGATCGATTCCATATTCACGCTTTCTAAAAGTATTGTGAGCTTTGGCCCACTTGAGTTGCTTAGTAGCAAAAGAGAGAAATTCTTGGAATTGGACATCCCCTATAAAGGGGCCAGGGTTGTTGTCTCTGTCATCTTCCGAAAATAGATTGTGCATATAAATTTCACAGAGGAGGCGTTGTGCCTACTCGTTCTATTCTATGAAGCACTTGAAAAATTCCAAGGTAGTTTTGATTTCCACAGACTTCCCAGTCTTAACAACTTTGATTTTCAGCAGGAGGTACCTTTCCAGGAGGAATAGGGCATAATTTGTAGCAGGGGATCTGCATTATAGGGTGTCTAAATAAAGAGAGTAGACAATCTCCAACTGATCTTTAGCCTTTTGTAATTTGTCCTTACTTTCTCAACCTTTTTATGTTCAACTTTGTACTAGGTGAAGGTCTCATCCTCAGTCGTTGTGAGTGCCTCAAACTTTTTCTTTAATTTTTGAGGTATACGTAGGGGCACTACCTCCTCCTTGTGTTGAGTTAATTCCTATTGAACCTTTAGTAGTTCATTATGTAGTCTCCTAATAAATGCCTCCCTTACTATGGGAATGTAAGCAGGTGTCTCCTCTGTTTGGGCATCATTATCTTATGTCTCCATAGGCTCAGTTTGGATAACACTCTCGGCTGCTTCTTGAGTTATGCAATAATTAATTGGGATGATTTCTTCAGCATCAGTCTGAACGACAACATTCATAGTAGGGTAGTCTATTTGGGTCTCCTGCGAACAAACATAGGGGTCTTCAGTCTGCATTGCAGTGTCCTTTACAAGACATGGCTCTCTCTGAGATTCCTTTGAATAGACCAAAATAATCTCATTTTGGGTTTTAGCATCCTTTCCAGAACAATGTTCTGTCTGTGTTCTTGTGGTCTCTCTTTCCACTTTCAATTTTCTGGCTCTGATGGCCTCTTTTAACTACTGTCTTAGTTTCCCAATTATTCGCTTTTGTTTTCTATATTTTTTTAGCATTTTTCTGAGCCTGTCCTTGTAGGACTTCTTTATTCTGGGACTTCCAACAGGCAGTGGTGCGGCTGCATTTTCGTCAGGTTCATGCTCAAGTGGTATTGTGTCAACATCATGGAGAGTTTCAACTAGAACTGTATCTCCCGATGGAGCTTCACCTTCTATTTCATCTTTGTCATGAATTTTTCTCTCAGGAGATCCCAATAAAATGGTGTTTCCTGAGAAGTTATCATTCTCCGGGTTTTCTTCTAGGTAGGTCTTGTCCTCAGGGGACATAGAAAAAATAGTATTTCCTGGTTGATTTTCATCTCCCAGTGTTTCAGCTGCAGGATTTTCTTCAGCTGGGTGGTCCACTCAACCAATATCTGCTGTTTGATTTTCTTCTCTAATATCTTCCTCTTCATGCATCTCGACTTCAATGGGTTTTCCCACATAAGGGACTCGTTCCCTCTGTTCTTCTAAGAAATCAATAAATGGAAAGGTTTGATCACAACCAGGGCTATCAGCAAAGGTAGATTGGTTGGGGGTAAAATTTTGTCCTTCAACATTCTTAGATTGTTCTCTTCCCTCGCCAAACATCCCCATGTTTTCCAATACCTTAGCCACCTCTTCCTTATAGTCTTGTAAAGGGGTATTCTATGGACTTGGAGGTGTTGTGAGCGATGGCCCAACCTCATTTGTTTGAATTGGGGTATGCCATTGGGACTTCACCCACATAGAGCGCCTGCATTTTTTTCGGGTTCAAGAGCACAGAGGAATTTTTCCTCTTTAGTGTCCTTCTCGGACCTAGGGTTCTAGGCCCTTGTTGTTCTGTTACTGGGTTTTTTGGGGGTGGGGTTAGAGTAGGATTTACAATATTGTCTTAGGTTAACTGCTGTTGGGCCAGTCCATGCATGATAAGAAATTTGATTAGTCCGTGATGGTTGATGACAGTGCGTGGGTCCTTAGCTTTCCTAACTCATAGAGCGACATCATGCAATAGAGAATTCAAGTAAAACAAAAAATTAACTGAAATTTTATATTTTAGGATGACTAAAAATTTGAGTTGATGGGGCTTTACCACATCCTGGTGACCATCACATGTGATGCAATGTTGCACGATGACTGCCAACTTCTGCCATGCCTGTCTTAACGCTGAAGGGTGAATCCATTTCCCTGTTCATGCTAATTGCTCACTCGGGTCCTGGAACACTGCGATTACATTGTGCAGAAGGACATGCTTGTCTATCCATTTTGTTCCCTTAGCTAGAAGTCTAGTGACTACAACTATGATCACTTCAGAGACTGTTATATCCTTGCCTCTTACTGTGGTGCTGCCATTCTGCAAATTCTACATGAATTCGAGTGTCATTTCTTTGTGAAATCCTTGTAATGTATTCAAATATTGTAGCCATCTTGCACGCTTGAGAATTGCACAAGCCTAGTTCGATACCATGAGTATTGTGGGCTCATTTTGGATAGCTTTACCTCCCATGGTCATTGTGTTCCTATGACTAGTTCTCCTACTCTTTCACAATTTAGAACAACAACAAAGATCGTTAAAGCAATTAACAGGAAAATGACATTGATTTGGGAATTAACAACATACACAGTCAAGTCATTTGTCTCGTCAACCATATCTGACGTAGGCTCATAATAAATTCGCATGCCATCCATAATGGTTGTCATCATTTCTCCAATCAGAAATACCTTGCTAATTATTATGCATATCCAATCATCATGCAGCCTTTACCCGGAAATCAATTTAATAATTAGCATTCAATTATCCATAACTGTCACATACGATGTTCATACGCAAACCATCCCCCCTCCAATGGGAAAAAGGATGTCCATGTCTACCAAGCATGTGAAAATCAAGCGGATGAATTGAGGATTCATAAATGCAGACAACCAATCCAAAAAAGTGACGCAATTTATGACAAAGAAATTAAATCAGTACATGTATCAGAGGTAAAAATGGCCAAAAAAGATAAAAACAGATATCTAAATTATTATGTGAAAAGATTTTCATCTCAAGCGGTATTAGTAATAAACACATAATTGGTAGTAAATAGTAATCATTGTCATGAAATGATTGGACAAATATAATATAATGAATATATAACATAAGTTACCATGCATGTTGGCTTGTAAGAGTGATGTTCAAATGGGAAATCTACATAGAAATGAACCCATAGGTGGCAATAGAATAGAGATCATTTGGTAGTGTAAGATAATACTCGAATACCACAGGTAGAGCCACTGCTGGCAGCAAGCATTCATAGCCTCGACAGGGTTTCTTTTTAACCCCACAAATGGGCAGGAGTCATCATTTCTGTATATAGATGATTCTTTTTTTTATGCCATAAGGAGACCACCATGCTGGAACGGTGACCAGATGATCATAGTGCCATTCGCCAAGATATAAAAAAATGATCACGTTGGCTCGTAATGAGACCCGTTGTCCTTCTAATAGTTTTTAATCATCAAGAAGGTCATTACCTTGGTTTGGGGGCCAAAAATGGAATTTCACCTGTTACATCTTTCTGATCATGGTAGGCTGACTCATAATGAGACCCCATATCCTCTTTAAGACAGTGTTCATTGTATTTTCATATTTCTTTATTTTCCTTTTTCTTACCTTTTGATGTTTTTATAAAAAGAGGGAGGCTCATTTGCTCCTTAAGAGTTAGGGATGGTGTAAGAAGTAAAAAGATTCCAAGGAAAGGTTATACTTTTACCCCCATCTCATCATATCAAAGGGATTTGTCTATTTGAAAGTGTGGTAAATAAGCTAACATGGTTTGAAATAATCAATCATTTTATGATGTGTCCAAAAAAGATGTCTAGCTAGTCATTATAGAGATGCACCATATCATCTTTTGAATAAGGATAACCATCGAGAGGCCTCATAGATCATAATAGCATTGACATTACTGTTTTTCTTTATGTTAGACACAAATCCACTCAGATGGTGTTTATTCAAAACATAAAAGAAAAAGAAGATGACACAATGATCGATAATGAATCAATAAAAGAAATCACAATTTGTCCTAAAATAAGCGTAAAAGTGCTATTCAATTGATTGAACAACAATCGTTCAATCATTTGAATAGAAAAATCGAAAAGAAAACAAAATTTTTGTTCAATTGGTTGAACAGCAGTCGTTCAATCGATTGAACAACAAAATTGAAAGGAAAACAAAATTGTTGTTCAATTGATTGAATAGCAATCGTTTAATCGATTGATTGGCAAAATCGAATGGAAAACACTCAAGAGTGTTGTTCAAATGATTGAACAAAAATCGTTCAATCGTTTGAACAGAAAATATCAATAAGAAAAAAACACAAAAGTGTTGTTCAATCGATTGAACAACAATCGTTCAATCGTATGAATAGAAAAAATTGAAAATAAAAACTCATAAGTGTTGTTCAATCATTTGAATAGCAATCGTTCAATCATTTGAATAGAAAAATTTGAAACTAAAAAGTCAAAAGTGTCATTCAATCGATTGAACAAAAGTCATTTAATTGTTTGAACAGCAAAAAAAAAATAGAAAGAAAAAACAAACGCAAAATTGTTTTTCACTCGATTAGACAACAAGCATTCAATCGTTTGAACAACGAGAATTGATAAATAACAAGTGCATAAGTGTTGTTCAATTGATTGAACAACAATAGTTCAATCGTTTGAACAACAAATATCATTAAAGAAAAACACAAAAGTGTTGTTCAATCGATTGAGCAACAATCGTTCAATTGTTTGAACAACAAAAATTTAAAAATAAAAAACGAAAAAAGTATTCCTCAATCGATTGAACAGCAATCGTTCAATCATTTGAGCAACGAAAAATCAAAAATAAAAAATGCAAAAAGTGTTGTTCAATTGATTGAACAACAATCGCTCAATCGTTTGAACAACGAAAGTTTAAAAATAAAAACGCGAAAAGTGTTGTTCAATCGATTGAACAACAATCCTGCAATCGTTTGAACAATGAAAATTTAAAAATAAAAATAAAAACGCAAAAGGTGTTGTTCAATCGATTGAACAACAATCATTCAATCGTTTGAAGAGCGAAAATTTGAAAATAAAAAACATAAAAAGTGTTGTTCAATCAATTGAACAACAATCATCCAACCATTTCAACAACAAATATCATCAAGAACGCATAAGTGTTATTCAATCGATTCAACAACAATCGTTCAATCATTTGAACAACAAAATAAAAAATGCAAAAATATTTTTAAATTGATTGAACATCAATTGTTCAATCCACTGAGCAACGACGCACGCATATACATAAGTGTTGTTCAATTGATTGAACAACAATCATTCAATCGATTGAATAACGCTTACCAAACACTTAAAACAAGAAAAATCCTCATATTTACATGGTGATACCTAACTGAATTACAATCAATCAAAAAGAATATATACATTATTTACAATTTAAAAAAATATTTGTTTCTTGAAAGAAAAGCTATAGGGTCATCACTCTCTGTAGCTACGATTTGCATGGAGGGGTCCTTGCGTACCTGCTATCAGAAAGACTCCTTGGTGAGTGGTTTGTGGTAGAGATGGACCTGATGCCCATTCACCTTAAAGGAATGGCAAAATCCATCAATGGTAGTCAAAGTAAGAGTGCAATTGTTATGTACTTCTTGAATCTCATAAGGGTTGAGCCATCTTGTTTGCAACTTGCCCAGAAAATCCTGGAATCTAGAGTCGTAAACGAGTACCCAATACCCTTTTTGAAATGTCTTATTTTTTATAACGTTGTCATGCCATTTTGTCCTTTGTTTCTAAATAATTTCAGTACGTTGCAAAGTTAGCAGTCAAGCTTCATCTAGTTCGTTGATTTGTTGAAGTTTCCTAGTTCGGGCTTCTGTTAAATCCAACCCCACTTCCTAAGCCGTTCTTAGAGTCTTTATTTCGAATTTGATAAAAAAAATAGGTTCTTTTCTGAACAAGAGCTAGTACGGAGAGTATCTAGTAGTATTCCTCCAAGTCGTGCAATAGGCCCACAAGGCCTCTCGCAGTCTAGTAGCCCAGTCTCACCAATGTGTTGAGACTGGTTTTGTCAGAATCGCTTCAATGACGTTATTGGTGCTTTCAACCTGCCCGTTCTCCTATGGGTGATACAGGGAAGTGATCCTATGTCGAATGCGATGGTTTCTGAGAGCAGTGGTAATCTTGTCTCCTACAAATTTCCCTCCCCCATCTGTTATCACTTCCCATGGTAAACCATACCACACGAATAGCCCAAAGAGGAAGTTAATCACGGCTTCCTCTATAGCTCTTGGTAAATCTATTATTTCCATGCATTTCGTCACATAATATGTGGAAACCAATATGTAGTCTTTCTGATTCGATGGCGAATGGAATGGACCAACAAAGTCCAATGCCCATCATTCAAAGGGTTCTATGACTATTTGGGGTTGCAGGGAATTTCATCAAATTGGCTAGGTTAGCCCATCCTTTGGCAGCTATCACAAGCCTTGGCATATTTCTTATCATCTTTAAAAATAGTGGGCCAATAATAGTCCTTCTATAGTACCTTATGCCTTGTCCTTCGATCTGCGAACTGTCCTCTGTAGGGATCATCATGGCAAGCTTTCAGGATGTCATCAATCTCATCCTTGCGAACGCATCTGCATATACACATATCAGACCCTGTGTGAAAAATATATCCGCCAAGCTAAGAGAATCGAGTGTTGCGCTGAATGATCTGTTTCCTCTCCCTCGCTGTCAAATGCCTGGGTAGCTTCCCTACTACTAGATAATTTTCCACATCTGCATACCATGGCATCTTGACTGTCACAACAAACAAATGTTCATCTAGGAATTGGTCGTCCACTTCTAGTGGATTATTTACCTTTGGGATTTGAGATAGAAAATCAGCAACTAGGTTTTCCTTCCCCAAACAATCCTTAATAGTAATGTCAAACTCTTGCAAAAGCAATAGCCAATGAGTCACTCGACCATTTCTGATAGGTTTGTTAGCTAAATACCGAACAATAGAGTGATTAGTATACACAAAAACTTGGTAGCTAGTTACGTAATGTCTAAATTTATTTATTGCATAAATAACAGCCAAGAATTCTTTTTCTGTTACTGTATACCTAAGTTCTGCATGAGTAAGATTTTTATTAATATAATATATAGCATAAGGCTTCCTGTCCTCTACCTGATCGAGGATAACGCCTATAGCTACATCTTATGCGTCCGTGGATATGTGAAAAGGTAGCTCCTAGTTTGGTCCACATAATATTGGTGTCGTCGAGACTAGCTTCTTTAAACGTGTAAAAGTTGTGTCACATTTGTCAGACCATTTGAAATCAACATTTCCAGTTAAAGCATATAAAGGTGCAGCAATTTGTGAAATTTTTTTAATAGACCTACAATAATAGCCTGCATATCCCAGGAAACTAAGTACCTCTGTCTGATTACATAGAATAGGAAGTAAAAGAATTACCTGTATTTTTTTTGGGTCTACATGTATCCCTACTGCAAAAATATAATGTCCCAAGATTACACCTTCGGTCATCATCAGGTGACACTTGACATTGCTTAAAAATAACCTGGTATCAATGCATCGTTCTAAAAAAAATTCTAATGTTTGTAGTGCTTGATGAAAGCCATCCCCATATGGAGTAAAGTCATCCATATATACCTCAAGTCCTTCGTTCATCAGGTCGGAAAAAATTCTGAGTATAGCTTTTTGAAACGTGGCCAGGACATTATATAAGACGAATGGTAATACTCTGTAAGCGAACGTACCCTAGGGACAGGTGAAGGTTTTTTCCTCGTTACCTTCAGGGGCAATCTAAATCTGATTGTAGCCGCTAAAGCCATCTAGGAAGGAAAATAATTGCTTCCCTACCAAGGTATCAAGGACTTGATTGATAAATGGGAGAGGGAAATGATCCTTCTGTGTTGCCTTGTTCAGTTTCCGGTAATCTACACTGATATTCCATTTCCCATTTTTCTCGGGGACGACAACCAATGGAGAAACCCATTTTCTATCCGAAATAGGATAAATGAAATTTACATCCAACAACTTCTGTAATTCTTCTTTCACAATATCCTTAAGGTGTGGATTCAATTTCTACTGAGGCTGGTAGATAGGTCGAGCATCCATCTCGGTATAGATGTGATGTGTGCACAACTGTGGGTCTATACCCTGATAATACCAGGAAAAAGCCCTTTTGTATTTTTGCAGGATCTGAATGAGCTTTTGTTGCTGATCAATGTCCAAGCTATCATTAATGTTTAAAACTTTGCCTAGTTCAATTTCGACTCGCTTGCTGTTATGAACAATAGTCGTTTGGATGTGTTGATCATTAGTATCCTTCAAGGGATCTTCCAATGCTTCATTATCAAGAATTGCTTTCAGCATTTGACACTTCACATTGCTCACATTAGTTGGTTGATTGATGAAATTGTTGATAATGTCATCCTCAGTCTGATCTTTGAATTCTAGTGCCTCTACTACTATGAGTGGTGAATGCATCCTTTCTTCCAGGTATGATGGTGGTTGTTTACATATTTTTATAATGGGCAGGCTTGGTTTGGTAGGGGTATATA
This sequence comes from Pinus tabuliformis, assembly GCA_031772625.1. Classification (NCBI taxonomy): domain Eukaryota; kingdom Viridiplantae; phylum Streptophyta; class Pinopsida; order Pinales; family Pinaceae; genus Pinus; species Pinus tabuliformis. Next base: position 948,384,600 of record CM062810.1, read on the forward strand.
AAACAAGATTTTTTATAGCATCCCCCTTTGCAATAGTCATGTTTCCCTCCCGGAAGCCTATATATGCATCAACTGTCGCCAGCCAAGGTTGGCCCAGTATTAGAGGGTGCCCATCCAATCGACTCTTCAGGTTTATAACAAGAAAATCTACTGGATATTCCCATGAATCAATAGAAATTGTGATATCTTGTAGAGTTCCTTCTGGCCTTACCACCAAACGATCAACAAGTTCTAGTAAGGTGGTGGTTGGTTCCAAGGTTGTAATACCAAGTGCTTGACAGGTTTCTATTGTTAAAATATTAATAGTTGTACCTAGATTGACTAGCGTATTGGGAAAAGAGTAGCCATATATCTGAACTGTCACTATAGGATTCTCTGGACCTTCATACTTTACCGGAGTTTCCCCTGCCAAGAGTAAATTACATAAGGTTCCTACAACATGAATGGTGGGTGAAGTTTTTGCTTTCCTCATAGGCTTCTTTACACATAACTCTTTAATTGTTTTAGCATAGATGGCAATGTCTTGAATGGCCTAGAGGAGTGGAATTTTTATACAAAGATTTTTTAGTTCCCTTACAAGATCAAATTCTGTGTAAACAATCGGCTTAGGTATCGTTAAACTTTCAGGGAACGAGGGAGAAGTGACTATGAATTCCTCTGGATCTTTCTGTTGATTTGTCTCTTCTCCTCGTTTCATTTGAGTATCAATTATAGGTGGTGGTATATGTACAGGTCTTGTTTTGATCACAATTGATGGTTGATCCCTATTTTCCTCAAGGGTGATGACACATCCTGACCTCAATCTAAGTTCATTACATTCTTTTTGCTCAATATCATAGTCTGAGCTTTCTACAATTCACACCAGCTGGACCATTTTGTTATTGGGATTTGGATTCGGCTGGGCTGGTAGTTGAGGGTGCAAAAGAGGCTGAGGATTTTGTTGTAATGGATAAGGGGCAGACAATGTGGGTTGAGGTTGCAGACCTATCCCCATAGGATTGTTGGATATCCCCAAAGGTCACTGCCAATTTATAAACCAATTCGGGTTTTGAGAAGTGGAGGCAGGCCACTAGGATTGATAGGGATTGCCTTGCCAAACAAGAGTAAAAACAAAATTTGGCCAACCACTACCTGGAAAGGATTGAGTTGACCATGGTGTCATAGGGAATAGATGAGGTTTCCAATTCGAGTAGTGTGATTGGCCTTGCCATGCTACCCAAGGGTTATGTCGCTGATTAAACTATGAAGAAGGAAATAACTAGGATGCATCTTGTGACATACCTAGAGTTTTGGCCTACCACTGTCAATGCTGGTTCATTAGATATACTGTCTCTGTCTCTTCTTCTGCTTCCTTGAACACTACTTTCAACCCCGGGAGAGATGGACATTGTTCAGTGGTGTGATCCTTGGTACAGATAGTGCATGTCTGAACCATGCCTAATGGACACTGACGTTGGTTGTGCTTCTTCTAATGGCGTGGACAAAAAATGGACAAGTTTTGTTCTGTTAAAGCTTATTTTTGTTTAGCCTGTAGCACGTCCAACTGTGTTGTGAGGGTGCCCAGGATGTCTGTTTTGAAATCTTCCAAGGGGTTACAGATTTCAATTCGTGTTATGCCTCCACTGTGTGGCTTACCTCCCTTGCTCATGGGATCTCAGCTTGTTTCTCCTGTGCATGAGCTTCCTCGCGAACACCTGATACACAAGCAAATGATTTCATCATAATCTTCCTGAGAAATAACTCCTTTCCCCATTAAATTTAGAGTTTCTAACCACTCCTCTTTCATTCCTTTAATTAAGATAGCTCCTAGGACTTCTTTTGGTAGGGTGGTGTGTGGAGATCTCTGCAAGTTATAATGAAATCGTTCGACGTATTCTTCTATAGTTTCATTATCCTTTGTAGCCATCTTAAATATTTCACCCTTTAGCTCCCTCGTCTTGTGAAAGCCCTAGTATCTTGTGAGGAAGGAGGTTTTCATATCGTCCCAAGAATTAATAGTGTGTCCACCCAGACCCATGAACCATCTTAATGTTGCTCCTTTCAGAGTAGAAGGGAATAGTTTTAGCTTTTGGGGGTTAGTGGTGTAGTCATACCCTCTGTAGAGGACATCAAATTCGAATAGGAAGGCATTAGGATCCTCTGTGATCATCCCATGAAAATTTGGGATGCTCTACAGAGGAATAGCCATCTTGGGGGCATTGGCCACTTGGTCGACTATGAGGTATTCCAATGTTGAGGTTTGACATTGAGGTAGTTGATTTTCTATTTGGTCAAAGATGTGCTAATACTCTTCAGGGATTCTAGTGGATATTTTTCGAGTAAGCAGAGGATTAACAACCCGAGATGGCTTCACAGCATTGCCTAGATATGGGATCACAAGAGACCCTTATTTAGACAGCTGAGGTCCTACCTTAGCAGTTCTAGTAGGTTCTTCTTCTCCTTCTTAAGTTACACGATTTTCCCTCTTGTAGAGGATTAGAATGTAAGCTTACTGTAACTTGAAGAATCTGTTCAGATCCTCCAATTTGGCTTTGAATCTCAACATAAGCTGCAGATGATGAGCCTACTGCTTGAGGGATTATAGTAGAACTTTTTCCAGATACACTTCGGAATCCTACTGACACTCGAGACTCTACTTTTCTCACAATTTCATCTATACAGGTCATTCTCCCAAGGTTCACCGATCCCTTTGTTTTTGTGGATTTTGGAGGGGGTTTTGTTCTTTTTTTTTCTTTATATTCCTAGTCATTCATAAAAACCAATTCCTATTTAACCTCTAAGTGTTTGCTGAAAAGCGGGCTGGTAAGAAAGCACTTTACTTGCCAGGTATGCAGGTTCTTACCTTTCATTTTTAAAACCCAATTCTTTTGCAGCAAGATAAAAAGGAAATCACTTTGGAACACTCTCCCTAGAAACAATGCCAAAATGTTGGTGCACTAAGATGTCTTTCTATAGGTAATCTTAATTCCTACATTAATTGTCAACCTAAGGCAAGTATTTTTATTTCAAGAGTGTCAACACTATATATGCAATGAATTCAGAGGTTAACTAATAACAAATCGTTGTAATTTCTAATGACTATCTTCTTCAAACTCAATCCAAACAGCTCTAAAAGAAATTCATAACACACTTTGTGATTCTACTTGACCTGTCATGAAAGCAAATGGATCTGAATACAACTTGTAAAGAATCACGCTTGGTAGTCTTAAATAGAATTGAAGCTAACTTGCTCACTCATGAAAGAGATCTGTAACAATTGACAGCAATGGTAATTGAACAGTAGATCCTAATTAAACAACAAATCCTAATTAAGCAACAATTCTGAATTGAACAACAAATCTAAATTAAACAGCAATTCCGAATTGAACAACGAATGATATAGGAATAAAAAACGTTATCTGAATGGAAAATGTCTGTATAATCATAAAGAGATAAATTCTATCTCTGAAATCTATGATAACATTACTTGAAATGAAAAACGATCTGAGTTGGAACTAGCATAACCAATTCAATCAAAAGTATTACTTGAATATAACACATGGATCACTCTGAATCTCGAATGAACAACAAAAGAAAACCGAATAAAAAATCCTTACAATAATGAAAAGTAATATTAACTTAACATTAACAAGCAATCAAGAGTTAAATAGAAAAGATTATGACACAAGTGAAGCAATAGATCTTCTCTTCACTGGGCCCAGAGTCGCCATAAGTCTCCACTAAGAGATACACAGAATATAAGTATGAGTTAAACGCAGTGCTTCTTCATTAAAATAAGTAACCAAGTTACAACATCCAATATAATAGTGTTATATGTCCAAAAGAATAATTACAAACTATGAAATTATGAACTCTGTGCAGTTTTACCTTTCAACCTTATATATTACATTTAGAAAGTAAATAGATAAAAGTGAATCCTCAGGATCAGCAGATCCTGAGGATTTTTCTGTATTTGATCTGATTCAGTCATAAAATAGTCATTGGTTTGCCTGGTCTTCCATTATCCTGCCTTGCCTCTGACGCTGTCGCTTTCCCTTATGAGATGTTGTCGTTATGTCAATTGAGCAACTATCGATCAATTCGTGACCTTTGCACATAAAGATAGTAAAAATCAGTTTTTCCTGCTTAGATTCATCGAATTTGTTACTGATTACTTTTACTCGACTTTAGCTATTATTTCCTCTACTTTTATTCATAAACAAAGATAATCATGTGAGGATGAGTGCTAAATAAAGCTATTACTAAGGAGAAAACATACCTTTTTCTTGACCTAACACAAATTAGCATTCATACATGCTTAACTGAACTCTAACTCCTCCAACTCAAATTTACTAAGTAAACTGGGTGATACAAATCATGTCGCACAAGTTAACTGTATCCAAGCTATCTATTGATGTGGAAATTCAAATTTTCTCAATTTAATCAAGGAAAAATCAAACTGAGAATTTCTTCTTGCATTTTTCAGGACTCCCTCTCTGCAAGAAAGGGACTATCAACCACCCCTATCCTACACCTACGAAATTTGAATTTCCCTCTTGACAAAGCTTTTGTTAAAATGTCAACATCTTACTCCTCTATTAGAATGGAGTGTAGCAACATGATCTGCCTCTAGACACAGTCCCATAAATGGTGATATTGGATATCCATATGCTTAGATCAATCGTAAAATATAGGATTCTCAGAGAGATTGATGCAACTCTGATTATCTCAATTGGATCCATCATCTGACCAAATAGTCCAACAATTATCTTTTTGATCCATATCGCTTCAACGCATTGCTTGACTTGCAGCCATGTATTATGCTTCTATCTAGCTGAGCACCACAGAGCTTTGCTTCTTGTCATACCAAGAAAGAACTACGTACCCAACACTAAAAATTCCACTTGATGTACTCTTTTGGTTTGATGGACATTGTACCCAATCAACATCTGTGAAGCTGAACAAATTCACTCCATGTACTCATTTGTACCATAGTCTAAACTTGGTAGTGCTTGTGAGGTACCGTAAAGCATGCTTAGTTTCCTTCCAAAATATTTTGGTTGACCTAACCATAGCTTGGCTTATCTGATTGACTGCACAACACATATCTGGTCATGTGTTCACAAGATACATGAGTGGACCCATTGGCTATTGATAAATGGTAGCATCCACTTCACCTGAAGTGGCATCCTCCTTTCTCTAGTTTTTCGTTAGAGGTGTTTCCATGGGTTTACAACTCTCCATGTAGAACCTATGTAGTATCTCATTTTCATACTTGCCTTGAGAGAAATAATTCCCCATCACCTTGTCATTCTTCTAACTCGAGAAATTAGTGCATGAGACCCATGTCCCTCATTTCAAATTCCCTTGCAAGGTCCTCCTTGCAAGATATTATCAACGACTTATCACTAGCTAAAATAAAATTATCAACATATAAGAAAATAATAATAAATTTACCTTCTATCAAGATGTGATGAGGTTTACATCCACTTCACTTATGGTGAAGCCCAAACCAGTGAGATAACTATCGGTCTTGGTGTACCAAGCACGAGGAACTTGTTTGAGGTCGTACAATTCTCACTTGAGTCTGCATACATGAGACTCTTGATTAAATGTCTCAAAGCCTTTTTGTTACTCTATGTACACCTCCTCCTTAATAACCCGATTCCGAAATGTTGTTTTTACACCCATTTGGTGGATATTCCACCCCATATACGTAGCAAGACCAAGAATTGATCTAATGGATGAGTACCTTGCTACAAGACAAAATGTCTCCACATAGTCAATTCCCTCAACTTACCCCTTGGCCACAAATCTGGCCTTATACTTCCCTATGCTTTCATCTATTGCCTACTTCACCTTGAAGATCCATCTCAAACCCACTATTGATTGATATGTTGGTCTTGGGATGTTTTCCCAAACACGATTCTTTGCAATGGATTCATATTCCTCCACCATTGCATCAACCCATACAAGTTGCTCTATTTCTTCTTCAAAATAGGATGGCTCAATCTCTATAAGCTTAGTCATAAGAGCCATGTAGCCAGTGTACCTCTCAGGTGACCTCCTTTGCTTACATAAATTTGAAGGATATCGCACATTCTCCCTCACATCCTGCACAAGTCTATCAACTTCCTTAGTTCTTTTTCTTGCTTCTTTGGAAGTTTTCCTTTAGTGAATGTCTCCACTCTCTCCTCCGCAATTTGTGGTTGCTCTACAACTTCCTGAGGTTCCTCTTTTGGAGCTAAAATCTCATCTTTTGGTGGGATCTAAAGCTCCCTCTCAAGAGAGCACCACATATATTTCTCCTCATCAAAATTTACATCCCTTCACACAACTATCATTATGAGTGATGATAAGTACACATGTTAGTTGTGGGGAGTTTCTATGTAACCCACAAATACCCCCAATTCTACAGTCAACTAAACCTTATTCTTTGATTCATGGGAGACATGGTAGTAAATAGAGGCTCCAAAAATCTTGAAGTGTGACACATCTGGCTTTCTTCTCAAGAAAGCCTCCTCCGATGTAATCATGCCAAGAATCTGATGAGGACTTCAGTTATGCAAACATACTATTGTATTGCATGCCTCAACCCACAAATGCAGAGGTAGTCCTTGGTCATGCAACATCACCCTCGTTGCTCCAAAAATGCTATGGATATTTCTCTCAGCGACCCCATTGTGATGTGGGTTGTGGGGTGTTGTAAACTCTTTTTGAATGCCTTCTTTCGCACATAAATTTTTAAATTCATTCAACACATACTCACCTCCATTATTGCTCCTGAGAGCCTTCACCTTCTTGTTCGTTTCTTTCTCAATCAGTGCCTTGAATTCTACGAGCTTGGAGAATGTCTCATCTTTCTTCTGCGTGAATAGATCCAACACTTATGTGAGAAGTCATCAATAAAAAGGACAAAATATTTGTGTTTGGTAATGGAGGTTATCAAGGAGGGTCCACAGACATCAAAGTGGATCCTTTCTTGGACTGCATGTGCTTTGTTGTCCTGATCAGGGAATGTGGATTTTATGTACTTCCCAAAGGTACACCCTTTGCATACATTTTGTCGCTCAATCTCTCCTTTAGGGAGGCTAGTGGCTATTTGCTGTATAATATTTGAGGTGCCATTATTCAAATGGCCAACTCTTATGTGCTAAAATTCACCTACATCATGGCGCTACACTTTCTCTTCCTTAGTTCTTAATGTAACACAAACTTCCACATCTAACTTATATAGATTCTTCACACAAACCTTGATCTTCTTCACCTGTCTCGTGGCAATGTGTCTCAGGAATGTTTTTACTTTGTTGAAGATCATGTCATAACCACGGTCTTCCAAAACTGCAATAAAGATGAGATTTTTCTTTAGGCCTAGAACAAACATGACATCCTTGAGTCTTAGAGGGGAGCCTGAATCCCTCTGAAAGGTGACTATACCAATACTGGTCATGTTATACCTTCCGTTGTCCCCTAGCTTGATGTGCATCTGGATATCTTTCACCTCCAGGTCACTAAAAAAATCTCTACACCCTGTCATGTGGAACAATGCACCTGAGTCCAAGTACCACACTCTCCCCATCACTATGTTGGACATGCATGTGATAAGGGTAAATTCAAGGTCGAACTGTGAAGCCAAAGCTTCACCCACTGCTCCTCCTAAGGTCTTTTTGCTTGTTTTCTTCTATGGGAAATTCATGGCATAGTGCTCGTATTCATGACAATGGAAGCATTTAATTTTTGACAAATCTTTCTTCTTTCTCCCTTGGTTGGATTTTGGTTTGGTTTGAGATTTCTTCCCTATTACCTTCTTTCCCTTTCCAACCAATGAAAAGTTTTCTTCGTCCTTGCTCTTCGATGAGGTCCCATCTCTAGTATTCTACCTTATTTCCTCCTATACCAAATCATACCATAAGTGTTCCCAATTTGGTAGTTTCTCCCTCCCGTTCACTTAATATTGATAGCTATGCAAACTCTTGGGAAGGCCCAGTAGGGATATTCTTACAAAGTCATCCTTTGAAAGATTAACACCAAATCCTACAAGCTCATCACGAACTTGTGTGAACCTCCTCAGATATTGCAGGATAAAGTCATTCTTCTACATCTTCATATTTCAAAGTTTATCCTTGAGCACCAACTTTTTGTGGTCACTACTTTTCTAGAATAGATTTGTTAGGGCCTACCACATTGCATAAGGATTTTCTTTCCCATGGAGATTGTTGACAATGTCGTTCCATACTCCCTCCAATATTATTATCCACACCTTGGCTACAATTTTCTTCCACTGAGAAAGGTTTTGGGCATAAGATTCTATTGGTTTTGTAACATCTCTCTTGATGTATTCTAGCAATCCATTGTCATCGAATACCTTCTCCATGTGATCCTTCCAGTTAATGAAATTAGAGTTGCCTTCCAAGGCATACTCTAGCGTCAACCCATTGAAGGTCATATTTTCACTTCTTAAGAGATCTTGCTACACTGAACTGCAAATTCGAACCTCCTGAGAAAAAAAATCAAAATATCTACCCTAATGTGAATCCTGCTATGATACGATGAAGAAATCATAGTGTATATTTGCAACTTCTCATGATTTGTTTTCAAAATCATAAGACACAAACCTACTCTATTGCTCTATGGAAGTTAATTCACAATTTAGAACAAAAAATCAGACATGCAATAAGAAATAAAACACATTCACAAAATATTTTTCCTAGGGAAAGCAATCTTCTAATGACTCCAATGCCTTCTTGCATCAATCTTATGAATATATATGTATTACAATTGCTTTACTCAACTGTGCACAACCTGTAAGTGAATAACCTATCTCTGTACTCACTAAGAAGCTCAAACCAAAACTTTGTCAATTTCTGCCTCTTCTTGGGCCCCTATTTCCGTGTGCAATTACTTGAGAAATTAGGCCCCTATTCTTTAGGTTTTTTTCCAAAATGGATTGCGCAATTCCTAAGGTTGATCATGTGACTACATTCAACACCTGTATGCTCAAGACTAGTCGACAAATAATGTTACACTGCCTTGGAATCTCCACCATAGCTAGGGAACTCAAATTCTTTGCATGCACTAGCTATTTTGGGCTGATTGGTCAATTAGCTAGATGATCCCTGCATTTTATTGAAGTCCCACTACACAACTAGCTTTCCACTAGTTCCTCCAACAGTTAGAACTAGTTTAGCTAAAAACAACTTGAGATAATTGACTTTGATTGCTACAAATTAGCAATCACACATGCTTAACTGAACTCTAAGTCCTCCAAATTGAATTTATTGAGTAAATTGGGTGACACAAACCATGCCATACAAGCTAATTTCATCCAAGTTGTCTGCTGATGTGGAAATTCAAATTTTCTCAATTTAATCAAGGTAAAATAAAATTGAGAATTTATCACTGCATTTTTCAACAACCGTTCAGGTGAATCTAATCCATGTTGCCAATCTGGCATAATAATGTGCTAATAACAACAACCAATGGATATAAGTAGCATTCAAAATAAATAAAACAGTCAGAAACCACATATTAAAACACAATCGATGGAGACCCCAAAAAGTACTCCAACTATGTTACCACCAAGTAACGTTCATCAAAAGTGCCTCCATCACGCCTCTCACGATGTACACCTTTGTTTTCAGCCTCCATCGCCCTAAATCCCATTAGTTGTTGTCAACCTCCATTGCCCTAAATCTCATTAGTTGTTGTCAACCTCCATCACTCTACTTCCCAAAGAACCCATCAATAGCGTAAAGATGAAACCCTAATCCTTTACCTTTTTTACTAGCCCGTCGTATTGAAAGTTTTAAGAAAAAAGATTTATTTTGTGTTAAAAAATTGTCTTAAAGTCGTATCAACAGAGATTGAAGGGACAAAAGAGTAATTAATTTTTGGGAAATCTTGCCAGGGAAAGTTTTCATGTTCTTCAGAGTTGGCTACCCCTACAAAACAAAGAGCCCAACAAGTCGTTGTCTTTATATAATATAACATGAATGGAAAGTGAAATAACATCGTTGGTATATGTGCGATACAGTGATAGCCCACAAGATGGCGGACTTAGGGTGCACTATTAGAGTCAATTTTGTAGTTGTTAGATAATATTTTCTTAAATTGATATGTTTTTGTCTTAATTGTTAATTTTCTTAAATGAGTTTCGTCTTAAGTGGCCATTGTCTTAAATATAAAGTTGTCTTAAAATATTTTTGTCTCAATCTTTTTTTGTCTTAAATATAAAGTTTTGTCTTAAAATAATTTTGCCTTAAACTATTTTTGTCTTAAAATAAAGTTTTTTCTTAAAATAGTTTTGTCTCAAACTGTTTGTCTTAAAATATTTCTGTCTTAAACTGTTTTTGTCGTAAATATAAAGTTGTCTTAAAATATTTTGTCTTAAACTATTTTTGTCTTAAATTTAAAATTTTGTCTTAAAATATATTTGCCTTAAGTTGTTTTTGTCTTAAATATAAATTTTTGTCTTAAAATATTTTTGTCTCAAATTGTTTTTGTCTTAAATTTTATATTTAAGACAATTCAATTGATATTAAATTTTAATGTAAACTAATTAAAATAAAAAGTGGCTTTTTAAGAAAAAAGATTTCTTTTTTCTTAAAAGTTCCCTTGGTGTAGTAGTGCATGGAGTTGAATGTGCAATTTGCAGAAAACATCAATATATGCTTGCATTGATTGATTTAGTAGTTGTCGGAGTTGCAACCATTTGGCAAGGAGATTCTAGAGATATCTTGGGCGGTAAAAATGTTCTCCTAAGGCTTGGCAGAAGTCATCCCAAGATGCGATATGTGTGGATTTGGTCTTGGCTTGGTCTCCGAGCTCAACAACCAAGGATATATTCTCGAGTTGAGTATCCCACCATGTTTGCGCCAGGCCCTCCAACTATAGACTAGTGATTTGAAGCTTCATGTCCTCTTCCATCATGGGACATGTTTTGAAATAGGTAGAGAGACTGTGGAGCCAAGAATCAATGGCCTCTCCATTCATTTGGCCTAAAAATTTGGGCAATTGAAAGCGTGTATCCAATTGCATTTGTCCAGGAGGGTGTCTTTGTTGTTGCAACGTAATTAGCTCTTGAATAGCCATGGCTAAATCATGGACTGGTGAGTCCTCGGTTGAGGGTTCTTGACGGGGTGGCATGATTTTTATCCACTAAAGGAATTGAAAGGTATGACCTCAAGCAACTTGGAATATGAAGCAAGGAGGGCGCACTAAGAAGGGTGTTGAATTGTTAAGCCATAAATCCCAAAAAAAATCTTTGAACAAGTGGATGGCTTCCAAGATCTTATGGTCTGATACCAATTGATCTACATGCAGATCTAAAAAGATCCAAAAAAGGAGCAAATAAAATAGATGTTCTAGAAGACAATACCATCATATTATTATGAGGGAAAGATGAGCATTTTATAAATAATGCAAACATTCTCCATATGCAATTTTAATTACAAAATATATGAGATAAAAATCAATTACATTATTAGATAAACACCTATAGAGATGTTTCCATCCTTTCTAGTTTTTGATGTTTCCTTCTTTTTGAGTTTTAGATGTTGCCAAGAAAGTAGTGTGATTTTTCGTTGTTGTCCAGATGTTTCTGATTGCTGAGCCTTTCTTGGTTTCCCATAAAGCTTTTGGTCAATCCACAAAGGGGTCGAGCAGAATGTATGGATGACCTTCTTGGATCACTGCTTTAGTAGCTAGTTGCACAGGAAACATTTTAGCCTTCAATGGGGTTTTAGAGGATAATTCATGGTCTACATGGTCTATGTGTGCTTCTTTATAAGGGCAAAAAATGAGAAGTTCCTACTTGGTAAAAAATAAAATAAAGTGTTTTGTCAAGACACAAAGGGATTGAGAGCAATGCATGGTAAGTAGATGCACAAGCAAAGATCAAATTCAATGTAGATGGAAACTATATTAGGATGTTGGTTGGAAAGATGCAACATGGGGAGATAACTTTCTGTGTATTGGCGTGAAAGTGATGATATTGTTTTTTTGAGTTCTAGGACAACAACTAAAAAAACAAAAATTGGCTATGGAAATTTTTTGTTTAAATTACATGTAAATGAACATGTCACTATAAGAGTTGGTTAGGAATCCATAAATCTAGGGGTAAATTATAGTGGCAGACCTAGATCATAAGGAGGGAGATCATGGGTATTTTCTATATTGGATCCAAATAATTTCTCGAGTCAAATTTGAAGGGGCAATTGTTGTTTCACTAATTAAAAAAATCAAATTTATTAGGTCAACAATAGTGGTTTCTTATTAATGACTCATAATATTAAATAGATGGTATTATACATTGTAAGGCTTCAAAAAAACCTGAGAATTATCCTTATTATATTTGAATGAAAAGTAATAATAAATTTATTGTTAAATAATTTTTTCTCAAATTAATATTTTTCTCGGTACAAGTTTACTTAATAATTATTTTTCTTCTCATTCCATTTTAATTATTAACACAAAATTTATACAATATTTGCATTAAAAGAGAATAATTTGGTTTTTCCACTTGTGTTGTATTTTTACCTGAAATAGACCATTGTTTCTCTCAATTTGGTTGTTTATCATGTAAATCTGAAAGTTTCATTTCACCGACGAATAATTCATTTTCGTTAAATTTGGTTGAATGACATCAATAGTATCAAAATTCATAAATTTGATTTGATGGATTAATAATACAGTCTAATTCAAATTTTTTATAGTATGAGCTCGAATTTATTATTATTATGATTATGTATCCATCAATGCTTTGATCCATGACAAAGAACTTGTACGTGCTATTAAAAAAATCATACTTGGGCAAAGTCGGCAAAGCCTCTTATAGTAATTCCTTACGTTATGTGACCATTCTAGAAAAAACATTCACAAGCCTCATAGAGAATGAAAACATGTGTAGTGGAGATACTATTCTCAATATTATCAAACAATTAAATAAGGTTACATATGAGACATCAGTATTAAATTACTGCAGTGGGACTGAACTACAACTCAATCGAGCTAGACTAAACTCTAATTGACCGTGACAATTGGAAAGGTAGTTATGATACCTAGCAAGTGGTTGGAATTAGATTCTCCAACATTCCCCCTTAATTTCAACCAAAAAAATTTAAACTAAGATGCCTATTGGTCTAAGTCTCAGCTACACTTATAGTTTTAAAAAATTACATGAACCATATTTCCTTTTCTTTCTATTTTCTTCCAAATCTTGTATCCTCTAAATTTCTGTAACATTTTCTTTTTGTTGTATGGTTCTAATTTCAAATTCTTGATTTAACGATGTAGCTCTTCCATTTTTCCAGGATATCTAAGCATGTCCTTGCCTTTTCCAAAAAATGTCTTATATGTGGGCTACTGTCACATGTCATATTTTGTTGTGTGATTTTCATCATTAATATTTTACTACAACAGAAGTCTATAGTAAAAAGTTATCTATTCAAGACTCCACTTCATGAAAATATCATTAATGTTTTCATCATCCATGTCATCTTCAACATTCATTTTTTCAACCTCTATGCATACTTTATGATGGAATTGTTTTGCAAGACATGCTTCAAGGAACTTTAATTCTTCTTCATAATCATCTTGTTCACTTCCACAATGGAAATAGATGTTAGGATTAAAATAATTTGCAAAACTACATTGGTTTTGTTCCTTCCACTCTGCAATGAGATTTTTCTGATGTTGCACTTCCTAATCTATCTTTGTAGGTTCCACTTCTTTACTAACCTTGGTTTCTTCAAAAAGGTTGTCTTCCACTTGGCTTTGAGACTCAAGTGGGCTTCTCTCACTAAAAAACATCATGTTGATATGATTTTCCTATTTCATAGTCTACAACCATTCATCATTAGGGAACAAGTATTCACCAAGTCAAAAGAATTTGTATATTGTTTCTATGTTTCTTCTGCAAATTCTTCATAATCATCATCTAGTTGTGGCCAAGCATAGTGGGATTCACCAAACTCTTCATTTTCAACTTGATTACTCCCTCTTACACCAAAACTCCTCTCAAGGGCATCCCAGGCCTCATTGACTATCTTTTCATCTACAATGAGGAGAAGAATGTTGTCGTCTATGCATTCTTTTATGCATTTCAATGCAAAAGATTTTTTTTTCATTTTGGTTTCCAAATCTTTGAAAATGATATCAAACATTTGATTTTACCCATTTGACCTTCTTAGACTCTTGGTTGTTCCCCCAGTTGAGCACTAATAGAATGTGGCTCAACCAACAATTTGTCCTGTAGACACAGTGATTGACCGCAATAAAGATGCCTCTGTGGTGGCTTCTTTGTTGCTTAGCTTCTGCAAAATAGATAAGTGTACAAAGTTCTCTACAGAAGTGACACTTTCACAAAGCTTTCACATATTTGTCTGTCATTGTTTCAAAGAAAACCATTTAAGTAATTTGTTCTACTTCTTTTAATGGACCCAATTTAAAGATTTCAATATCTTTTTTTTTAATAATATATGAAGAAAGTCCTTTTAAAATGAAACATAATGCTTGTTACTTTTTTAATAGATCCTATTTTAAAAAATGACATTTTTCCTTTTGAAAAGGAACAAACAATGAAGTCCTTTAACATAAGCCCTTTTCCTTTTAGTACCTTTGGAAGCCTTTTTCCAAAAATAGTGACATGAACGCCCTTTTAAATTTTAAAACTAAAACTGTAGGCCTTTTTTTCAAAAAGAATTACGTGGGTGACCTTATTTTTTTAGCTTTGAAATAAAAGTCTACCGAGATAAAAAAACTTCATAAACTATTTTTTTGTGCTTTGTGCTCCCAATCGACTTGATGCTCGCACTGAGATTCATGCTCCAGTCAAATAATGCACTTCTTGATGCTATGTTGATGCAAAAGTCGTGTGTGGGACATAAAATGCGACTTTTGAGTGATGACATCATTGCAGCTTTCAACCCATGAATTGTGCGTTGAATCATTAACCATCCAGTCTTGAAAAGGGTATTGTTGAATGTTTTTCTTTAACTATTCCTACAAACAATAAACTAAGCTCCATGTTGGAAAATTACTCCCAACCACCTCATTAAATAACTAACATCCAATGGGAAAGTACGTAAGCAAATTTTGTGTATCAGCTAGAGGAATGTCAAGTTATTGTTTTGCAGGCCTAACGACACGAGTTGGTGACTATTAAGTTAGGCTCTTACTCCAATAGTATATGGAATGACAAAAAATTAATTTATTTGACTCATCACCATATTTTTCCTGTATACTTTTCTCACTATCATGAAAAGTTATGTCAGTGACACAATCACATGAGGTATGTGGATTTCTATATTAACACATCAACACAAGTTTATTGGATAGTGAAGAGGGGAAAAGTCTTCACAAGGGATCTATGATCTGCAGACCAGAGGAAGAGTAAAATAGCAAAGAGCAGTTTTGTAGGCTGATACAATTTGTTATAGTACATAAGAAAGAGTAGTTACAATGTAAATTTTTTGTCTTTCACAATAGGCTGAGCTAAAGTCTTAGTTTTAGCTTGCAATCATTTTTACCCTCCATGAAATATTAATATAAAGTGTATTATTTGGACACTCCTATTTATAGAATTATAGTTAATCCCTTATTTTACTCTATTTTACTTTGTTTTACAGCATGTTGTTACTTTGTTTTACTCTGTTGTTACAGTGTGTTGTTTTGGCACATAAATTTTTTGGTTTTACCTTCTGCCTAAATCAATTAGTGGTATCAGAGCATGTTCAAGAAGTTTTTTTTTTTAACAGTTAAAGATAGTAGTAACATCAAGAATGGACTTGACCAACTCACAAATACCTCAGTTCAATGGAAAAAATGATGATTATTGGGCTATCAAAATTAAGGCCTTGTTTTCTTCTCAATATATTTTGGATTTGGTGGAGAATGGATTCCGAAAACCAGTAAGTAGAATACGATTCTTTGTCACAAGAAGAAAGATATTTATTGAGAGACAATAGCAAGGACTCTAAATCCCTCTTCTACATCTTTCTAGAGATACATGAAAACATATTTTTGAGGATTGCAATAGTAATAAAGTCCAAGCAAGCATGGGATATTCTCCAAACAACCTATCAAAGCATGGAAAAAGTCAAGACAACAAACCCACAAATGTTAAGAAGAGATTTTGAAACCATTTGCATGAAAGTATCTGATAATATAGACTCATGTTTCACACAAGTTATTGGACCGGTTACCCAAATCAAGTCTTATGGTGAGACACTTGAAGATAGAAGGATATTTGAGGAAATTTTGAGAAGTTTTCCATCAATATTTGACTATATTGTTGTTACCATAAAAGAGACAAAAGATCTCTCATAATTTTCAATGGATGGGCTTCAAGCATCACTGATTTCTCATGAGCATAGGTTCAATAGAACAAAAAACAACTCATTGGAACATGCCTTCAAGACACAAGTTTCCATTGGTCAAGGTAGATGCAGAGGAAGATTAAATGAGAAGGGGAAGAAGTCCACATAGAAGTGGGAGAGGGAGCCCTTCAAACTCAAGTGAAAGAGGCATAAATCAAAATCTAAGTCAAGGTCCAAGACAAAATCAAGCACAAGATCATAGGTATGATAAATCCCACATTTAATGTAATTATTGTAAGAATTATATCCATTGTGCAAATGAATGTAGGAAGAACAAGCATGAACTTAGTAATAAACGAAATGAAAATTTCATAAAGGAAAATCAGAACCAAGACAATATGTTATTATCTTTCAATATAGCTCAAGATAAGCAAAACGATGTATGGTATTTAGATTTAGGGTGCAACAACCACATGAAAGGGAACATAGAAATGTTTTCAAATATAGATTAAAGTGTGAAATTTGAAGTGACATTGGAGACTTATAACAAAGTGTTTGTTGTGGAAAAAGGAAGAGTCAACATTCTAGAAAATAAGGGGGAGAAGAAGTATATTTCAGTTTTATATTTTTTCCATTATTTGAAGCACAACCTTATAAGCATTGGACAACTCATGCAAAAGGGCTACAATTTCTTCTTTAAAAACGGTGAATGCATGCTATCGGATAAAATTCTAAGTAAGAATTTGATTGAAAAAGTGAAAATGACAAGAAATAGGATGTTTCCCTTGAAGATAAAATTAGATTTAAAGGAAGAAGGTGCACAAGCACGACTGTCAATGGTTTCACAGGGCAAAAGAAAGGCAGTTGCTCTTATACAGATAAATGTTGTTACAGAAACCAATTTTCAAGCAGAGTTGAAGGATGAAAAATGGTTATGACATGTAATATTTGGTCATCTTAATTTTGGAGGTTCAAATTTGTTGCATAGGAAAGGCATGGTGCAAGGATTTCCACTTATAGAAGAACCGAACAACTTATGTGAAGGATGAATCTTGGATAAACAACATAGAGAATCATTTCTAGTGGGAATGTCAAATAGGAAAAAGGAACCCTTGGAGATTTTCCATTTAGATTTATGTGGACCAATGTAGACACCATCAATTGGTGACAACTATTATTTCTTGGCATTCACAAAAGATTATACAAGGAAGACATATGTCTACTTCTTAAAATAGAAAAGTGAAGTGTTTGAATGCTTCTACTAATACAAAGAACTTGTTGAGAAGCAAAGTGGATATTACATAAAAGTTTTGAGGATTTACAGAGATGGAGAATACATCTGAAATGACTTTTGTCGGTTTTGTAGGGAGCATGGCATTCACAAGAAATTTACAACAAGGTATACACCTCAACAAAATGGTGTTGCAGAAAGGAAAAATAGAACCATTGCAGAAATGGAAAGAAGTATGATGAAGGAAAAACATTTTCCAAATGAGTATTGGCCTGAGTTTATTGTTTGTGCAACATATATTATAAATAGATGTCCAACAAAAAGTGTCAATAATAAGATTCCTGAAGAAGCATGGAGTAGAAGGAAGCATATTGTCACTCATATGAGAGTGTTTGGATGTGTGGCTTATGCACATGTCTGAGATGAATTAAGGAAGAATTTGGACATCAAGGGGAGAAATGCATATTTTTTGGATATAGTGATGAATCCAAGGTTTATAATCTCTACAATACATTAACCAAGAAGGTCATAATCAACATAGATGTGCAATTAATTGAAGAGGAAGTATGGCATGGAAGTTTGGAGAGGAATTGACAACAACAAGTCATTCCTCATTGGTGACTCCTCCTACACCTATTCAAGCTCAACAAAGCACTCATCGAGTGACACCATCAGCAAGAAACAAGACAATGTCACACAATCAAGAAAATACTACTCCCAGTGCATTGAAGAGACTCACAACATCATCTTCTCTAAAAAAATATCAAGTGACATGTCAATTCCATCTTATGAAAGCATGAGAAGACAAAAATTTTAATATTTTAGTGAAATTTATGAGCAAAATGAAGCTTAGTAGCAAAGGTATGAGGTCTTTATATGTTTTTTTTTTGTCATGTAGATGATCCAATTTATTCTGAAGATATTGTTACAAAATAAAAATGGGCTATAGCAATGAATGAAGAAATGGAAGCAATAGAAATGAGTGACACATGGGAGTTAGTGGACCTTTCCAAAGGAAAATAAGTCCTAGATGTCAAGTGGGTCTATAAGACCAAAACCACTGCTGAAGGAAAGATAGAAAGGCACAAAGCAAGGTTGGTTGTCAAATGATTACGTAGAGAAATTTACACAAGTTACAATAATGAAGACCATACACAAAGTGTTGCCAATAGTTGCACAACATAGATGTAAGCTGTACCAAATGGATGTGATGTCGACATTCTTGAATGGACTACTGAAAGAGGAAGTATATGTGCAGAAGCCATTGGGTTTTGAGGTTCAAGGCCAAGAAGACACAGTGTATAGACTGAAAAAACTCTTTATGGGCTTAAGCAAGCACCACATGTATGGTACAATAGGATAGATTCATACTTGGTGGATAATGGCTTTGAAACATGTGATGATGACTCTACTTTCCACATCAAAGAGAGTGACCATAAGCTTCTTATTATTGTTTTATATGTAGATGATTTGATTTTCACAAGGAGTAATGACCTCCTCGGTGTTGATTTCAAAGAAGTCATTAAAAGTGAGATTAAAATGACAGATTTGGGTTGTTAAGGTACTTTTTGGGAATGGAACTGAAGAAAGGAGAAAATGGAATCTTTATCTCTCAAGCAAAGTATGCCACATATTCTGAAGAGGTTTAATATGAAAGATAGAAGGTCCATGCCGGCTCAAATTGTCATGGGGTTGAAATTAAGCAAAAGTTATTGCAACAAAAAAGTATATCGTAACAGTAAGGAAGGATGTAATAACAGTGTCAATCTGACATTATACATAAGTATGGTTGTCACCTTGATGTATTTAACAACAACCAGGCCTCATATAATGTATGTAGTGAGCTTGGTGTCAAGATTCATGGAGACACCAAGGGAGACATCATTGTAAGCAGTAAAAATAATCCTAAAGCATGTCAAAGGGAGAAAGGAATATGGTATTTTGGATTCTACAACAACTGATTTCAAGTTGGTTGGTTACACTGCGAGTGATTAGTAAGGAAGTATTGATGATAGCAAAAGCACTTCAAGCTATGTATTTCACATGAAGCACTTCAAGCTATGTATTTCACATGGGTTTGGTAGCCAGTTCATGGACATCCAAGAAACTGGCAATAATGTCAGTATAGAGAGAAGAAGTTGAATATGTTGTTGCAACAACAACAACATGTCAAGCAGTGAGGATGAGAAAAATGTTGAAGGATTTATGGAAAAAAACAAGAAGGAACAACAACAATTTACTATGACAATAATTATGCAATTGCTCTATCTAAGAATTATGGTTTCAGCAAAAGGAGAAAACACATTGACATTAAGTATCATTTCATTAGAGAATTGATTAACACTGGAGAAATTGTTTTGCAGGTCACATGAGCTATTTGCAAACATATTTACAAAGCCACTAGCAAGAGATGATTTTGTCTATCTTAAATATTGTTTGGGTATAATGAATTTCGGTTGTAACTGAAGGGGAGGGTTGGAAAATAACTCTCAACCACCTCATTAAACTACTACCAGCAGCTAATCTCAAAAAGTACGCAAGCAAATTTTCTACATCAGTTGGAGGAGGAATGTCAAGTTAATGTTCTACATGCCTAATGTAATATACCTATTGTAATTAACCCCACGTAAGGTAATTTTAAATTACCAATCAATTAATCAAACCTGCGTAAAAGTAATTTTAAATTACATATCAGTTACAACTAATTCTTGGCATTGGTTAAATGGATCAGCAGCGAGCACCCTAAGGGGGGATACGGGAGAAGAGAAGGGGATCAGATGGCAGAGAGAAGAAAGGAAAAAGAAGATGTATGCTATGTCTGGTTAGGATCAGATGGCATAAGGGAAAAGCTTTTTCCTGTGCACGCTATGTCTGGTTAGGATCAGATAGCGTTTTACTGGCGAGACCAGTGTAATTGCGGTCGAGTAGGACCTGCAAGTGCTTGGGGGTGGAAGAGAGTGAAGAGCTTCCTACGGACGGGTGGTTTGACAAGCATTACAAGTAGGTTGCATACAAGAAACAAGTATGGCCTACTATGATTAAATTAATTACTGAAATGTCTCTTATATGACTGTATGCTGTGTGCTAAAAGTTAGATACAGTAGAACTATCTGATTATCTTTCTTAACAGAAAATAAGCAAGAAATGATAGTTACTGTAATATAGACGGATTGGACTACATTTGCATTTTAAAGAAAAATAACGAAAAGTAAAACCCTTGCATATTTTACTCTGAAGTAACAGTAGTAACGGAGTAAGCAGGTTACTGCTACTGCCGAGATAGCAAAAATATGTTCAATGATAGAACTGTGCAGACCCTTAGATACACATGCATGCCAAAGAAAGGAATCATAGTTTCATGAACAGCAAGATCCGAAAGATTATACAGACACCCTGTCAAGAACGTAAAATGATGTAAAGACAAGACATTTAGCTATATAAAGATGCTGATACGTCTTAGAAAAGAATGCATGTTATCGGAAACCGAATTAATATTTCGAAACAAGTAAAGAATACTCAGGTATAAAACCTCGGCCAGGAGGGCCGTAAGATCTGTAACATACTTGGAACAGAACCTCTGAAATTCGTATGCGCATATTCAAACCACAGTCATATGTATATGAAAACTATTAACTAAATCATTTGAATAAATATGCCGAGGAATGCGCGGTAACTCTGGTTACAACCATTCTCAGCTAATATTTACATAAACCCTCACTCAGAACGAGCGACCTTAGTTGAGCTAGGGTTCAATCGAGAATGGCGGAGAACACCATAGCTGAAAGCTAGCAAACATAAACGGATATTGCAACATATACCAGAAAGGAGATACAGAACTTAAATCCTTACTCAAAATAGTTGTAATGCATAAATTGCGTAAGGCTGAAAAGAAACCATATAATACATGCCGAGTTCACAAACGTGCCGAGAACAGTATAACGCGTAATTAAATTCAAAATAAATATACAATAGCTTGTAAAACAAAGACGAGCTCGGGATTAAATTATAGCAACAGTTAAATATACAAAGACAGAACTGTATCTTACTATCGGTCATACCATGAGCCGAACCAACACCAGAACTTAGCTGTGCTTAGTTACATTTAAACGAGGGTCCGGACTAAAACAGAGGTCGCCGGAACTTAATATGTAACAACAGTCCAAATACAAACTCAAATAGTACTAATCCTAAGTTATATAGATTCATAGTATCGAAACCCTGGTGGCATGGCGGCAGAATGCTCATGGGAGCAGGGTACCATGGCTTCCCCTGTTCAGTAGAACAGAGGTTAGCCACGGCGCTGTGGGAAAGCCGAATAAACTCTACGGGAAGCGAAAGAACTCTCATACCTGTGATGGAAAGGGCCGAGGGTTTGAGGGTTGGATTTCCTTCCCAAATGCCCTTCGAATGACTGCAAGCCTGCCCTGAAAACAAAACATGAGAACAAGTAATGACTGAGAACCTTGCCGAGCAGCTGCGAGCTAGTAAATTAAAACGAAAATACCATAAGAATGCTTTTCAGAACTTAACTTAACCTGTTCAGAGACCGAGTTGTATTGGTTTCCTTATGGCATGGATTATCATGGAACCCTGGAGCAGTGAAGATCTAAACAGTCGACGGCCGAATGCGGCAGAGCCGAGAGCTTCGACAGCCAGGCTCTTGCTGCAAAGTGAAAACATTAACCAAGACGCCATAAATCAAACCTTAAATATTCAATCCATAACCCTGATTCGTGGCACAAGCTACACCCTTGATCTGAACAGCGTTACATCCACCGTTTGATCAGAGCGAAGAATCTGGAATGATCTTTTTAGCGCGAAGTGTCAAGACAGAGGAGCTAGCCTCGTAAGTCATGCAACTCAACAGCACGCCACCGCACATGGCAAGACAGAGGAGGACC
Source organism: Pinus tabuliformis (assembly GCA_031772625.1). Classification (NCBI taxonomy): domain Eukaryota; kingdom Viridiplantae; phylum Streptophyta; class Pinopsida; order Pinales; family Pinaceae; genus Pinus; species Pinus tabuliformis. The sequence goes on from CM062810.1 coordinate 948,407,027, forward strand.
GTTGATCACGCCAAATGGATGAACCACATTAATCAAGGACTGTAATCGACAGTGCCTCACTGTCCTCACTTTAGATCAGAACAGTTTAAGTCAAACTCCAATGCATAAACCTTTAATTCCGCAGTTAAGGAGGTGCCAGCTCAGGGTACCCGGAGTGCACCGTGGCAGCAAAACCTTGACTCCGCACCTTAACACTAATACAAAAGAGCACCGTTGAATAATCCAATAAGAGAGTTGTGTACATTATATATATGGCATGTAGACCAAAGCGGATACACATAGTAAGTCAATGAATTATTTCCATGATGATTATAACGTGCATGTGGCGCAGTGTAAAACATGTATGTCAAAGTGAAAACCCGTCATACGTGCTATAGTATTATTGCACAATCACTTAAGTCAAATAATGTATGAATATGTGTACACGAGATTTGTTATAACATAAGTGGATTAGTATGTTTTTGTTGTATATAAAGAATTTTTTTTTTTTTACTATATGTTAGAGCGTGACAAATTGGTATCAGAGCTAAAGGTTGCAGTACTGGCGCCTTTGGGAATTGGTAAGCAGGAAGGATATTGAGGTACGCCATCAGTAGGCATTAACTCAGGTATGAGTTTAATCATTCACATATTCATTTATGTAGTACACTACTTTTGGCATGATAGGTGTGATTCATGTTTATAACTGCTTTAAGTAGTATGTAATAAGTTGTTGCATAACTACGTTCACAACGTTAAATTCCTGATGAGGATAAAAAGACAATGAAACTTTTGTCACACCTAAGAACTATATTGAGTACTCATTACACTTAAGAACGATATTGAACACTCACTGACGGAAGTGACAATCAACTACCAAGTTTGATTTGCAAATATGGCAATAACAATGATGTATTTAATGAACAAAATTGAAGTTACAATGAACAAAACTTAATGAGTCAATGCATGAATATAAATTAGGGGAACATCCTTGAATAGGATGAAAAATTGTTTTAAAAAGGACAGTAGAAGAACCCCTTTAGATATTGAAAACATGCAATAAGTCAAGCAGCGAGACTTGATTGTCATAACTAACTTTTGATTCAGTCTTGTCATGGATGCATGAAGACGATTGGTAGTTGAGATTGGTTAGTGTTGTATGACTAACCCATAGAACTTATATGCATTAATTCAATTGGACTAAGATTGTTACAGTTCGTGAACAAGTGAAGGTTGATTGATGTCGCATGCATGGAATGTGCGTATGAAGATTTTTACTCTCTCTGTGCTATAGCCCAGTTGTGCATGAGAAGAGTTCTTAATTCAATTCACCATGAGAATGCATGATGAATAGTATATTCTTATGTCCTAATAGATTTAATGATGTTACCCTCTAATTAATTGAAATCCATTAGCATGGTATGTGCTTATGTTAATACTTACTTGTTGAGAGATAAAACCATTGGAGCCTCGATTTAATGATGGTTGAATTTATCTCTACTATGGGAATGATGGATTTCTTATGCATGTTGCATCCCAGTGTGAACTTAATTGGAGAGGCATGTTCATTGGGTAACATTTCTAGGACCCATTCATGGTATAATTATATGTGATAATTATTCATAAATAGACTACCTGTGTTAATACAGTTGTCAGTAAACTCTAACTACCTTCCCCAACTATAGATGCTTCCAAAGGAAAAGGAAGCAAGGAGAAGGAAGAAGACCGTGCTGTAGGGACAGACGGAGATGGGAAAAGAAATCGCTAAGTCTGGTGATGACTAGATAGCGCAAGCCTTGGGTGTCAGAATCTTGCAGAAGACTCTAAGTCTGGGGATGACTAGATAGTGCTCGATGAGCATGTGAGTATTTCCTTGACCATGCTTAAGGAGTTGGAAAATGATAACTATAGTGTGTTGCTGTTAATAATTTTCGTAATGTCTCCTTGAAGTCATTATTCTGAAAAGGTCACATAGTAGAGTTATGATAGTTGTTGCATCTAGCATCAAGTGGTAACTCTGGTGCATGTGTGACACTTAGGAGATTATGCTTCTAAATGCATAAGTAGAGTAATTGCTCCTGGTAAGGGTGGGTTAATTTGTTAGTTATGCATGTTGATCCAAGGATAAGGTAAGTGTCTTGTTCACTTTCTTGAAGAACACATATGAATGTTCTATATGATTTCTTAGTAGAAAAAGTATTTGAATGCATGCAATAAAAGAATAGTTATTTTATAGATTTTCTTGGTAAAGGAAATGTGTTAAGGCATACAGTTAAAGATTGGTTATTTTATATACTTTCTTAATAAAGCAAATAGGTAGTTCCTATTAGGAAGATTCCACGTGAGTCTTGTGTGTGAAATGCTTGTCTCTTGTCTATAAAATCCTTGCTAAATATGGCCAAAGTATCTTCTTAAGGAAAGAGTATATTACATATATACATAAATATAGTCTCATCCTAAGAGTATGCATACTTCATGTATGAAGATGCAGGATTTTATGAGAATTTTCTTGAAAAAAAAAAAAATAGAGGTTCTTTCCTTAAAGACACATTAGAATAAGTGTTCATACAAGAACTAAAATCCTTACTTGTTTCACGAAAAGAACTATGTGCATTAAAGCAAAGTAATTGTGTTAGGAGAACACATATTGCATGTTGGTAGCTATTGTGACTTTGGAATTATGAGTCCATGTGTACTTAGAGAAAGTGGTCATGTTAGCTTCCTTGAAAATAATAATCTCTTGGAGAGATTGTCTTGTTGAATGAGCTGTGTTGATTGCTTGATTTTGATGCATAAAGGATAAGTAAACCTTGTTTTTGTATCTTGATTTTTATGCCTAAAGATAGATATCTTTAATAATTTCTTGAAAGGGAATCTTGAGAAATCCTCACGTCAGAAGATAGAGAAATGAGGATTAAAATGACTTCCTTTAAGAAAGAGGTATGTGTTTTGTCGTATGAAAAGATGGTGGTCTTCTAGTGAAGGGAATAAGTGTTGCATACATTAAAGAAGGGCTTATATGATAAGCAATAGTATGCACAAAGATTAGTCATTGTGACATAAGAGTTATGTTCTTGTATGTTAGAGAAATTATGTTTAATTACACTAACGATGCATGACTAAAGCTAGCCATAGTAAACGTAAGATAATACTCCATTAATGATGATTTGAATTGGAACAACAGACTATGGCAAAATTGGGAATGCTGAGAGTATTAACTCAACTGTTGTTGACATTTATACATTGATGAATATTTGCATATGCTTTTATACATGACAATATTGTATGCATGAACATTCTTGGAAATGGAATACGTGTTAACTAATGCATATTTATAACTAACGTTGCTGATGGGATTAAGTAGTGGCAGCTTAATGGCAACAAGAAAACTCATCACATAAATTGCTGCAATGTGAAATGCAATTATAAATGAGAAAGAAAATATTCATGCTATGTCTGGTTAGGATCAGATGGCATAAGAGGAAAGAATTTTCCTGTGTACGCTATGTCTGGTTAGGATCAGATAGCGTTTACTGGCGAGACCAGTGTAATTGCGGTCGAGTAGGACCTGCAAGTGCTTGGGTTGATGACAATTACCTGCCCGGAGGGGTTGATGGTACTTGTCTGCCCAGATTGTGAAAGGCTTGAATGCCTTGGGTTGATGACGGTTACCTGCCCGGAGGGGTTGATGGTACTTGTCTGCCCGGATTGTGAAAGGCTTGAATGCCTTGGGTTGATGACAGTTACCTGCCCGGAGGGGTTGATGGTACTTGTCTGCCCGGATTGTGAAAGGCTTGAATGCCTTGGGTTGATGACAGTTACCTGCCCGGAGGGGTTGATGGTACTTGTCTGCCCGGATTGTGAAAGGCTGGAATGCCATGGGTTGATGGCAATTACCTGCCCAGAGGGGTTGATGGTACTTGTCTGCCCGGAGCTGGGTTGATGTCAGCTACCTGCCCGGAGGGGTTGACGGTACTTGTCTGCCCGGAGTTGGGTTGATGGCAGCTACCTGCCCGGAGGGGTTGATGGTACTTGTCTGCCCAGATTTCCTCTCCCTAGAATTCTTGAGCTGGTTGGCCAGTGGAATTCTATGTTAGACCTAGTAAGGTCCCTATCGAAGAAACTGTCTGGATGTGAAAATGACTCGTTTGGTTATGGAAACCAGTTCCCATGGGTTGGGAATTCTTTAGCCTATTATGATGCTCATAGCTAAAGAAATGAATGAATCAGCTATATGATATGTTGAAAATAAATTCTATATATAGTTGTGTGAAATATGTTATGCACATTTAGCAAGAAATGAGCTTAGTGCTCAATAAGGAGTAATTGGAAATTTTAATTCCTTTATTGTATTATTAATGTTGTGAACATCTTAGTGGGAGCTAAGACAATTTTTGCTTGGTGCAGTGATTGACTGTTTTAATGATTAGAGAGCTAGGTGCTCTTTTGTTACTTCTCAAAGTACTTTGCGGATGTATTTAGTGAGAATTCGTTCAGTATGCACGTGGAACAGTGATTTATCATTTGATGATTAGTATTAGTGCTTTTTAAGTACTTGTAAAAGTACTGTGATTTAGAAAGCATCTAACACTGCACAATTGATTGCTAGTCAGAAGTATTTCATTTGACTCAAAATATAGTGACTAATGTGATTGAATTGTTAGTCATATATTACAGGAATTACTTACCGTGGAGGAATGAAGAGTTTCCAACCACTATTAAAAGGCTTACATGAAAGTATTCATGATTTTCAAGCATAGGATGGTAAGCTATGGTAAGTTGACACAGAGAATTGTTTATTATGAATGAATAAGGACCAGGTGGTGGCGATTAAAAGTTGCATATTTTGCAATTACGAATGCTTATGATTATTGACGTTTATAACTAATGATATTTCTTATGATTATATCATTACTGTCTCGGGTATTGTCATTAATTGGAATGGAATCTTGGATTCCAAAGAGGAAGGATCATCATTGTGTGTGGATTAGATGATTATACATTGAGTACAATCTAAAGTTCCAACAAAGAGATGAACACCGAGGACGGTGTTCCTGTTAAGGGGGGGAGTATGTAATATACCTATTGTGATTAACCCCACGTAAGGTAATTTTAAATTACCAATCAGTTAATCAAACCTGCGTAAAAGTAATTTTAAATTACATATCAGTTACAACTAATTCTTGGCATTGGTTAAATGGATCAGCAGCGAGCACCCTAAGGGGGGATACGGGAGAAGAGAAGGGGATCAGATGGCAGAGAGAAGAAAGGAAAAAGAAGATGTATGCTATGTCTGGTTAGGATCAGATGGCATAAGGGAAAAGCTTTTTCCTGTGCACGCTATGTCTGGTTAGGATCATATAGCGTTTTACTGGCGAGACCAGTGTAATTGCGGTCGAGTAGGACCTGCAAGTGCTTGGGGGTGGAAGAGAGTGAAGAGCTTCCTACGGACGGGTGGTTTGACAAGCATTACAAGTAGGTTGCATACAAGAAACAGGTATGGCCTACTATGATTAAATTAATTACTGAAATGTCTCTTATATGACTGTATGCTGTGTGCTAAAAGTTAGATACAGCAGAACTATCTGATTATCTTTCTTAACAGAAAATAAGCAAGAAATGATAGTTACTGTAATATAGACGGATTGGACTACATTTGCATTTTAAAGAAAAATAACGAAAAGTAAAACCCTTGCATATTTTACTCTGAAGTAACAGTAGTAACGGAGTAAGCAGGTTACTGCTACTGCCGAGATAGCAAAAATATGTTCAATGATAGAACTGTGCAGACCCTTAGATACACATGCATGCCAAAGAAAGGAATCATAGTTTCATGAACAACAAGATCCGAAAGATTATACAGACACCCTATCAAGAACGTAAAATGATGTAAAGACAAGACATTTAGCTATATAAAGATGTTGATACGTCTTAGAAAAGAATGCATGTTATCGGAAACCGAATTAATATTTCGAAACAAGTAAAGAATACTCAGGTATAAAACCTCGGCCAGGAGGGCCGTAAGATCTGTAACATACTTGGAACAGAACCTCTGAAATTCGTATGCGCATATTCAAACCACAGTCATATGTATATGCAAACTATTAACTAAATCATTTGAATAAATATGCCGAGGAATGCGCGGTAACTCTGGTTACAACCATTCTCAGCTAATATTTACATAAACCCTCACTCAGAACGAGCGACCTTAGTTGAGCTAGGGTTCAATCGAGAATGGCGGAGAACACCATAGCTGAAAGCTAGCAAACATAAACGGATATTGCAACATATACCAGAAAGGAGATACAGAACTTAAATCCTTACTCAAAATAGTTGCAATGCATAAATTGCGTAAGGCTGAAAAGAAACCATATAATACATGCCGAGTTCACAAACGTGCCGAGAACAGTATAACGCGTAATTAAATTCAAAATAAATATACAATAGCTTGTAAAACAAAGACGAGCTCGGGATTAAATTATAGCAACAGTTAAATATACAGAGACAAAACTGTATCTTACTATCGGTCATACCATGAGCCGAACCAACACCAGAACTTAGCTGTGCTTAGTTACATTTAAACGAGGGTCCGGACTAAAACAGAGGTCGCCGGAACTTAATATGTAACAACAGTCCAAATACAAACTCAAATAGTACTAAGCCTAAGTTATATAGATTCATAGTATCGAAACCCTGGTGGCATGGCGGCAGAATGCTCATGGGAGCAGGGTACCATGGCTTCCCCTGTTCAGTAGAACAGAGGTTAGCCACGGCGCTGTGGGAAAGCCGAATAAACTCTACGGGAAGCGAAAGAACTCTCATACCTGTGATGGAAAGGGCCGAGGGTTTGAGGGTTGGATTTCCTTCCCAAATTCCCTTCGAATGACTGCAAGCCTGCCCTGAAAACAAAACATGAGAACAAGTAATGACTGAGAACCTTGCCGAGGAGCTGTGAGCTAGTAAATTAAAACGAAAATACCATAAGAATGCTTTTCAGAACTTAACTTAACCTGTTCAGAGACCGAGTTGTATTGGTTTCCTTATGGCATGGATTATCATGGAACCCTGGGGCAGTGAAGATCTAAACAGTCGACGGCCGAATGCGGCAGAGCCGAGAGCTTCGACAGCCAGGCTCTTGCTGCAAAGTGAAAACATTAACCAAGACGCCATAAATCAAACCTTAAATATTCAATCCATAACCCTGATTCGTGGCACACGCTACACCCTTGATCTGAACAGGGTTACATCCACCGTTTGATCAGAGCGAAGAATTTGGAATGATCTTTTTAGCGCGAAGTGTCAAGACAGAGGAGCTAGCCTCGTAAGTCATGCAACTCAACAGCACGCCACCGCACATGGCAAGACAGAGGAGGACCGTTGATCACGCCAAATGGATGAACCACATTAATCAAGGACTGTAATCGACAGTGCCTCACTGTCCTCACTTTAGATCAGAACAGTTTAAGTCAAACTCCAATGCATAAACCTTTAATTCCGCAGTTAAGGAGGTGCCATCTCAGGGTACCGGAGTGCACCGTGGCAGCAAAACCTTGACTCCGCACCTTAACACTAATACAAAAGAGCACCGTTGAATAATCCAATAAGAGAGTTGTGTACATTATATATATGGCATGTAGACCAAAGCGGATACACATAGTAAGTCAATGAATTATTTCCATGATGATTATAACGTGCATGTGGCGCAGTGTAAAACATGTATGTCAAAGTGAAAACCCGTCATACGTGCTATAGTATTATTGCACAATCACTTAAGTCAAATAATGTATGAATATGTGTACACGAGATTTGTTATAACATAAGTGGATTAGTATGTTTTTGTTGTATATAAAGAAATTTTTTTTTTTTACTATATGTTAGAGCGTGACACCTAAGGATGCAAAGTTGGTGACTACTAAGTTAGGTTGTTGCTCCAGCAGTATATAGAATGATAGAAAATTAATTTATGTGACTCACTGCCATACTTTTCATGTCAAGTTAATGTTCTACGGGCCTAAGGATGCAAAGTTGGTGACTACTAAGTTAGGTTGTTGCTGCAGCAGTATATAGAATGATAGAAAATTAATTTATGTGACTGCCATACTTTTCCTTTATGTTATTGTCATGTCATGAAAAGTTAAGTCGTCGCACTAGTCATTTGCAGTATCCATATTTCTATATTAACGCATCAGCACAAGTCTTTTGAACAGTGAAGAGGAGTGAAGTCTTTACAACAGAGGTCTGCAGACGAGAAGAAGAGGAAAATAGCAGAGAACAGTTTTGTATGTTAATACAATCTATTACTACAACATACAAGAGAGAGCAATTACAATGTGTAAAATTTTTGTATTTCACAATAGTGAATGAGCTGAAGTTTCATTTTTAGTTTTTAATCGTTTTTTCCAGCCATAAAATGTTAATATAAAGTATTTTATTTGGCGCTCAGATTTCTAGTTTTACAATGCATCCCCTATTTTACTCTGTTTTATTTTGTTTTACAACATGTTACCTTTTTTAACTCTGTTGTTACTGTGTTTTATTTTGTTTTACAACATGGTACTTTTTTTTACTCTGTTGTTATGTGTGTTGTTACCGTGTTTTGTTTCTGCACATAAATTCTAGGTTTTACCTTTTTCCTTGCAACCAAACTCTCTGTGTTCGTATATGATTTACTAGCTTTACAGTGCATCCCCTATTTTACTCTGTTTTATTTTGTTTTACATGTTGTTACTCTTTTTTACTCTGCTGTTACTGTCTCTTGTTTCTGCCCATAAATTTTTGGGTTTTACCTTCTTCCTTGCAATCAAACACTCCACAGGCTCTCTGCGTTGTATATGATTTACTCGCGGCGCAGACAATTCATCAACATAATGCTATATATGTACGACGCTTTAGAAAGCGAGATTTTGTTTTGGATTTTTTATAGAACCAGCAGGAATTTAATTGTTAGATTGTTTTGTTTGTTTTTGGTCATTTCTTCGATAAATTTTGTTAGAAATTTTATAGAATTTTTTGGAATTTTAAATTTTAGGTCAATAAATTTGGTTAGAAATTTTATTGATTTTTTTTTGGAATTTTAGGTCTTTAACTTACAGTAATAAAGTGTTCATGAGGTCTTAGAATGCTCAATTGTATATGGAATGTATTTTAAATAATTAAAATTCATGACTTGATCCCAATTATATCACCAAACTATATATATATATATAACCTATTTAAAATAACTATATATATATATATATATAACCTATTTGAAATAGTTATTTTGTTAACTATATATATAACCTATTTGAAATAGTTATTTTGTTCTATTCCAGCGGCTACATGAGTTATTTGTTAACATAATATTACGCGTTTGACTGTATATCGTCTGGTTTATCATAATTTTCAGATTCGTATTTTTCTAGGTGTAGTTTAGGAAATGATATTTTTTATTATATTTTTTCAATTTTAATCAAAATTTGATGTATAGTTTTTAAAAATTTGATTTTAAATTTTTTAATATATATAATTGTAATGTTTGAGGGATTTTCAAGATGATAAATCTATTTATACATTTAAAAATGTATTTTAAATATCAAAAAAATTTGAAATTATATTGAGAGATTTTGATGAATTAACTATGCCCTTTTCTCTATCAACTTGTATTTAAAAATATATTAACAATAGGGAAACATTTTACTATTTTGTTTGAATGGAAACTATGCATATCATATAGTTCATAAAAACGTCTATATATATGAAGTCGTTGAAAAAATATATTTTTAAAATTAATATTTTAAATAATTTCAATCTATATTTTTTTACAATTTGAAATTTAACTTCTGTAAATTACACTATCCAAATATATAAAAAAATTATCTAAATATTAAAACCATTCCTACATTCAAAAATACAATTCAAACAAAAAAATTTACATAAAAACAAAAAATGACATAAGATATATACATAACCACCTCTAAATTTGTGATTAAAATGCATCTTACACTAAATTACTGCGAACGGCTCAAGATAGATTATAAATTGCTCTTAATATAATAGATTACTGTGCACTATTAAATACGAATACTCTTGGATTATATTGAATGAATCCATGCAGAATCATAATTAAATAATTAATATATATATATAGCTGGTAAGTATTAAATATACTCTTGGGTTATATATGTATATATATATATCCCTTCTTGGGTTATATATGTATATATATATATCCCTTCGGCATCCCCCTCCTTGCGGTTAAGGTAACGACTTGGGGCATGGCCAGCTCCCATAGTGTGACGGGCAGTGTGTACAAGGCCCGGGAACGGATTCACCGCCGTATATATATATATATATCCCTGTGAAGTATTAGGGTCAGGGTTATGGTTACATCATAAGAGGGCTATATTATGACATCGACATGGTTCTATCTTATAGATAGAAAACTGTGCCTACACCGTGGACGATTAACCAGTTTTGATATGGAATGGCCAGGGACATTCACTCCACAATTAGCCATCACAGTTTCAGAAACGTTCTTATATCCGCTCCAAATCTTAAAAACGCGTGAACTAAAACCACCAACAGTAATGAAATATTTTTATAGCTGTTGCTGCATTGCAATAAACTGTGCCCGGTGGACAATATAAGCCGTTCTGGTATGCAATGGCCGTGGAGATTCTCGTCCACAATCCGCCATCACAGAATTCTACAGAAATTTTTGGTGCTTGGAATACTGTTGTTGTTACGACTCCTATGTTAAGAATGCACGAACTAAAAAGCCACCCCTACTGTGCCATCCACAGTAATGGAATATGGAGTGTGAATATGAGTAGTACGAACTAACCAGCCGGTCAAAGGTATTGCTGATTGTTATTTTAACTATTGCTGCAAACAATAAACTAACATCCAAAGGCTCTCTGCGTTCGTATATGATTTACTCGCGTCACATACTATTTATTAACATAATGGTATATATGTACGACGCTTGTACAAAGCCTATTCATTAACATAATGCTATATATGTACGACTCTTGACAATAGCCAGCACTTTGATTTTGATTTTGTAGGTGCTTCTAGCAGGGCGTAGTTTTAGTGTTACGGATTACTATTTTTTCCGGTCATTTTCTTCGGTAAATTTTGTTAAAAATTTTGTTAGAAATTTCATTGAATTTATTGGAATTTTAATTTTTAGTTTTCTAACTTAGAGAAATAAAGTGTTCATGGCTTTTGAGAACACTCAATCTATTCCTACATTCAAAAATAAAAGGTATCGTAAACAAAAATTGGCGATCTCATCCCGAATTATATTGCCAAAACCCAGAAAAGCAAAGACCTCCCATAGCTAGATTTTGCTACATTCGAGCCGTTGCTTGGGAAATTCGTTAAAATAATACTATTATGTGTTCGACGGTCCTTGAATCTTGAATCCGAGATTTTGAAATGGTTTATCATACTTTACATTCAAGCTGTTGCATGGGCTATTCGTTAACATAATACAATATGTGTACGACGGTCTTTGAATCTTGAATTCGAGATTTTCAAATGGTTTATCCTACTTTAGCGACTCTCAGCGTTGGTAGATGGTTCTACGCGTGGCCGTAGCTAACCATCAATGAAAACCTTTTCCTATGGACATTTTTTTTTATGATACAATAGTGATATGAAATAACAAGTTTAAAGTGACATTTTATTAATTTTTAATTGCCAATCAGATTTACTAAGGTCTTTAAAATTGTTATTTGAAATATTGATCGCTTGAATTCATAACCTTTTGCTTATCAATGGTTTATTACGTTCCCACCAAGTAATAAAAACTGGAACACCAACTGAAAACATCCGATAGTTTCGATCCGAATTTTAATTGAAAATGAGCAAACGATTTATTAAAGGATTGGATAATTTTCGATAACACGAGCTCAATGTTAACTAACAATCTGACAGCGCCCTATTAACCAATCGGATAATTTTGATCGCACTAGTTTTAGAGAAAAACTCTCAATAGATCTGGTTATGAAACTATAAGAATCCAATTCGCTGATTTTCAAGGAAAACTGGCCGGCAAAAGTCGTTTTGGCTTATGAATCTCAGTCCCCTTATTAGTCCCTGCCATCTGGCCAGGGATTATAGTAATCGGAAACCATCACGATGTTAACATTCCCTACCATCTGGCAATGGCCAGGGATTATAGTAATCAGAAACCACCACGATGTTAACGTTAATTGACCTGTTTGTGACCTGCTTCATAGTGTCGGTTGAGGAGTATACCGAATGTTTTTTGGTACATAATAATTTACTGTGTTATTTGGCCTCTTCCTGAGGCGGGAGGCAAAAACATAGGTTATATAGAATTATTTTTTTACAATCAGTGTTTGAGCAGTGTAAAACATCCCGTTAACGCTAGCATTAATCCTAGGCGTTTAATGCTTGGCACATTGTACTGTTTGAGCAGTGTAAAACATCCCATTAACGCTAGCATTAATCCTAGGTGTTTAATGCTTGGCACATTGTACTTTGGGATAATGCTTGGCACATTGTACTTTCAGACGTACAAGTTGTTGCATGAAGATGGGAAGACATGTGCATGTTGCAATGTGTCTACAGTGTCTACTCTGCATGGCACAAGTCCACCTTATCATTCAAGTTCAAGCTGTCAAGCTATCATTCACGCTGAAGCTGTCATTCAAGCTGTGTTTCAAGTAGGGCTGATACAGAACTAGAAGAAGCTAAGCTAACGAACATTGGTAAAATTGATACATACCTGACCAAAGCCATCCCTTCGCAGACCCTGCTTTTCTGTTTCTCTGTGTTAGGGGGAAATCATTCTGTAACCCTGCAATTCTCTGAATCAGGAAGCGTGACTGCAATAATCATGGATCCCATCTCTGCATTGCTTACAAGGGAGTCTCGGGGGCTTACAGCGAGGCAATCGTCATGAAAGCTTACCCTTCCTGTGAGTCCATACCCTGTGACCAGTTCTGGTGGCGTTCATTCCTGCCGTGGCATTGGAAGGCCACAATGTTGGTAATCTCGGACGAAAGCAGAGTGTATTATATATGTAATTACGCCATCTCGCCGAGGTGCACATCTGGTTCCTATCTCTATTTTATGAAGGTGCGAAGCCGCCAGAGAAGAAAAAGGAGGGGCAAGGGCTTTTCACCGAGCTATCAATTAGTCAAGAATTAGTCAGAGCCAGGGTTTATTCTCACCGCAGGGAGTTTGTTGGTTGAAGTTCCTTGCGTGAAAGCGCTTTGCCTGTGGAGGGGTTGAATTCGAATCGCAGGCCGAGAGTGTGCGCCAATCATTTGAGCCATCACATGGTCTTGCGTAGTGCTTCAGTGTCGGCTTCGGCGTCAGTGAGCAGGATGTCGGCTCCGGCGTCAGTGAGCAGGATGTGACTCGGTGGGTCGAGTATTGCCTGGTTCGCCGTCAGATGCGCGAAGCGGATGAAGGGCATCACCTGGTTCAAACAAAGATATGCCGACTCGAGCTCCCGTCAAGGGCGCCTCTTGTCCTGCTAGTGACTGCGGTGAGGTAAAAAGTGCCTAGAGTCCTCATTTTTCCGGAATCTCATGACTCTTTCCTTCCAAATGAAAATGCAGCTCAAAGAACACCCAACTGTGCTCAAGGGACACACAAATTGGATCTGTTGATTTCTTTCTGCGTAATAGGAAACTTAGAAAAGCTCTTACCTCTCAAAGTTTTTTAAGCAGGGTTCGACACTAGCTGTTATTTCTGTGTAACACTTCTCTATGCTTTTTCTGGCAAATTACGAGCTGAAAAAAGGAGAAGGACAAAGGAAATGAAAAGACGGTCAAGCAAGTCCCTGATATGAAGAATTCCTTCCTTTCTTTTCTTCGAGAAGACAGCAGAATGAAAACGCAGTTAAAAAATTTAGTTTAGTTGCTCCTCCTCGGAATCAACCAAGTTATATTGCCATGCCAAATGTAGCAAGCTTGACCATATCCAACTTGCAATTTCTGCTACGTGGTGACCGTCTATAGTCTCGGATTTGCTAAAACAAACATATGGCATTTTGACTATGCAAAGGTACCTTTGTGGATTTGTTGAAACGAACAAATGGCAGTTTGACCATGCATAGATATCGGGAATAGCTACTTCCAACCTATAATATCGTCAGTGGCAGGACATATTGTGCCAGGTTGGGACTATCGATTCCTTAAGGTTTGGACGTAAGAAATCAATCAAATCGTTCTTTTGCTTAAAAAAGAAAAAGGGTGGTAGTCACATAGTGTTAAACGCTGAAGCTCGAATGGACGTTTAACCACCCCACCCTGCCATATGACCGCCAGCTTTAAAATTTCTTTCGCTGTCTCTGCATTTTTTCTACCTCCGAGAATTCTTTGTGCCTGGAGGAAAGCGAATGAGCCCATCTAGGTGTCAGGGCATCCAGCTGGCCGTCTGATTGGACAATCCAAAGGTGGCCTTCGGTCGTGGTGCATAAAAATAGAGATCGCAGCCATCTGTTGCGGATTCTGATATGAAAACTGTATTGAATTGAACGCAGTGAATTTCTTTTACTATTTACCTTCAATGCTATGATGACTAATGCTTTTTTAACTGTGCACTGTTGCCATCTGTTTGCAAACTTCAACCGTCAGATAAATATTCAAAGAATGGTTCAGATCGATCCCCACACTGTTCAATGTTTGGTGCACACAAGACTATGCACTAAATTAATTCATTGCGACATTTAATTAATTTTTTTAATTTATTGCCACATTTAATTAATTTTTTTTTAATTATGCAAAATTAAGCAATCACTTTATTTAAACGTCAACTATTTTTTCAAAATATTATTATGGATAGTTGGGTGTTGGTAATGTGAACAATCTATGCTTATGACATATGTGTTTGAAAGCTTTTTTCCAGCTTGGAAGTTACTGTGTCTTTCAAAACCCACCTCCTTTCTTTTACACAGGAACAGAATAAAACAGGAAGCGGACGGCTGCATATGTGCTGGTCCTTGCATCCCATGACTTCCCGTTGTAATTAACCAGAACCCTAAGCTCTGGTCAGATCGAGTTTTTATTTAATTTGCTTTTGATTTAATTTACCGAGTTGTCTTGATTTTTTGGTTTGCTAGCGTTCACATCATTTATTATTGCCTTGTTTTAGTTCTTCTATTCTTGAAGACCTGTGTGTTTGAAAGTTTTTTTTCAGCTTGGAAGTTTCTTTGTCTTTTTAATATAACTTTTAAAACCCACCTCATATCTTTTACACAGGAACATAATGAAACAGGAAGCGGAAGGATGCATATGTGCAGGTCCTTGTATCCCATGAATTGCCGTTGTAACTAACCAGAACCCTTGCCATTTAATTTGCTTATGATTTACTTACATTTGATTGAACTGTACTGGACACAAACAGATTAATATACAAATAGATTTTTTTGTTTTTTAATACACAAACAGATTCGTCCTCCTTTTGGTCCACTGCGCAAGATGGATTAATTAATGGGATGAACGACTGATTATTTTCCATATTATTAGCACCATCTTCAGCCTCCACCTCCGCATTGAGGTAGGTAGTGCATATTCTCACATTTGCTCCTCTTCTTTCAACAAGAACTATGACATAAAAGCATTTTGTCATTTTTGTAAAAGCGTGGACACAAAAGAATGAGATTTACAACCAGGATTGTGATGATCAACATGTCATCCAAACTCAAGAACGGGACTCAAAGATCCCAACAAAAGACTCTGAAAGATAATCATGTCTTCCAGCAGTGCTGGGCAACAGCTGAATCTCTGAAATACAACATTGATCTGGAAAAATCTCTTGAAATTTCCAATGTACATCTGAATTTTGAGTGCAAGAGGGTGGAGGTTGATTCAGTGTACTTAAAATTAAGAGAACAGTGTTTGAATTTAAGTAGAGATATTCCACATAGTACAGAACAGTCTGGTAGTGGAATTAAAATAATGCCTGGACACTTAGCTAGCCAACGGCATGATGATGAGATTTTTTTACAAGATGATAGGGTTTCTACATCAATAAGTAATGACAATATCAAAAGTTCAATGCAAAGCACATCAATCCAGGAACCAATCAGCGTGCATAATTCATCTCGATTAGATGATGACCAACAAGTGAGATTGGATACTACTCGGAACACAGAAAGGCGAGAGATGGACAGTCAATATCAAGCTGAATTGGTTATGACTGAACAGGAAAATTCAGAGGCAATGGGAACTGGCAATACACAGGATGTGGAAAATAATTTGAACCCTCACCCTAAACAATATCTTGTAGATCAGGCTACAAACCAGGCCAATGTAATTCTTCTTGATGAAGTTGGTGTTTCTAATTCACCATCCGGTCCTGGAGTTGACATATTGTCTGAACCCAGCCTTGGGTAGACCTACCATGTCTACCTAGGCGCCTATCCCTTGGTTCATCCTCCACCCTTCGCTCAGTGCAGGGACTTGCTGCCTCGCAGCTTCCCTTGTTTATATATTCAAATTAAAACTTACTTTACTAACATCACAGATTAACCCTCTATATAAAATACTTTTGAGGTTCCTTTATGAAGCTCTATATTCTAAATATATATTATTAATTAAAAGTTAGTTTAAACTTTACTAACACATTATAGATTAACTCTCTATATACAATACGAACACCTAACTTTTTACTATGATACATGGCACATCATTTCTTTATTATTGTTTTTATTTCTCTTCCATGACCACCAAAGCACTACTCATCTTCTTCTCAATTGTGCGTTTTTAATATCGTTCAAATTCAATGATGATCGTTTTTAATATCGTTAAAATTCAATGATGATCTTATAGTCATATTTCAATATCATTTTCATGCCATTTACAAAATTAAACATCATTTCTTTATTGTTTCTCTTTCATGACCACCACAAGCATTACCCCTCTTCTCCCACATTGTGCATTTTCCAAAATTGAACATGATTTTTTTATTGTTTCTCTTCATGATCACCACAAGCATTACTCCTCTCCTTCCCAATTGTGCATTTTCCATTAAATGATGTTATTATAGTGATATTTTAACATTATTATTTGTGTAATCTACCATTTTTTTAATAATAATTTTAGTGATATTTTTCTTAAAATTACACCACATGGTATTAACTACTCAATATGGGATATCTCTTATTCTCTTTATTAATTTAAATGAAATATAAATTTTCTTGACTAAATCGAATATAAATTCTCCCTCTTGACTAGACACTCTATCAATATATTCACTTGATTATAAAATAAAATCATGGAACGATAGGTTCAATGATTTTTGTCATCTCACTTGAAACAAATATATTTCATCTTTTTTCATGTTTGTAAGTGGATTTAAATTAACAATATTTAATCTTCAATTTAGTTAATCATAATCTTCGTTTTAGTAATCTTTAATTCAATTAATCATATTCTTCATTTCAAAGTTTCTTTTTCATTAATTTTATGTAAACCATAATTTTTCATCTTTCTTTCATTTTCTTCTCAATTTCATTATCATCCTTACCTCTTATCCACAACCGCTTTTCTATGTGATATCATAACATATTTCACAAAGTGGTATCCCAGAGTCTAATAGCATTGGTGTAAGACAAGGATGAAATCTCCCTTCCCTATCTTAGTGTTGTCAACAAGGCACAAGGGAATGCATGGGCACAAACAGCCTTGCATCACATATAAATTGGATATAATCATGAATATAAATAAAATATAAATTACTCGAAATATTACTAACAACAACATGAACATAATACATAGATGCCCACATATTAAAAAAGTATTTAGGTAGAAGGACCAAAGTGAAAGTTATTGTTTCAAGATCTCTACCATTTTTTTCATTTATAAATCAATTCCATAGAATACATATTTGGTACGATCATGGGTATTACCCTAGTTATTGTCTTGTGATACCGACATATAATCCTCCTGGGTTCTCTAGGTAAGTAGCAATGCCTTTGGGCCTTTCTCATCTCTCTCAGCATGGAGTTGGGATTACTCCATCAAATCCTCAATACTAAGTTCCTATCTCCAATATTATCAATTGTGAAAGGGTTATCTAATTGGATATAGGATATTCTAATAAATCCTTAATAGAATGTTTTTGTTCTTAGATAATGATTTTCTAAAGCTTTAACATATCATAATTTATCCATTCAACCATTATTGATGACATTTCTCTTATTTACCATTCATTCACATCCACATATCTCATCGATTCATGTCATCACTTTCCATGTCTTCCTCAGCACATCCCAAATATTCTTTATAGACACTAATAGTAAACGATCTTTTATGTTTCTACATTATCATTTCAAGAATTTCACTGTTGTATAAAATTTCTTCACTACATTATTGGACCAAAACATTTTTACTAAACATTATCTAAGATAACAATATTAGATCCAATTATTTCAAATTTCAACAATTGAAATTTATTCAATTAATTTTTCATTGGATTTATACTATTATTTTAGTTAATATTTAACATAGAATATAATCAACAGTAACCCATCACTCACCCACTGGGTCTATGATAGATGTGATCTGGTGTTATTTTCAAACACTCCTTGATGTGAATTCAGGCACTTCTTGATGTGAAGTCACGGATTCAATTGCTACCTCAATCCAAATCATATATTCGACATGATGAACATATAGTCCCACCAAGCTTACAAAATTAACAACCCATGCCTCATAATGTTATTCATAGTTTTTCATTATATCTATAGTTTCATCTTAATTAACCTTCAACATAAAATATAATCAATAATAATGCACTTCAATACTTTTCATAAATATATTTGTATTTAGTCTTGTTAATTAATTAAATTTTTTAATAATGTGCTAATATTGTACCCTTAACGTATATCGAAATATCATAATGTCTTCTCCAATTTTTACATAGGATTTTTCTTCTCAAATTAGATGAACCCTTGTGAATATTTCGTCTAAAATTCATCACTATTCATTTAAGTAAGTTATCTTTTAGTGGAGGCCCATCCCGACTTTTATATGTTTCCTTAGTGCTCACTGAACAATCTCTACAATCAAATCTAATAGTGCAAGCCTTCGTCAATTTTATCGTTGGAAGCACTATGCGGCTAAATCCGAGACTCAGATCAAAACAAAAAATGACCACAACTTTCTGTGTCTCTCGCTCCTGTTAGATAAAAAATCATACTGCTCGGTTCCTGTCTTGAAATATCGACCTTCCGCAGCTCTGTTTCCCTTTCCAGGTCCTGAGATAGAATGAAATTGTTGACTCTATTAGTTAACATATCATGATAAAAAATCTTGGATCGACCTACGCAGGAGTTTCATGGCACTATATGAACACTTCGATATTTTGAAGGCCCAAGAGACATAGACGCCAAGAGAAATGGGAAATTTTCTCTGTTGATTTGGCACGACATTCGTCAGTTTTATACATAGAGACTTTAAAAGCCCGAATATTCATTACATCAACTATCATTATGATTCAATTCCCAGGAATCATTGTTGACATCTCCATTTAAAAATTAACGATGGAAAATCTATGACAAAAATGGTCAGCTCTCACGTGAGGCTATTTCACAGGCCACTTCACCATTCATTATAAACAAAGTACATACATGTAAACTAATACAAATATGTTGAGAAGTTGGAACAACTTCCTCGTAAATAGGATCTATATCTTAAATAAATCTCACAACTTTAGTGAGACATCATAATCTCAACAAATACTTAATAATATATTCTAGAATTTCTCCATTAATTCCAAGTTCTTCCTTTAATGGAGAAATAGATCAAAGTATAACATAAAAAACATGCACCTTGGTGAGAGCGCCTGCTCATAGGCCACTTCACCATGCATTATAAAGAAAGTACATATCTGTAAGGTAATACAAATATGTTGAGAAGTTGGAACAACTTCCTCATAAATAGGATCTACATCCTAAATAAATCTCACAACTTCACTGAGACACCATAATCTCAACAAACATCTAATAATACATTCTAGAATTTCTCCATTAAGTCCAAGTTCCTCCCTTAATGGAGAAATGGTTCCAAGAGTAACATAAAAAACATGCACGTTCGTTTCAGTCTCAGTCACGATTACAATTTGACCTTAAATATTTCATTTTTACTTTTCTTCCTTAATTTCGTTAGCTACATGATGTAACTAGGCATTACCTCATCAAGTTCTCGAGACCATAATTTTTCTTCAATAGTTAGAGATTTTTCAATACATACATAAGTGGATTTTTGTGTTTTATCATCATCTATACCTTTTTCGGTGGATTTTTGCCACATTAACCTATAGTAATGCCTAATTTCTCCAAGGCTCCACTGCATAAGAATCCCATGAACTTATTCAAATGTATCAATTGTTCTATCAATCTCCATGTCCCCTCCATAATTCATGGATTCTTTACATGTAGCTCTGACTTTTGTGTAGGTTTTATCAAGACATGGTATTTCAATCCATTCTTTAATAAATTGTAGCTCTTCTTCAAAATTTGTTATTTCTTCCTTGTCACTGCTAATATCTACAGATTGAACTTTTCCACTCAACAAATAATCTATTAAATTCTTTTCCTATATCATTTGTAACAAACCCTCACTAGAAATGTTTTCATCATCATATACCTGTTCATAAATTGTAATACTTTTAACAAAACCTTTAGCAACAGGAATACTTTCAACAACACCATCTTCAACTACCTTACTTCATTCCATTTTGAGTTGATTTGAATCTATATTTTTCATTTCATATGCCGCCTCTGCCCTATAATAATTTCTCCTGAATTGTTTAAATTCTCTTCGGAATTTTTTAATTTTACTTTTCCTACCCATTGTTTCTTTCTCTTTTGTCTTACCTCTGTCTAGGAAACATATACAATATATTTTTTTTAAATTACTAGTAACAATTCAGATTGCAATGGCAGAATTAATTACCCAAATAGTATGTCTTTTAGTCTGTCTAGATCAAGACCTCTATGCACAACGATTAAATCTCTAGGTCATGCCCACAATAGTTCCACAGTCGGTAATAATCTACATAGAGATGACAAATGGGATATCTATCTAACATATCGGCTCTCATGGTAGGTCGACTCTCCACGCAATCAACTCCACACACTACTACATGTAGGGGGGTTTAAGACAATATTTAAGACTATTTGAGTCAATTGTCTTAACTTAAGACAAAAAGAAACTTGTGTATTGTCTTAAATATTGTCTTTAAGCGGGTGTCTCAAAATTTAATGTCTCAAAAATTTGTCTCTATAAAGACAATATAGAACACATATTATTATTGTCTCTATAAAGACAAGAATTATTGTCTATTAAGAGACAATTTCATTTGTCTCTCTAGAGACAATTTCATTTGTCTTTGTAGAGACACTTTCATTTTTGTCTCTTTAGAGACAATTACATTTTTGTCTTTTTAGAGACAATAGTTGAGATTAAAAACATATTGTCTCTATAGAGACTATATGTCCATAATTCAAACTATTGTCTCTCTAGAGACAATATAAAAAATATTTAAAAATAAAATAAAATCATTTTAAATGTTCTTTCAAGGTAGTTTCAACATTCAAAGTTCCCAAATAGTGATTTTAATTACCTTAAATCTCTGTTGTTTATGGATACCAACAGAATAAAAAATAAATAAATCCATTATTTTTAAAGCTAACAGCAAAGTAATTTTAAATCTAAATGAAAAAACAATTCTCGAAAGCAACATTGAAAATAATAAGGCAACACACTTATATTTCTGAAAATGCATTCATGTCATTTGAACATGCAGGATCCTCAGTTGGAACTTCATTTTAAGACATATTATGAGGAAAAAAAATGTTCTAGATTTCTCCATCCTACAAGAGGGTTTACTCTCTAACATATAAATTCAAAGCTTCAATCACATTAAATGGTGGAAATTAAATTCATATCCAGTTGTTAAACCACAATTTCAAGACCCTTGTATAATTGGAATTGGCTTCCTTGATAACAAAGAATTGTAATAATGTATATGCATTTGAATCTACAATTGATTGGAAATTCTGTCTTCATGAAGGTTTTACAAAAGATGGAAAATTGACACAAGTCCTGGCAACATGATATAGGCCAATTCTCAAATTATTGGTGACCTACAAAATTATCTTTTCCACTACTAGCTTTCACAATTCGAGTTGGCTCCATCTCTTGTTTGCAGCCCGAGAATTGTTGCAATTGGTAACCAAATTGGTGGTGATCTAGTTCCCGAGGAAGCTTCATATCCAATGAATCTAATTCAGGTAATGAACTATTATGATCAACTTCATAGCAAGCTGAGGTTGTAGAAAAGTCTCTATCACTAGCTTTTTTCTGGGCAGTTAATCATTTCTTGGAGGCACACCAAACCACCCATCCTTCCTCATGTTAAGAATAAAATAATAAATTCATGTAAGGCAAGTTTTATACCATTGTTCAACCATTTCCAAGAGAGCTACTTATTGAAATAAAATAAAATAAATGTAGTGCATACCTGAAATAGAAATGTGTGCACTCTTAGTATTTCTTCATTATCACTTGCCTTGCCTTGCCTGATTCCCCAGAGCACCTGCAGATGCAATAGTAGAGTCATTTTACTTTTTTTATGATAAAAACACCTACCATCTTTATAATAATTAATAATTGAAATAAAATTAAAATTCTGCAAACTTATTAAACTCTCAATATAAAAATGGCTCAAAATCAATATCAATATACTCTTTAATATAAACATAAATTTTAATGATGATACCATCTCTATTTTTGGTTGGTAGCACTGTTTGTTCCCATTCAAAGCCCAAAAATGTCATGAATACTAGTGAAAATACAAGTTAAGTTTCAAACCCTTTTAAAATGAGAGTAAAGTACCTATTTTTCTCTGGTGTGGGATGGAAAGTCTTTGAAAACTCTTCTTAGAAGAGTGAACAAAATCTCTGATTATAACTTGCAGAATCTTAATCAACATCAATACTCAACAAGCATATGGGATTTTCCCTAAATGAGGAGATAGGGGAGAGAGAAGTGAAGAGTTCCACCTAGCCAGAAGATGTGAGATCAAGTGGTGATGGAACTGGAAAACATCAAATAGAGAAGAGGCAAGTTGGTTCAAAACATAATAAATGTCCTCCTTCCCAGTGAACTACTCAACTAGATGGTACTCTAGCTATTGCAATAAATCACAGAGAGAACTCTCCCACAAATTCCATTACTTATTACAATAATAAGTTGGGAAGCATGAGAAAATGAGTTCAATGAAGAGAGGATGAGAAAAATGAATCTTCATTCAAAAGGGTTGGTGGTTTGCTTTCCCCTGGAGGGTTGGTAGTGTCGAGTATCACCAATCTGGTCTATTATGTTAAACACCATGGATTACAACATTACCAAAGTTGGTAGTCTAGTTCACAAAGCCCCAAACATGAGGAAAACCAGGAGGATGCGAGGTAGACCACCCAAGTGTAGGGAACAAAAGAAGAAAGGAGGAGGACCCTCTCCTCATAGGAAAAAGACAAGGGTGGCAACAGATATTGCTACCTTCTAACTGAACCAACATTCAGTAGTGAGAAGAGAGGTTGAGACCATGGATGATAGCGTCAAGATTATAAGAGGTAGAACCATAAATGTTGAGATAGATGTGGGGATTGGGAAACCTATTCCAAATACTAGCTTCTCTAGAACTAGGGAGTCTAAGTAAACCAACATTGTGGATCCTTATGTTATCTTTTTGGTTACTTCCAAAGTGTTTACAGCATGCTTAAGGGTGCTTCACATGATGTGGAGATAGTGTGTTAGCTACCCTTAGTTGAACTATGATGGGCATACACATTGGATACAGCTTCCTCATCGATTGCTACAACTTGATATGATGGATATGCGGCATGCTTTGTTAAGAAATTTGACATCTATATGGTTTGGTGATATTCTTCATGTAGCATGTTACCCACCAAAAGTGGGTAAACCATAAGTGAAACTTCTTATCCTCATTTTGACAGCCAGACAGCCGACAGCCCAATGATGGTTAGCACATAACATTATGCCACAGTTTTCCACCCATTGCTCCAGTCAGATCTCTCTCCCATCTAGCATTCTTCTTGAATGAAGGTGGCTCATATTTTGGTAGGTACTCAACCATTCTAGCAATCATATATTTTCATAATAATGTTATGGGAATATTAATATGGATCATGAGGCAAACTGGATGACTGACCAATCTGGATTGTATCCTTGTTCCCACACTTCACTTGGGAGGTTAGTATTTGATTCCAGTCCAGTGAGACCTCCTCTGAGGCCTTATGGTTTAGGAAGGGCACTATTGGGGAGACATTGATTGATAGAGCACGTCCAAGGTAATCCATACTTACCACTTTCCATATTTTCCAATTATCCATCTCCCATCATTGGAATTGTCCCCCTATATCCACATCCTTAAGTCAAGGACAGAAAACTTGGCCCGGAGGTTGATGCAGCTAAAAGAATGATAAAAGAACATAAAGCCACAAGGAAAGAAAATGTAAAATGCAAAAGATGGTTGGGGCAGATTTAGCACGCGGACAAAGCCTAGCATGATCTCCACCCTTCTCATTAGCTATCACCTAGTGCCTCAAGCATTTAATGCTTCAATCTCAAACAAAGGAACTCTTGAATGTCCCAACCTCGATGAGCGAGAAACTTCTATATATTAAAGGAGTATTGAAAAGGCATAAAGAAAACTTGGGCTCCTAAGCTATGCACCAAATAAAGATAAATAATTAGAGGTGCACCACGGGGTGGAAAAAGCAGGCCAAGAAAAGGGATAACTAATTTTAATTTCTAAGTACCATTTTCAATTTTATGTTTCTTTGCAGCGCCCCAAAAATTATTTTACCCCGCAAATTAATTTTCTATAGTAAATAAATTCTGAAAACTACAAAACAAAAATACTCTAGTACTTTTAACTCGATAATTTTGCAGCAGAAATACTCTGAAAAAAATCAAGCAAACAACAAAGATTTTACCCTCCAAATTTCTCTTCATTAAATTTTTCTCATAAAAAATTAAGGGCTTCCTTACCAAGGAGGATGGCCCTTTGAAATACACAAAAATACAACAAATGAAACTTGGCAAAATCGGCCCATAGAAATCAAGAAATTGATCTCTGCTCGCAACCTATTGCCTAATTTCTCTATCTTAATGGATCATGTTATGTTTGAAAACAAAAATAATGGTGCATCTCAAATATTTGATCTTGATATTGATCTTCAAATCGCATTGCCGAGGTGGATTAAATACAGGATCTGAATGCGACTAAACTTGAAAGTGAATATATTCTTGGTTTTTTTTCAACTCTTTTATAATTCTTTGAATCTATTATACATTGGAATTCATTGTTTTAGGTTGGTAGTTCCATTGGTTGGTTGGAGCTAAGGTTCGTTTTTCCATTCACCGTAGTTTAACTTCAAAGCCATATTTCACCGTAGTAATAATGATCTCTCAGCATCTGCTAAATCAAAATTACTGATATATGTAATTTTCCAGTTTTGGAAATATTTCAATAGTATTAGAATAGCCTGTTTAAATATAGTTTTTTTTAATTGTATATGTAATTTCAACAGCCTAAGTTATTAATAAATGGTATATCTAAATATATAATAAGTGAAACAACTACCATGACCTTGCCTATACTTCCATAAAATCGATTTTATGGAACACATTTTCCTTTACTCCATCTCACATGTTACATACCTGTAACGAGGATCATAAGGTTCACATAATTTATACTCGAGTAGGGTAAAAAATAATTTATACTCAAGTTGTTTCTATTCCTCATCGATATTTAAATTTCCAAAAGACATGTTCAACATACCCATGTATACAGGCTAGGCTATATGTTCTAGTTAGAACCAAATACATATCCTTTGGAAATAGATATATGCAGTAAAAGTTGCTTAACCAACACTAAACAGTTTTCAAAACATCACATTCACCTTTCTTACATGAGAAGTAGTCTATTACTCAACTGAAAGGACAAAATGGTCAAATTATTCAATGCAATCCTTCACTACTATACGTAATACATGAACATGCTTTTGGTTGTTTAATATGCCCCTCTATACAGACCTCTAAATAAACTAAATGAATTCATGAATGGTTAGATAACTGGAATAAAAAGGTAAAACAGATATGATAAACAAGATAGATTTACAACATCTTCAATATAACATAAGTCGATGCCTATTTGAATTGCAAGGAATGTAATAATTTATTCCTACAACAAAATCACTATGGTACAGACTATATTCGATACTCTTACTTGAGAAGATTACCCTTTCCATGTCATACTTTTACATGTCTAGAACGGCATCTCCATGTACACATCACAAACCTCTTGATACACTAAAAATGAATTTATGAATGGTTAGAGAAATGGTATAAAGAAGGAAAAATAGTTATCTTAAACAAGAGAGGCTTACAGTATCTTCTTTATTTATAATATTTTGAATGCAAGAAATTATTCTTATACCGCAGATAATACCCATGTGCTAATCCCTGAAGCGGAAAATCTGCTTGAAATACATGTTTAAATCACTAGCCGCATCTTTACTCTTGGTCCTATTTAAGGTATCAAGAGCTCCAAAGTCTTACCAAATACAAAGGAAAGGCTATCATTGTGTCAACACATAAATAAAGGAAAGACTGTCAACACAAAAACAAAAACTTTCAACACAAAATCCATTTAGTGTTAGATCAATACAATGAATACCTTTGCCAGATGCAACACTCTAGACGTGTGACCTATAAACCTCTCTTATCTTAACCATATATCGATATTTCTATAAGGTCAATTGGTTCTGGCTAAATGCATGTGAGCATATAATACCCCTGTGCTCATTCTTGAAGGAGGAAAATATTCTTAATGGATATGCATGAGATGCATATTAAAAGCACCACCTGCATCTTTACTCTTTGTCTTCTTTAAGGTATTAGGAGCTCCAAAGAATTTCAAAAACCTAAGAGTCTCATCTCCTGTAGCCAATGAAACAGTGTACCCATCTAGACTCTGAAAATACAAAACAAAGGAAAGATTGTCAGCAAAAAGGCTAAGACTGTCAGCACAAACCCATGTAGTGATAGATCAATAGAATGAATACCTCTGCCTATTTGAATTGCAAGGAATGTAACAATTTATTCCTATAACAAAATCACTATGGTACAGAGTATATTTTATACTCTTAGCTGAGAAGATTACCCTTTCTATGTCAGACTTGTACATGTCCAGAACGACATCTCCATGTACAAATCACAAACCTCTTCATACACTAAAAATGAATTCATGAATGGTTAGAGAAATGGTATAAACAAGGAAAACTAGTTATGTTAAACAAGAGAGGCTTACAATATCTCCTTTATTTATAATATTTTGAATGCAAGAAATTATTCTTATACTGCAGATAATTCCCATGTGCTCATATCTAAAGCGAAAATCTGCTTAACGAATCTGCTTGAAATACATGTTTAAATCACCAACCGCATCTTTACTCTTGGTCCTCTTTAAGGTATCAAGAGCTCCAAAGACTTACCAAATACAAAGGAAAGGATGTCATTGTGTCAATGCAAAAATAAAGGAAAGACTATTAGCACAAAAACAAAGACTTTAAACACAAAATCCATTTAGCGTTAGATCAATACAATGAATACCTCTGCCAGATGCAACACTCTAGACATGTGACCTGTAAAGCTCTCTTATCTTAACCATATATGGATATTTCCATAAGGTCAGTTGGTTCTGGCTAAATCAATGTGAGCAGATAATACCCCTGTGCTCATTCCTGAAGGAGGACAATCTGCTTAACGGATATGCATGAGATACATGTTAAAAGCACCAGTCACATCTTTACTCTTTGTCCTCTTTAAGGTATCAGGAGCTCCAAAGACTTGCCAAAACCTAAGAGTCTCATCTCCTGCAACCAATGCAACAGTGTACCCATCTAGACTCTGAAAATACAAAACAAAGGAAAGATTGTCAACAAAAAGGCTAAGACTGTCAGCACAAACCCATTTAGCAATAGATCAATAGAATGAATACCTCTGCCTATTTGAATTGCAAGGAATGTAACAATTTATTCCTACAACAAAATCATTATGGTACAAAGTATATTCGCTACTCTTACCTAAGAATATTACCCTTTCCATGTCAGACTTGTACATGTCCAGAACAACATCTCCATGTACAAATCACAAACCTCTTGATACACTAAAAATGAATTCATGAATGGTTAGAGAAATGGTATAAAGAAGGAAAACAGTTATGTTAAACAAGAGAGGCTTACAATATCTTCTTTATTTATAATATTTTGAATGCAAAAAATTATTCTTATACCGCAGATAATACCCATGTGCTCATACCTGAAGCAGAAAATTTGCTTAAAGAATATACTTGAAATACATGTTTAAAGCACTAGCTACATCTTTAATTTTGGTCCTCATTAAGGTATCAAGAGCTTCAAATACAAAGGAAAGGTTGTCATTGTGTCAACACAAAAACAAAGGAAAGATTTTCAGCACAAAAACAAAGACTTTCAACCCAAAATCCATTTAGCATTAGATTAATACAATGAATACCTCTGCCAGATGCAGAATTATAGATGTGTTACCTGTAAAGCTCTCTTACGTTAACCATATATGGATATTTCCATAAGGTCAGCCAATTCTGGCTAAATCCATGTGAGCAGATAATACTCCTGTGCTCATTCCTGAAGGAGGAAAATCTACTTAATAGATATGTGTGAGATACATGTTAAAAGCACCAGCAGCATCTTTACTCTTTTTCCTCTTTAAGGTATTAGGAGCTCCAAAGACTTGCCAAAACATATGAGTCTTATCTCTTGCAGCCAATGCAACAGTGTACCCATCTAGACTCTGAAAATACAAAACAAAGGAAAGACTGCTAGCAAAAAGGCTAAGACTGTCAGCACAAACCCATTTAGTGATAGATTAAAAGGATGAATACTTCTACCTATTTGAATTGCAAGGAATGTAACAATTTATTCCTACAACAAAATCACTATGGTACAGAGTATATTCACTACTCTTACTGAAGAAGATTACCCTTTCCATGTCAGACTTGTACATGTCCAGAACGACATCCCCATGTACAAATCACAAACCTCTTGATACACTAACAATGAATTCATGAATGGTTGGAGAAATGGTATAAAGAAGGAAAAAATTTATGTTAAACAAGAGAGGCCTACAATATCTTCTTTATTTATAATATTTTGAATGCAATAAATTATTCTTATACTGCAGATAATACCCATGTGCTCATGCCTGAAGCAGGAAATCTGCTTAATGAATCTGCTTGAAATACATGTTTAAATCACCAATTGATATGTAGTATGCTTTCGAACCATAATGTAATAAAATTTCTAGAAAGTACTGAATATCTATGTCCTCTTACATACTTAAACCAATTCCCCAAAATACTCAGATGAAGACAAGTTGTCTAAAGTCGTCCCTAGTGCATACAAAAGGCTAGGAAATCTTGAGCAGACTTTATTTGAAGCATAAAATTTTTCGATGTCTAGAACAGAATGTTAAAATTTCACTACATGGAAAATAGACTTGCAAACTTAAGGAACTCTCAAAACTACTTCTGTGTGATAGATCTGAAATCTCAAATGCTAACTGAAAATTGATAGAAAAACAAAACAATTTACAGCATTCAAAAAATCATCTCTATTTGTCTTTATTAGCTTGGGAAAGGAAAAACAGTGCACACACTCTCTGGTAAACTAAATGGATAACAAAAACAGCAGTGACACCTTAACTAGTGCATCCTAATCAAACCCTAATTCTACTATAGGGAAGTGTACCCGGGCTACATGCACCAGATGCTTATAATATATCACCTCAGCTATGGAATAGTGTGTGCTAGCTAAGTCTGATACACATGGCATTCTAATTTTAGAACTCTGGTAAACTAAATGAATAAAAAAAGAAGTAGGGACACCTTAACTAGTGCATCCTAATCAAACCGTAATTCTAATCTAGGGAAGTGTACATAGGCTATGTGCAGTAGATGCTTATAATAGATCACCTCACTTGTGGAATAGTGTGCCCTTTCTAAGTCTGATCCACATGGCATTCTAATTTTTTAACTAAACTGGACAAAAAAATCACATCTAAGGCTGGCACATGCATTTTTCAGTAGATTTGCAGCAACCTCAGCTCAACCATATATTAGTAGCCAAGTTGGACACTAAATTGATGTCTGATCCCCCCTTGTTTGTGAGACAAGGGATCTCATCCACACACCAATTTGACTGCTAAAGTCTATGAGACATGTTAGAGAACCTATCTACTTTTTGTACACTGACGAATCAGCCAAATTTGAATCTGAATCTACTGAAAACTTCAAAATATGTATCATCAAAGTAGCCTAGGGTTTATTGTCCATTATCTGAAAGTTCTTCAGAATATCAATTGCTTACTTACTCATGTTCGAGGACCATCTCACCTCAACTCAGCGAAACCTCCAAGGCCAAGAAATAACACATGAGGTTGATGTCCTTCATGTCAACTTCACTTGCCAGTTTCTTCTTGCACCATGGGATAGAGTTCTTTAAACTAACTGTTAGGATGAGGTCATCTACATACAACACAAAAATAAAAATATCAATTTTATCATAATCAAACAAATAATACAATTTAGGACCTGCAACAGTCTTAGTGATGCCCATAATCTGTAAGTACTCATCAATCCATGAGTACCAAGCACATGGAGGCTACTTTAGCCCAGAAAGGGCCTTCCTCAACTTGCATACATGGGTATCCCATCCTAACAAATATATTATATCTGAACCGAAGCTGAAACAAAACCATGAATCACTCTTCCTGCCACCTGCATCTCTGGCCCAGTCAAAATCCACTAAAGCATGCAGCATCTCAAAGCACTATGCCAGTGTTCCCTTTAATCACCTCGCATGCCTCAGACCATGGACTAGATTTGCAGAAACCTCAGCTCAACCATATATTAGCAGCCAAGATGGACACTAGATTGGTGTTTGAGCCCCCCTTGTTTGTGGGAAAAGGGCTCTCATCCACACAGCAATTTGACTGCTAAAGTCTACCAGACATGTTAGGGAACCTATATACTTTTTGTACACTGACGAATCAACCAAATCTGATTCTGAATCTACTGATAACTTCAAAATATGTATCATAAAATTAGCCTAGGGGTTATTGTCCATTATCTGAAACTTATTCAGAATCTCAATTGCATACTTACTCCTGTTTGAGGACCAACTCACCTCACCTTAGTCAAACCTCGAAGACCAAGAAATAACTCATGAGGTTGATGTCCTTCATGTCAACTTCCCTTGCCAGTTTCTTCTTGCACCATGGGATAGAGTTTTTTAAACTCTGTTAGGACCAAGTCATCTACATACAACACAAATATAAGCATATCAAATTGATCATAATCAAACAAATAATACAAGTTAGGACCTGCAACGGTCTTAGTGATGCCCATAATTTGTAAGTACTCATAAAAAGAACAAAGTATCTTCAAAATTTGTTTTTTTGCACACAAAATTGGTTTATCTTTGGACCCTCACAACCTAGTTCACTCCTTAGAAGCTAGAGCAATGCACGTTCAAGTTATTAAAATTTAACACATATCAATCCTTTTTGTCCTCTTTTTGGGAGGCGCTACATTAATTGTGGGTGTGGAATGCTCATCACATTGAACACCGTCCTCATTATTTTTGTCTCCCATTCACTAAAATTCAACAATGGTTTCCTACCAAGGTTCATGAATGACAATTGAATGATTGTGTGCAACAAACGAATAATCATGTGCTTGTATCTCGTCCCCATGCTCACTCCCAGATGTTTCACCTGATTCTTATACACAACAGACTTTAACTTGTTAGAATAACATTATACCTCCAATTGAATTATTGCATTATTCATAAAATATTATAAACAACTAACCTCATATCCATAACGAGTAATTAATTTTTCCCCTCGATTTATCATGTGTTGGCGAAGACCTTGGGAACCATGTAATAAAGCATATTTTAAGTCTTCCTCTAAAGCTTCCTTTTGAAATTGGTGAACCTACATTAACAAGGATAATCATATTTATAAGGTAAAATAACTAATAATATACAATTAACTCAACGTGACCATGGTTACTTTGCCTAAAATAGAAAATATAATAGATGGAAATATCACTTACCATGGCACCACGAATACTATTATATCCACCAGAGCATAATTTGTGAGATCCAATTTTTGACACCCTTGCTTGGGTTTCTTTTCTTGTATCTCAGAGTCATCTCTTAGCTCCTCCTTGTGCAGATGGTGTATAGTTTGGATTTTTGAGGACGTTCCTCTTAAACTTGGCATCTTTCATAAGTTCATCCCACGTCACTTGGTCTGTGATCCAAGCTGGACGTGGATACATCAAGTTTTTTCTCAACTTTGACCTTAAATTGGACCTCTTTGAGTGCATCTATTTACTTGCAATCTTTAAAATAAGTTCCTTATCAAATCCAGGATTACCAAATGCTATTACTACATCTTTAAATAGTTCCTTTTTTTGGCATTGGCTTGTTTCCTCCAATCCATTTGGATGGTATTTCCAAATAATTGTTCTACACGACGAAAAATAAAGTGATAAAATTTCAACCCCATTTCATCCTTCAAGAGATTTCCTTCTGAAGTGAGCAAGATTGTAACTTCTTGCATTCCTTTTGTGGTCACCAATGATATTGTTGTAGTCTTGGGGATTGAGGAAGATGCCCTTATAGGTACATTAGGCACTTTGTCACTTACTTCCTGCATTTACAATGAAATTGTGGAACTGTTAAGAACCCAACCAAAGTATTAAACTATTTTTGATTTCTAAAATAATTATCCTAAACATAACAAATGAAATTATAAAAAAATAAAATAATTTTACCTGTTGATCTCTTACAGGAGCTACTCTCTCCAATAATGACATTTCCAATAATGGAATTTGTTTAATTATTTCTTGTCTGATTTGAACATTTGTAGGAATACTTGGTAGGAGACATAACATTCTTGTTTATGAGTCTATAAGACTCCTCAAAGAAACTTGTTCTGGTCCTGGTGGGAGAATTCTGACTGGACCCACATTTGATGTAAAGGGCATGTTATGGGGTTCTGGTCTAGGTGTATATGGCATAACATGACCCTCTATACCAACAGATTGTATACTTGTTGGAGTCACCCTAGAAACATCCCGCAAGGCACAAATATAAAGAATAAGATGGAATAATAGATGAATAATGTTGAAATATGTAACTAGGTTCAGTCTTCATAATGAGATATGTAATCGCAATTCTGCGTAATTTATGTAAAAAAGGAAAAAGAAAATTATTTTTGTTATGCTTGACGCATGGGTTTCATCCTCAAGGAATTTTATTCTAGATCAACCTCCCATTGTGAGCTCTTAAAATTTTGTCATTGAGTCGTTGTCATAAAGACCCATTTCGGCATGTTACATATTGCAAAAAAAAAATTGTTTGAGTCAAATAGAGTCAAATGACCATCCAAGACCAATTCGAAATGTTCCATAAGCAACCATACTATAACTTGATGGAACACATGAAGAAGCAAGTCCCATTATAGAATGACAATATCTCGGAAAACTCATTAAAAGAAGGTCATGAACATGGCAAATGATCAATGAAATGTATAGTACTGTTGCAAAGAATCATGCAACCAAAATAATAAGCACTACAGATAGCTGTCCATGAGTTATGCATAATAATTTTCTTTTAAAGGGTCCATCATAAGATGTAGTAGGGTTGAATTTGTGGGTTTATATTTTAAGAAATACCCTAGTATTTAGAAACCTTAATCTTAAGGTATTTGTTCCCTATGATTTGATTTCTAGGGCATGGGATAAACTTTAGAATGACATAAAGGGAAAAGAGTATGATCTAAGGTTTGAATTTAAGAAACCCTAAAATGACCTCTTGACTACATAAAAACCCTAGAAAAGTAACTTGACATCATGTTTTGGAATAATATATTGCTTGGGTTACTTGCTAAAATAGTATTGCACGTACAAGAAGTAAAAAACAGATGGGGTGATCCATTGAAAGGCATGATGTAGCTCTTGGTAACCTCATAACTCATGGAGTCGTTGTGAAAAAACTTTATTAAATATATGCCCTAGATTTCTCAACAAATAACATAATCAAACCCACACAAACAAATGGTTGAATCTTACATTTTACGTAACATTGGATGTATATGGGGGCATTAATGATCCTTGCATGCCAACAATAGGTGTATTGAGGGGCATAAATGAATCCTACATGCCAAAAAAATGCACACTTAGTAAAAACACAAATATTAATAAATAGATATAGTGAAATAAGTTAACTAAATGCACAAAAATATTGATCAAGTTTTACCACTAGCATTACCTTAGATGTATTATAAGGTGTTATAGGGGTTGGAATTACTTTAGCCATTGTCTGCATTCCACAAACATAAATTAGCATAATATAATAAGGAACATAAGATAATTGAACCTATAAAAGACAATATTCAAGCTTACCTCATGCATCATCATAGCAACGTCTTTCCCTCGTGCATTTGTTAACATTTCCATAAAATTAATGAAAATCATTGAATCCCCCATAGTAGCATCAGTAACACCCATGGGTACATTCTTAAAAAAACACATAATAACATAAAAATAAGAAAACCTTGATCAAAAAACCGATATGAAAATAGAATCGGTAACACAAAATATATGTCTTTCAAGTAAAACCTTAAACATCCAAATTACTTGATGTTCATTACAATTAAAAATTCATTACTTAACTTGTAAAGAAAAATTATATTGTAGTGAATCCTTACAACCATCTTAAAGTAAGCATAGTGATAAAAAAATGTCATCCTCACAAGTAAAACAATAAACATTCAAATTACTTAATGTTCATTACAATTAAAAACTCAATGCTTAACTTGTAAAGAAAATTGTATTGTAGTGAATCCTTAAAACTATCTTAAAGTAAACATAGTGATAAAAAAATGTCATCCTCACATGAAATATCCTCATCTGATGTCATATATACCCCATCATTAATAGACCCTAAATCCACAAATAAATTAATACCATCATTTTCATAGTCTTCATCACCTTCAACTACAGTAAATTAAAATCAATGAATTCATCATCTTCATGGAGTTGATACCCATGTGGTTGCTCATGTCCTTCAGACACTTCAGTAAAATCATCCTGGTCTTCATCTTGGTCATATGCATCATTGACAATAAATTCTTCATCATCTCCATCTTGGCCATCTATGTTTTCAGGGGGAACTTCTGCATCTTCAAGTAAATCATGGTCCTCTACATCTTGAACAAATGTTACTCTTCATCCTCTTGGATCATAATCAATCACAAATGATCAACCAGGTTGTTCTAAATTTGGAATGAGAAAATTTTGGTGACATTGACTTGGAAACACATAAGGTTCAGAAGTGGGTTCAAACCTAGATGTATTGATCATATGGAATCCATTATTATGGAGCAAGATATTTTTTCCTTCTCCCACTTCAATAAGCTTCTACCATTCAACACAAAAAATAACTTTCTTGAAAGACATAAAATCAAGCGCTGTAATGTCCTCCAACACTCCATAGTAGTGAAGTGTTCTTGTCATTCGTTGTCTATCATTTGCATGTGAACGACATTCCACTTCAAATGATGTTGAAATTCCACAATCATAAGTTTTTCTCTTTTCATCAACTTTTCTGATGCGAAAATGATGACCAAAATTCCACATTCCTTTGTAATATATTACCTAAATTCATATAAATATTAACTAATTAGATTCAAGGATATTAAATCTAACAAAAACTTTATTAAATATATGAAATATATTAATATATATCACCTCCCCATTTATAGATCCTTTAATGAAATTCAATTGTTGTTGTGTTACTCTATCATTCCCTTTTATTGACTCATGTTCAATATTGGTTTTTAGCCAATTCCACGAGCATCTCTCTGGCCACTTTCTTTCATGGCTTGCAGGAAATCCTTGAGTAGTGTTTTCACCTTGTCTATTATATATATTGGCCCATGCGTTTTCATATTATAATTTATTTTTTTCAGTGTACTTCTCCATCCATTCCAACATAAATTCAGAATTGTATGCAACATACAAATGTAATGCCCCCCACGCCTTAGCATCTACAATGAAAAATGTATTTTTTCAATGAATTAATAATTATTTAAAGCCATGTAATATAAAACTTAAGATAAAAATAACTCCTAACATTTTTTTATACCTTTTATCCTATTTGAAGTCCCTTCAACCTCTATTTTTTCTCCTTCAAATGATTGAGATTGGTTATAATTCCATAATCGCGGAGCTTCAAGATGCAATTGAGGTAAGTACTCACTCAAATGAACCATGGCCTGGAAAACCATGTACCCCTCAACTATGGACCCTTTTGGTCGAGCCTTTTGCCTCACAATTTTTTTTAAGACCTTCATATATCTCTTCCCGAGCCACATTGTTTGAATATGAATAGGACCACACTATTCAATCTCTTCTACTAGGTGTACAAGGTAGAGCACTTGAGAATTAAAGAAGCATGGATGGAAGCACAGTTTAATATCACACATCAAAAGTGAAACATTCCTCTTCCAATACTTCAAGTCATCCTGATGTATCTCTTTAGATGAGACCCACCTACAAGTATTACAATAAAGACTTGTTATTTCTTGTAAACTAAAAGTAGAAACTCATATAAGGGCATAACCAATGATGCACTTCAAATGATAAGACTAATGGAAGAGTATGCATGATGGATTGAAAAATACCTCAGATATTTACATAATTTGTAAATAGTCAAAGTCACATTGTGGTCAAAAGTACTTGGTAATGCTGCAGGCAACACATACTGCATGACCATTAACAAATATCCATGTTCAAATATGCATGAATTGATATTATCACTAGGATATACAATTTGCTAATTAAGTTTCCAGCAAATATAACATGTGACAACATTACCTTTATCCAATTGTGCCAATCATGTGTTTTTAGGCCTGAGAACTCTAATCCATCTCTTGTGAATAAGTTTTTTAATGTCGCACCAAAGCCAGAAGGAAATTTCATGCTTTTCATAGTAGAAATGACGTTTTCTTTCTCATTTGATGTAAATTTCCATGGAGCATGAACATATGAGTTGTCTTCGTGCAACCACATATTCGGAATGATATTGGCAACTCGAAGGTCCTTTATTAACTTATTTGTGCTTCAATGTTATTTCCATTTAGATGTTTCCACAAGCATTCTGCCACATTTTTCTCGATATGCATAGTATCAAATAGATGGGCTATTGGCAAGCTCTCATAATATTCTAATTTGTAGAAAATAGAGAGTCTTTTCATTCCTAGGGGAAAACTTGTCCCTTCTTTTTTGTCATACATCACTTTCCACCTAACAGGGTTCACCTTTATTGGCTCCCTCATTTCCACTTCTTTTCCATTGAACTTATGTTGATCACGCACTCGATAGCGATGATTTTTTGGTAAGAATTGTCGATACTCATCATAGACAGTTTTATTGAGATCCCTTGACGGCCTATGCAACAATTTTGGCCCACGTGATGGAAAACCATGTTTCCCCTTTGTTTGTTGTCCTAAAATAAGATTGGAACCCATATTTAATAAATACTAAAATGAACATAATAGTTATAAATGTAGTTTATATTATATTACCACAACAAATAGAGAGCCCTGGGGCATCATGAATTGTCCAGATAAGAATCGCATGAAATAGGAAGTTTCTATTATTGATAGGTCTTGATACATCAAGCATATTTACACCATCCCATAATTCATGAAGCTCATCAATGAGGGGCTCCATGTATACATCCATATCCTTTACCTGATATTTCCTTAAGTGAACAAAGAGTTCTTTATTAGGATTAACTGAATTGAAATATCTTTATATAATCTTCAAGAAAGCATTGTGTTCACATGTTCTAGTACCTGGTATGATAAGAGTTAACATTGCATGTTCCTTTTTCATTTCCTTCCAAGGGGGAAGATTGTTGTTTATAATTAACAGTGGCCAAATAGAGTATGTTGTTCTAAGATCTCCAAAAGGATTTACGCCATCCATTGCTAGAGAAATTCTTGCATATTTTGGCTCTTTTCTCAAATGTGGCCATTTTACCTCAATATCCTTCCAATATTTACTATTTGCAACCATACGCATGACACCATCTTGGCTCCTCCCTTGTGCATGATGATCCATATATTTTGCCAACTCCTTGCATTTGAACATTCTCTCAAACCCTGGCTTTAGTGGAATGTATTGTAATACTTTATAAGGAACATTCTTGGATAATTGATCTTGACAATACCTATTTCTGTGACACTTTGGGCATTGTTGTAAATTTGCATTATTTCCGTAATACAATATATGGTCATTTGGACATGCATCATATGTCTTGTATTCCATTCCAATGTCTTTCATTATTGAAGATACTTCTCTATGAGAATGACGAAACCTATTGTCCTTTAGAAGTATTTTGTTTGCCAAAAGTATCCATAGTGCAACAAGTGATTCTTATAAGTATGCACAATATTCAAAACTTTTAAGACATCTAGAGCATTAATTTATAGGAATATCAATCCAACCTTAATATATTAGTAAAGCATGTGTTTGTCAATCCATTTGCAACCTTCAAGTTCAACAACAACATAAGTGTCGCCAATGTAGAAGATTCAACATTTGCATAAAGAGGTGTCCTAGCCAAATGAGCTAGGGGTGAATCAACAACTTCTTCAAAAGATGTGTAGAAGTCTTGGATAAGTTCATTGACACCAGCCTCATTTATCTGCGAAGTGGCTTCATTCATAAATTTGTCTTTTCTTCATCTTGAGAGTCGTTATTATCAATATCTTTCGTTGGTTCTTCAGGAATATTTGGAATCGGAGGCGACAATTCATAAATAAAAAAATCAAATGAAATGATAAAAAATAATGTATTAAATAATGTGGATATTTATTTCTTATAAGAATAAAAATTTGTTAATTATAATGTACCTCTTCTATATAAACTCCATGGTCCAATCTATGGATACCAACAAGCCTTTGCTTCTTTAGTTTCCTATTTTGGCACATTTTTCAACTCTAATATATCATTTCATTGAAGTATTCATCTGTACCTAGAGTAGGTCTTGTTTCCTGTTCAGCTGAATATTTAGATGACAATGTGCTATTTCCCTGAATGCACCATGTTTTTTAAACAGTAAGACTACAATTTTTAACTTGGGTATTACTTCTTTTTCAAGAGAACATGACCAATGAATAAACCTAGGGAGTGAATCTATGAATATGTAGCTTTTCATTGTATTTTTTAGCTCTTTGATCACTTGATTGTTTGTACTTTAGTTTTTTTTTTTTTTTTTTTCAAGGTAGTGTTTAATGCTTCTGTAGGAATTAGATATGAAAAAAATTGAGATCTAGGTTCAGAACCCTGAACAAAACTCTACCAATGTGTTGAGTGAGCATTGAAGATCTATCCAACACTTTCAGGCAAGCTTATCAGAGTGTTCCAACAAGCATCTAACTAGTCACAAACAAACTTTTGAAGTATCGTTTTAAAGTTATTTCTAAGAATAAATCCAACCTATAACTAAATCAACAACATAAATACTACGAATACCAAAAGCAACATAAATACCTGGTCTGCCATTTTGTATAGAATAATGTAATAGAAATATGCGAAGAAAATTTTGTGGACACTAGTTAGGATCATTACATAAATAAATGTTGAAATATATGACAATGTGTAAAACCATAAAATTATTCTAAAATATGTTGGTTTAAACTTTTGTGCATATAATACTAATTTCATTGAGGCATCTTTGTGATTAAAATGCATGTAGTGAATGTAGACCAATTCAAACTTTACAAGCTACTAAATTCACATGATGTAGTCTTACTAAATTTACCAACATCTCTATAATATTTCTCAAAAAATTATATATATAAATACATTCTTTATATATATATATATATATATATATACGAGCATCATCTCGAGTTGAGTGGTGGAGACCTAGAAAATCCTCCATTGCACTCTGAAAAAAACATAAGTGTATTTGAAGACTCATTAATTACTATACAAAAATGTTATAAGATGAAGCATTTCAGGGGGAATGACTTTCGTCCAATATACCACTGAATAAAGATCCTTTTAGATAATTTTGAGAGTTTTTATCTCTACCATATTAAAATGGATACCAATCGATTAGAATATGAACAAGCCAATATTGGAGTTAACTTGGCACAAGGAATGATTGTGGAAGACCAAAATAATCTATTTGTATGCCATATCCCATGATTGTACCCCTTCAAGGTAGGATAGTCCCAATGAACCTTATTAAGAAGAAATTAAGTTATGGATGAAGGAGCCCACTAATTAGGAAACTAGGTGGAAACACACAAGGAATATGGAGAGGTATCACGACAAGTGGAGAAACAATGATAAAATATTAACTTCCTATATCAGGGTCAGACCTGATATTACTATATCAGAGTTGGATTGGTCACCTTTGTTAATGTGTGCTCTCAAATTGCTTGTTTTAGCAATGGATCTTCAAATTAATTCTGAGCGAGGACATGATGTAACCATTGAATGTCAGCAAAGCTCCTCTGCAATTGTCTCGGGAACAGAAAAAGATATAAAGGGTTGGATACAAAATTTAAAAGTGTAGTTGATTATTATTAGAAAGTGAATAGTAGACAGTATGGCCTCAGCTTCTGGGAATTGTATTGATAAATCCCTATCCCTCAACATTATTCATATATCCTTTGAGATGTGGTGTGATCAACACTGTTGACAATTGAGGGTTGAGACATGGTGTGACAGTGATTGACACCATTCTGTTCCCAAGACTCTAAATCATACGATGGAAAATTTTGCATGACCAACAGTATCAGGGCAAACTCTCCCTATGCTTTTGTTTAGGATTTATATAACAAAATTCAGAAGTTGGATTAAAGTGAGCGATTGCAGAAAATTAAATGAAAGTCTGGTTGGTTGACTCTCTGCAACTATGGATTTACACAACTGAGATCCATATTTAGAAGAGTCATCTTTGTGGGCTTTTTGGTGGTGCTAGTTGTCTTCTTGAGTAGCCCAAGTACATGATTGACTTTGCATTTTAATCATGCTCTTGAATATGCCTTTGATGGAAAGGGCTAGATGCTCCCTAGATTTACAAAAGAGGAGGGCATACTAAAAGCCCTAAAGATAGAGTAACACCTATCCCTTAGCATTTATGATATATCCTTTGAGACATGGTGTGATCGACACTGTTGCCAATTGAGGTTTGAGACACGGTGTGACAATGATTGACACCATTCTCTTCCAAGGACTCTAAATCATATGATGGAGAATTCTTCATGAGCAACAGTATCAAGGAAAACTCTCCCTATGCTTTTGTTTATGATTTATATAACAACATTTAGAAGTTGGATTAAAGTGAGAGATTGCAGAAAATTAAATGAAAGTCTGGTTGGTTGACTCTATGCAATTATGGATTGAAAATATTACACAGTTGAGATCCATATTTAAAAGAGAATTAATCATGCCCAGCTCACTGAGCGAAATTAAGATTGGGAGGACTAGAGTTGCTTTAGCTGGAGTCATCCTTGTGGGCTTTTTGGTGTGGCTAGTTGTCTTCTTGAGTAGCCTAGGTACATGATTGACTCTTCCTTTTAATCATTCTCTTGAATATGCCTTTGATGGCCAGGCCTAGATGCTCCCTAGCTTTATAAAAGAACATGGCATACTAAAGGTCCGGAAGATAGAGTAACACCTATCCCTCAACATTTATGATAGCTGTAACTAGGCAGCCATGGATGTAACATCCATCGAGAAGGGTAGCTGCCACTGTGACAACATATGGATCACTACATCTTCTTGCTATTGTAAATTATGAGATGCTTTAGAAGAAGGGTTTACATTTATTGTCAGAATCACCCCACCCCACGCAACCCAACCCAACCCACTATATATTCACACTAGTGAAACCAACGAGGTTGCATATATGGTGCTCAACAAACAAGCAGTGTTCCTAACAAACAAGCATCATTTTGTATATAAATTATTTAAATAAATTATCATCAGTTTATATTAAACTATGAAATCAACATTTGAAAAGCAATGCATATTAAGCATATTAAGCATGCATGGAAACTAATAATCGGAGTCCAAGGAATTATTATGGTAGATGAAGTGATATGGTGTGTTGCCTTAGAAGAGCACCAATATGCAATAAAGAACCCTCAAATTTGCTAGGAAAATGAAAAGACATAAAATAATTGGTGGCAAACGGGGTAGAAAAACCCAGAATTCTGTTTGTGCTCCCGAAAATGGTTGAAAACCCTATTTTCTAGACCTAAGACAACCTTGTAAATACTAATAGCCAAGGTAGGAAGAGTCACACTGATATCATGTTGAGAACACAGATAGAAGATCTATAGTGATCTCTTCATCAAAATCTAATACAATCATGTAGAAACCCTTCAGATTTACTACGGAATTTAACAAAACAACAATATTAATTGTAGCAAAATAGCATGAGAGAGAAAAATAGAGAATTGTACTTGGGTAAATATGGCACTGGATCAAAATAATCAATGAATATGTTGTACAAATGAGTGTGCATGAATTTATTCACATCCTTCTAGGGTTGGGCACTAGTGCCAAGAGGGTGACTAGGCCAACCTAGTCATAAATAATAAAGTGGGTAGCTTTCCCATATGTAAGCAAATACATCAGGTAGTGGGTCGCCATGTGGTCTTAAGTGGAGATTACCCATACTCTAACAATTAATCAATGCTCAAGCACAGATTTTGTATCAGTGGAATTCTTGAATCATGAAGGCTTTTATGTTACAGAAATAGTGTTATACACATCAACACTAGCTATAGTGACAATCCATAAAGATGAATAATGCATAGATCTGGCTAGAAGGTTTTTTCTCTCTAACCTCTGTGTTAGAAAAAAAATCTGACTCAGATCCTCTTTTGGGTAAGAGATGAATTTTCTCTGGATTATATTACAAAGGGCAATGCACTGTCTTAAATTGTTGTCACATCATGCAAAGTAATCTCTCTGTAGAATATTGGGTTTATGTGTTGTCAACCATAGGGTTCTAACATTTAAACTGCTTTATATTATTGTGAAAGGTAATTTCCCTTGGTATGTTTTAACATGTACTTGTTAGATTTGTTTATTATCTAGTCCCCTTATTTATCTAATGTGATAAAATTCTGCCATACACTTACTGTGATTTAGTTTTCTGATACCAATCACTTTAACTTTAGAAGATGAACATGCCAATATTGGAGT
This sequence comes from Pinus tabuliformis, assembly GCA_031772625.1. Classification (NCBI taxonomy): domain Eukaryota; kingdom Viridiplantae; phylum Streptophyta; class Pinopsida; order Pinales; family Pinaceae; genus Pinus; species Pinus tabuliformis. The sequence goes on from CM062810.1 coordinate 948,450,422, forward strand.
TAACTTGGCACTTGGAATGATTATGGAAGACCAAAATAATCTATCTGTATGCCATATCACATGATTGCACCCCTTCAAGGGAGGATAGTACCAATGAACCTCATTAAGAAGAAATTAAGTTATGACAATCTGCATAAAAATGTTTTCAATTCCAAGAAAGAGAGTCTCGAGGATCATCAATTTTGGATGAACGAGCCCACTAAGCAGTAAACTAGATGGAAACACATGAGTATGGAGAGGTATCAGGACAAGTGGAGAAACAATGATAAAATATAAACTTCCTATATCAAGGTGGGACCTGATAGTACTATTTCAAAGTTGGATTGGTCACCTTTGTTCATGTGTTCTGTCAAATTGTTTGTTTTAGCAATGGATCTTCAAATTCGTTCTGATCGAGGGCATGATGTAAGCATTGAATGTGAGCAGAGCTCATCTACAGTTGTCTATGGCCCAGACAAAGATATAAATGTTTGGATACAAAATTTCAAAGTGCAGTTGATTATTATTAGAAGGTGAAGAGCATACAGTATGGTCTCAGCTTCTAGGAATTCTATTGATAAACCCCTAAACGGGAAACTCGAAATGATGAAAAAGGAAGTCTTAGAGTTGATATCTAATATAGGAGAGAATCTAATCAGCAAGAGTCGTTCCCACTTTCTTTTGATTTCAAATCAACTTGGTGATCTGAAAAAATATGTGGAATGCCTGCATGCAACAGTGGATTTGATAATCACCAAAATGGAGAAGTTGGAATACAAGGTAGAAAATTTTGAAGCGAAAGTGGAAACAACCATCATTAAATTTTTGAAGGAGGTTTCTGGTCTCAGCGAACAACAAAATGTCTCAAACAAAGAGCATCATCTGGAGCTTAGTGGTGGAGACCTAGCAAATCCACCATTGCACTCTGAACAAAACATGCACCTGTATTAAGATGTCTCCCAAAATAATACAAACTAATATATCTGGTTGGTTGACTCTATGCAATTATGGATTGAAAATATTACACAACTAAGATCCATATTTAAAAGAGAATTAATCATGTCTAGCTCACTGAACAAAATGAAGATTGGGAGGACTAGAGTTGCTTTAGCTGGAGTCATCCTTGTGGGCTTTTTGGTGGTGCTATATGTCTTCTTGAGTAGCCCAGGTACATGATTGACTTTGCCTTTTAATCATGCTCTTGAATATGCCTTTGATAGCAAGAGCTAGATGCTTTGTAGCTTTACAAAAGAAGAGGGCATACTAAAGGCCCTAAAGACAGAGTATGGTGCTCAACAAACAAGCAGTGTTCCCAACAAACAAGCATCATTTTGTATATAAATTATTTAAATAAATTATCATCAGTTTATATTAAGCTGTGAAATCAACTTTTGAAAAGCAATGCAATGTTTACATTTTAAGGAATCCTTCTTAATTATCCAGAAATGATGTATCTAAGAATAATATTATTCAGCTCTTAAGGAATAAACTTTTGTTAAAACAAGTCGAATTAAAAATCAATGTGTTTGGACTTGCTACTCAAATAGTTGCACTTAATATCTTTCACTGATGAAGATATAATCCTATCTCCATTTTGGAGGTATGATAATAGGGTTGGAACCCCTTTTCTGAAGAGGAATTAATACTCCTTGCAAGGTTGAACTGTTTGATATCTATCATAAGGAATATGAACATGCAAGAATAGGTACAATAATGGGAAATTTAGCTACTAGTTGTCCATATGGTACTATATATCCAGACTATGTTGTTAGCTTAACAAATAAGCATATTAAGCATGCATGGAAACTACTAATTGGAGTCCAAGGAGTTATTATGGTAGATGAAGCGATATGGTGTGCTACCTTAGAAGAGAACCAATATGAAATAAAGAACCCTCAAATTTTTTGGGAAAATGAAAAGACATAAAATAATGGAGAGTACTAGTGGCAGAGAGGGTAGAAAAACCCAAAATTATGTTTGTGCTCCCTAGAAAATTGTTGAAAAGCCTATTTTTCAGACCTAAGACAACCTTGTAAATAGTATTGGCCAGGGCAGGAAGAGTCACACTGATATCATGTTGAGAACATAGATAGAAGATCTATAGTGATCTCTTCATCAAACTCTAATACAATCATGTAGAAACCCGTTAGATTTACTGCAGCATTTAACAAAACTGGATCGAAATAATCAATGAATATGTTGTACAAATGAGTGTGCATGAATTTATTCACATCCTTCTAGGGAAGGGTAGAATATTGGGTTCATGTGTTGTCAACCATAGGGTTCTAACATTTAAACCGCTTTATATTATTGTGAAAGGTAATTTCCCTTGGTATGTTTTAACAGGTACTTGTTAGATTTGTTTATTATCTAGTCCTGTTATTTATCTAATGTGATAGAATTCTGCCATACACTTATTGTGATTTAGTTTTCTGAATTTAATAAACTTTAACCGACAAAATCCCAGAATCTAATCATTGCACTTTACACACACTTTCCTGGTAGTCCCCTTCCATAACTGCTCTTATACCTGGATATGTGTTTGTTCTCATCTTGCCCAAGCAATTGCCAGCAAGGAAGATTCTACTAAGGGTTCTTATCCTGCATCGATAGGTTGAAAGAATATCTTTTACTTGCAGATTCATCATGCAATCTTAGTAGTTGGTAGAGGAAAAATGTTTATGCATGCTTATGCACCTACAAATTCCAATTACGAAGTGATCATAATTGATAGTGTCAGCATATGTAATGGTACAAACTTCATTCCTGCTTAATGATACTGCTCATCCAAAACTAAAACAACATGTGTTAACAGATTGCATAACAACTGGTACTTTAAATACTGAGGTAGAGAGAGTTGGTTATGAAGAAGGTTGTCTTCCTTCTGATTGGTATTTTCAATATCAATCTTTAGAGGGACAAAAAAAATGAGAAAAGTATCCAAGAAAAATTATGACTAGGAATGGTCAAATATAGTTTCTACAAGATATGCAAGAAATTGCAAAAACAATCATTAAGCCACCAAGATATAGTTTTTATAATCATATTAATAAAGCCTACAACTATCTCTGCCATATTAGAATGGATATCAATCAGTTAGAAGATGAAAAGGTCAATATTGGAGTTAACTTAGCACAAGAAATGATTGTGGAAGACCAAAACAATATATCTGTATGCCATATCCCATGATTTCACCCCTTCAAGGGAGGATAGTCCTAATGAACCTCATTAAGAAGAAATTAAGTTATGACAATCCACATAAAAATGTTTTTAATTCCAAGAAACAGAGTCTCGAGGATCGTCAATTTTGGATGAAGGAGCCCACTAATCATGAAACTAGATGGAAACACATGAGGAGTATTAAGAGTTATCAGGACAAGTGGAGAAACAATGATAAAATATTAACTTCCTATATCAGGGTGAGACCTGATAGTACTGTTTTAGAGTTGGATTGGTCACCTTTGTTCATGTGTGCTCTCAAATTGTTTGTTTTAGCAATGGATCTTCAAATTCATTCTGAGCGAGGACATGATGTAAGCATTGAATGTGAGCAGAGCTCCTCTGCAGTTGTCTTGGGCCTAGACAAAGATATAAAGGGTTGGATACAAAATTTAAAAGTGCAGTTGATTATTATTAGAAAGTGAAGGGAAGACAGTATGGTCTCAACTTCTGGGAATTGTATTGATAAATCCCTAGACGAGCAACTCAACATGATGAAAAAGGAAGTCTCAGAGTTGATATCTAATATAGGAGAGGATCTAAAAATAGAGATTCATTCCCACCTTCTTTTGATTTCAAATCAACTTGGTGATCTGAAAAAATATGTCGAATGCATTCATGCAACAATGGATTTGATAATCACTAAAATGGAGAAGTTGGAATACAAGGTAGAAAAGTTTGAAGAGAAAGTGGAAACAACCATCGTTAAAGTTCTGAAGGAGGTTTTTGGTCTCAACGAACAACAAAAATGTCTCAAACAAAGAGCATCATCTGGAGCTTAGTGGTGGAGACCTAGCAAATCCACCATTGCACTTTGAACAAAACATGCACCTGTATTAATATGTCTCGTAGAATAATACAAACTAATATATCTGCTTGTTTGACTCTCTGCAATTATGGATTGAAAATATTACACAACTGAGATCCATATTTAAAAGAGAATTAATCATGCCCAACTCACTGAGCAAAATGAAGATTGGGAGGACTAGAGTTGCTTTAGCTGGAGTCATCCTTGTGGGCTTTTTGGTGGTGCTAGATGTCTTCTTGAGTAGCCCAGGTACATGATTGACTCTGCCTTTTAATCATGCTCTTGAATATGCCTTTGATGGCAAGGGCTAGATGCTCCCTATCTTTACAAAAGAAGAGGGCATACTAAAGGCCCTGAAGACAGAGTATGGTGCTCAACAAACAACCAGTGTTCCTAACAAACAAGCATCATTTTGTATATAAATTATTTAAATAAATTATCATCAGTTTATATTAAACTGTGAAATCAACATTTGGAAAGAAATGCAATGTTTACATTTTAAGGAATCCTCCTAAACTATCCAGTAATGATGTATATAAGAATAATATTATTCAACTCTTAAGGAATAAACTTCTGTTAAAACAAGTTGAAGTAAAAATCAATGTGTTTGGACCTGCTACTCAAATAGTTGCACTTAATATTTTTCACTGATGAAGATATAATCCTATCTCCATTTTGGAGGTATAAGAATAGGGTTGGAACCCCTTTTCCTAAGAGGAATTAATACTCCTTGCATGGTTGAACTGTTTGATATCTGTCATAAGGAATATGAACATGCAAGAATAGGTACAATAATGGGAAATTTAGCTACTAGTTGTCCGTATGGTACTATATATCCAGACTATGTTGTTAGCTTAACAAATAAGCATATTAAGCATGCATGGAAACTACTAATCAGAGTCCAAGGAATTATTATGGTAGATGAAGCGATATGGTGTGCTGCATTAGAAGAGAATCAATATGCAATAAAGAACCCTAAAATTTGCTAGGAAAATGAAAAGACATAAAATAATGGAGAGTACTGGTGGTAGAGAGAGTAGAAAAACACAAAATTTTGTTTGTGCTCCCCAGAAAATGTGTCGAAAACCCTATTTTTTAGACCTAAGACAACCCTGTAAATATTACTGGCCAAGGGAGGAAGAGTCACACTGATATCATGTTGAGAACACAGATAGAAGATCTATAGTGATCTCTTCATCAAAATCTAATACAATCATGTAGAAACCCTTCAGATTTACTATGGCATTTAACAAAACTGGATCAAAATAATCAATGAATATGTTGTAGAAATGAGTGTGCATGAATTTATTCACATCCTTCTAGGGATGGGTAGAATATTGGGTTCATGTGTTTTCAACCATAGGGTTCTAACATTTAAACTGCTTTATATCATTGTAAAAGGTAATTTCCCTTGGTATGTTTTAACATGTACTTGTTAGACTTGTTTATTATCTATTCCCCTTATTTATCTAATGTGATAGAATTCTGCCATACACTTAATTTAATTTAGTTTTATGAATTTAAGAAACTTTAGCTAACAAAAACCCAGAAGCTAATCATTGCACTTTACACACACTTTCCTGGTAGTCCCCTTCCATAACTGCTCTTATACCAGGATATGTGTTTGTTCTCATCTTTCCCAAGCATTTGCCAACAAGGAAAATGCTCTTAAGGGTTCATATTTTGCATCGGTAGGAAGAAAGAATATATTTTACTTGCAGAGTCATCATGCAATCTTAGTAGTTGGTAGAGGTAAAATGTCTATGCATGCTTATGCACCTACAAATTCCAATTACGAAGTGATCATAATTGACAGTGTCAGCAGATATAATGGTACAAACTTCATTCCATCTTAATGATATTGCTCATCCAAAACTAAAACAACATGTATTAAAAGATTGCATAACAACTGGTACTTCAAATATTGAGGTAGAGGGAGTTGGTTATGAGGAAGGTTGTCTTCCCTCTGATTGGTATTTTCAATATCAATCTTTAGAGGGTTAGAGAAAATGAGAAAAATATCCAAAAAAAATTGTGACTAGGAATGGTCAAATATAGTTTCTACAAGATAGGCACGAAATTGCAAAAATAATCACTAAGCCACCAAGATATAGTTTCTCTAATCATATTAATAAAGCCTACAACTATACCATGAAAATAATCCCAATGCCTACAACTATACCAATGCCTATAGCTGTGCAAGGAAAATAATACCAATGCCTACAACTATGCAAGGAAAATGATCAAATTGAAAGGAAAATTCCTGTGGAAAATAAACCCTCTGTTGTCTTCCTTGAAACTTCTAGCTCAGTTTCCAGTTCCTTTGCAAAATAACAATGAAAGCCCCAGCGTATAAAAACTAAAACAATTTGGCGCCAAAATGATTTTTGGCCTCTACACCAAAAAAATTTCAGTGGTTTCAGTCGGCTTGTTTCCATTTTAAACTAGCCTAGCCCGTTGTTTCCTGTTGTTTCCCACTAAGTCGGTGCCCCTCTCTCCCACTTTTCCTATGAATTATGGTCTTAATATCTATCTTCAACCACCCACCAATAAAGGATTATGTGCTCTAGTACCCTGAATTCTAGTAAGGGGTATAACCATTGGGCGTCATGCCGTTAATTCTCATCACAGAAAACCTCGCCTTGTGGCTTTCAAACCCTAAGCGTCTCTCAAACCCTCATCTCATGGCTCTCAAATGTTTGTGTTTGTCTCTCCATTTTCTTGACAAACCCTCCATTGCAATGGGGCAAACAAGGCCCTCCTTTTGCGCATAAATTCTGATATTCCTAACACAGGCCACCACAATCCGCTGTGCATATTTACAGAACCCTCAAATAATGTAGAGAGGGAATTCAATCCAACACAGGCTTAGCATCACTAACTAGCATCACTAACTCGAGACAATTGCACTCCAGGAGAATATTACGCACAATCAACATGCCCAATGGCATTGTCACCATCTTCGTGAATCAAATACAGCTGCAAACATTTATCAAGATTTTCCAAGAGCAAATTCTTCAGTTCCTTGAAACCCTCTCTCAAACTCTCCAACTCGTTATACTTATTCAAAGAACTCCGATTTTTCCTCAGAGTCGAAGCTGCCTTTCGGATCTAATTTTCCACAACCTCGATCTAATTTTTTCACATTTTCACGACCTCCCCTTAAGGCAGGTAGAGATTTTAGGTAATTCATGAAAATTCCTCACAATCAATGACCAATTTCAATAATGATGGGTCGCTCTGCCAAAATCAATTTGGGAGCCCAGCCGTGGGTACCTAATAAACGCTTCTCTCACAGGAAAACCACAACTTAAACATTGCTCTCATAGGAAAACCACACCTTCGACTGTCAATTCCCAACTTTTAAAAGACAATTTTGTAACGTGCCCTGTTCCTGTAGATACTTATGATTACAAATTACAAATTTTGTCTATGCTAGATACCCCATATGATTACAAATTACAAATTGTATATTTCTACTCGTTTGCTTTTCATGTTTTTTAATAATATTATAATATATTTTATAACTAATACATTCATATAAATTAAATGATTGGTAAAGTGAGATAGACATTAATTTATAATAAACATAAAATTTCATTATACATTTCACACTATTAAAATTAAAAAATTCATAAAAACTAAACTAACCTACATCCACAAAAAAGGTACATGAACACCACAAATGATCATTGGTGATATGTGTCATGCAATTAGCTACTGGATTTCCATAAAAATTTGGGATATTCAAAGGAAATTTAATAGGCATGGGTGACCAATTTGGGTTATAGCATATGTGATGATTGATTAGCTTATCCAAATCCAATATATGAAGAAACCCTAAAAATTGCAACTAATTTTGATCAAATGGATCTAGGAAAAATGATGACCATCACATGGACTTTATCATCTTCCCATAAATCAAATTTTAGAGGTTGAATCAATACCAAAGGGATTTATTACTCCTATGGTTCTAGGGTCTTGGGAAAAAAATAATAGAAAAAGGATTATTTCCCCTAGGTGGGTTTTTCTTATGGACAAAGGATCTCCAAAAGGCATCGCTACCAATGGTAACATATCCATCTTTAAGAGTATAACTCCCCAAAACCAAAACACCCCTAGTTGTAGGGAACAACGAGACTAAAAGGTAATATAATTTCTCCTAATGACTATTTTCCCTATTGCAACAAGGAACAAATTTACCATATTTGTGTGAATACTAGGTTGTGTGCACTACATAATTGTGGAGTGGGGGGGCTTGTGAAATCCCCATGTTCTAACCTTACCCTTGTAATGATAATTTTGACTGTAACACCATTGTGGAGAACCATGAATGAATGGAACTCTAATTAAACATATGGAAATTATCATTTAAAATAAATTAATTAACGCAACGAAGGAAGGGACAAACTTACAGATGTTTGGTTTAAGCGAATCTTACCTGCTTGTGTATTTTGACAGCTTCACCCAACCAAATTTAATACCTAAATCCACTTACTCTCTCACCTAGACATGACCCGTACCTAGTCAAATTAAATGTAGAAGTTTCTTGCAACCAAAATTAGCCATGGTGTGACATATTTAATGTGATGCAATTGGGGTTGAATGATGTTGGAAAATTTCACTAACATTCTTGATGAGATTGGAGTAAGGTGGTTGAGGGTTAGAAGTGCCCATTATTAATGTTATCTCTCACCGGTCGAGGAGACAACACTAGAGGAGAAGGCATTGAAGAGTTAAGGTAGTGCTCTCATGGTTGTGCCAAGAGACAAAGGAGAAATTTTACATATACAAACATTAGAAATGAATTATTTAGTGGTTTGTTTTCTTAACGATAATATAGTAGCTTATTAGTTCACTAATCAAATATTTCTCCACCATCACCTTCAAGTCAATGGCACAGTCGATAGATCTCATCACATCAGAACTTGCATGACCATTACATCCCTTATTCTAGGTGAGTGGATCCTCCATCTAGAATAGGGCTAAAGACAACCGGGCACTAAATGAGGACTATCATTTTTGGGATATCAGAAACAACAGTAAACCTAGATTTTGGGAGGAGGCCTCGATGCAACACCCCAAACTTAATATAGAGGAAATTCTATGTGATATTCAAACCTTCACCACCCATCTAGGTGTGAAGAAAGTTAGATAGTTTTGGTAAGACTCCAATGGATTGACGAAGTGGATATTTTGGATGTCTCTGAATCATTGGCTAGTGTGGGACTTGCCCTTAGATTAGGAAGACCTCACCCTAATTTTGTGTAAGTGTCCTATTCTGAAGAAAGGAAAAATAGACAAGCTTCAGTTGGGGCACCTTTCAAAAGGTATGTTCTCTCTTAAAGAATCTTATTCAACACTTTCTACCTCATCTAACCAAGTTCCTAACCCATTATGGAAACAAATCTGGTACTCAAAGTTGTGGACCATGATTTAATCTTTTCTTTGTCTCATTTGGCATGGAAAGATCCTTACGTGGGATAAAATTAGGAAAAAAGGCTTCTGCGGCCCCTCTAAGAGCCCCAATTTCATCTTGTGTAGTTTTAGTTCCGGTCAAGTGGGAACTAGTTTTTTCTGGAACAAATGAGTAGTAGTGTCCTCTTCGGTCCATTTATAGGATTCTTTGTTGCTGGGTGGAGCCATTGGAGCGAAAATATTAAGCTCTGGTTAATGTGTCTCACAGGTGGCCACTTTAGGTGAGGTGCATACTTCTGGCTCATGGTAGGTGGTTGTTTTTTCTGTATTGCATGTACTCGGCACCATGGGGAATGGAGGTTCAGCCGGGGTTGGTGGTGTCTCCTTTTGTACGGTAAGTTAGAGAAGTATCAGGAGGGTGGTATTTTGTTCATTCTAGTGGATCTGCGAAAGCCATCCATGCACCCTATTTGTCGCTCGGGGTATAAATATTTCCTTCAATGTTGACAATGGAGTCATCGAAGAAAGGATTACATAATCTTATATCCTAGGTACAAGTGTGCATGTTGGGTCCAGACTAATCACACTTGAAATTGATGAATAGACATGAGGATTTTGTTAAATATTATCACCATGTTCATATGGATCCAAACATATTTCCACCAAGATACTATGTCATCCATAACCAAAATATCATCCACATAGATACACAAGGTTAGTTATTGATATGGAGTTATGTACTCTATGGTATGTACAAGTATTATTACACCAGAATGTCACGACTAATCATTAATGGACTTATTTTACCAAGGTCCCTTAAGATTGTGGTAAAAGCTTAGCATGAAGAATTAAAGTGGAACTTCAAAGTTCAATTTTCTGTTACTATGACTAGGTTAGGTGTGACTAGGTTAAGTAGGAGGCGCCATCTGATATCCTGACAACAATATCAGTAGATTTTACCGAACAACTATCTCTTTCACAAAGTTTCTCGATTGAGGCCTTAAATTTCGTCAAGGCCTGCTCACATTGCTTAGAAGAACAGAATATGCCATCCTCAAAATCCTCCACCTCCTCAAGTTAAAAAATAATATTAGGGGAAGGAAAAATTATTTTGAATCCTAACACACAAATAGGATTTTTGCTACTTGTTTCATCAAGAAATATAATTCTATTAATGAAGCAAGATGACTATGTAATCAAAAAATGTTAACGCTCAAAATAGTTTTGTGAAAAATTTCCATTACCTAAGCAGAACATATAGATGAAGGAGATACTAAAGATGAGACTCCCATAATAGGTACAACTTAACCTCCACCCATCAATATCCCATTCTAGTAGTTTGATTGTCCCTCTTTAATGCATCCATCACTACAACACATGAACTCTTGAAGCCTAATATTTTCATATATTGAAAAGTCTTGTCAATATATTGTGTGTAATGTTAAGATAATTTGTGATCCCATTTTAATCATGAATTAAATATTCCCATCCATTCTCTACTTTATTTTGTACAAACATGAGAGGGAGACATGAAAAATTGACTTATTAGTGACGTGACTTCTAAATAATCCACAACATCATAAGATGATCCATAGTAACATCACTAAAATTCAACCCATATTTAATAGTTATCAATTTAATAATTCATTATATAGTTTAATATATGTTATTTTCTAAATAAACCATGTTTGATAATAATTTTGTTAACAATAACAAGAAATATTATATAATATAATATAGTTGTGTTTTTTCATTAGCAAAAACAAAGTTGATCATATTTCTATTCGATTTGAAAAAAATACACATAGTAGATACTTATAGCATTCACAAGGAATTGGGGTCATTATATTATCAATACAAATTTCTATCTCAATATTTAAAATTCCAACAAAAATATTAAGAAGCCCATAACCCTTTATAAAATTGATTGTAAACATCTAGTATTTTAAATATTTATAATTAAATTATACCATGATAAAAGTTTAATTACTTCCAATAAGGAAATGATGTACTCTATCGTCACCTAGAATAGAGTACTCTCGCAAAGGTCTATGTAGATATGACATTCTATTCACTCAAGATTGATTATTGCAAAAAATATTTGGAGTTCTACTCTTCACCTAGCCATAGACCTTATTGCTCCAGATATTTCAAAAACAAGTCACGCATGAGCCATCAATCCATTACTATGTTGTCTCTTCTTAGCCTTGTCCTCAATTACACAAGAAAAAGTGATGCCATCTTCTCCTTCTTCTCCCTCCTTATATAGAATACATTGATGGTAAGGAACCCAAACCCTATGGTCCACCTATCATTATATAATTATTCCTTTGTCTTAACATTTTCCATTCACATAAACCTACATTATATATTATTCTTCCTTCGTCTTTAATTTTGTAATTATCAATATAATAATTAATTAGTAAAATTTATACTTGTTACAAATTTCAAATTTATGAATGGAATGTCAAGAAAAGGTATCATGTAGATATTGAACATTGCATGTCTTAAACCAATATAGAATTTTCATATCTTTAAAAATTGCACCACTAAAAGCTACACCAATGCTCATTTTGCACATACCAAACAAGATTTTAGAAGGAGACCAAAATGTGATATGAACACCACTAGCATAGAACTTTAATTTGAAAATCCCAAAAACCCAACTTTACCATTCAGTAAGAAAACGATAGATAGGAAATGTAGGTGAAAATGTTGAAAAGCATAACCACTTGGTTCTTTCTCATATAACTTTTCTTGATGAATGAAAATAGTGTAATCCTTTATAGAAAAGTATGAGCTCTGAAATGTTCCATGATAATTGCATATTCTTGGGGCTTGGTTTCCAAGGAAAAGTCCAACATTCACTCTAAACCAACTATGATCATCAATAACCGTTTGGTGAATGCTAGTAGTCAACAAGAAACGAACCACACTAGAATTTGAAACCAAATAGGTAAAAATGAAAATTAAGTATGTTAACACGAGAGTTCAATAAGAACTTGAATTTGGTTACTCATGCCTACTAGGGATATATTTCCATTAAAGGAAATCATAACACAAGAAACAATACATCAAATTATAAGTGATCTGAATGATGACATTACCAAAGATGTAAGTGAAGGAATGGGAAATTTATGGTGATGACGGGAATGATAGATCTCGAAGACAACATGATGATGTTGTTGGAAAGGGACATATCATTGTGGAGGGATAGATTTAGTTTCTAAAAGGGTCTCAATTCAATCTACCTGATTGGATGGGTTGTTTATCTCAGATACAGTGAGATTGGTTAAATTCATCTTATAAGGTTCATGGCGGTAGGAGAGGGAGGTGAAATAAGGATGGGAAGCTTAACAGTTTTCCCTAAGGAAAATAAATGCTTGCATGTAAAGGTAAAGGGAATGCTAGGGGGCTAATTTGATGCAAATCAAGGGTGAATTATGCCTCTATGAATGCACATCATGAGACCGTGTTTAAGATCTGCCATTCTGAAGCTGCGAGAAGACTAGAGTGTAAGCACAAGAGAGAAGCTAAACATATTGTGGGTTGAGAAGAGGGTCAAGAAGGCATTTTATGGTTCTTCCTCTTTTATATTGGAGACACAATATTTAACACCTTTTATATGGTATATAGTAAAGATGAGATGGATTGTCAAGCATATGATGGTGGGGGTGTTGTTGGACTGTCACAATGGAAAAAATGATCTAATGGATAAAATGAATGCCTACTTCCAAAGAAAATTTCAATGTTGAGGAGCAACTTGGGAGGGCTAAAAGCTAGGCCAAGTGCCTGCAATGGATTAAAGATCAACTTCTATTGCAAAGTCTCATGAGGAATATGATTATGCAATAAATGCACATGAAAAATTGGAATTCAAAGTCTAGGACTCATTATAAAGAAGCGGTTCAAACAGTCACCACTAAGTTTTGAATGGGATCTAAAATTTGACTTTCTCAAAATTGAATGAAGTTGGAACCACTCTTAAACAACCCTAAACAATTAATGTTAGTATTCAAAATTTAAGTAAAAGTTGACATTATCCTTATCTTTCATTTTCAAAAAGGAAAGATAAGGAGAATGTCAACTTTTACTTTAACTTTAAAAATTAAATATTACTGTTAATTACTCGGGTTGGGTTTTGTAGGGCCCTGGGGTTAAGATATTTTTTTTTCCTCTTAAGTATTTTTTATTAAAAAATTAATATTTTGTGATCATTAGCTATGTTGTGCTACATTCTTCAGAATTGGTCAGCTTAGTAGAGAACTAGTCACTTTGGTGTTTTAAGATTGGTTCAATACAAGACCAGCCTTAGCTAATTGGAACCACCAAACTAGACTAGTACAACTCTAAAACCATTGGGACCAACCAATTCCACTAGTTCTAGGCTAGTACCAATAAGAGTGTGCCCTTCTCATCTTCCTCTCAAGTCGTTTTGTTGGATCCTTTCAGGAATGGTGATTTGGAGAGTGCCATAAACTATCGGACTGTTGTGAGCACCTAAGATCATAAGTAGTTAAGCCTTGACAAATAGAAATTTGCAAGGAACTAGTACAGACATCCCAAAACATATTTACTGAGGATGTGCATGCAAGGAACTATTACAGACTGCCCAAGATACATAGTGAGGACGTGCATGACCAAAAAGCATCAGAAAAAATTATCCACCCTCAAAAACACTGCCCAAAACATTGAAGTGTGGTGCAAAACAAATTGTTGGTAGGCTATTAATGCTACCAAAAATCATTCCCTCTCCAATTTCACAAGAAGCTCCTACTCAAGCTACCTCCTCCACTATGGTTATAGTAAGTTCTTACAACTCTGTGAGCTATAAGAAATTAAAACTGCCCTGGAATCTCCACCAATCTTAGGGAACTCGACTTCTCTCCATGCCCCAACTATTTTGGGTTGATTGATCACTTAACTAGATGATCACTTAGTCTGACTGAAGTCCCACTACTTAAATTACCTTCCATTAGTTCCTCCAAAAGTTAGAAATAGCTTAACTGACAACAACTTGAGATAATTGACCTTTATTGCTACAAATTAGCATTCGCGTATGCATAACTGAACTTGAACTCCTCCAAATCAAATTTATTGAGTAAACTAGGTGACACAAGCCATGTCACACAAGTTAACATCGTCAAAGTTGTTTGTTGATGTGGAAATTCGATTTTTTTCAATTTAATCAAGGAAAAATCAAATTGATAATTTCTTGCTGCATTTTTCAACACATAGTTCATTGGAATTTATTACTTTCACTATGAACTTGGCATAGTTCACATGTTAAGTTCATAAGGTTTTTGGCCGATGTGGTTCTATGTGTTGTGTATATAAAGAATAGGTGTCCATCTCTTGCTATTAGAAACAAGACTCCCTATGAAATGCGGTATGGCGACATTCCTTCTGTGAGGCATCTTAGGGTTTTCAGTTCCTCCTATTATGCCTTCAGACCTAAGGAACAAATAAAAAAAACTCAGTGCAAGGAGTCACAAATGTATCTTCATTGGGTACTCATACTTCCAAAGCATACCATCTCTATGATGAAATGAATAAGAAGTTTATAATATCTAGAGATGTGATATTTCTTGAGTCTTCCAAGATTGACAATGTTGTTGAGTGGCAACTTAATCGTTTGAATAGGTTCAAACATGCAAAGTATTTTCAAGTGTTTGATAGTGATATTCCACATCTCCTTCTCTTAGCTCTATACTTCCTATGAAGAGCCTTGAAGAAATTAGGTTGAAGGAAATTCCTACCTCTGCTTTGTCAGGAAAGAGCTAAGAGACTACTAGCGGTAGGTAGCCAAATTTGATAAGCAGTGAGGGTACATGCAAGATACAAAGCAAGGATTAATGCAAAGGAGTGTACTAACTATATACATATCATCAAACATATTTCATCCCACTTAGGATGCCTTGCATCGTGCCTGGTTAGTCATAAGATCATGTTGGTCACAACCTCTGAAGGTTAAATAAACAAGTGGTATTATTCTTCATCTTCTAAGCTATGTAATAAACAAGTGAAAGAGAGAAAGCCACGTAGAGGAAACACATGGAATGACTTTCAGTTCTTGCAACCATGCATGTCATTGAAGACAGAATGATACAACAATGATAAGCAAACTTTTAAGCTACAATAAGAGGTGTATTTCAAAAGATGTGCTTTGTTTTCCATACCTAGCCTCCAAAGGGTTATGCATCAGATGGAGTGTTCATGCGATCCCGATATTCTATCATACCTTGGGTTCCTTGGTCTTCTTATTTTTATCCTGAGCTCCTTGAGAGTCATCTATCATGTCATCTTTCTTTGTGGCCCCTCAGAGACATAATTGTGTAGTTTCAACGAGCAATGATTATGGCAGGATGAGGCCCTGGGAGGACACATTTACACAGTTTTAGCTGGATGAAAGGAAATACTATGGGATGAGGCCCTGGGAGGACACATCTATGCAATTTCAGGATGCAAGGAAGACTAGGTAGTAAAGGGACAAAACTGCATAGTTTCTGGAGACATTGGGTTCCGACTGAGGGAAGGACATTGGAGGAAACCACTGTGCAATTTTGAATGCTAAGGGAGGTTGGTATTTCTGTGCATTGCATGGTTCCAATTGGTAAGGGAAAATCTTGAGGGTTACATATGTGAAGTGTGAAGTTCAGGAAAGTTGGATGAGGCTAGGTTGATAAGGAAACTCTGAAATTTGGCTAACTGTGGGAGCAGTGGAATTGATGTGAACAATGATAAAACTTGACTATGATCAGACACTTGAAAACTTAGCGATACAACATAGACTATTCAGAACATATAACACATACTTTGCTTAGTGCAACAACCTTTGTGGCACCTTACGGCAAGTGCGGCTTCGATGATAGACTTTGGGAGGATGATTGACTGTGTGAAATGAGTGTGGAACATGTATATGTGGTGAGGACAAACCATTCTCATAAATATTTCCCCTTGAATCAAAACAAACCTCCCTTTGTAT
The DNA here is from genome assembly GCA_031772625.1 of Pinus tabuliformis. NCBI lineage: Eukaryota > Viridiplantae > Streptophyta > Pinopsida > Pinales > Pinaceae > Pinus > Pinus tabuliformis. The sequence continues at coordinate 948,466,831 of CM062810.1, forward strand.
GACAAGCGATAACCCAAATGCCCAAAGATGACACATTCTATGTAAAAATAAAAGCATGAATGACTCTTAAGATCGAAAAGGGGAGCTTGAGATCATGATCAACTTACCAATAAGTGACTAAGGAACGATCGATCACAATATCCATAGTAGGCTCCGAAATTTAAGTGCAGGCCAAAATTTTCGAGGGTGTTGCAGTCACTACAACAGAGCCTTCACCTTCTTGCTAGCTTCTTTTTCAACCAGTGCCTTGAATTCTACGAACTTGGAGAATGTCTCATCCTTTTTCCACATGAAGAAGATCCAACACTTCCGTGAGAAATCATCAATAAAAATCACAAAATATTTGTGTCTCACAGTGTAGGTTGTCGAGAAAGGTCCATAAACATCATAGTGGACCCTTTCTAGGACTGCATGGGCTTTGTTGTCCCGATCATGGAATGTAGATTTTATGTACTGCTGCAACGTACATCCTTTGCATACATCCTACTACTTAAGTGCTCCTTTAGGGAGGCCAGTGGTTATTTGTTGTATAATATTTGAGGAACCATGATGCAAATGACCAAATATTTTGTGCCAAAGTTCATCGACATTGCAACCTGCACTTTCTTTGCCTTAGTGCTTAATGCATCACAGTCTTCCACATCTAGCTTATACACATTCTTCACACGAACCCTGATCTGCTTCACCTGTCCTGTGGCTATGTGTCTCAGGAATGTTTTTCCTTTGTTTAATATCACTTCACAACCATGGTAAACAAACCACTTGGTGAATGCTAGTAGACATACCCCTAATCCTTTACCTTTTTTTTTTATTAGCGCCTCATATTGAAAATTTGAAGACAAAATATTTCTTTTCTCTTAAAAAATTGTCTTAAAATCACCCTCCGTGTAGCAGTGCTGAATGCAATGATAGACAAGTTGTCTCTAATTCTATCATCAAATATGAAAGGGATAGAAGAGGAATTGATGTCCGAGAAATCTTGTTAGTAAAATTTGTCACGTTCTTCTTAGTCGACTAACCCCACAAAACAAAGAGCCCAACAAATTGTTGTCTTTCTATAAGATAACATGAATGGTAACTAAAATAACAACCTCGGTATAGCTGCAAGACAGTAGTTGCCTGCAAGCTGGTGGACTTAGGGCGCACTATGAGAGTGAATTTTGTAGTTGTTAGATAATATTGCCTTAAATTGATATGTTTGTGTCTTAATTGTTAATTGTATTAAATAGGTTTCATCTAAAGTGACCATTACCTTAAATATAAAGTTGTCTTAAAATATTTTTGTCTCAAATTGTTTTTGAATTAAATATGAAATTTTGACTTAATATAATTTTGTCTTAAATATTAAGTTTTGTCTTTAAATGTTTGTCTCAAACTACTTTTGTCTTAAATATAAAATTTTGTCTCAAAATATCTTCGTCTTAAATATAAAGTTTTTTCTTAAAATATTTTTGTCTCAAACTACTTTTGTTTTAAACTATTTTTGTCTTAAATATCGAATTTTGTATTAAAATACAAAAGTATTTTGTTTTAAACTACTTTTGTAATATAAAATAACTAAAATATAAAGTGATTTGTTAAGAAATATTTCTTTTGTCTCATTAAAAAAAATTCTTAAAATTACCCACATCGCTCAACTCAGCAGCTTTCTCCAACATGACGAGCACTTTCTCGAGCACGATGACTATGGTAAACCACTCACCTCCAATCAACAACATGAGCAATCTATGTGACATCTGCCCCCGTTGTAGATAATAGCGTAGCTCTTCACAGCTCCCAACGCCACGTAATGTTTTTTCTGATGCTTTCTCAGCCGTTACGAAGGCTCCACCATACAATAGACAACAATTGCAGTTGCAAGGAAGATTTTCTTCGGAAAGGGCTGGAATATATCTAAACGCTTTTTCTTTTGCTTCAGCATCTACTCTGTGTTCTCGATCTCATCTTTGTAATAACGGTGAGAGAAACCAATTTGCAACAAGTTTAAGCCTTTGAAATCCTTTCCAAACTGAGATGCATGCTACAATGGCGATTTCTGGAAAGGCTGGGCGCCAATCCTCAAATGCATCCACAGCTCGGCCTTAATTCACAAAAGACTTGACTTCAATAGATGTCGCCCTCCTATGATCTCTGGTTTGTATAGGTCACGGATTCACTGTTTCCTTCGTACTTCACACCTAATACTTCACATCACAACAGGAAGGCAATGACCTAGCCACAAGCAAGATCCCAAGTAACTTCACACAACTGTATCATTCAGGCACAGTCAGCACCACAACTCTTATTTTACCTTTTAACGTTGCTTTTAATTCGAACAACGCCATCCGGACAAGAAGTCTGGAACGACTTCACGCCACGAAGCATGCAACGATCGCTCCTTAACCACACAAGAAACAGACCAATTCAAACACCACCTCCTATCATGATACGCTACACTCCACACTAACTCAACAACAAAAACGCCTACTGATCCTCTGGACGTTAACCATTATGCCATTTGAAAAAAGCCGCTTCTCCTTCCTCGTACACCACGTGATCTCACGGATCACAACAATTGAAACAGCTTCAACCAATGACACATAATCTTCTTTATGGGCCGACTGGTGCAGTCTTCTAATGCTATCTCTCACGCATTTAAACGCTTAACGACAGCGGTGGCTGCTCAAACAAAACGATATCCTGAGAACTCCACGAAAATCTCTCGTACAGGCTATTGTGGATGTCTCTTGGTAATTTACTGATCACACTTTAACGGTAAATACATCGTAGACAACGACTGCTTTTGCTCAGAGACATACCGCCAATTTTTTTTGGAGCAGTGATCACTTGCAACAGGGATTGATCTCTTGACAATGCATGATTTATAGTGGCAGCGCCCTCTCACACACCAAAAAAGATACTATAACAACTCTTCTACTGCAGAATGATCTACAAATTCACCGAATGGCATTCGATCCTTCTCCCTGCTCGTAGCTCTGTCGTTCTCTTCATAAACTTACAAAAACTTTACCACGACTCTCCGGCAGATTCCACGCAACACAACTTATTCACTGGCACACATCTCCTCATGGTCAACGACCTTCTTGCTCGCCCTGGTTTTGACTTACAAACAATCCCCACTCGCTTCCCTTTCACGGTTCCACTACCTCTTACGGCTTCAAACAACTATCAAACACACGGTCAAATTCACCCTTTAAAAATTCCCCGCTAAATCACAACTAACGTCGTCTTATTGCAAGAGCAACGATCTCTCTCAAAACAACGACTTTCAGCATCTCCCAAGGCACAATCCGCCCTTATCTGCACCTCTGTTTCCAAAACCACCATGCCACACATACACTTTCTACGCACGCACTTATAATTCACTTCCCAGGCTTCACTTTAGCTCAGGTTCACCGGTAGAATCGATTTCTTTTCTCTTTGCACATAGCCTGACGCCCTATTCAAACTCACTCACTCAGCTTTAACCTGATGCTCTCTGTACTGTATAATCGAGCATCGCTCTACAAAAAACTAGCGTCCACCATGCTGGAAGTTAAGACTCTTGTCGAGAGTGCAGCGAAAAATAATTATGTTAATGTTAAATAATCGATTAGATCAGGAATAGGCTGGACAACGCCTTCATTTACACCACACGTTCATGTGCTTCACACAACACCAAAAGCACCTCTCGACTCTCGAATCAGGTTCAATATCTCATAGATTCTTCACACTTCAGTCAATTTTCCACCAGTGCCGCAAATCACACCGGGTTTGACTCACGACCACAGTGGGAGACGTACCCACTACCACGAAGAAAGAAATTCGAAACCTTCAGCAACACCACCAGATGGTAGGCCAAGATTTCCTTTCCTCGACAGATCGTAAGCAGTTCGCCAATACACAACTGACTAAACACACCCCCTAACACCAAACTCAATTAACAATGGACAATCTAGGACAGAAATGGTCAGCTCTCAGTTGAGGCTACCTCAACGTGAGAGTGCCTGCTGACATGCCACATCACCATTCATTAGCAACAAATTATATACATTTAAGGTATTACAAATTTATTGCGATGTTAGAACAACTTCCTCATAAATAAGATTTATATAATACATTCTAGAATTTTTCCATTAATTCTAAGTTCTCCTGTGTAAATTTCCTTCTTTTCACTTCCAACTCGGCAATAAGTCCTGCAACCCAAGGATGTAGTTACTATTCGAACGTTGTTGATGTCAAAGATTCTAACCGAGACTCATCCTTTGTTTGTACATCTGTTTGATCATTTTGAGGGAAAGAACTCTGAAAAAAGTTTTAATGCAGTGATAACCGGTAGTGGGATTGATTCCCATCACTAGTTCCTTACAGACTCCACAATTCCATTGCTCAAGAAGTAGTTTCTGCTATAAAGGGATTTGATACCGCACTGTTTTTCCACTGATCCAACATATAGATACTTGTAAACACATAGGTTTCTTCCTTATGATATAAAATGATAAATACATTATTTAATAAGAAACCATGAAAGGAGCCATTGAGACAAATAATGCATAAGAATTCGGATTCAAATCGCGCACCGTTCTAATATTAGTTCGACATCGAAAAAAACATATATAAAATTAAGAATGTCTCAGATCGCTCTTTCACACACTTATTTGGCCATGCTTGGCCTATATGCATAACAACCACTCTCTAACTCCTTTCAACATACAATATTTAACTCCAAAGGATACTGATACTAAACTTGGTTCAGATCGTAAAATCCCCCCCCGCCACAAATTCTAAGACCCCTAAGATTCTATAACAAATAATAAATATAATATTCATACATACGAGGATTGATAACATCAAATATTTAACTAAGTCAATATTTAACTAATTGACTTAAAGAAGCCATTTAGGTGATAATTAAGGAGGAAACCTTATCCTTCTAGAATGTGATTATAACTTTCGAAAATAAAACTAATTAATTAAGAGACCCACTCCTTTGAGTAAATTTCAAATAATCCTTAGTTCTAATCAAAGTGATTGATATTTGATGGGATCTCTTCTGAATCGTACATCCCAATGTCAAAATATTCATGATCTTCTACTAGTGAGACTTTTTGTGTTAATTTCATCCTAGGTTCTAAATATTATATTATTTCTTGCCACTTCCCTTGTTGTCATGTTGTTGTTTTTTAATGTTAATTTCATCCTAGGTTCTAAATATTATATGATTTCTTGCCACTTCCCTTGTTGTCATGTTGTGTACTCTAAAAAAATGGTCGTTGCCTGCCTCTTTGAATTTGATACTTCACCTTTCCCCAACACATTCTACAATTTCATAAGTATCCTTTCAATGTATTATAATATTTGAAACTTAGTTCCATGCTTTCTTTACGAACACCTTTCTCTGGTGTGTCACTGTGTAGTCTAATTCTTTCCTTCATCATTAGCATCATTTTCTGCCTCCAAAATGTTTCCCTTGGATTGTCTTGGGTATTAATCCATAGCTCCTTAAATGAAACACTTAGATGAGTTATAATTTATAACTCAGTTTTTGCTTCCATTTTCCACATGTCCATTGTTTTGAGTTGATTCTTCTTACCATCAAAACATTTTTCCTCCTCGCTTGATACAAAAAAATAAAACCAATCATTTGTGCGCTCTTTTATTGTAGAATTTTTTTTTGAACTCTTGAACCTTGCTAACATATCCTTTTTCTTAGGTTGTACCCAACTTCACTATCAATTCTTCCAATTTCCCAAACAACACCTTGATTTTCATTTCCTTTTCTTTGTCATCAAAATTAGTTTACATTCTGCAACTTGACATCTTCTAGAATTCTAGTTTCCTTTAACAATATACTGGGTAAGAGTTGTAAAAAATCTTCTTCCTTCATTCCAAGTCCCATCTTTGCAAAAGTAAACATACTAACAAAAGTCCATTAAGGTTATGTTGGAAATACATCACTAATGAGAGGGCCCGTGAATTGGTAGTGATAGTGATCATATCCATTTTAACTTTTTTCCAAGTTATTAAAAAATCTCTACGCAACAAATGATCAGTGGATTTGAGCATGTAAACAACATTAAATAATCAACATAAGCATCATATCAAGGATGCACATAGAAAACAAGATTTTATGGTGGAAACCCTCTAAGGGGAGAAAAGCTATCCTAATACTTTGTTTCTTTCTTTTCTTATTATTCTTATATATCTTTTACATAGTTTAGTTGGCTACTACAAGTAAGGATCCACCACCCCTAAAACAATTTGATGGCCACTACTAGCCAGGAATGCCCAACTCCCAATCAAATTTTTTCTATCCACTACCAGTTAGAAATCCCCAACTTCCTATCTTCGCAAGCCACCACTTACCAAAGGCCCCAACCTCCTCAAGATCTAAGGACCACCATTTCATTCATTTTCATACTTGACCCAAACATAACCATTAATATAAACTTCTCGTAACCAATTCTTTTCCCAATACATAATAACACTCTTTTTGATCATGCAAACTCTACTCAACATCATTATCTCTGCCCCACCATCTCACTCACAAGCCCAATGGCCAAACACATTCATGAGTACCATACCTACACTAATTCTCTAATCAATATACATATCAACAAACTGCCAAGCCCTAGTAACATATATAAATATACAAGACACACTTACTTAGCCATGAATACATAAACAAACCTCACAAACTTTGTCCATATTCATCAATACTACATAAACAAACCAAACAAACTTTGTCTATGTTCATCAATACATCTTTGTTGGCTCAAACACACTCTAATATACAACTTTTAACATATATACTATAATTCGCTCTCTCACTTAGCATATATAACTCTGAAAAACCTCAAGAGTAGTATAAATAGGACTTTGACAGAGTACTTCTAACAAAATATGACATTACAGGATTTTCTACAACACACACTTAGTCATGCTTTCAATCTCACTTTTTAAAGCAACATACAAAAACAGTATATAATGATACAACCTCACTTATTCTTGATCGTAAAATATTGTCTTTGTGATGAACGTACAACAATTTGATTGACAATTCTCTGTCCATTAAGAATGGACTCTACAAGTTCACAAATGTAGGCATCATCACAATGATCCCTAAAAGACATATAATCCTTGATCCAATGCTCAAATAAGGCTCAATGCACTCTTATTGATGTATCAATCTCTTCAAGATATCTAATCCCTAATCCAAGAGTAAAAAAATCTCAACGCAAACTTTCTACTGATGTGGTGATCTCTGCCATCACACTCCTATACCTTAATCAATCTGCTAGCACTACATCATTGATTTGGTGAATGCATTTATTCCAATCACTCTCTTTCTCTACACAAAAAATCCATGGCACTCTATGTTTGACATTTACAAATAATCACATACTATTCAATGGTCGAACAAACACTCACTAATCAGCCTCATTTAACCCTTAATCATGTTCACAAGAACTTGAGCTTTACTTCATACACAATTTACCAAAACTCACACATTGTAATGTTAATAATGATCGCACAACAAGATATTTGTAAATTATTTGCACGGAGGATCACCAAACCACTATGAAGTCTTCGACACATTCACATCTCTTGTGGCCAGATCATCATACTCAGACCGAAATAATGCATGAGCAAAATGAGCACATTAACAAGCAATAACCAGATCAATTATTAACACAATGATTAAACATTAAATCATTACCAAAATAGACAACGCATTTACACTTATGTGGAGAGTAGATCAACTTAATTAAACTCATCACATTTCTTTGTGACTAATCAGATTTCTTAGACCCAATCAGTACACAACACTAAATATTTCATTGCATTCATTCTCATTTTGGATCAGATTGAGAACAATTCAACATGAACATTGATGCTAAAACCTTGGGAAATTACAATGGTTAAGGCCCGAGTTTTTCCCTTTGCACATCCCGTCAACAGTGCAACTATATAAAAAATGGTAGATTATGTTGTGGGCGCCCAGTGGCAATCCTATGCCACTTTCTCGGTGTCACTATCTGACTGTCCCAGGCCTGCGGCTGTCTCTATTACTATGTAAATTGAAATTATCTCTTCACAGAACTACTACCAAAATTCTTCAACACATACTCAAGTACCTGTACACCATGTTAACACCTTCAATCACATTTGAAGTACCTGTAGCGTTAATAATGAATTAGGACCATGATCCACCACTAGGTTGAGATCAATGGAAATATGTGAACCTGCCATAATGCCAACTGGCAGTCTGTGAATTGGCATACTATGAACCACGGTCTATGGAATAAAAAACTATAGCAATTGTTGTGAGCGCAGAGTGGCAAGCTTGTGCCACTTATTCAGTGACGCTTTGTTACTACCTGAAGCTTGTGAAATTATGTATTACTAAGTAAATTTCAATCCTCTCTGCCTAGAATTGCTTCCAAATTCTTCAACACGTCTTCAAGTACCTATACAACATGTGAACACGTTGAATCACCTATGAAGCACTTGTAGTATCAACAATTCATCAGTAGCACAATCCCCCAACTAGTTGACATCAACGACAACATGTCAACCTGCCATAATGCCAAGATGCTGGAATAATGGAAAGAATAAATTCCAGCTTTCCCCTGGATCATATACAGTCCTTGACAGAGGCTCAAATTCTTATGCTTTCGTGGCCTTTCTCTTCTCTTGTACCCTAACAAAAACATATTCCCTTCTTCAAAGTCTCTTTCTCTCATCTTTTGGTTGAATGTTACTTTAATTATTTCCTATTTTTTATATATTTGTTAAAAATAAAGACAGTTAGATTCATGTAAGTCTAAAGTGGATCAATTCTTACATATACTACATTCTTTTATATCATGAGCCATTGTATAAATTGAATAATAGGTCATTGGAATGAATAGGGAACTTGGATTCAAATCCATATACAAGTTCAGAGTTATTTTTTTCAATAAAAGTATTAACAATATTACTATCAACCCATAATGCATAGTTCATCTTTTCATCTCAACTCTTTCTATATTTACCCACAATTTTCTTAACAATGTTTATGATATTGTTATTGTTGGATTCTTCCAATCCATTTCCTTGTAGGTAAAAATTAGAAAAGTGTAATATCACGATCCCATATTTAAAGGAAAACTTGGCTAGGGAGATTGATTTAAATTCTTTAACATCATCTATTGTAATCTTGGTTGAGGTTACAAATCTTGTAATTATTTTATCTTTAAGAAAATTCATGATGTCCATCTTGTGAAATAATATGTGGTAGTCAAACTCCATTAATATCCATCACTAGAATTATATTTCAATTCCTTGATAATAGCTTAGCCCCATTATTGAAAAGGTACTTCAATTTTGACAAATTTCAAGGAAAATATGGGGAGTTGCTTATTTCCTATGAAAAATTAACATGGTTGACAATATCTAACATCTTTATGAGTATCAACAAAAGTTGTGACAATAATGTGCCACCCTTAAAAATTTTGCATCCGGTAGTTGACACAATAAAATGTCCCCTAAAATATCCAAAACAATATTTTTATTAGATTTTTAGTTTCTCCTCTATTGATGCATTTGAGTTTTATTTCATTAAGAATTTTGCAACCAATATCATATTGAGTTTTGCAAATTTTCATTTCTTTCAACTTCGATGTCATTTTTCTATGATCAATTAAGTGAGGATATGTGGGTACATTTTTCAAATAATGGATGATATTAGACTACCACTCATCATTTTCTAATTCACTCAAAATAGCACAAACTTTATCATCTCATCCTATTTCAGAATCCTTTTTATTTCATTAATATTTTTTCTAATCCTTTTCCATTAACAATTTTCCTTGCTCTAAGATTAAGGGAAAATTCTTGAATCGTTAAAACCTATTTACCCCTAGTCCCTAAGAAATCTTGTTGTGTTAACACATAATAAATGACAAGATGAGGGATATATGCCATGATTTCATTATTCCCAACATTAGCTCAAAAAACTTCAAATATTTTACAAATTTATAGGCTTGTTTCTCAATGATAATATATATCAATTCTGCATCTTGGAACTTTACTCATAAGTTCAGTAGATTTCTCATTCCTTTTGTCATATTTTTTGTAGAATCATTTCATCCATAGTTTATTTTGATGTAAATGAACCAATATTAATAATAAAATATTGAGAGTAATATAGAACAATCGTTGGTTGTGTGTTATATTCTTTCTACGACTAGCGCCACACATTAAGTGGGGGGATATAGAGGGGGCGTTAGTCCCCCCTTTGTTGCAGCAGGCATAGCGAGGGGGTGACAACCCTCCCTGTCAGGGTGTTTGAGGGGGGTGGTAGCCCCCGTATATGGGGTCCACGGAAGTGCCCCAAGATTTTTTTCTTTGGACCCTATATTAGTGGACGAACCTACCTATGGTTTTGTGCATCAGTTTTGCACTTGATTTTGGGCATGATGGTTTTATGCCGATGGTATCTTGTAGATCTGGTCAAGGGAACTTCGGTTACATTCTAATACAGGATTAATGGATTGGGTTTTATGAATGCTTCGATACGTATATATATGTGATGTAACATTGAAAGGAATATATTGAAAAATCAATATGGTAGTCTTAGTTTTGAGATATAGGGGAAAATCTTTGTGTACATCCTATTTATGTTTTTCTCTATTGTATATTTTTTGTTTTTAAGAATTTCTTTGCAAGCAATTTTTGTACAAGGTTAAAATGTACATTTGGTATCATAGTTATTTTGGCTTCAAGGGGATGCCTTTTCTATTGAGGGGTTTTGCTCGCCCTTGTGGTAGACCCTGTTCAATGGGAGACCTGTGGGATTGATTCTTGCCGTGAAAGAGGATGGGGAGTACTGGAAAGATAGACATTGAGAAATTTAATGGTTAGAGTTTTGAGTTGTGAAAATTGAAGATGGAGGATCTCCTGGTGGATAAAGATTAGTGGATCGTGGTAGATCTCGGCACTAAACCAACGACGATGTCTGATGAAAATTGGGGGAAGTTGGATAAGAAAGAAAATAGCACAATACAGTTGTGTATTGTAGATTCAATATTATTTAATGTATAAAGGGAAGCTACGTTGAAGGCTTTGTAGGACATGTTAAGGACTTTATACCAATCTAAGTCTCTGGTGAACAAACTGTTCCTACGGAAAAAGATATATAACCTAATGATGAAGGATGGAGACATGGTGACAAAGCATATGAATGCCTTTAATAATATGGTAAGTCAGTTGTTATCTATTAATATTAAAATTTTAGACAAAGATAAGTGCATGAGTTTTCTTTTTTCTCTGTCATATTCATGGAATACTTTGGTTGTTGCAATAGGTAGCAATACAACTACCTTGAAGTTTGATGAAATATTCTCATCCTTGTTGTCGAAGGAGATGAGAGAAAAATATGGAAGGACAAAATGGAGATGCCTTGTCATACGAGGACGGTCCTAGAACATAAATAAAAATAAGCCCTTGAGTGGGAGATATAAATCTAGAGGGAGATCTAAGTCTCCTGGAAAGCCTGTAAAGGTGTGTTGGAAATGTGGAAAGGAAGGGCACCTCAAAAAGTACTGTAGATCTAAAGCTCCCGAGAAAGGAAAGGGATATGATGATGCTCCTTATGCAGAGGAAAAAACAACCTCAGATGAAGGTGGGGATGTGTTCTTGGCTTCTTCTTCAAGTACACATGTAAATCATGAGGCATGGTTGATTGAATTAGGTGCATCTACGAGTATGAGAAATATGAAGGTGGTGATGCCTTCTTAAGAGATTACAGGAAGGCTAGAATCATTGGACGCGGAAAATTCAAGTTGAAGATACAAGGTGGAATGATTAGAACACTTCCAAGTGTTCTGCATATTCCTGCAGTGGCCATAAATTTGATTTATGTAAGCAAGATGGATGACACAAGTGTAAAAACAATGTTCAAGAAATATACATGTAAGATGGTTCAGGGAGCACTGATATTGATGTAGGGAGTTTAGTTTGGAACTCTATACAAGCTTTTGGGTAATAATTTTATTGATGGGGCCAACAGTTCTGTGGTTCCTGAAAGTGGAGCAGAAAATATAGTGGTATTTGGAGAAAAGACCAGGCTATGGCATCAAAGGCTTGGACATATTGTAGAGAAGTGCCTTCGAATAATTCATTGTAATGGTATGGTAGAAGGTATGTCTAATTTCCCTCTGGATTTGATTTTTGTGAACATTGTGTATATGGGAAGCAGAATCAGGTGATTTTCCCCTTTGTTGCTAAAACGGCGAAATGAATATTAGAGCTTGTGCACAGTGATGCGTTTGGACCTGTGTTGGTTCTATCACTAGGTAAGTCTATGTACTCTGTATCATTTATAGATGACTTCTCAAGTAATACATGGATATATTTCCTCATGAAGAAATCTGAAGTCTTTGGCAAGTTTAAAGAATTTAGGCTCTCATGGAAAACCAGATAGAGAAAGAGATAAAGCTGCTAAGGAAAGATAATGGTGGATAGTTTTGCAAGAAGGAATTCGAAGAGTTTTGTAATAAGTGTGGTATAGCATGACAAAATACTTCTCCATACACACCTCAACAAAATGGATTTACATAAAGAATGAATAGGACGTTGATGGAAAAGTCATGAAGCATCCACAGTGGTGCCAAGTTATGACATGAATTTTGGGCAGAGGCAGTGGAGACTACATGTTGCTTGTTCAACAGATCATATTCATCATCTTTGGAGGATAAGTCTCCATGTGAGGTAAGGAGTAGTAAGAAACCCCATCTTTCACATCTGAGGGTATTTGACTGTGATGCATATGTATATGTTCCAAAGGAGAAAAGAACCAAGTTGGATAGTAAATTGAAAATGTGCATATTTATTGGGTATAAGGATGGTTTAAAAATTTATAAGCTTTGGAACATAGAAAAAAGGAAGGTTTTGTACAACTGAAATGTGGTGTTTATAGAGGTGAAATATGTAATTAAGCATGAATTCCTACCAAAGGAACCTGAGAAGATAGAGTTTGAGGTAAAGGAGGAAGAATCAGACTCTACAACAGAAGAGGAATACGAAGATGAAGTGCTGGAAAATCTAGCTTTGAGAAGACCAGTTCAAGAAAGAAGATAGCCAAAAAGGTATAGTCCATCTTCTTTATATTCAAATTTGTCTTTATCTATTGCTGATGATGATCCAAAAACTATGAGGGAGGCAGTAGATTCAGAGGATGGAAAACTCTGGAAAGTGGCCATTGTTGATGAGATGGCATTTTCGCACAAAAAAGAGGCTTGGGAACTGGTGGAGTTGCTGACTGGAAGGAAAACCATTGGAATAAAATGCGTGTTTAAGAAGAAAATGAATGCAGAAGGAAAGGTGGAGAAATACAAAGCTCTGTTGGTAACGAAAGGTTATTCCCAGGTTCTGAGAATTGATTTTTATGCAAGGTAACTCTATTTGTGCTTTTATTTGTTATTGTTGCTTTTGATTTTGAGGTAGCATAGATGGATGTGAAGACAACATTCCTTCACAGGGAGCTGGAAGAAGAGATCTACATGAACTAGCTTGAAGACTTTTCGGTGAAGGGAAAGAAAGAACTCGTATACCTGATAAAAATGTCTTTGTATGGGTTAAAAGAGCCACCAAGTATGTGGTATCAGAAATTTGATGCATTTATATGGGAACTTGGCTTCACTAAAAGCAAAGCGGATCACTATGTGTAATTTAAATTAATCGGTGATTATGTTATTTATTTGATCTTCTATGTGGATGATCTCTTGCTAATTGGAAATGACAAAGAAATTATCCAAGATCTGAAGACCGAAGTTTCCTCCAAATTTGGCATGAAGGATCTAGGTGCTGCAAAATATATTTTTTGCATGGAAATCAGGAAAAGAGGAAGCTCTGGTTAAACCGGAGGAAGTATGTCGAAACAATATTGCAGAGGTTTAATATGTAGGATAATAAAACAATGAAGGTTGGTATTCCTATAGGCGTAAAGTTTTCTATTGCACAGTGTCCCAAGACACAAGAAGAGGAAGAGGACATGTCTGGTGTCCCATATGCAGTGTAGTCGGTAGCATGATATATGGAATGGTCTGTACTAGACTAGACATTGCACATGCAATGGGAGTATTGAGCAGGTTTATGTCAAAAAATGGGGAGGAGCATTGGACAATAGTGAAGTGGTTTTTCATGTATTTTCATGGCACTAGTGATTATGGTTTGTGCTACCAATGAAGACTAGGATTGGATAGAGTTTTGGACATTCGTGGCTTTGTTGATGCATGATCAGCTGGAGATATGGATCATGGAATATCTACAAGTGGGTAAGTGTTTAATCTATTTGGAGGTGCGGTCAATTCTATGAACAAGAGATAGTTTCTAGTGACACTTTCAACTATAGAGGTAGAACACATGGCAGCCACACATGCAAGCAAGGAAGAAATTTGGTTGTAGAGATTGTGTTCAAGTATGGGGTTCATACAACGAGCTATAAGGATACGTTGTGACAACCAAAGTGTAATTTTCTTGTGAAATAACCCTACTTATCATTCAAAGACAAAGCACATTGATGTTCAGTATCACTTTGTTAGGGATATGGTTGCGGATAAAAAGGTGTTGTTAGTAAAGGTGGAGACTTTGAACAACACTGTAGATGCATTGATGAAGTCTGTGAGTACTAAGAAGTTTTATTGGTGTAGAGAAACAATGGGAATTTCTTGGGTGGAATAATGACTAAGCTCTCAGGTGACCCCCTCTGTGGAAAGAAAACAACAAGTGGGAGAATTTTCAGTGTGTGTTATATTATTTCAACGACTAGCCCCACACATGAAGCAGGGGGTTAGAGGGGGGCCGTTAGTGCCCCCTTCATTGCATCCAACACAGCTCGGCGGTCATGGGGGGGTGAAGACCCCCCCTATTGGGGGCTCTAGGGGGGCGTAGCGCCCCTTTATGGGGTCTAGGGTAGTACCTTGGGAAAAAAAAATTTGGACCCTATATTAGGTGGTCAGACCTACCTATGGTTTTGTGCATGGGTTTTGCACATAGTTTTGGGAATAATGGTTTTCTGCCCATGGTATCTTGTAGATCCGGTCAAGGGAACTATGGTTATGGTCTAATCCAGGGTTAATGGATTGGGGTTTATGAATGCTTTGGCATTTATATATATGTGTTGTAGCATTGAAAGGAATATAAATAAAAATAAATCTAGTAGTCTTAGTTTTGGGATCAAGTGGAAAATCTTTGTGTATATCTATTTTGTGTTTCTCGCCATTGTATATTTTCTATTTTTAAGAATTCGTTTGCAGGTAATTTCTATATAGGGTTAAAACCTCCACCAACCATGGTAGGAATAGATATAAAATTTTCACTTATATCTTCAAAATATGTCTTATTTGCTTCATTCTATACAAGCTCAACATATTTTTTTAACAAAACATTCATAGGTTTAATGACTTCTGCAAAATTTGTGATAAATATTCTTATGAATTTATCTTACCGAAGATACATCATAAATCTTTCCTATATTTCAGGAGGTGTATTGTTTGAATAGACTTGATTCTTTCAATATTTATGGAAATACCATCCTTAGACACAATGCATATTAGCAATTTCTCTCCATCAAACCCAAATATTAACTTCTTAGGATTATGGAAAAATCCAGACTTCCTACATTAATGAAATTTTTTTTTTTAAGTGTTGTATATGTGAATCCCTCGCTTTGAAAGATACATTCATATCATCTTGATATATGTCTACTTAAGTCTTTAATGGTGAAGCCCATGACTATTTGAAAAGTTGAACTAGAATTTAAGAGGCCAAAAGACTTTCTTCAATATCTATAAATTTTCCATGGAACATTAAAGTTTGTTTTTAATTGATTTTCTCTTTGACAAAAACTTGGTTATATCCTTAAAAACACCATGTATCATTGACAACATTCTAGCCCCACTGACTGCAAAATTTTTCCTTGTTTGGAAGGGGATACTTATCTTTAAGAAAAGCTTGATTGAAGCCCCTAAAATCAACAAACAACCCAATATCATCTATCTTTTTCTAACCTGCCAAAAGGTTATTACCCATGAAGAAGATCTATTGGGAATGATAATCTTTTTGTCGAGCATCTTTTGTAAAGAAAAAATGATGAGAGGTGTTAGTTTTGGATTTAAATGTCACAAATTATCTCTAATAATTTTAACATATGGGAATGGTGTGTTGGATTATGTATTTTCTATAGAAATTTAGGTCTTGATAAGACCAAGAAAAATCATGTTTGTATTCATGTAATAAATGCTTAAGGTATTTTCATTGATTATTAGTATTTATTTTACCTACCTTAATTATTTGAGGAATTGATTTCGAGATAATATTGATTTCAATTTATTTTCATATCAATCAATTATTGATTCCTTCTTACACATATCACATCTATTGAAAATATTTTTTAAGGGGAGCATTCTTTTAGGAAGGAAATCATCAAGAAGGTATTCAAATTTCAAGTCTTCAAATTTATTTGGTATTTTGAGAATTCCTTTACACTATGTCAAAAAGAAATATTTTATGTATCATCACTAAAACACGATAGTGCTCAATGTTATCTATTACAACTAGTCTAACAAATACTTTCATACTACATTTTCCATACATAATATTTTTTTTACGTTGTAATATGGACGAAGCAATAAATAATGAGTCAAATAAGGCCTTTCTTTCTCTATGTATATCCTATATAGAAAAAGTCTCAAAAATTTCTATGGTTTCCCATACAACATTTCTATAGCTTCTAAGCTTCTCATTTTTGGTACTAATTTTTTTCTTAATCTAGGATATAATTAGATCAATATCACCAACAATATAAAAAATTACATTCTTAAAAATATTCGAAGAAAATATTAAAAATCTAAAATTTTCTATCCAAAGAAATATCAAGTTCTAAATTAAGAGTTTCATATTTTACAACATTGTTGGTACATTCAAACTAAATTCTATAGGAAAATAATTTGCAAAGCTCGGTTGGTGAAAGTAGGATTATGAGAATAATAAGCCATATTTTAGAGCAAGCCCCATCAAAATACATAGTCAAAACTTTATTCAAATCATCCTCAATAGAGATCGAATTAATGAGGATTCTGAAATTTCCAATTTATTTATCTTCCAATTTTTCATCATCCAAGGAAATGTTTTATTCTTCAACTCAAATCCTCTTAGCTATTTTCTTATATATCAAGACAAAATATTTCAATCCTACTAAAACTTACCATAAAAAAAAGCCCTTTTGATAATACCAGCTAGTTTTCCTTATCTTATATAAAACCATGCCCCAAGAGTTTGGAATATCTATAAAGACTACATCCATTTATATGAATATTCTATGGTGGAATTCTATATATACTAGTAAAACCTTGATTATGGAGTAAACATTAATATCCTGTAAATAAATAACACAAACATTTTTATATAGACAACTAATTTACAATCCCAATTGTTTCATATTTTTAGCAACATTACTGTAGTAGAATCCCTTCAATCCCCATTACATTACAATTATGGAGAGGGAAACCATTAAACAATAATGTTATGAATAATGGGGATGACTCTCATGATTCTTTTTTGTATATAAGATGATAGTAAGATAAATTTCATCAAAAGCAAGAGGGATTGAAATATCCTTGGTGCAATCATTTTTGTTCCATCAAGAAAGTAATTGTAGGAGAAGGGTTATGTAAGAGAACTTGATCTCCCATTTGTAGCATACTTATTTTTTTGGCAATGACATTATGTGTCTTAGGTATTTGGGGAGTCTATTATTAGGTAATTTTTTTTGCACTTATCACAAAGTCGTTATAAGGATTGATCACATTTATAGTACCAATGGTGGGTTTATTCATGAAAATATTTTCCTCATTATTGAAAGCATGTTCCCGTGATTGGAAAATAGTATCGATATTTATTGCTAAAGGAAAAAGTAAAATATTCTTTAAATACTTAAATATAGTTTAAAAATATGAAATTGCATTGAATTGTTTCTAGATCCATAGGATTTTTATTTTCATAAAGATTTCAAACCAACATATGTGGCTCATCATCAGGATGAATGTAAGAATAATGGGAAAGTTTAATCCACTATATATATATATATATATATATATATATATATATATATAACCTGAAGGATAAACCTAAAGATAGAATGAGAAAGAGGGACATGAAGAAGAATTAAAAACCAAAGAAACCCTAAAATACTTAAATTAAAGGTAATATGTAGATATTGAATGATAGTTAATAGTATGTTTCTTTTTTCAATTATTAATATAATATATTATATTAAGAGGTATAACATTTCATAATATTATATAAATAATATATGACTCACAATAAACTTTTATATTTTATAATAACATATAAATACTATATTAAATACCACATATTTTATTTAAAAGAGGAAAGGGGAGGGCTTAGTAGGAGATAGATCTAGAGGTTAATGTGGGAATCCAGTTCACACTAATTTTGCAACCTTCACCTCTGTTAATATTGTTAAGGCTCTTACCTTTTTGGATGGCTTTATAGATTTTCTATGATCATAATGATCAATATTGTCAAGGATGTATTTATTTTCTATTGGAATTTGGTGGTCATTGATGTCAACCCAAGCGTGCCAGAAGAAATCTTTCTTTCGTTGAGGAAATTGATTTGGGAAGAACAATATTTTTTCTTACAACACCATATTCCTTTCATATCATTTTCATGAAGATTCCAACTATAGGTGGCACAACCCATAACTCCTCATGGTTGAGGAGATATGCCTAATGAAAATTGGAACCCAATTGTGTGGTCATGATCCCCTAAATAAGATGATAAGAGAAGCTTGTTGATTGGTTTATTGATGGCATTTATTAACCAAAAATTTCAATTAAATTATGATGGGCCTATTAAATCTTGTTATTTGGACTATCCCAACCCAATTTAGCCCATAAATAAAGCTTGTTAATTATGACAAATTTGGAGGTTAAGTGGCACTTAAATGTTGGCTCCAAATTTTAAAAATTCAATTTCAAATTACAAGGTTGGCTTCCATGGAATAAGGCCATGTTATCCCCTCTAGAAGTCCCCTCCATCACTATATATTTGAGCTCAGACTTCTCCATATGGGAATTAATCTATCACACATTCATCTATCTATTGTTCTGATTTCCTATGGCCTTGTATAGTCACGCATATCTGAGGGAGTGAGGCCATGTTTTTAAAGAAGTTCATGGTATATTTTCCTTGTGATTTTCTTTGGTTTGTGAAGATATTTAAGGACTAATTGAGGGAAAATATAAGCTAAATTCATTGGTTCTGTGGGAAAATTCATATTTTTTCTATGTGCATATATTTTCCACCTAAGAAGGTTTATTTTGGAGGCTTTCACTAGGACTTCTGTGGATGTTTTTCTATAGTATATTTGGTCTCTTCTAAAGAAAACTATGGCACCCACTTTTGAGACTATTCTAAGGCTATTGGAATTACTATTTAGATATGTTCTAAAGAAATTTTTTCATCCCTCTAGATTTAGCATTCCCATGGTTGAGGCCTACTTGTTGAATTCCTTCATATCTTTATGGAAACTACGAAAAGTTCCTATGTCATTTACTCAATGATATGAAAAAAATGATGCCACTTTAACGGTTATTATGAAGCTCTTGTGGCCCTAATCCAAAGGTTTCATGTAGCTTCCTTGGGAATCATTTTCATACATATATCGACACTCTTAAGGCCTATTCCATTTCATAATTCGGCATCCTTTTGATATTGATTTTGTGGAGAATTTCGGACTACTTGTGAGTTCAACTCTGACTGAGCTAGATCTCTATATAAGGGAATAATTTTGGGAAATTTATGACCCAAACTAGGGATGGATTATTAGTAAATTCATGTTCATTCTAGTCTAATTACTTCTGGACTGTGTAAGGTAAAAATGAAAATTCTTCTAAAGAATTGATTTTGTAGCTAAGGTTGAAGTGTTGTAAGATTGTTTTAGTATTAGTTGAGTCTAGAGAGAGGGTGTGCAGAGAGCTATGGTGATTCAAGGGTGTCTTGGGTTAATCCTTGAGTGAAAATTGTTAATGTTTTAGAGGAAATTTTTTGACTATGATTAAGGGTTGAATAGGACCATATTCAGGGAAAACGTTGAAGAAATCAATGGCACACTTTTCATTAGCCTACATGAGGTATGTTTGGTCAATTTTTTGTTTTATTATAAATTCATTATCAAGGTAAGAATTGGACAGTAGACTTTGAGGCATATTAAATACAATATATCAAGTAAAGGTGAAGGATTTTGATTGAAGGAAACATCAAGTACTGCAATAAAAGGTAGGAGCTATCATTATGTTATATCTTACTATACTATCAATTGATATCTATGATTCATAAAAGCTTGTACAAGAATCATTTATCTATATAAGGAACTTTTCTAAAGTTTGGCCATTGAAGTAGTTTTTGCATCTAATGCATCAACTGTAAGGGTTTCATTTAATACCATTGTAATTTGTTCATTGTCCCTGGTATGGGATCCAAAATTATTTTTATAGTGGTTGGGTCATGCAAGGTAAGAGATTGAAGTCTACCTCAGATTGGAGCTTGAAAATACTTCACGTTTGTAGGGTGTTGAAGCATCCTTTTCATTGCAGCTAATAAAACTAGGGTGTTAAAGTGTCCTTCTAGTTGGAGTTGATTAACCAAGGTGTTAGAGAATCCTTTTAGAAATTGAGGCTTCATAATAAATTGAATGATGTTATAGAGTACTAGGATGTTGGAGCTTCCCTTTCAACTGGAGCTGAGAAATATTGTACTTATAAATGATATTAAAGCATTTAGTGGTTTTTCTCCGACAAGGGTTTCCACTTAAAATATATTCTGTAATGCTCTTATGATGTGTTGATGATTTATGTTTGGTTTTATTTTAATTCTTTTAAATTTAATAATTAACTAATTGAAGTGAAATCCTCTAAGTATTTCCAACATCTTCAATGCCATGTTCAAGATGGAACAATTTAATGTTCATTTATTTTCAGGGATGAACTCTACCAAGCTATCAAATTTATGGTTGAAAATATTTTCTTCCTCTAAAAATATGGCCACTACATCTATTTTATGCTCTCATATTTTAATCAGAAACATCACAAAATATTTCCAAGTCTTGATGTCTTTATCTAAAAGGATTTGACACCAAGCCTCTGCATTGTTGTCTAGGGATAAATAAAATAATATCATCATCATCATCATATCTTAGGTTATATGTATTTTTCGGTAAGAAAGACATGCCATACTAAAATAGTAGAAATGTTACTTAACTACGTTGGTATTATTTCCACAGAATATTGGCAACATTACTTTAAATTCCTCAGCCATTTTATTGGCATGACCTTGTATACTTACCATATCAATAGGTTTGAAGATATGTTGATCCAATCGTTTGATATCGATTATATTAGCAAGTTTTTGAAATACAATACCATTTGAATGGAAAGGTTTCTTAGATAATCTTTGATATGTGATAATAGTGTTATATTCTAAAATTTATAAACTCATATGTGGAGTCACCATATGAGTAAACTAGAGTAGGTTTTGAGATATACTAATCAAGAAAAAGGTTGAAGCATAGATTTAATATCTTGAGAAGAAAGACTCAACTCCTCACTAGTGATGGGACTAAAAATGTTACCGTAAAATATATCAAATCAATGCAAATTACCTAATGGGGAAACTTAAATTGAGTGCAACAATGGGAGTGTTACCATTTTCACCTTAGCAACAACTCACCTCATTTCACTGATGTATGAAATCCAACACAAGGAAGGATTCACTAGTTGATATTAAGGGTCATGTTACCGAATTACCTTAAACTAAATCCTCAATTCCACAGAGGATAAGAAGCATTGAAATTAGAGTTCAAGGTGGATCGAATAGAAACCTTAGGATTTGAGTTACAAAAGCTCATATGGCTCAATAAAAAGGCTCAAATAGGTTCCAAAGCATACACAATCTAGAAATTACACTTGGCTAACATATGCCATCCATTTAAATAAATAAACAAACAACAATACAATAGTTTATGATAGTAATAAAACTAGCCCCAGAATATATGATAAAAAGGTGGAACATGATGGATACAATAACGAGTAAATAACAAAATAAGAGAATAAATTAGAACAAATTTTTTGTTGTTAGAATATCATAATCCCTAGACATCGTACCTATATTGGGAATGGAAAATGAAAGTAAAATAACAAATTTTCTTTTCCAATTAACTGTAAGAAACCCCCAACCCTAGGACAATAACATCCAATACTGTTAATGCTAAAAATGTATGATTTTTTCTTTAAATAAACATTTAATTATCATAGATTAAGTAAATAAAATATTTTTTAAGGATTTAAAGATTGGCACAAAATATAATACTATTTTCTTTCTTAATATAGGGCTAATTGAATCTACAAGTATTAATATTTAGAATAACACACTGGATTTGGATTCAAAGGAATAAGGGAGACAGTTTAGTGTCCTTCAATCCTCTAACCCTAACATACTTCTATATTTTTATACAAATAAAGTGAAGGAGCTAACGCTATATCACCATAAGGGAACTTAATGAAATCCTTCTTCGAGGAGAATTTAGAGATAAATAAAACATTGACAAAATGTTGATGAATAGTTAATAACCCTAAGTCTTTGATAAAAGGAAATATTGGAGGAAGATAACTTAGATAGCATAGAATAAATCATTAAATGTCACCAATATTCATCCATGAAAATAGAACCATCCACAAAGAATCTCCCAAAAGAAAATTTCTTAATTAGTGATCCATAACACACAAGAGTGAAAATACAACATCAAATATAAATGATCTACAAGTGTCTTAATGATCTGAGGAGGTGAATTTCTCCCCTATACATATGAGGTGAACCAAGTGATTTGATCCTCTAATTAGGATAAAAGCCCCTAAGAGTATAAATTCCATGATATAGGGTGGGTATGTTATTAAGATAACAACCAATGATAGCATCTATCATATTTATTAAAAATAGCCTAAAATAGTTGACACATGTGAGTAAAGCCCCTTCCAAATGGTGACAACATCCTCCAAAGTGATGTTTCTCCATGCAAAGTGGGAATATGTGGAGAAAATGGCATGTATCATTCCCTTAAATCATATATCATCACCTAGGAGTGGTGCTTCATCATTAGAATTAGCCCTTTCAAGACCAATATCATCCTCCAAGGTCAACATCATCATCAAATTTAGTGCTAGTGTGATGCCCTTGTGTTAGGGTATAGTTTCATCAATCTAGAAGGTGTCAAATTCCCTTTGCAGGGGTCCAAAGTCATCATCATAGGAAATTGTCCTCAAAATTTACCTAGCATCCTATAGCAATTTCCTTATTTCATCTATGAAATAGGTGGAGCATCAACTATTAAGTGCTACAGAAGCATATTCGTCATCCTTCAATGGATCCTATCTACACCTAGAGTATTATCTAGAACATATTGAAGAAATCAAGTGAGGTCAACATTATGGATAAAATAATATTAGGAACATACATATGGACCATATTTAATATGAGATACATCAAATTACATCACACTAGTTTTCATGTTCAAATGTCTCACTATCTTATGACTATATACAGTTTGTCAGATTTAGATACGGGAGGGTGTATGTCGCTATTAGGTACCTCCAAATTGAAGGGGAGGAATAGTTCCTAGGAAAATTGTTTCAAATGACAAGTGTAAATGATAAATATTAGGATCTTCAGTTTCCATCATGAAGGATTTGATAGTCTTATACTAGGAAATGTAAAACCATCAGCCATGATCTTCTCTATAGAAAGAGTGCTTAGTTTCTTTAGTTACCTTCCCTCATGTTTTCTTTTCCGTACCCATTTTTTATCCTTTTTTCTTTCTTTGATTGACTCATTTAACAAGTTTTGTTGATTATCATGCAATAATGATGATATAACCCTTTGATTATGGTAAATTTATCGCTTCATAAGGGTCAAGACTTTTTTCTTTCTTTGATTGACTCATTTAACAAGTTTTGTTGATTATCATGCAATAATGATGATATAACCCTTTGATTATGGTAAATTTATCGCTTCATAAGGGTCAAGATGTTCTTTTAAAAGTTCCTTTAACTTTTTTAGGAATACAATACACGTGGAACGTATGGGTGAGAAGATATACAAGAAGGGGTAGAGCTCTCGCATAATTGGCTTCTTATTTGCTTTAAATCACTTACCATTCTTTTTCATTCTAACTTCTTCCCTATGATGATTCTTTTTTCTTTACTACATTAACCTCATGCATTTCCATTCCCTTCTTCTCATAGGATGAATTATATAGGCAACTAGTATAATTGACTAACAACATCCAATCAAGTTATAGGCATAGGAGTAATTAAGTTATGGGAAATATTAAGTATGAATATGCTACACATGATACCACAATCAAAACCCTTATTGTGCACCTCCTAAATAGCTAAAGAAAGGCCCTAACTAAGGTCACATTGTAATACAAGAAAATGATAAGCACCAAGGTGAAATGACGAATTATTATACGTTCTAAGAATCAAGATCTATTATCTAGTGTCAAACAATAACCCATACTAGAGTGCCAAAAGCACTAAATGAAAATCCTCATATGTAAAAATGGTTCATGTAACTCATAATAGATGACCCCACCTTCATCAATGAATATGTTAGTAAAGTAGACAAGATAACCAAATAGTGGCCATGAGGAATCTAAGGATAGTATACGTGAACTGTATGAGGTTTTAAGCTAGAAATCTACATCTTAGAAGAAAAATTTTGTCTTTTGGTTACTGATGTATATTTATGGGTAAGAGACAACATTACAAAGTATTATGTACAAAGGATGAGTAATGAATTTGTAACCATTGTTGGAGAAGAATAATAAACACCTCAACATTTTATTGAATCTTCTTAGGCTCAATAACTTTGAACAAGTCATTGAACCAATGGAGAAGTCCTTAGTAGAGTTATTTATAGACCTCTAGGTGGGATATAAGTGTCATGAGTAATTTACCTAAATTTGAAATGGGCTTTGACGAATAAACATGGCAATGTGAAAAAATAAACATAATCCCTAATCTAATGATCTCAAGCTCAACTTCCATGAACAACACTTACAAACCACAACATGAGACCTCCACAATGAGAATTTAACATCCATGTTAAATATAAGCACCAGTATGAGGTCATGGGCATCATGTATGTCTTTTTGGTGCTTTACTATAATCAGATGAAGGGAAATTTTATCTAATTCTAAACCTTGCTTCTTGAGCTCAAGCACCATGTATGAGCCATGAAACTAAACAACATAATTTTTTTAGGGATCATTCACCTCTAAATGGTATATGATCGTTATAACTAGGTTAGTTTTCAACCAAGAATGGACTTGAATGTCTAACAAAGGTTACCGGAGGAAAATAAAGGCCATGTTCCCTAAATGAATCTTCTCAAGTTTAAGTTTCATGAATAATACCAATAACCCAAGAGGCTTCTTAGGAAAACTAATGCAATGATCCGTGAACAACCACATAGTACCCCTATAAGGTATCTCAATCTTAGTGGAAAAATATAAATATCATGAAAAAAACACAACCTAATCCCCAAATAGAAATGTATCTCAATCTCATGCCAATCATGGTTCTCAAAGACATGATTAGGGTTTTTTAGCATTTCAGTGAGATACGAGTGCCATGAGTAGGTTTTGTCTAAAGGAAACATTTCTCAATATGTAAACATGGTCAAGGAGGAATCAAGGGGATTAAAAACCAAATAAAACTTATAGAGCTGAAGAACCATAAATATGGAAGGAAAACACTTGGGCCTTATAGATAGCTTCTTGCATTCAACCACCATTAATAAAACTTGAAAACCACACAATAAGCCCTTTCAAAGGGGTAATTCGCATTAGAGATGGATATGGATACCACTATGAGGTTCTGCATACCAAGGATGGATCACAGGGCCTTAAACATGGTCAAGAAAGGAAAATAAGTGCATTGGGATATTCTTGGATCTTCTTAGGCTCAAGAGATTTGAAGAAAACGTTCAACCTACACATGAGTCCTTTGTAGGGGTTATTTGCATGCCTTCAAGTGTATAAATACATCATGAGTAGGCTTTGTATTGTTGAAATGGGTTCCAATTCCGAACTATTGTTAAGGGGTAAAGAAGGCCCATAACCCCTAAATAATTAAACCTCCTTGAGCTCAAGCACCATCAAGAACACCTAAAAACAATGACACAAAGCCTATTTAGGAAGTATTTGGCATCCATGTTAAAGAAGATAATGCATAACTATAGCAGCCTAGATTCACAAGGGAAGATTAAGGTCATTCCTAACTCTAGCAAATTCATGAAAATACTATGCAAGTTCATCTTTAAGTAGAGCATGCTAGATGCAACTCTTTGGATTTGAACAAAAACTTAGCAAATTTATCTCAAACCAAAGCACCTCAACCTCTTTCCAAGACTTTTGTGCTCTTAGGATAAATAATAGAATTGATAAGAATAGCATTTAACCCAAAAAAATATAACACTACAAACATACATAATTTGAAGACCTATTGTACTAAACATAATTGGACATTAATAACATGATAAAGTAAAGTGACCATTAGAAAACTTTAACACCATGTTATATTTTATCTCATATTTTCACTAAAAACTATCAAAATTAATTAATTTTTTAAAATAAAATTTTATAATTCTGTATTATAAATAAAATAAAAAATTAATATAAAAGAATATATATATATATATATATATATATATATATATATATTTGTAAATCACAATGAAACTAAATATCATTTTCTTATAAATTATATTTATATTTATATTATAATATTCCAAAATTAAAATATACAGTTATAAATTATATTTATATTTATATTATAATATTCTGAACTTAAAATATACAGTTTTATATACATGAGAATAAATAAATGTTAAATTGATTTTTGTTTATCTAAAAAGTGTTCACAGAATTTTTATATTTATATTTATATTATAATATTCCAAACTTAAAATATACAGTTTTATATATATGGGATTAAATAACTGTTAACAAAATTTGATTTTGGTTTATGTGAAAAGTGTTGACAGAACTATTGAGAGATATAAGAAGACACAAACGAAGGAGATACGATGCAAACCAATTACACAGTCAAGTGCAGAGGTATTGACGTTTGGATTTCTTTTCAGCATATATTTCTCTACACGTTTTGTTTCCCTTATATATGTAAAAGAAAGAGAATTGGCGTTTAAAATATACATATTTCAAATTGGGGCATTTAAATAAATATAAATCTTTAAATTTTTTTAATTTTAACATTTCAAAACATTCAAAGAATTTTTAAATGATGCAGTTTGGTTTCCTAAATGCATTTTAATTTCACAGTTTTGGCAAAATGACGCTCAAAAATTAAGACGAGAAATTGACATGCTAGCCAATACTAACAGGTTTGTACTTAACTATAGCTCATTAAGCACCTTTGATAACATATTTTAATCTGAATATTAAACGTTTTTAGAGTATAACATCTTTATAATGTTTAACGCTTTGCAATAAAGTTTTATCATAGATTTTTTAATTATAAGTTTTGATGTTATCGATGTAGGAATTTAATGGGAGAGAGCCTTTCATCATTAGATAGGAAGGAACTCGACGAACTTGAAGTTCGACTTGGGAGAGGAATTCATCGTGTCCGATCCAAAAAGGTGATATAATATATGCAGGTTTTTTTATTTGGGCACCTTTGCAATATTTCAATATATCAGTGCAATAAATTGAAATGATATTTGATCATCGTTCTCATTTGGATATGTTAAATACCAATTTCTTTTTAATACTCAGAGAGAAATGTTACTTCAAGAGATCGAGGCTACCCAACAGAGGGTATGATACATCTTTAACCAAATCAATTATTAACATCATAAACACTTCGATTTTTTAATTTTTCATCATATAGTTTAGATCTCATTTCTATGTCGTGGTTATAACTGGAGTGGGATTTTGCGATTACTGTTATAACACTTAAACAATGTTCCTGTTTTGAATCAAATCGTTAGAAATCATATGTCATTTTATGATTTACAGGAGCAAATGTTGATTGCAGAAAATCAATTCCTGCATAACCAGGTATATCCTCATAATATAATAATTCATCTATTATTATTTATACATTGTTCAGTATTAACTCATTAATATTGTTTAATTTTTAGATAAGAGAGTTCCAAATTGCGAATGGAAGTAATGGGAGTACAGTGTTGCATTTTTATAAGGAGCCACTTCCTCAACTGCATATCTAAGATTTTCTTGAAGGAAATTTGGTTGAGATCAGCGCAAACAACGGTATTAAATATGACTAAGGGGTTCTCTCACCTGAATTTTCTGTACAAAATATATATTTGAAGTGTTAGTTATTCTGATTTATTTTTACAATGTATAGGGGTGTATACTGAATATGACTAGCCGTGTAGGTGACAGATCGTTTTCAAACGAGTTGTAAAATTGTACATTATATGAATCTGGTAAACCATGGGGTGTGTTTGTGGAAATAATGGAGGAAAAAACTGAAAGAATAAAATGGTTAATTTGAATTAGTTAATAGTTAGAAATAATTAATTCCTACTTGCCTATGGTTGTAATTTTGAGTTTGTTCCTACATAATAGGAATTTAGTTTCTCCTAGTTTATTGTGTGGTTGAGAGAATCTCTCAACCACACTACTGTACGTCTAAGATAGAATTCCTATATTAAGACTATTGCTTGTATAAATATGTGTGTAAATTTCCTTATTAATATAATATAGAATATATCGCTGTGTGTTATTTTATCTTGGTATCAGAGCCCTGAGGGCCTGGCCCCTCGTGGGCTTGGCCTCTCCTGGGCCGAGGAAATAAAAAGTATATGTATTTGTTTATATTTGTCCATCGACTATGGTGCTACGATATTTAACGTTGTCCTGTGTAAATAGAGGCCACGCTGCCGGTTTATGAAACAGAGGAATCGACCATGGACAGTGCGAGTTTGGAGTTCTGTTTGAGATCTATTGGTGTTGTTAAAGAGCCAACACCTGTTAGAGAAAAATTCTACCGCAGAAAAGTAGCACTAGCTACCCTAATGAGACCACGGAGAAAAAGTCGTTTTCGGGTGGTGTTCTGGCTTCCAGTGAGCGGAGTTTGGAGCGGCGTGTTAATAGTACCTGCTAACAGATCGGTGGTGCCATGGATCTATGTGTTTGTTGGATCATGGTATGGAGGTTGAGGCTGAATTGATCTGGAGGTGTTTATTGATCATATCTGTGTAAACAGATCTTGATCGATCATGCGTATTGATTGCACCTAAATTTGCATGGAGCCTGGAGGTGGAGATTGCCTGGTGTGAGTTGTGTTGAAATCTATGAGGAGCTAGCTTGTAATGCAGAGCCCTCGATCGTAAGATGAGCTCCACCTACGTGGGGGAGATGGTGACTGCCTGAGTACCAGGCGCGTGAGGAAGGTCGGTGAGGGCCTGTCGACTGTACTTATGGCCGTTGCGTCTTTTTTTTGCTTTTGTGGTAGCAGCATTCGATTGCTTCTCATCATTTCTTGAAGACCTTTGATTTCGAACCTAGAAAGATGTCCGGGTTTGTTTTTTTTTTCTTTTTCCTGCGGAGAACCGGGAAATGGCGGGTCCCTAGTAATGACAATGAAGAAGAATTGCATCATTGCTATCGGATTTATCAGTGGGTTCCAGTCTTTACGGCATTGTGGGTTTCGATATTTCAAAGTTCAGGCTTCCAGTCTACTGAGTAGATCGCCTCGGTGTAGAGTGAATTGCTTGTGTCAGTGATGTTTGTTCGGAGGATAAGTTTGTTATGGTGTTGTCTCGGTGGATCCGCATAGATTTTGAGGAGGAGCTGAAGGAAGCATTCCGTGTTCTTTGACAAAGATTAAAATGGTTTTATCTATGCTGCTGAGCAATGCGGAAGTGAAGGCTCCGGGCCAAACCATTCTCAACGTCTGCAAGTCTCTCACTGCTGACGGTGTTGCTAGAGGAGTGTCCTGCTCTGCCGTGGCTCCAGAGTTCCAATTCGATGTAGCAGTGGCAGCGTCCTGCACTCAGTGATTTGAGCCCTGACATGGTTAGCAAATCTGTGGCACAAGAAACTACCAGTATCAGTCAAAGAAGTAGTTTTGGAGGTCACATAAGCCGGAATACAACGGTTCCGCCTCGTTTTTGGCAGGAAACTAATAACAGATTGCATCGTTTGTCAGGGGTGCGGTCGCTTGCGCCAAAATTTGATATATCATCAGGGTTCCCGAGGTCAACGACACGCTCAAAGGTTGTATCATCAACAACTGGTCATATAATGAATGGGCCAAAATGAGTAAAATCCTCTACACGGTTTGCGAATCGGTTTCAGGCAACACCACTTTCAGGGCCACAACATTCTTTCCCCAATCAAGGTGATGGCCTCATCTTCTCCCACAAGAGGCCTACCAAGTCCAACAAGGACACAGCTACCATCGTCGGTGCCTCCAACGAATTCTTTACATGTACATTCCCATAGTACATCGTCAGTGCTTGGTGGATCATATCTGCTAAACTTTGGTGTAGATGTTCGGAAGGGGAAGAAGGGGACGAGCCAGGTAGAAGAGGCCCATCATTTACGTATACTTCACAACAGATTAATGCAATGGTGATTTGTTAATGCCAGAGCAAAAGCTGCCATGAATGCTCAGAAAGTCACAGCTGAGAAATTGCTTTACAATGTCTGGTTCACAACTTCAGAACTGCGAAATTCTGTAATAATAAAGCGAATCAAGGTGCTGGAGGGTGCGAGCTTAAATGCGAGGAAAGACAAAGTCTTTATAGCTGGAATGGTGTTAAGTGTTGCACTTGGGCTTCAGAATTTATCAAATTGCAGAGATAGAGAAATTTGATGCTTTGTTAATCTGAAAGTTATTTCTTTTATTTCTTGGAATTATGGATAAAATTATTGTGCCTTATTGAGCCTAGCTAACTCAATGTAGGTAAAGTTATTTTGTTAGAATTTGCAACCCTAATGAATGACAGGTTAAGCATGGAGTTCCAAGAAGTTATTTGAATAGACAAGGATGCCCAAGATGTGAACAATGAATAGATGAGGTAAAGGAGCATCGACAACGTTTATGGTGGACAACAAAGTAGATGTTTGTTTGAATTAGTGTGGTTTGTGGAATAGACTCCCTGGCATGTTATAAGAAAGTCCAGTTGTTGTAATGGTCATTGTATGTACCCAGAAACTCCAAAATGTGGAATGAAATGTAAGTTTTAAAGGCATCTGAAAGTTCGTGGTGATCTTAAAACCACTTTGTAATGGTTTATGGTCAGCCTGAAACCATCTTTTGTCATTGTAATGTGGTGGTTGGTGGTGAGCCAGAAACCATCTATAGAGTCTTTGTGGCTGAAGTGCTTGCCTTTGTCGCAAAATCACCTCTGTGGCTTGAGGTGCCTTTGTGGCTGCGTGTACACGAGAGCTTTGTGCTCAATTGAGCAGGTGGACTGTAGAACACCTGGGTCGGACTCAGATGATTTTTAATTTTTTTAGTAGAAGGGGATTGGCACACTTTTCGCGCTGTCAGTCGCGCCATGATGCGCAACTGGCGCGTCTGTTAGGCCATTAATAGCGCCACCGCGCCAAAATACCAGACTGGTGCGGAATTTTACGAAAATATCGCGCCAATTCACCTTCAAGGGGATCCGCGGGAATCCTCATCTTCGTTTGACGATTTGCGAGAGGAGGCAGATCAGAGAAGTTGTGGTAGATTGTGTTTTGGAGGTTTTGTACATGCAATTCGCCTGATGGTGGTGGATTTGACTATCATGACAAGTAGTCATTAAGGGGGGGAGTTAGAAATAATTAATTTCTACTTATCTATAGTTGTAATTCTCCATTTGAGGAGTTTGTTCCTACATAATAGGAATTTAGTTTCTCCTAGTTTAGTGTGTGGTTGAGAGATTCTCTCAACCACACTACTGTACGTCTATGATAGAATTCCTATCTTAAGACTATTGCTTGTATGAATATGTGTGTAAATTTCCTCATTAATATAATATAGAATATATTGTTGTGTGCTATTTTATCTTTAATTGCAAGATGGAATTAGTGTGAAGAAAGAAGACACTTTTATTTTTAACAGTGGATATTTTTTGTTGAGTATATCATCTAATTTCATTTGAAATTGAATCTCTATGCCAAAGTTTTGATCTCAGCCTTATGGGATATGCCCAAGGGAAAAAGTGGATATGCAAAAACTGTATAATTTTGAAAATGGAAAAATTAGTGATTTTATTTCACATAAAAAAAACAATACTCTATTTTGCTTAAAAGAATTTATTTTGTGAAGCTGAGCAGAGAAAAAATTAAAAATAATAAATTCAAAAGAAAATACTAAGTAATATAATTTTTTTTTTCAATCTATTTTTCTATAAAAACCATTGCCAAATCATAAATAATAAATTAAAAAAATATATATTAAATAATATAAAAATCATTCGTTATTTTTTCTTTCCTTTCTTTATCCATCTTTCTATAGGAACCAGTGACAAATCATTCTCAATCATCTCTAATGGATATTCTTTAATTTAAATTTTATGAAACAAAACTCTTTCTAGGCCAACCTTCCCATCTTCCTGTAAAACCACTCTTCATTTATCCATCTTTCTATAAGAACTAGTGACAAATCATTCTCAATCATCTATAATGGAAATTCTTTAATTTAAATTTTACGAAACATAAACTCTTTGTAGGCCAACCTTCCCATCTTCCTGTAAAACCACTCTTCATGATCCTCCTCTAAATGAATCGGCCAAACTTCCCATCTTGTAAAACCACGCTTCATGATGGTCCTCGAGATGAATCGGTTCTGATTTATGAGGTGTTTGTCAATCGTGAACCTAGGTATTCATATCTTTTTATTTAAAAAGTCCTCAATGATCTCCCCTGCTTCATTCTCAGGATTAAAATACTTTTTTTACGAGTGTCCTATTTCTCTTTTGGTGGCTTTTTCCACAATGGCAGAGTGCTGAAGATGACTCGTGTGAAAAAATTTAATGGTAAGATTTTTATATAAAAAGAATTAATAAAATATTAAATAAATAGTAAATTTATTACTTTAATATTTAATTTGTTAAATTAAATTATATTTTTACTTTATTTGAATTTAAATAGAATATTTTATTTTAAAATAAAATAAATTTAATGAAAAAATCATTTTATTAAAAAAATTATTTTTAAGCTAAATTTTATTTTAAAATTATTTAAAAATCATTTTATTTAAAAAAAATATTTGTAAACTAAATTTTATTTTAAAATTATTTTATAAACCTATTTTAATTGTCAAATTTGCAAGCATATAAAGGAATTGAATTTATTGAAAATTCATTTTTTTTAAATCGCAAGAATTTGATTCTTGGTTAAAATATATATAGATTAGTTAAGCTTCATGATAAATAGGTAAATGAAAAATGATATATTCTAAAGTAATATAAAAATATTACACTAAAAGTTAAATAGTAAAAAGGAAATAATGTTTAATGATGAATAATAGGAATAATTATAATGTACTTGAAAAAAATATTTATTTTTCAACCTTTTTATTACATATACTAGGATTTTTAATGAGACCAACCATATGAGAAGGATTTTTAATGAGACCAACCCTGTGAGAAATGAGGTGGAAATTTAAAATCATCCAAACCTTTATTTCTAAATACTAAGTCAAAATTCATAGCTTAAGTATGTGCATGCGTGCTTTTGAAATCATTTCAATACATAATTTTCACTATTTTGATATTGAGTACTAGTACACTACAAAAATAAAAAATTGTAAAATCATAATTTTCAATGCAACCTTAAATGACTATATTACAATTTTAGTAACTTAACTTGGAATACTAATTTATTCCAAGTTAGGTTTCATTATGATGTTTCTTCTATTCTTTTTTTAACACAACTTATTATTTTGCATCTACCAAATACAATTACTTGATTCTGTTGAGCATATTTATAAGTGGTATATGATATATGAGTGCTAAATTACTTGGGTTTATAACCACTTTGTTATCACAAAAAATTGACCATCTAGCCATAATGCATGTACTAATCGAAGTACACCATGTAGGGTCAATTTTACCATAGTAAAGTTGTTTTCACTCATAGAAATTACTTAATAAACCACATTTGTTAAGGCATTTATAATTAAACCCATGAAAAATAATTAAATAAATCACTATTTATTTAATTATCTTCTACGAATAATTAATTAAACCATTTCTTAATTAATATTCCTTGTCACATTTGACCCAATTATGAGAAATAAATAGATATATCATTAATTATCTTATTTCTCTCTAGGAATAATTAATTAATCACCTATTATTTATTATTCCTTGCAAGTTTGACCAAATCCCTTAGCAATGATTTAATAAACCATTATTTGTTTATTATTCCTTAATCATATTTCTTGAGATAATAAAAAAATCATTTATTTATTTATTATTTCTAAATAAAAGTTTAAATACTTTTTCCCTCCATACCAAATATAATAAAATATTCCAAATGGTTAATTCTAGAATGGGGTTAATAATATTTTATTATTGCTCATTATTCAATGATAACCTAATATTTTTTTATAAATAGAAGGGTTTTCCATTCATTCTTCACATTCGATTATTTTCATTGTTGCAGCTATGGTTATTATCATTGTCACACACCATCTTCTTTTCCATTTGTGTTCTCATTGAGCTCAAACATTTTGTTTGATGGGTTTTACACATTATAGAGGCGAGAGACTCTACAAAAGCTGAAGACAGTGAGGATAGCCAAGAACGCATCCAATAGAGGGGGACTGGTAACATTATTTGTTCCTTTCATAAGTGTTGTTTAATAAAATATATTCTTTATATATATGGTTTCCATTGGATTATTAGAGTTATTTGCGCTTATTTTACTATTCCAACTTGTTGTTTAACTATCTCTGTGGCATAGATCATGGCTTTGGCAGGTTTTGTTTCTATCATTTTCTCTAGATCTACATTGTTTAATAATCATTTTTATTGTTAGGGTTGTTTGTTATCCACAACCTAAA
Organism: Pinus tabuliformis; assembly: GCA_031772625.1. Classification (NCBI taxonomy): domain Eukaryota; kingdom Viridiplantae; phylum Streptophyta; class Pinopsida; order Pinales; family Pinaceae; genus Pinus; species Pinus tabuliformis. Next base: position 948,501,993 of record CM062810.1, read on the forward strand.
GTGGTTTCTTTTTGTACACATTCAAGAAGAATACTTATTAACATATTGGTGACTCCATTGGGGAAATTATGATTTTCATTAACACATGGCTGACTCCACTGCGTTTTTAACTCTGATTCAGAAACTTGGTTGACCTTTAGTTTTCAGTTTAGGGTTTTTCTTTTTCAGTCTCTTAATGTAGTTACTAGCTTTCTAACCCTAGATCAATCAAATTTCTATATTCCGCAAGTTTTCTGGTTATTTCCGCAGGTCACAGGAACCAGTCACGACAGAGACGACAAATTTTTTTGAGACTTGCCTCCCAAGAACTAAGGAGAAAAAATCACACTTTTCTTCCCTAAAAGTGCGATGTGGAGGTTTAGAGTGCACTTTCTGTCCCAAAAAGTGTGATCTCCCCCTAAATAGGTTAGTACATGTGATTTTAGCTTTTATGGGATTTTTTTTTATCTGCTTTTGGGTTTTGCCGAGAGATGTATACTAGGTTGGTCGACCACTATCTTAGCCTACATAGGCCTTGATCTACTCTGTTTCACTTGTCGAAGTGGAATTTAGCCCAGTTTTGCTTGTGTTCGCCTGTTTGTGCAGTAAAACCCTGTGTAACCCTTCTACGCCACCTGAATCCTCTGCTAACCAATTCAAGCATGGTTTACCTCCCAAAAGAACTTTGGACTCACTCCATAGACATATAAAGCTTGATAAAGCCATTGATGACCCTCCCTATCAACCCAACATTTTCCTAATAGTTTGTTTTATTTTATAGGCGATCAAAAGACTACAGCCTTGGATAGACAGTCTTAATACTAGTCATAAGACCTATTTACTCCAAGATTGTTTTCAAATCTATTCAAACAGAGATGGAAAATAAACATACAGTTAAAAGAGAAGCAGAGGAAACATGAAATTAAATGATTTACTATTGTAATAGATAGTAAAAAACTAAAATATATAGTGAAGGTAAAAGGACACAATAAAGAATAGTCAAAGTGTATCAGGGTTAAATAGTATCAGATTGAGGACCAAGTCAAGTAAAGAAGCTATCATGAAGACAAACGGTAGGGAAGACAGTTACAAAGCATACAGATTCATGTCAAAGTGAAGATAGATAAAAAAAACAGAGCAGTAAAAGTAAACATGGAGGCAGTAAGGGTTAAATAGAGATGAAAACACTTTCACAAGCAACAATGAATTTTATCCAAAGTAAAAGTGAAACACAGTTAAAATAAATTTAAGGTTAAGAGATGAAATCGAAGCAGAAATGGTACATTCTTCAGAAATTTCCTGTTTAAGTCATAGTTTTTCAGAAACTAGTTCAGCCAATCCAAGATTAATTTTGAGAAACTGGAGGATACTTGTGTTCTTAAAAGTCTAATCTACAAAATCCTATCACACCTTTTACACAGGTATTACTAAAAGTGAGATAAGTGTATGTCTTCACAACTTATTTTTTAGATTGTGCAAAATCTTGTTTTTGATATCTTTTTGTAGAGATTATTGTGAACAGCTGGAGCTTAATTTTGGGAAATTGAGAGAGGTTTATATCGAAAACATACTTATCTACAATAACCTATTTCAATTTTTACATATCTATCTCAAATTGAGATATACAAAGGTATCAATCGACCCTAATTTTGCAGAATTGCTGGGGCAGAATGCACAAAGAAAGGATGTAGTTACTAACTGGGATGCCTCATCATCAACTAAGAGTTGCTATCAAATTCGAATTTCTCTTCTTTTTTCATCCTCAATCCATAAATATAGTGCCAAATAGATTCATTAGTTTTGAGTGTCCTTTATTTAAGTTCTATTAATGTAAAATAGTTTGAGATATTTGTAAAACCAATCTTGATATTTTTTCAAGATATTTCAGTTTAGAATTTGTAAAAAAACTTCTTCATTTGAAGTATTTTGGGGTGGATTCCAAGACATTTCTATAGACTTTTTCTCTCAAATCAAAGTTCTATTGTATCAAGGACTGGACTGGCTTGCTAGATCAAGGAATAAAGATAAGATATTTTACAAGATTCTTGTGTAAAGCAAAATACAAATAAGTATTCTCTCATGTTCACTTTGTTTTCATTATGTTTTTTCCATAATATTATTTGTTTATCTAAAATCTAAATGTATAACAAGGAATGATATTTCAGAAATTGCTTAAATACACTCTGTCTTGACTGTTTTACATTCTGAATGTTTTCTCCTAAACTATCTTAGCTAGGGAATTCTTAACTGCTCCTTAGCTTCCATAGTTTCTCCTCTGGTCTATAGCAAAGGATTCTTAATTGCCCTTTGTTCATGATCATCCTCTGTTCTTCATTCTAATCCCGGTCCAAGGATTCTTAAATGCTCTTTCACCCTAGTTAGAATCACTTCACCCATTAGGCCTAAAGATTTGCATTTTGCTTTGCTAGCCTACCCTGTGAACATTCCCTTTAATGGTCTGGTCAAGTTATGCTATCCATTTGTTGACTCCATAGCCCAATGGCTTGAAGACCTAGCTCTATCCATCTACTCCAAGAATTCCACTGCCCAATATTCAACACAAATCAAGACCCCCATAGACTTTCATAACTAGCCTAATATCCCATCAAACAAAGCTAAATCATATAGAAAGAACCCTCTCTGGACTTAGGTTGGCTAGAGCCTAAGCCTAAAAGTTGGTTTGTGGTTACCTCAGTGATCTCTTTCATTAACCTTGGGAAATTACTGGGTGATAACAGGTTAAGCAGTGACACGTGGAACTTCATACAAGTTCGCTCTAATGAAAAAGTGTATAATCAGGACATCTTGGGAGATTGGGCATAATGCTTTCTTGGAGAATCCAATTTCAATCAGACTAGTGGTGTTGGAAAGAGGGATTAGAGGGCTACCATAGTTCACAATTTCATACCTTGGAGATCCGAAATTTCAGAGACACCTCAGATTCAATATCAAGCTCCTACAAAGTAAGAAAAGGTGTGCAGTTTTAAATTTTTTTGCATAAGTTTGGTTTGAAAAAATAGTTTGAAGGAATTCAAAGGGCATAGTGAAGAATAATTATCATTAATTGATGTTGTGAAGAAATAAAATGGAAACACCTAGTAAGAAACCTAGAAGCTCTAGCATGAATCATGAAGAATATGAAGAAATGCAACATGATATATCAAAATTACAAGACCAAGTGCAACAAATTTCACTCTCAAAAAATTAATAGAAGCTAAGATGGATGGTTTAAATAAAGACATAGAAGATAAGATGGATGGTTTAAAGAAAGTCATGGAAGCTAATATGGATGGTATGAAAGGCAACATTAAATATTGGAAGAAGGACATGGAAGGCTGGAAGGAATGTTTCACAAAGATGCTACAAGAAAGGCTTCCTAATGGCGAAATGTTAGTAGAGAAAACTCAGAATGAGAACAAACTAAATGTTAATCATGATTCAAAGAATGAAAACATTGAAGATCTAAAGAAAGACATGGAAGGTTTGAAAAATTGCTACAAGAAATGCTTCCTATTGGTGAAAAGGTAGTAGAGAAAACTCATGATGAGAACCAAATAAATGTTAATCATTATTTCATAGAATCTAATGGCAGATTGAAGACCCACCATGTTCCAAAGATTGATACAAGAAAGTTTGATTGAAAGGATCTCGTAACATGGATACTACAGATGGAGAAATATTTTGATCTCCATAATGTGGAAAACACACAAAAGGTATGCATTGTAACTTTATATTTGGAATGAAATCAGTTTGTATGGTATCGATGGATTTGGTCTTGTAAAAAAATTGTCACTTGGGAAATTTTTACGAAAGAAATGCTAGCACATTATGATGATACAAAAAGCATACCGTTTTTTAGCCAATTGATAAATCTCAAACAAAAGGCTTCAATGATGGAGAACATTGAGAACTTTCAAAAATTGAATAAAATGGTAAAAGATATTCTAGAGGAACATAGGATTGATGTGTTCATAGGGACTTTAAGGGATAAGATCCAACATGAGGTTCACCTTTGAGAACTTGATTCATTGGTGAAAGCATTCAGGTTGGCAAGAAAAATGGAAAGAAAAGTTATGGCAACAAGGAAGCCTACCAATCACAACTATAAATATGGAAGTGTTGGTTCCCCTAGCCTTACACAACCGACAAGTTTGACACCACAAAAATTGGAATAAAAAAGAGAAAAAGGTATTTGTTACAGTTGTGATAGAAAATACGGTAAAGGTCATAGGTGTGCTGAGAAGAAATTAATTTGCATAGATTGTAAAGAGGAGGTAGAAAAGGAACAAGAAATGTCAAAAGGAGAGGATATACACCAGGAACAAACCCTAGAGAAAGAAGAAATGAATCTGGCCATATCTTGTAATGCATTGGCCAGAATTACCACTCCTCAAACTATCAAGATAGAAGGACATATCAAGAAGAAAAATGTAATAGTGTTGATTGATTTGGGCAGTACGCATAATATCTGGCACCAGAGTGTCAAGTGATGGTTGCAAGTGGAGGAACCATAAATTGATCTGGAAAGTGCCGCAATATCAAGTTATCCATGGGAGAATATGTATTGAATAGCCCAATGCTTTCCATTCCAATGGGTGGTTTGATGTTGTACTAGGAGTCTAATAGCTACAATCCTTGGGTACAATAGCTTTTAATTTTCAATAACTTTTCATGAAATTTTATTCGAAAGGAAAGGAATTTGAATTAAGGGGTATCACAGGGAAACCGGGAAGATAATCATCTCTAACAAAATGACAAAGCTTCTAAATAAAAATAGCGAGGCATAATTGCACAATTATGTTCGCTAGAGGTTCCCACATTGAAATCATCTGTTTCTCCAGATCTCCAAAAAATATTCAACAATCATTCAAAGCTATTTGAGACTCCAAAAGGCCTCTGACCTATTTTTGATCATGATCATGCTATTCATTTGATTCTAGGAAGTGTTCCTCCAAACATTAGGCCTTAGAGATATCCATATGCCGAAAGGAGTGAAATTGAATGTATGATTGTAGAAATGTTAGAGGTTGGTATAATTATCCAACCAAATTTGATAAGCGAAGCAAGGGATGAATGGAAGAATGACGAAGTAGGGTGGGAACTCATTCAAAGGTGCAGAAGATCCCATTTCAAACAATATTGCCAGAACTTAACAAGGAAGGAAAAATCATACTGGAACCTGAAGCAATCACAGAACAAGAAATCGACAACTACGAAATCGATCAATTTCAGAGTATCTCATTAAGTGGAAGAACTTACCCACTAAAGATTCCACATGGAAGGATCATAATTTTATACAGAAGCATCCAGAACTACTCAAGTGTTGAGGACAACAGTTTTTGAAGGAGAGGGGCATGTTACGTCCCTATACTACTAGTGTAAAGCCTTATTGTTATTAGTGAAACCCCCTTATTATATTTTTGTCCCCATGTAGTACCCATATTGTTATTATTATTCCCCATCGAAGCCCACTATTGTTATTGTTTTGCCCTTAAATTATTACTGTTATGTCAGCTCTGATTATATTATGACCCCTTAGGCTCCTATATATAGAAAGGAGGTCTTGTCATTTGTATCATCTAAGAATTTTTCATTTGTGTAATGTAAAGGAGGTTTGCCCCTTGAAGAGGCTGATTTCTAAGTCGCTTATCTATCTTTTCTATCTTTTTGTGAGTTGGTTTCTTAACAATCTATCATATTTATTGCATATAATTACATATTTCTTTTCAAAAAGTGTTACACAATAATTATATTCTCTTCTATATATATATATATATATATATATATATATATATATATATATATATATATATATATATATATATATATATATATATCCAAGAAATCTATCATAATGACTTATTCTTTGCATGCAATATAAATATAAATAATTCAACACAAAACACCACATTCTTTTCCAACAACACTAATGCATTATATATCTCTATATTTACATAAACAACTGTTCTTTTCAAGGGAACTAACATCATGGCTATTGTTTTATGCATCTCTACAAATTTATTTTCCAAAAAAAATCATAATAGTTCTTCTTTCCATGCATGCAAAAACACATAATTCCTTCTCAAGAAATTACCCCAAAGAGTTGTTCTATCGATGCATAAAAAGGACAAATTTCCCGCATTCTTGTCAGAAAAACAACATGGGTTACACAGATTCATGGTTTATTTTCAAGAAATTACTCTAGTTAACATTTAATTTTTCACAACCCACAAAAATCCTTTCAAGGACCCATGAAATCCACTCAACAATTACCCTCATTAACTTATCTTCATTTTAAAAGAGGTCATGCAAATCTTTGCAAGCTTATTCTCATTAAATTGTCTTCACTTTTCAATAACTCATGCAAATATTTTCCAAGATTAGTCTCATTAAATTATCTTCATTTTTCAATAATGCATGAAATATTTTCAAGAAATCAAACTTCTAGATGTGTGGCATCTATTTTTTCATGCAAACATATACTTGTTTCCACAATAGCTATTTTCTTAAGTTCAAACATTTAATTATTTTCTAAAATAAATATAGCATAATATATATTAATTTTATGCATATGTAATTTATTTTCTAAGGAAAATATAAGATAATAGATATTCATATCATGCATATGCAAATTCTTTTAAGAAATTGGTGCAAAAATAACTTATCTTTTAATGTGTGGACTCCCTCAGCCCAATGAGACTCCTGACAGGTTATTCTATGTTTAATTGATAATTTATGCCAAAATACTATCACCAATAGTGTTTGGGTAAGAGATGAATAAATCATGTGCAAAGTTCCCTATGGAACCGACTTTCATTAAACAAATTTTGTACATATGATGTTACAAAAACACTCATTCCTCTTTATTGGCCTGATTCTACAAGGATTTGGCCATTAGTTCTCATTACTGGTAGGCTTGCAGTAAATAGAATCAAGAAATAAAATATCCTTTCTAAATATTAAAAGAACTCCATAAACCATCCATACATCGCTCCATAAATCTGATTTTCCTAAATTCAATATTCACTCAATAAATCATATTTTTGTAAATTCTAAAATCACACAATATATCCCTAGAATAGGTCATGCTTTTCAAGGCATATTTTTATTTTCCTTATGGAAAAAATATCACCTATCCATAGATTTTCTAAAACTATAACCCATTGGTTCTAAAACTCATAAAATATACCAACTTGGAAAATACAATTTATTTACATACAAGAATATAAGTTCTTCTAAAAAATTAAGACCTCATTTTTAAGCCTTTTTCACAACAAATATTTAATGGCTTGGAAGCTCTAATGCTCATGAATCAGCAATCCTCTGTGAAACCTTTTTCAAGAATCAATTTCCTCTCTTCACTTATCCATTCTCATAGTGATTTTGATTTCATGGATATTAAAATTAGTTTTGGAACAAATTATTCAAGAAACCATTTCTTGACTTGCGTCCACGTATTTCATTATATATATTAAATTATATTAGTAATATTTTATATTATGTAATATATGAGTTTTATGAGAGTATTTACGGTAGCTTACACCAAGCATATTACATACTCCCCTCTTTAAAGAGAAAATCATCCTAGGTGTTCTTCTCTCATTAGAACTTTATATTTTACTCACAATATAACAATCTAAATAACAAAAAACAGAATCCTTTCCCTTTAGAATGAAGTATTTTTATGTTCAATAAGTAAAATCAATCATTTTTATCAATAATCATAAGAATTTATAGCTACAAAAATAACCAATTTCTACATTCCTTCACTTAGGCATTATTCAATTTTTTGAGATGAAAACAAAGTATCTATACCAACTTACTATTAATTATCAACTACTCTTGGAATTCATGGTCACTTTATGCAAGAAAAATAATTATAGGTGGTTCCACAACCTCAATGGCAAGCACCCTCTAATTTATAATCTGAAAAATTCAATCACATTAGTCACAAAATTTTCAATCAAATGAAATACTTTTCACTATCAATGAATTATGCAATGTCAAGTGATATTTTAATCATGGTACTTTTATAACTAGTTAGAGATCACCTAGCTCTCTAATCATAAAAGTGATAAAGAATTGCACCAATTGCACACTGTCTTAACCCCTACCAAATACATCTGTAACAACCTCCTCCCACATCTACCAAAGTAACCGACCAACCAGGGTAAACATGTGACAAGAGGCTACTATAATTGGATTCAACCTTCTTCGTGACCTTAAGGAAATGGAATCAATGGAAACACATCATACAAACCTTCCACATCATCAACAAGACTCCTAAGAACTATCCTAACCTTTCTGGTAACCAACCCTTGGGTCCCACTAATGTTTTTTACCACTTGACCTATAGATGCTCCCATGTTATGGGCCTCATAACGTCCAAGTTGCTCTTGACTCTCTCATGACAAGGCATGCCATCATCCAGGGACTATTTTTCTTAGTGTTGTGCTAGCATCCTTGGGACTGGAGACACTTTTTTAGGCCTAGAGCCCAGGTCACTGCCCAGAATTGAATGACAACTTCATAACAACGAAACAAAGATGCAAATGAAAATACCTAAACAAGCCTTAACCGGACCCCTACTAGCCATGACAGGCATTTCATTAAACATATCACAAATATCTAATATACACATATAAACAACATATTTAAGCAAAGGGGTCTTATACTTATTTGAGAATCGATATGAATCATTGTCCCTTAAATCATTTGTTGCATTATTTTCTATTTGGTCATAGATACATTGTTCATTCATTTACATGTAATTACATCATGAGATCCATACATAGGCCACTAGGCCAACACAATAAACATGTAATAATAGGATTTACCATTACCTCCACCCAATCACTAGGCCAAACAAGCAAGTATGCCACCAGATTTCTCCACCTATGCCATGAGGAATTTTCATGTCTCCTAATATCTCAGGATTTATTTTAATCCACAGTCTAATCAAGGGATCATTTGGCGTTAAACTGAAACACCACCCTCTAGGATTTACTGTATATCTCATCATTCATCGGAAAGGATTCCTATGCATAATTAAGGGAAAGAACCTCTGGCTTTACCTTATATACCTCCATTCACCGATAAGGATTCCTAGGCCCACTGAGGCCAAAAAAAATATGACTTTATCACAACCCACAGTCTCATTTAGGGGTTACTAGGCCATGTGTTCTATCATTCACAAATCCACCTAAGTCAGCTCTGAATCCATTTGATAATCCGTCTCAACCAAAACCTGAGAATCCCATCACACCATGGCTATTTAGAAATGGAAAGGCTAGGCTAAAAACACTATCACACCTGGAAAAACCCATGCCATAACATCAAAAGAACCACATACAATACCATGCATGCCAAATATAGCAAGGAAAATAAAAATTCAAATCGATACCTACAAAGAATATTGTCGTAGTTTCTTTATCTTGCTCTTCCTTGCTTTCTCCTTCCTTCACCTTGCCTCCTTTTCCTTCCTTGATCCAATGCCAAAATGCTCCAAGAAAACTCTAAGTATTCAAGAGTGTGTGAGAGAGAGAATAATGACAGAGGTCCAAAACAGGAAATAAAAGAAGGTACCAACTGATACTCATAAGCATTTTTATCAATTAGGCCTCTATTTTCTCCATTTTCCATTATTTTCCTTCATTTTCCTCCTCACATGCAACCTGTGACTTTTCACCTTACTTTTCTCCTAATTTCCATTATTTTCATCAATAAATGTTCAAAAAATTCCATTTCCTTTCCAAAGCCTTAGCCATTACATTTTCCAATTTCCTTAGCCATAATAAACCAAATGAACACCCACTAGGATGTCTTGCTGAACATTCAACTTGGAATAAGTGTCCCATTAGCCATGATTATTAATTTTTCCTTTATTAAATTTTATTACATGGAATTTTCACCAGGGATGTTACAAAACCCTCCCTATTGGGGGACACCATCCTTGGTGTTCAACCACACCTATACCTCGGCAAAACTACTGAAAACACTCATACTTCTCATGGAGATTTATAACATAGATTGATGCAGTATTTACAATTATCGCCTTGCTGAAAAGAAAACCAACATGATAGCATAACAACATGACAGGTATAATTACATGACACCCATACCACTTATACGAGCTTTATAACGTAGCTCATGGCAATGTTTACATCCATATGCATATGTACATATACCAAACATCATCAAACATGTAGCAAAACATATACCAAGGACATGTACTAAAACACGATACCAAAACTTCTCTTCCTCAACCGACAAACAATGAAGGAAACATATCCCACATCTGATCCGCAATATCCAATGTAGCTTCATCGGGCCCAAATTCCTTCCATTGCACTTTAACATACTTGATTCCTTGGTTTCGAAGCATGAGTACCCTTTTCTGCAATATACACTTAGGCTTCAACTAGAATTCTCCATATGGTTCCACCTGTAATACAGACTAGTCAATCACATGATCAACATATTTAACATATTTCTTAAGTAATGACACATGGAAAACATCATGGACTTTCACTGTCAAAGGAAGTGCAACTCAATAGGCTACTAGCTGAATCGTCTTAATAATAATGAAGGGTCCATAAAACTGTGGTTCCATCATGGCACATGATCCAATCCGCAAGGATCTCTTCTTTAGTTTTATGTGCAAGTGCACTTGTTCGCTAACCTGGATGTACTTGAACAACATGTTCTGATATGCATATATATTCTACCTATCCTGTGTTGCTTTCAAATTCTTCTTTACTACCTACATTTCCTATTCCATTTCCACCAACATGTCTAGTCCAATCAACACCTTGTTCACCAGATCACTCCAACTGATGGGATTATTGCACCTCCCCCCATACAATGCCTCAAATGGACTCATCCTTAAAGATCCATGATACTCATTGTTGTAAGTGAACTCTACCAGTGGAAGGTACTCTTCCCACCTTCATTATTGATGCATCACGTACATATTCAACATATCCTCCAATATCCTATTGACCCTCTTAGTTTGTACATATGTCTACGGATGATAAGTTGTATTGAAGGCTAACTTTGTGCCCAAACCTCCAAACAACGCCTTCCAAAAATTTGAAGTGAACTTTGCATCCTTGTCTGACACAATCTTATTTGGAACTCCATACAATCTGACAACATCTCTAATGAATACATGTGTTGCATCACTAGCTAAGAATGTAGACTTCACTAGAATGATGTGTGCTACGTTTGTGAACGTGTCCACAACAACGATGATGGAATCATGTTTTCCCACTGTCCTCAACAATCTTGTGATAAAGTTCATGGAAATAACCTCCCATTTCCATTTTGGAATCACAATCAGCTGTAGTAGTCTAATTGGATTCTTACACTTTTCCTTCACCCATTGATAATCAAAACACCTAGCCAGAAACTCTACTACATCCTTCTTCAGATTCGGCCAATAATAAAATTTCCTTACTGCGGTCAATGTCTTCTGATAGGCTAGGTGACCTAAATATGGTTTCACATGAAACTCCCTCAAGGTCACCTTCTTGAGCTCATTACTCTCTAGAACATATATATTGTCCCTAAATATAACCATTCCATTTGTTGTAAGACAATAATCCACATCCTATGCACCTGCACCTGCACCTATACCACTACTTATACATGTACATGTATTGCCTATACCTGTACCTATACTTGTACCCTACTGCAACCTTTGCATAACATCCATATCCCTGACATTCTGTTGAACTTCCTGTAGGATCCTATCCTATAAGTCTGTCCCATAGCAACTTATAGATTCTAAGTAATTTACATGTACCCGCCTGCTAAGAGCATCTGCAGCCTTGTTCTCCTTTCCTTTGATGTACTTGATCTCAAAGTCAAACTCACTAATTGTTGCCAATCGTCTATATTGTCAAGCATTTTGATTTGATTAGTCAAACAAATACCTCAACCCAATGTGATCAATCATCAATGCAAACCTCCTACCAAGAAGATAGTGCGTGCACATCTTCAACTCATGTGTGATCATTGATAGCTCAAGATCATGTGTAGGGTAGTTCTTCTCATGCTTGTTTAGTTTTTGTGACTCATAGAAGACCACTTGTCCATACAGCATAAGTACTCCACCAAGTCCTCTTTTTCAAGCATCTATACATACTACAAACTCTTTTTCCATATCTACAATCTGTAACATTGGTGCATGTGTCAATAACTACTTAAGTTGCTCAAAATTGGCCTCACACTCTGTCCATTCAAAATTCTTACCTTTCATATGCAAATATGTAATAGGATAAGAAATCAGAGAGAATTTCCTAATGATTATCCTGTAATAGTCTAAAAACCCAATGAAAGATCTCACCTCATCCACATTCCTCGGAGCTACGCACTCCATGAATTACTTTAATGTTTCTGGATCCACTGCTATGCCCTCCTTGGAAACAACATATGGCAAGTAATGTACCTTAGTCTGAAAGAAATTTCACTTATTGAGCTTAGCATAAAACTGATGCTCTCTCAAAAATCTCAACACTCTGTTAAATGTTCAACATGTTCTTCCTCATTTTTATAATATACCAATATATCATCAATGAACACAATAACAAACTTATCCAAATACACATGCAACAAACTATTCATCAATCACATCAAGTAGCTAGAGCATTAGTCAAATCGAATGGAACTACAACAAACTCATAATTCCCATACCTGGTCCAAAACATTGTCTTGTAAATTTCCTCCTCTTTAATGCATACCTGGTGGTATCGTGATCTCAAACCAAACTTTGAGAACATTATTGCTCCCTTGAACTGATCCAATGAGTCATTAATCCTCAGCAATGGATACCTATTCTTGATAGTCATTTTTTTCCATAGCCTATAAGCAATGCATAACATGAGAGTACCATCCTTCTTGCTCACAAAAAATATCGGTACTCCCCAAGATGATACACAGCCTAATGCATCCCTTGTCAAACATTTCCTTCAACTCCAACATCAAATCTACAAATTCAGGTGTGCTCATCCTCTAAGGTGCTTTTGATCTTGGAGCTGCCCCTGGCACTAACCCAATAGAAAAGTATACCTCCCTATGAGGTGGAAACTCTAAAATGTCCTCAGGAAATACATCCTAGAACTATTCTAGAAGTGGGTAGCTACTAAAAACACCTGCATCCTCAACTTCCTCACCTTTATCACCTGAAATGTGCATTACGAATAACATACACCCTTTTCTACGACTATGATTTTCCTGCATAATTGTCACCATCCTAACTGATATGGCTTTTTCTTTTCCTGCAAGACTCTTGGTTCCCCATTTTCATCCACACACTCAATGGATTTCTCTTTACAATCCACCTTGGTTCTATGAAGGTACAACCAATCCATGCCCAACAACATACTATATGATTCTAACAATAATACATTCAAATGTGATGTGGTAGGCATACCATTCAAATCATATGAGCAAGCTATTACCCAATGATGAACTCGCTTCTTTGTACCTATAGCCAACTGCACTAACCAAGATTTTGCATGCACTTCTTTATTCAAACCACACATATCCAGCAAGTCAAGACTAACATAACTGTAATTAGATCCATGTCTAATCAAAATAGAAATAACTTTCTCATAAATCTTACCATCCATCTTAATGATAGATGCCTGATGGTCTGCATGTTTGTTATCCAATGCTTTATAAATATGAGGAATGCTCTAGCCAACATCCCCAACAGTGTGTATCTCCTATACACTATATATCTGAGGCCTAATGCCTTGATTCTATGGAAAATGTCTCTTAAGTTTCTTCTTATTGCATGTCCAACACTCCAACCAACCAGTATCATCACCTTTATGTTGTTGTTGTGACCCATGCCCCTATCTAGCTGCATTCAACCTCTTTTGCATTGCCGCATTGTCTTTCTCATCTGCATTTTGAGTCCTTTCTATTTTTGGTTCCCAATTTCCTTTTGTCTTTTCCTTCCCATGCTTGATAAGATTCGTTCTTACACTTTAAATCTTAATATCAATGATTCAATTTCCCAATTACTTCCTCAAGTGACCGAGGCTCATCATACTCAATCTGATCTCTAAATTCTAATGGAAATCCACTGACAAATTGTTTAACTTTAGCCTTCTCATCTTCAAGATACAATACATACCTCAATAGCTCCAAGAACTTAGTTGTGTACTCTTCATTTTTCATTGGTCCCATCTTTAGCTCATAGAATTATTTGGCCTTACTGTCATATTACCTTTTTGAAAAATACTTCTTCCTGACAAGCCTCTTGAACTCATGCCAACTCAAGTCCTCTGTCGTGATGTCTTTGACCCACTTCACATATTCCCACCATATATCTTCTTTACCTTTCAAGATGAAGATAACAATTATAGCCTTCATGTTTTCTATGTACTCAAGCAACTTAAAAAACTTGTTCATCCCATGTATCCAAGCCTCTGCATCTTCTAGGTTCTTTAAGTCTCCATCAAAGTTAAGTGGATTTTATTTCCTAAACTCATACGGAAAGTATCCCCTATCACTCCTCCTATAAGGATGATAACAGTGACTATCATGATGCATGTCATAGCTAGAAATAGAATAGTACATGTATCCATCACCTCTCCTACGCGAAATATCCAACAACCTACCATATCTAACGATGACATATCTATCTAAAATGTGACCACCATTAGACCAACTGCCATATTTCTCATTATTTTTTTCCTCCTTCTCATGGCTAATCTGATGTGGTCCTTGTCACTACAATTCTGACAAACATGGAAAGTCTATAGCATTAACCTCTTCTTGTTTCTCTTGTGCATGCATGATTTTGTAATTGTCCACCTTACAACTGCTTATTTCTTCCTTAAAGATTCTCAATTTGTCTACCAAATCAGAGGAGTGCCCAAGACCACACTACTCATCTAATTCATAGGGAGAGTCTTTGTAGTATACCATCTTGTTAGCCATTTGATCTCTTTCCTACAAAGCATACTATGTTAACTAAATCAAATCACCAAAAACCAACATACCTAATCAAAATTCAGGGAGGATATCTCATATGCAATATCAACCAATCAATGTATTACATGTATAGCATAATCATGATAGAATATATACATATACTAGATAATCACATAACCATGTAACCATCAGTTTAGATAGAGTCGAATCAGCAATGCATGGCCATATCAACTACACATACAATGAACTCATGCATAACAAAAGAAACCATACCAATGTATGATGATAATATGAAAGCATAAAAATATGTAACCAATGATACACTCACAACAACACCTTTCACAACAACAACATCCTCTTTCACACGGCAACATCACTACAACCATGATTGACATCATGCATATTTAACAAGCACATAGATCACAAGAAAGATGAACACACATGGAAATGACATGAATGTATGACCAACACACCACCCATCTAGTCTGATGGGTGAACCATGCTCTAATTCCACTCTATAAAACCATCCTCACACATCTACCCAGGTACCTGGCCAACCAAGGTAAATAGTTGACGAGAGGCTACTATGATTGGATTTAACCTCCTAGGTGACCTTAAGGAAATGGAATCGACAGAAACACATGAAATAAACCTTCCACATAATAAAAAGGACTCCTATGAACCATCCAAACCTTTCTCGTAATGAGCCCTTGGGTCCCACTAAGGTTTATGACCATGAGACCTCTCGATTCTCCCATTCTATTGACCTCACAATGTCTAGGAGGCTCTGGATGCTCTCATGACAAGGCATGCCAATGTCCAAGGAATATTTTTCTTAGTGTCGTGCTAGTGTTAGGCCCCTATACTACTAGTGTAACCCCTTATTGTTATTAGTACAACCCCCTTATTCTATTGTTGTGCCCATGTATTCCCCATATTGTTATTATTGTGCCCCATAGAAGCCCACTATTGCTATTATTGTGCCCTTACATTATTATTGTTATGTCAGCTCTGATTATATTTTGACCCCTTAGACTCCTATATATAGAAAGGAGGTCTTGTCATTTGTATCAATCAAGGAATCATTCATTTTTGTAATGTAAACGAGGTTGCCCCCTTGAAGAGGCTAAATTCTAAGGTGTTGATCTATCTTTTCTATCTTTTTGTGAGCTGGTTTCATAACATTTGGTATTAGAGCTTTGGATTCTAGGGTTTCGCTGCTCCTAATAGGTCATCATGGCATTTTCGGTATAACCTTTTTCTGCGACGTTTCAGAAGCGAAAAAGAAAACCCATTCGAGATGAAATCACACTAAACCTTAGGCCTGAATTTCAGAGTTTTTCACACTATATTTGTGGAGATATGATCTGAGGGAGTTGGCCTTTTTGTAGACTCCTGAATTACATTCCAAATAGGTGACCTAGGGAAAATCGTCATAACTTTATCTCTGAGCATCAGATTGAAATTTCGTAAGAAAGTATAGAAAGCGGACGGACTGTAGTTTCTTTTATATATTTTTCGAAGCCAAAGGTCAAAACAGTGACATGTGGCACATCGTACAATTTTTCTCTACTGAACTACTCTATAATCAGGTCACCGTGGGAGATTTTGCGTAACTCTTCCTTGGAGAATCCAATTTCGATTAGACTGGTGGCATTGGAGGTAGGATGCAGAGGGCTACTGCAGGTCGCAATTTCAGAACTTAAAGTTCCAAAAGTACAGAGTTACAGTCGTTTCAAGATCGAGCTCCTAAAATAAAGAAAAAGCAAGATGAGGAAGTTTGATGGCAAGGATCCGGTAAATTGGATACTTCAGATGGAGCAATATTTTGATCTACATGGTATACCACTGTTACAAAAGGTATGTATTGCATATTCATTTTTGGAAGCAAAGAAATTTTTATGGTATAAAGGGCTTTGTTCTTGTAAACAACTTGTTACGTGGTCAATTTTCACGGAGGAAATGATAGCACATTATGAGGATACAAAGAGCAACACCTTCTTTAGAGCAACACCACAACAATTGGAAAGAGTAAAAGGGCTTTGTTACATAGTGGAAAGTAAAATTATGGCAACAAATAAGTCTACCCTTCACAACTATAAAGATGGAAGTGTTGTTTCTTCTAGCCTTCCACAACCTACAAGGGTTACACCACAACAATTGGAATAAAAAAGAGAAAAAGGGATTTGTTACAATTGTGATAGAAAATGCACTAAAAGTCATAAGTGTGCTGAGAATAAATTATTTTACATAGAGTATGAAGAGGAGGAAGAAAAGGATCAAGAAACATCAAAAGAAGAGGATATACACCAGGACCCAACCCCAGAGAAAGAAGAAATGAATCAGACGATATCTTGTAAAGCATTGGCAAGAATTACCACTCCTCAAACTCTCATGATAGAAGGACATATCAAGAAGAGAAAGGTGCAAGAAGTGAAAGATCACATCGAGAAAGAAAAAATGAATCCAACCATATCTTATAATTCATTGGTCGGAATTACCACTCCTTAAACTATCAAGATAGAAGGGCATATCAAGAAGAAAAATGTTCAAGAAGTGAAAGATCACATCGAGCATCAAGAAATGAATCCAACCATATCTTGTAAAGGATTGGAAGAAATTACCACTCCTCAAACTCTAAAGATAGAAGGACATATCAAGAAAAAAAGGTTCAAGCAGTGAAGGATCACATTGAGCATCAACAACAAGTTCTCCAACTTTTAAAGGATAACGCCACTTTGGTGCAAAATCAAATGAAACAACAAGTAGATCAACATCGTAGTGAAAAATGTTTTGATGTAGGTGATTGGGTATTTTTACTGCTACATCTCAAGCAAGCTATTTATGAGAAGGAAATGTTGGCAATACTATATGCACTTAAGAAATGGTGACCTTACCGAATGGGAAGACAATTCAAGGTAAAAATGGATCATGATAGTCTTAACTACTTTTTAGAACAACTATTATCTTTAGACGAACAAAAAGATGGGTCACAAATATGTTGGGTTATGACTTTGACATCATCTATAGAAAAGGGAAGCAAAATTTTGTTGCAGATGCGCTCTCAAGAAAGGATGAGGATGTGGAAGCATTGTTTTGTATTATTTCTATTATCCAACCAGATTGGATAAACGAAGCAAGGAATGAATGGAAGAAGGATGAAGAAGTATGGCCACTTCTGCAAAAGTTGCAAAAGATCCCAATTCAAACAATATTGCCAGAAATTGAAGAGGAAGGAAAAATCATATTGGAACCTAGAGCAGTCACAGAAATAAGAATCCGACAGTTACAAAATTGATCAATTTCAGAGTATCTCATCAAGTGGAAGAAACCCACTGAAGATTCCACATGGGAGGACAAGAATTTTATACAGAAGCATCAAGAACTACTCAAGCATTGAGGACAACACTTTTTGAAGCAGAGGGGCATGTTAGGCCCCTATACTACTAGTGTAACCCCTTATTGTTATTGGTACAACCCCCTTATTATATTGTTGTGCCCATGTACTCCCCATATTGTTATTATTGTGCCCCATAGAAGCCCACTATTGCTATTATTGTGCCCTTACATTATTATTGTTATGTCGGCTTTGATTATATTTTGACCCCTTAGACTCCTATATATAGAAAGGAGGTCTTGTCATTTGTATCAATCAAGGAATCATTCATTTGTGTAATGTAAAGGAGGTTGCCCCCTTGAAGAGGCTGAATTCTAAGGCGTTGATCTATCTTTTCTATCTTTTTGTGAGCTAGTTTCATAACAGTCCTATTGTAGGAGCTACAACCAACCTCCAAAATTTTTCCTTACCTTTGTCTTGGAGCCTCCCTACCAACTTTTCACAGAACCTTGTCTTGATTCATCAAGTACACAATCTTCAGTCATTTTCTTGCACAAAGATAGACTATTGATCCAAGATTGATGCATTCCCTTAACAGGCTGATCACCCAGAGTTGGTCCAACTGCGGGCTGAGAAGCTTCCCTAAGAAATTGCACAATTCTAGAGGGAAACCAACCTTCCCTCCATAAATTGTGCAATTCTATCTAGCATCCTGCTAGGCTCCAAATTGCACAATCCTGCTAGTTAGGCTTCACCCAGAAAACTGCAAAATCCTTCTCAGTAGACCTACTCAGCCCAAGAATTGTGCAATCCTGGGTAGCAGTCAACTGCTCTGCCCAGAAATTCAACAAACCTCCTTGGCGGCCAGCCCAACTCCCATCTAGAAATGTGCATTTTCTCCCAGCAGTTAAGCAGTCTCATGCATGAGCATTTGGGTTGAACAGTTCCACCCAGGACCAAGGAAACTTGACTTGCATGCATGTCTTGCTTTTTCCCATAATAGCAAAAGGAAACATGCAAAAAGCTTCCCATGATTGAGGGAGCTATTTTTAGCAGGTGGAGGTTACATGCAAAGTTCGTTTTAGAAAATTTCCTCCAAGTGTCACTTTTTCCTCGATTTGTGGGTTGCGTGTCATGAGCTCAAACTTTTTTATTCAACACATCCGGCTCAACTATTCATGGGTAAGTGGTCTCAACTTTTCTTTTTCACCATTTCTGTCTCTTTTTGTGTTTTTTCTTGTGTGAGTGCTATTTGCTTGATTTATTTAAAGGATTGCTATCATTTACGTGTATACTAGCTTGTACTAGAACAATTTTAGTTTTCAATGCTATCTCACTGCTATCGCATGGATGAAACTGTTTGGCACAAATAGTCACTAATTCGGTGACTCCCTTCACCCACATGCATGTTGATCTTTTTAATGAATCTTTCATTCAATATTTTCGTGCACGATCAATCACTTCTTCTTTCACTTAGTGTCACCATGCATCCACTTTCAAATTTTCTTTCAGTTTCCTATCAGCGGGTCTAGGCAGTCTTGGCCCGAACTATCCTCACTGAGACAACATTATGGAATCTGGAAAAGGAGGGCTCTGTCTTCCTCTCCAGAAATGTGCATTTCTATCGAGACACTATCCTCTAGGAATGTTTTGTGCATTTCTGAGGGACAGTGACTGCTGGCCTAGAAAATTACGAATGCCTTCCCTGAGCTTGCAATCATTGCCAGGTGGAATTGCATATTGCACAATCATTGAAGTCAACAGTTAGCCTGGATTGCACATTGTGCAAATCTAGTAGCCAGTCTTGCCTCCCAGAAAACCTAGACTTCCTTTTGCGTAGTTTTGGTAGCCAGTCACCCAGCCTCCCAGAAGAAATTGTGCCATCTTTTCTTATCTTTACCCAGTTATGTGTTATGTCATTCCTCGAATTTGCTTTGGTTTTCGCTGAAAGATTCCTTGCCATGCATGTTGCTTTGTATCCAGATCTTTCAGATGTTCATCCACCTCTTAGCAGTACAGGATCAATGGCCTCCAAGAGAGAAATATACAAGGACACTGATGGAAATTCCACTGGAGCAGCAATTGAGCAGGTGTTTGCATGTCTACCGATCTATGAATATACCAAATTTTTTCTAGACAAGGACATCAAGTTGAAATGGCAAGAGGTCAGTGAAGCATTTGCAGGAACTTTTACGAAAGAACTCAAAGAACATCAAGTGTATGTGAACATTCACAAGTCCAGCATGTACCAAATTGCATGTAGATACCTCGCATTCCCATGCGCAGACATGATACACTAGATCGTCTCACACACTGATTCTGAGATCATGACTCTGAGTAGTGTCAGCAAGACAAAGCTTCCAACTTCTTGGCATGGGATTATGATGAAATGTATCATATGTCGAAGACCATGACTATCATGGAGACTCCTTTTAGCTTACCCAGCAGCAGTGCCAACTCTAGAGACATTATGAAGAACTAGGTGAAGGAGTTGGCTAGATTCAGGATGACACCCAACTAGATCTATAAGATAAATATACTGCGGAAGGTGTATCAATACTTGGTCATATTTGCATGTCGACTATGTGGCCAAGAAAGCATGGAAACCTTCCCATAGAGTTGGGTGATCGCGCTGGACCAACTGGCCAGAGAGGGTAAACCATGTAAGTGGTCTGGCATGTTGTCTCATCAGCTCAAGGAATACGTAACGAAGGCTCAGCAGTCACCCAGAGGTATGCAAGCTGAGATCTACATGTCTGCCTACATCTTAGATGCAATCTATGCCAGATAAGAGTTCCTAGGCTTAGAGTGGTCATGGTTACTTCCAGAGACTGCTATGAACACATATTGTAAGTTGTTTCCTAAATGCATCTTCAGAGGAGTGAGTAATCACACGGTTATTCGATCATTTTGTCACCCCAGTTTACAAGATGATATTCAAACAGGATCCACCCTACGTGTCGAAGGAAGCAATGGAGGAACTAATAAACATTGCTAATTGGTATGCCTCACTATCCGACACATTCATACAAATGTTCAACATGGAGAAGCCTCCGCATGTTCTACCAAAGTTTTCCTTGGACATACTCGTCATGCAGGAAGTAACATATCACATCTCGGTAGGATTGATAGCTAGACTACATTGAAAGAAGAAAGCACCTTGGCCAGCTCTTCCATTACAGATTGGTTTATACAAGATTCAGAGTTTCAAGCAAGCAGATGTCAAAGCAGAACTAACGAAGAAGTATCCATTCTACCTCTGAAGATAAAATCTGTATGACCTACATTGTATGGTGAAAGATCACTTCAAGAGAGTACAATTCATCTGGATCCATGGCGCATGCCATTGGAAAAAGGAGGACCCATGGAGATATTGTTACAAATCCTCTGGACTCATTGAAATGGTAAGCTTCACCGTGGATTGGTTAGAAAAGCAACCTGAAGCAGCATCCCAAAGAGAACCATCACCAAAAGTAGCAGTAGCAGTAGAGGCAAGAATACCAGCGCATGACAAGGGCCAGAGGAAGATTCTCGATCACATGGAGGAAGAGAAAAGATACAAGTTCTGAGAAGAACCATTGGTAGAGAAAGCATCTATGGCTATAGAGGCGAAGAGGCAATAGCGTGACAAGTGAATTGTGCAAAGGCGAAGGGAGAAGAGAAGAATGGAGGAAGTAGAGAAGGAGTTGCATGAGATGAAGGAGAAACTTTGGAAGGAGCAAGAGCTACGCAGGCAGGAGAGGGAAGCATAGTAGATATAGGTATAGCAGGGAGTGAAACATGTGGAAACAGATGAAACAATGTCCGTACTAGTAGTGGATTCAACGGAACAGCTGGCATCAGGAAGACAGGGTAAACCATCGTAGGAGCAGGACTTCACTCATGAGATAGAACAAGCACTTCAATAGTTGGATATAGATATCGAGAAATGGGAATTGGAAGAGGACATCGACCTTATTTCTCGCCACCAAGAGGTCGACTTACCTACTTCACCACATCCATTTGAAGATCAAGTCTCAAGAAACCGAGGAGGCACTGAGATACAAATCAACCAGAAGGAGAGATGCATGACATCTCATTCGATGACTCTCAATATATAGTTGTGGAGTCTCACAGAGTGTCGACTTTGGATGATCATACATCTCCTGCGCAAGTTGAGGAAAGAGTGATCGTGTCTGACGTGTGCAAATATCCAGTAGCCTTGGCTAATGTGACTATAGTGTATACTGAAGCCACTAGCTCAAGTGTTCGCTTTGTGATAGTCGAAAATGAGAGAATGGCTAAGGAGCTACTGATGGCCATGAAAGGCGAATAGTTGGTGACAACATCTTCCCAAGCTAAGCTAAAGAAGGCAATACTAGATGTAGTATTGTCGCTTGACACAGTTATGCGATCATTATAATCCAAGTTTGGCACCATGCATAAGGCAGTCATCCATCTCAATGGATGGAACTGGAGATGTGCTAGAAGAGCATGTATCTTGATGAACTTTCATGATTTTGTTGATTACATGCAAACATGGACGATGAGATACAAGGGAGCCCCACTTCACTTGCCTAAGATGATGAAGGCCAGTGTGGTCAAGCTGAAGGCACGTATCTAGAGTCACATCCGGAACTATGAATAGCTCCCACTGCTCGTCACTAGTATATAGGCTTCCCATGCATGTGTGTTCAAGAGTATGGATGTTGTGGTGCACGCACATGCGATCCCATCTATTGGGACTCTCACCTAGTCGAAGACAAGGTAATAGGTCTGACTAGAGCTTGAATCATACTTCGACGAGTTGATGCGCATTGCTACTAGCCCAAACTTGCCCATTAGTGCAGACATCATGAATAAGTATGTTGCTGGTCCAGTTGAATTGAAGACAATGATGTGCATGCGTACAGATGAGTTGGACAGAGGAGATCGTGTAGTGTACCTGGATGCTATGGAGGCAAGAGTCAGGTTTCAGAAAAATGTAACCTTAGAGGACACGGACACCATCAAGGACTACCAATCTTGGCATTAGTATGTTATTGCTGATCAGTGCGAGGATGTTGACGAGTTGGAATTCCATGGTTGTCTAAGTCATAGTGATGTCTAGCATGGCTTGCTCAAGCCATTTTGTCTCACGTGGGTACATGTGCATTGTAATGTAATGTCATGTCAAGTGTAAGTCAAGTGTTGATAGTTGGATGTAATAGTCATAGAGTAGATGAACAGTCATGAGGGTAGTTGAACTATCACAAAGGGGAATGTCGAGGGCCACCCCACCCTTTGTTATAAATAATACCTCATAACTCATTGTAGAGGCTTTTGGTTAGCCAAGTTTCAGATAAGATTGTCTTGGATAGAGCTTGGATAATATTGTAATGAGACTTGGTTTCTCCACTACATAGAGCTAGTACATCTCTTTGGAGGAGCAGGTGGTTGTGGCTATAACGTTCCACTATTAGAACTAGTAGCTAGACATGGATGTATTGTATGAATGGAACTTACACTTCTTAATATAACAAGATCCAACATGTTTCATGCATATGTTGTATTGTATTGTATTATATCTGGTTTACTCTAAATGATATATGTATCTATTTACTTACACATGCATGTATAGCTACTACCTGTGTATGTATGTATGAATCTTTCTGAAATGTGTTGTTGGTTTAACCATCACTTTGGATTGCTTGCTAACTTTCCTTCCATGTTGTGATGTATCTTTGCTCATGTGTTACCTTCTTAAATGCATGATATCACAGGTTTCCAAGGGGCACACTCATCTAAACCCCCGTATGTTAGAAACTCTCGTGCACCTCCCTTGAGTCACCACATTTATCACACCATTGCTACCAATAGAGGTATCTTACTTACCTCTATGCGAAATCACGGTCAAGGCATTACCATACGACCCAATGCTAGGACTCCTACACCAAATAGTCTGAGGTCTAATTGGGACTTCTTACTGGGGAGATCTCCTGACATGTTGGCGGGTCAAGCGCGTCAACATTTCTAGCACTAGATGGAGGGCCAGATGATAAGATGTGTCCTCTCATCCTATTTTGAACTTTTGCATATCTATCATGGATTAAACACTCTTCTCCCTCCACGTTTATTTTTGAATCATGAGGATGTCACCATCATGAGGGAGTTCATTGATATCTTGTCCAGTTACATGTATGATGGTGAAGGCGAAGTGGCCTGGCATGAGTTCTTACATGACTTTATTTCCATGCTTCATGAGGAAGATGGGTGTTCTGATGAACATGCCAGCTTACTTCTTGCATACACACTTCGTTAATATCCACTTCGATTGTTGTGCATCCTACTGACTAACAATGTGCACTAACTTGAGCACTTCTATGATCTCATTAAAGACACTTTCCATCATTTTGATATAGACCATCTTGACCAAAAATTGTTACAACAACGAAAGGCTCTGCATGAATCGACTATGGATTTTTGGCAGCACTTCTGCGACTTGCAGTTTCAAGCTCCGAAGAGACAGAAGATTTTTTTTATCTTTAGGACTGGTTCTAGTATTGTGTTAAGAAATCTTCTCATCCCAAGAAGAAGTTTGCAATCAAGCTTTTCTCAACATTCTTTAGTGATGGAGCTACACAATCCCAGACGGATGCGGTCACTGTCACAAGTGATTGTCTGCCATCCCCTTATCAAATAGCTCCACCACTATAGAGTGATGTTGAGGGTCATGCTCACATAGTAGTTCAATTGTCACATCCTCCCAACATCACTTCGCTTAATTTTCACACAGATTTGGTTGTGAGTCCATCGATTTGTCATATGCATTTCGTTCCACAACCTCTGTCTTCGCACTCTGTTGTTCCTTCGGATAATACTATCTTATGTTCTTCCACTCTAGACTCAACACTTGTTGTGAATGAGGAATAAGACATTGACGGATTTTGTGTTGCAAAGCCAAGATGCATTGTCATTCATGAAGAATATGAGTGGGAGCTTGAGCATCAACAGTCGGAGAAGGATGACTCCCTTTCATCTGAGCCTCCTCCGTTCTTTCCTCACATCTTTGGTGAACCTGCCATCCATGATTTTGCATGTGTACCTTCATCCACGAATGCACCCATCGTTAATCACTTGTAGGACACACCGGATGTCATTCCATCATCCAACAATGGAGAGGGTACGTTATTCATGGAAAATCCACTTGTTCTTTCATCTGCCTTTTCCAAAACACAAAGGATGAATTTGTCTGCCTTTTATCTACCCCTCTGTTTGATTCATCTGATCATGAGGATGTTGATGAAATCATTGATTTTTTTTATCATCGCAGCCATGATCCATTTACTCCTATATTTGATTACAATCATGATACTATCACATTTGATTTTTTGAAGCCACCGGTCTATGATGATCTATCTGACGATGAAGTTGAAACACCCAAGACTGTCGAGGCACTTCAACCCAAGCTAATGGTTATGTTAAGCCCTCGCTGTCTTAGGGTTAGTCTCACTTCCGATCAAGAAATTGTTCAATCACCCAAGGCTCTTGATCATCCATCTATATGCATTGAAGATCAATCTCATGCATAGATCATACTTCCTCCATTCGAACTACATGATCCTATTGCTCATGCATTAAAGGAATCTTACATTGCAAGCACACGTGCACTTTGAAAGTTGTCCTTGCTTCTTTCATTTTCTTGCATCTCATAGTCAAGAGTATGCATATACTTCAAAGTTGCACGCAGTGTCACACAACACTGTGGTAAGTCCATGGACTGCTCTTCATACACTTGCACTCACTTATGTTCCATGGGCACTTTGAAACATGAAGTGTGGTTGTCTTCATTGTTATATCTTTCTTTCTTGTTGGTTCACACAACTGGGTTGCTCGTGGACCAAGCCTTCACCAACATAGGTCAACCAATGTGCCGGTGGCTACATTGGAAATATCACTTCAAATTGTCAGGCCCATGCACTGTTAGTTTAAGAGTAGGAGTAGTGTTTTCTTTCAGTTGGTTTTCTTTCATGCATGTTTGCTTACTTGCTTTGTTTGTTTGTTTTTTTTCTTGCTTGTTTTCTTACTAGCTTTGCTTTCACTTTTTCTTTTGCTCTTACTTTGCTTTGTTGTGTGTTTGTTCGCTTGTTTTCTTCGTAGGTAAGTTTCACATGAAACCATGTATGACTCTTGAAACAAGTTGGGTAAAGTACAAGAGGCCTTCCACAACTACCACTACTTGGTTATCTATCATCCTACCTCTGCGTGAAGATCTTGTTACTTTTAGTCCTAATACATTGAAGGAAAATACACGTTGTTTGAAGTAAACCTTGGTGAAAACACAACACTTGCATGCTAACTAGTGTCACATACTCTAGTCAGTTGTTTTTGGGTTAACCCTTGTCATCTCAGTAAAGTAGTGTAAGGTGAGGGGGAAAGCCTTAACAGGCACGTCAAAGGTATAATAAACTACTTCTTTGGAGGAACAACCTATTCTGCTCTCAATAAGGTAGGATCACTCTTCCGCCTCTAAAGTGAATAAGTGCTATGCATAATTGAAAATATGAATAATGAAAAAGATGAAAAGTAAACAAATTCAAAATGAAAAATGAATAAGGTGAAAGAAGAGAAAGGCTTACTATGTAGAGAGGTGATGCAAGTAACTCCACCAGGGTACTAACCAGGCTTGCTAGCAACAAAGCCATGCTTTTATTCCTATGTGACTCTGTTGGGTTACTGTCTAAGCCTGCTAGCAGTGGAGAAACACCATAGATGAAACAAAGACTCCGACGACTATAATGCTTGTGCACCAACATACCCCTCAACCCTAATCGAAATAACTATGTTTCCTTGGCTTGCAATGTGTGTCAATTGACCAAGAGCTTGGCAAATGCTACATCTTACAATCAGGCTAGTGTGAAACCAAGACAAACTGAGAACTGAACAATACTTCCAGAGGTGTTAGACTTTCTTTTCACGAACAAGGTCCATTCAGAGAGCTGGAATTCTACAAGTGTGTCACCAAGTGTTGTAGTGGCTACAACCACCCTCCAAAATTTTGCCTCCACTTCATTTTGGAGCCTCCCTACCAACCTTTCACAGCACCTTGTCTTGATTCATCAAGTAGACAAGCTTCACTATTTTTCTTGCACAAAGACAACTTGTCGATCCAAGCTTGATATATTCCCCTCACAGGTTGATCACCTAGACTTGGTCAAGCTGCAGGCTGAGCAGCTTCACCAAGAAATTGCGCAATTCTAGAGGGAAACCAACCTTCCCTCCAGAAATTGCACAATTCTGTCTGGTAGCCTACTGGGCTTCAGAATTGTGCAATCCTGCCAGTCAGGTTTCACCCAAATAACTTCATAATCCTTCCCAACAGGCCTGCTTAGCCCAGGAATTGTGCAATCCTCGGCAACAGTAAGTTTCTCTACCCAGAAATTGTGCAAATCTCCTGGGAAGCCAACCCATCTCCCATCTAGAAATGTGCATTTTCTCCCAGCATTTGAGTAGCCTCATGAATGAGTAGTTGGGTTGATGAGTTCCACCAAGACCAAGGAAACTTGACTTGCATGCATGGCTTTCTTTTTCCTGGAATAGCGAATGGCAACATGTAAAAAGCATCCCATGATTTAGGGAGCTATTTTTAGTAGCTGGAGGTTACATGCAAAGTTTGTTTTAGAAACTTTCCTCCAAGTGTCAGTTTTTCCTCGATTTGTGGCATGCACATCATGAGCTCAAACTTATTTATTCAACACATCAGAGCTAATTCTTTCACATCGATATTGAAGCTCTTACATCCCACAGCACATCCAGGACTCTTCGACACATTCAACTTAGCTATTCACGGGTAAGTGGTCTCAACTTGTGTTTTTCAACATTTCTATCACTTTTTGTGTTTTCACTTGTGTGAGTGTTGTTTTCTTGATTTATTTGAACTCTTGATGTCATTTACATGCATACTAGCTTGTACTAGCACCATTTCAGTCTTCATTGCTCTCTCACTGCTCTTGCATGCATGAAACTATTTGGCATGAACATTCGCTGATTTGGTGACTCGCTTCACCCACATGCATGTTCATCTTTTTACTGAATCTTTCATTCAATATTTGCATGCACGATCAATCACTTATGCTTTCACTTAGTGTCACCATGCATCCACTTTCATATTTACTTTCAGTTGCCCATTGGCCGGTCTGAGCAGTCTTGGCCCGAACTCTGCCTCACCCAGACAACATTGCGTAATCTAGAAAAGAAAGGCTCTGTCTTCCTCTCCAGAAATGTGAATTTCTACCCAGACACTATCCTCCAGGGCTATTTTGTGCTTTTCTGAGGGACAGTGACTGTTGACCTAGAAAATTGCTCAATGCAGTCCTTGAGCCTGCAATCATTTCCAGCTAGAATTGTGCATTGTGCAATCCCAACAATCAATGGTTAGCCTAGATTGCACATTGCATAAATCTAGCAACTAGTCTTGCCTCTTAGACATCACAGATAGCCTTTTGCATAGTTCTAGCACCTAGTCACCCAGCCTCCCAGAAGAAGTTGTGCAATCTTTGCCTAACATTCCCCGGGTATTTTTATGTCATTCACTGTATTCGGTTTGGTTTTCTCTGATGGATTTCTTACCGTGCATGTTGCCTTGTCTCCAGATCTTTCAGGTGTTCATCCACCTCTTCGAAATATAGGGTTAATGGCTTCCAAGAGAGCACAATCCAAGGACACTGACAGAAGTGCCACTAGAGAAGCAATTGACTAGGTGTCTGCATTTCTACCGATATATGAAGATACCAAACAATTTCTAGACAAGGAAATCACGCTGAAATGGAAAGAGGTCAATGAAACATTTGCAGGCACTTTTGTGGAAGAACTCAAACATCGTTAGGTTTATGTGAACATTCACAAGTCCAGCTTGTACTGGATTCGATGTAGATACCCCACGTTCCCATGCGTGGACATGATAAGTTGGATCATCTCACACACTGATTCCGAGACGATGACTCTGAGAAGTTTCAGTAGACAAAAATTGCCACCTTCTAGGCACAAGATTATGATGAAATGCATCAAATATCGAAGACTGTGACCATCATGGAGAGACCTTTCAGCTTACCCAGCAGCAGGGCGAACTCTAGAGAAATTCTGAAGAACTAGGTAAAGGAGGTAGCTAGATTCAAGATGACACCCAACCATATCTATAAGAATAAGATATTGGGGAAGGCATATCAATACGTGGTCATATTTTCATGTCAACTATGTGGCTAAGAAAGCACCGACACCTTCCCAAAGATATGGATGATCACACTGGACCAACTAGCCAGAGAGGATAAACCATGTAACTGGCTTGGAATGTTGGCTCATCAACTGATGTAACAGGTAAGGAAGGCTCGACAGTCACTCGAAGGTATGAAAGTTGAGATCTACATGTCCGCCTACATCTTAGATGCAATCTGTGCCCGATAGGAGTTCCTAGGCTTGGAGTGGGTATGGTCACTGGTAGAGACTGTTGTCAACACATATTGTAAGTTGTTGTCTGAATGTAGCTTCAGAGGAGTAATCACACAGTTGTCCGATCATTTTTTCACCCTAGTTTACAAGATGATATTCAAACAGGATCCACCCTGCATGTCGAAGGAATCAATGGAGGCACTCATAGACATTGTTGATTGGTATGCCTCACCATTTGACACCTTCATACAAGTCTTCAATGCAGAGAAGCATCCGCATGTTCTACCAAAGTTTGCCTTGGACACAACCGTCATGCAGGAAGTAGCATATCACATCTCGATGGGATTGACAACTAGACTGCACCAGAAGAAGAAGGCACCTTGGACCACTCTTCTGTTGCGGATTGGGTTATACGAGATTCGGAGTTTCAAGCAAGCGGATGTCAAAGCAGAACTGATGAAGAAGTATACATTTGACCTCTAAAGCTACAATCCGTATGACCCATATTCTATTGTGAAAGATCACTACACGAGAGTATAGTTTACTTGGATCCACGGGGCATGTTATGGGGCAGAGGAGGACCCATGGAGATATTGTTACAACTCCTCCAGACTAAATGAACCAGTGGACTTCACTGTGGAGTGGTTAGTGAAGCAACGTGAAGCAGCATCCTGGAGAGCACTAGCACCAGAAGCAGGAGGGGCAAGCATACTAGTGTGCGACAAGGGCAAGAGGAAGATTGTCGATTGCATGGAGGAAGAGAAAAGCTAGAAGTTCTGATAAGATCCATTGGTAGAGAAAGTAGCTATGGTTATAGAGGCAAAGAGGCAAAAACACAACAAGTGAATCACACAAAGGTAGAGGGAGAAGAGAAGAATTGATGAAGCCGAGGAGTTACATGGGCTGAAGGAGAAACTCTGGAAGGAACAAGGGTTGTCCAGGAAGGAGAGGGAAACACAATAGCAATAGGTACAACATGGGGCACGACATGTGCAACAAGATGAAACAATGCGTGTACTAGTAGTGGATTCATCAGAATAGCTGGCATCAGGTAGATAGGGTGAACCATCGTAGGAGGAAGACTTCGCTCATGAGATAGAATAAGCACTTCAACAGTTGGATACAGATATAGAGCAACAAGAATTAGAACAGGACATTGACCTTATGCCTCACCACCAAGAGGTCAACTTACCTACTTCACCGCATCCAGATGATGAGCAAGTCTCAAGTGACCAAGGAGGCACTGAGATCCTCAGAGATCATTTGGAAGGAGAGATGCACAACATCTCATTCGAGGAGTCTCAACATAGAGTTATGCAGTCTCGCAGAGTGTCGACTCTGGATGATCATACATATCCTGCACAAGTTGAGGAACGAGTGATTGTGTCTGATGTGCACAAACATCCAACAACCTTGGCTAATGCAACTAGAGTGTATGCCAAAGCCACAAGCTCAAGTGTTCGCTTTCTGATAGTTGAAAATGAGCAAATGGCTAAGGAGCTACGAATGGCCAAGCAAGGAGAAGAGTTGGTGACAACGTCTGCCCTAGATGAACTAAAGAAGGTAATAATAAATGAAGTATTGTCCCTCGACACAGTTATGCAAGTGTTGTACTCGAAGTTTTGTATTGTTTGTAAGGCAATCGTCCATCTCAACGAATGGCAGTAGCGATGTACTAAAAGAGCACGTATCTTGACGAACTTGTATGATGTTTTTGATTACATGCAAACATGGATGATGATATACAAGGGAGACCCTCTTCACTTTTCTAAGATTATGAAGGTCAGTGTGTTTGAGCTGAAGGCACATATCCAGAGTCAGATCTATAGCTATGAATAGCTCCCGCTGCTTATCACTAGTATATAGGCTTCTCATGCACGTGTGTTCAAGTGTATGGATGTTGTGGTGTGTGCACATGCGATCCCATATATTGGGACTCTCACCCAGTCGAAGACAAAGGCATAGGTCCAACTAGAGCTTGACTCGTACTTCAACGAGTTGATGCGCATTGCTACCAACCCAGACTTGCCCATCAGTGAAGATATCATGCACAAGTATGTTGCTGGTCTAGCTGCATTGAAGATAGTGATATGCATGCTTACAAATGAGCTGGACAGAGGAGCTTGAGTAGTGTACCGGGATGCTATGGAGGCAAGAGTCAGGTTCCAGAAAGATGTCACCTTGGAGCACACAGACACCATCAAGGACTACCAATCTTGGCATCAGTATGTTACTACTGATCAGTGCTAGGATGTTGAGGAGTTGGAATTCCATGGTTGTCTAAGTCAGGGTGATGTCTAGCATGGCTTTCTCAAGCCATTTTGTCTCACATGGGCACATGTGCATTGTAATGTAATTTCATGTCAAGTGTACGTCAAGTGTCAATAGTTGGATCTAATAGTCATAGAGTAGATGAAGAGTCATGAGGGTATTTGAACTGTCACAAAGGGGAATGTCAAGGGCCACCCTACCCTTTTCTATAAATAGTCCCTCATAACTCATTGTAGAGGCTTTTGGTCAGCCAAGCTTCTGATAAGACTATCTTGGAGAGAGCTTGGACATGATTGTAATGAGCGTTGGCTTCTCCACTGCATAGAGCTACTACATCTCTTTGGAGGAGCATGTGGTTGTGGTTGTAATGTTCTGCTATCGGAACTAGTGGCTGGACATGGATGTATTGCATGACTGGAACTTACACTTCTTAATATAACAAGAGCCAGCATGTTTCATCTATATGTTGTATTGTATTGTATTCTATCTAGTTTACTCTAAATGATATATGTATCTATTTACTTACGCATGCATGTATAGCTATGTATGTATGTATGTATGAATCTTTCTAAAAATTTTTGTTGGTTTAACCATCACTTTGGATTTCTTGCTAACTTGCCTTCCATGTTGTGATGTATCTTTGCTCATGTGTTCCCTTATTAACTGCATGCTATCACAAGTTTCCAAGTGGCGCACTCATCTCAACCCCCATGTGTTAAAACCTCTCATGCACCTCCCTTGACTCACTGCAGTTGTCACACCCTTGCTATCAACAGAGTTTTCTTACCTGCCTCTGTGCGAAATCACCGTCAAAGAATTACCATATGACCTACTGCTAGGAATCCTACACCAAATGGGCTAAGGACTAATTGGGACTTTTTACCAGGGAAATCCCCTGACATGTTGGCGGGTCCAACACCATCAACACGTCCCCAGGATTTGAGCCACTTTTTTAGGCCAAGAGCCTAGGTCACTACCCATAATTGAATGACACCTTCAGAATAGAAATATAAGAAGGAAACAATGATGAAAATGCAAACAGTTGAACAAGCCCTTAACCAGACCCCTAATAGCCATGATAGACATTTCATCAAACTTATCACAAATATGTAATTTACAGGTGTAAACAACATATTTAAGAATAGGGGTCTCATACTTATTTGAGAATCGCTATGAAGCATTGTTCCCTTATATCATTTGTTACATTATCATCTGTTAGGTCATAGATACATTATTCATTCATTTACAAGTAAAAACATTATGAGAGCCATCCATAACCACTATCATAAAAAATACACATAACCAACATAATAACAACATAAATACTGAGTAAATCACAACCATATGATCGACATATAAACCAATATAATACATATGGAATTACAGGGATAAATAACCTCATATTTAATGATGTTGGCATTATAATATAGGTGTTTTCCTTGATAGCAACTCACTTAGATGACAGATCACAGTACAGTAGGTTAACAACACAAAATTACAGATCAGACTTCAAAGAATGAATAAAGAGAGTTATACGCATGTTCACCTTGACGAAGTTGCGTATACATGTAGGTTCACTGAACACAAGTAGCGTATACATACACACACACTTTCACAGAAGTAAAAGCACGTATATCTTGGAATACTAAGTTTTTGGTCCGAGGTATTTGGTCCATGATATTTTGATCCATGGTATTGGTCCAGGGTATTTGGTCTGAGGTATTGACCCTAGGTATTTGATCCAAGGTCTTGGTTCTAAGTGGTTTTGGTCAATGG
The DNA here is from genome assembly GCA_031772625.1 of Pinus tabuliformis. Lineage (NCBI taxonomy): Eukaryota > Viridiplantae > Streptophyta > Pinopsida > Pinales > Pinaceae > Pinus > Pinus tabuliformis. Next base: position 948,535,708 of record CM062810.1, read on the forward strand.
TATTGAGCAAGGCCTAAAACTATATAAGGAGGAAAAGATCATTAGGCCAAGGTGTGCAAGTATTGAATATCTGATGAAGTGTGAGATCCAGTATGCAAGTTATGGGTTTGTGATGCTTTGCTAAGGATGCACCTATGTGGCTAATGATGGATGATGGATCGGGATCTTAAGGCTTGGAATGTATTATCATAATGTGGTTTTGCTCATGTATATTCTAGATCTTAATACTGACACATGTATTATTCTATAAATGTTATGATATGGGTATAACTAAAGTCTGGAATAGTTGTAAAATTATGAATTAACATTTACAGATGTATACGCTGGTTGGCTTTGATAAAAGCACGTACACATGCTGGTTCGACATAGGGAAGTAAGGTATACCTTACGAAGTATGTTTCAGTTGCTTCTATTTTCTATTGCAGAGTTCTGGGTTCTGCTTTGCGTTCTGGTGACTATATTCTGGTGACAGTATTCTGAATGATCAGATTGATTGATTCAGTTGTGATGTTTGAGTTTCAGTGATTGGTTAATGTAGATGTATTTGATAGTTGTATTGCGGTGGTGATTGATTTTGAGCTTCAATGTTGTTGATGGGTCCAGTATGAAAATTGGATGAAACGTGGCCTTCAGATTGTGGTGTTATGTTCCAGGAGTATCCAGTATGAAAATTTATGAAACGTGGTCCCTAGAGGAAGAGAGAAGGTCGTAGCCTTTTGTAGGTCAGCACCTATGTACTGGTAAACATATCGGCAAGTACAAGAGCCAGGGGTTGGAGCTCCCTTCTAGTAGTGGCTGGAAAATGAGTGAAGGTTGGAGCCTTCAATAGGCTGGCGCCTACGTACTAGTAAATAGATCGGCTAGTACAAGAGCTAGGGGTTGTAGCTTCCTTCCAGTAGTAGTTGGAGAATGAGAGAAGGTTGTAGCCTTCTGCAGGTGGATGCCTGCATACTAGTATGAGTCTCCACTACTACAACATTGTAAACAGGTTTTTCTTATATTAAAAATAAGACAACAACAGGTGGTTTTTGTCCCGCATTGGGTTTCCACCTTATATCTTGGTGTTCATGTGTGTTTCTTATGTGTGATGGTTTGTTCTGATATTACTGCACATGGTTACTGTTTATATGGTTAATGAAGTACTGATGCATTGATTAAAGATCAACATGTGATGAATTAACTAAATCATAAGTTTGCTTGATATACGCTGGTTGCCTTAAACACAGTTGCGTGTACACACGAGTTACCTTCATTGAAGTAGCGTATATGAATTTGAGTATGAAAAGAAAAATATTATTGAGTTGACTAATACTGATTCACCCCCCCTCTAAGTGTTATTTCCAACAATTGGTATCAGAGAAGGTCCTTTGGTAGAAGCTTGATCGCTTGAAGGAGATTCATAGAAACAATGGGAAAGAAGCTAAAAGAAGATCTTGAAAATAAGCAGAATGAAGAACCATCTCAAGCAGATGAAGAACAAGAAAATGAGATTCTTAAATTAAGAAAACAAGTGGAAGAAGGAAGAAAGTCTGAAGAAATATTGAAGAAGTAATATCTGGAAAAAGAAGAGGAATATCAGGTTGAGGTAAATATCTTAAAAGGTATATTAGAAGAAAAGGATAAATTGTTAAGATTTCAAAATAGTACTAAGATATTGGATAATATTCTTAGTAGTCAAAGGTCTCCTACCATCAAAACTAGTCTTGGTTTTCATGAATCTGTTGAAGGTGAATATAGCTCACAAGGTGAGGCAAGGAACTCTAATGCAAAATCTGAAATGCTAAACAAGGAGATGAGAGGACAGCCCCATCAACAACCAGGGAAAGAAATTCTTCAAAGAAAATATTTTACTCCTAACTATGGAAGTGGTAGTCGGTTATTTCCTCAAATGAATAATGTTGAATGTTTTATATACCATAACTTTGGACATGTTGCAGCGAGATGCAGATGTAGAATGGTTCAAGGTCGTCACACAGAAAGATCATCAGCTTCCAGGTACTTTAAGGGATATTGTTTTTCTTACAATATGTTTGGTCACAAAGCCATTGACTACTATAGAAGGAATATGAAACATGTAAGATGCTATGCATGTAACAAGTTTGGACACAAAGCAAAGGAATGCAGAAGCAAATTTCGGCCACCATACCAAAGGGAGAAATCATCATCACACTTGAAGATATGGAAGAAAAAGGAAGTACAGTCAGAAAGATGTCGTATAGCAAAGTATACAGACATAAAAGACTCAAAGGGAGATGAAAGTATGAAACTTCAATGTTCTAAATCTCATACGCAAGTTTCATGAAGACAAGTCACGTATATACATGAGTTCGAAGCTGCACAGTCACGTATATGTGGTTGAGGAAAAAGGCAGTGGGACAGACTCGGAAAGACTGATTTGAAATGATTCAAATAATTATCAGTTATCTTTTCTGACGTAATGATAGATGACTACAGTCTGTGGATGTTATTTAGAAGAGTTTTTGATCCTCACAAGTTGTTGATAATTTGATTTATATCTGATTGATGATGATGCCTTGATAATTCTTACTGAAATATGCATGATGAGATTTGACAATGAACAGGTGGAACAAGTTTAGGGGGAGAACATGTTATGCTTCTAATAAAGCATTGTTGGCATTATGTTTAGAAGTCTTTGGTACCTAATCAATGATGATGATTACTTGCATATTGATAAATATTGTTGGTTGACCAAGAGAATAGCGTTATTATAGGTCTCATGAATATATAGCTATTTGAAGGCATGGATTACTTAGTCACATAATGATGATGACTTTTGATTGATGCTTATCAGATGTGGGATGTTCCCTAGTGATGATACGTGGAAGGTTGATGTCTTGGGAACTAATACATGTTGATGGTCTGGATGCTATTGACAGATGCTCATGGTGTATGATAGTTGTTGATGACTATCATGGTCTTGCTTGTTGGTCCCTATTACAAATGTCATGTATATCATTCGATGTAAAGGTCATATAAAGAATCATGATGTAATAATTTTTCTCTATCTGTCATAGTCTTTTGATGAGTCCTTTTGACCCCACTATCCATGGGAAGGATGATGTAATAATTGCTATATTTCAGTCATGTATAAACATTTGGTATATCCCCACTTGCTTGGGTGGATGAGTCAAATTTGGTATATCCCCACTTGGTTCGAAGATGGATGTATGTATGAGTCATTGGTGATAGGAAGGTCATTGGTGATGTCTATATAGAGTCATGTTATTCTCTTAGAAAATCTTTTTGTAGACTTTACTTGTGCTCAGGGGGAGCACGGACTCAATCATGGGAGCTAATTCAGTACACTTCAGCATATCAGAGAATTCAACATATACTCAAGGGGAGCATGATCATCATAATGTATATCAAAGGGGGAGCATGACCCTTTGCCCTTGATGTCAAAGGGGGAGAGTGACTTGGTGTTGTTGTTGCCATCAAGTCTAAATGGGGAGATTATTGGCATTATAATACAGGTGTTGCCCTTGATGGCAATTCACTCAGACATATCACAGTACAATAAGTTAATGACACAGAATTACAGATCAAACTTCAAAGAATGAAGAAAGGGGTATACGCAGGTTTACCTTGACCAAGTTGTGTATACACGCAGATTCACTGAAAACAAGTAGTGTATACATACACACGCACTTTCACAGAAGGAAAAGCACGTATATCTTGGAAAACTAAGTTTTTGGTCTAAGTTATTTGGTCCATGGTATTTTGATCCATAGTATTGGTCCAAGGTATTTGGTCCAAGGTATTGACCCTAGGTATTTGATCCAAGGTATTGGTCCTAAGTGGTTTTGGTCCATGGTATTGAGAAAAGCCTAAAACTATATAAGGAGGAAAAGATCCTTAGGCCAAAGTGTGCAAGTATTGAATATTTGATGAAGTGTGAGATCCAATATGCAGGTTATGGGTTTGTGATGCTTTGCTGAGGATGCACCTATGTGGCTGATGACGGATGATGGAACGAGATCTTAAGGCTTGGAATGTATTATCATTTTGTGGTTTTGCTCATGTATATTCTAGATCTTAATACTGGTGCATGTATTATTCTGTAAATGTTATGATCTATGTATAATTGAAGTCTAAAATAGCTGTAAAATTATGAATTAACATTTACATATGTATACATTGGTTGGATTTGATAAAAGCGCATACACACACTGGTTCGACACAGGGAAGTAGCGTATACCTTCTGAAGTATGTTTCAGTTGCTTCTGTTTGCTGTTGCAGAGTTCTGGGTTTTGCTTTGGGTTCTGGTGACTGTATTCTCGTGAAAGTATTCTGAATGATCATATTGATTGATTCAATTGTGATGTTTGAGTTTCAGTGATTGGTTGATGTAGATGTATTTGATATTTCTATTATAGTGGTGATTGATTTTGAGCTTCATGATGGGTCCAGTATGAAAATTGGATGAAACATGGCCTTCAGATTGTGGTGTTATGTTCCAGGAGTATCCAGTATGAAAATTTATGAAACGTAGTCCCTGGAGGAAGAGAGGAGGTTGTAGCCTTCTGTAGGCTAGTGCCTACGTACTGGTACACATATTAGCCAGTACAAGAGCCAAGGGGTTGGAGCTCCCTTCTAGTAGTAGCTGGAAAATGAGTGAAGGTTCGAGCCTTTAGTAGGTCGGTGCCTACGTCCTAGTAAATAGATCGGCTAGTACAAGAGCTAGGGGGTTGTAGCTCCCTTCCAGTAGTAGCTGGAGAACAAGAGAAGGTTGTAGCCTTTTGCAGGTGGGTGCCTAGGTACTGGTATGAGTCTGCACGAGTACAAGACTATAAATAGGTTTTTCTTATATTAAAAAGAAGACAACATCAGGTGGGTTTTCTCCCGCATTGGGTTTCCACCTCATATCTTGGTGTTCATGTGTGTTTCTTATGTGTGATGGTTTGTTTTGATATTACTGCACATGGTTACTATTTATATGGTTAATGAAGTATTGATGCACTGATTAAAGATCGAGATATGATGAATTAACTGAATCATAAGTTTGCTTGATATACGTTGGTTGCCTTAAACATAGTTGCGTGTACACATGAGTTACCTTCACTGAAGTAGGATATATGAATTTTAGTATGAAAAGAAAAGGATTATTGGGTTGGCTAATACTAATTCACACCCCCCCCCCCCCTCTTAGTATTATTTCCAACAAATGAAGCAAAATCCAAACCAAGGATAGGACTACCACATTCATCCCAAACATAGAACAACTGAGCCAAATCTCTCTTCAGCCATTCACCCCCATGCCATCTTCCAAGCATGAATGTGGGACTCAAACCAAAGGAACCAACCAAGGCATCCCAACCCTAAACCACCTCACCGTCATTAATAGAAAGTAGGCCCTACAGTAATCCATCTCGGATAACTAGGCCAACACAATAAACATGTAATAACAATCTTTACCATGACCTCCACTTGCTCATTACGAAAAATAAGCATGGATGCCACTGGATTTCTCCACATACACTGTGAGGAATCTTCATGACTCCTAGTATCTCAGGCTTTATCGCAATCCACAGTTTTATCTAGGGATCACTAGAACCTAAAAGTTAAACACCACCCTCTAGGCTTTACTGTATATCCCGCCATTCCCTAGAAATTATTTCTAGGCTTAATCAATGGAAAACACCTCTTTGCTTTATTGTATATCCTGTAATTCACCGGCAAGTGTTCTGAGGCCAACCGAGGCAACACAAAATCTAGCTTTACCACAACAAACAGTCTGGTTCAGGAGTTACTAGGCCATGTTTTTTATCATTTAGAGATCCACCTAACTCAGCTTCGAATCCATCCAACAATTCAGCTGAACCAATGCATGAGAACCCCATCACACCATGGCTATCAGGAAATGGAAACACTAAGCTAAAAACATTGTCAAATCTGGAAAAACACATTGCACAACAACAAAATAATCACAAGAAATACCATGCATGCCAAATCTCGCAAGGAAAATACAAATATAAATCAATACCTGCAAAGCATACTGTTGTAGCTACTTGATCCTTCCTTCCTCTTGCCTCATTTTCCTTTCTTGATCCAATGCCAAAATTTCCAAGAAAACTCTAAGTTTCGAAGAGTATCAGAGAGAGAGGGAATAATGAGAGAGCTCCAAAAAGGAGCTTAAAAAAGGTACAACTAATCATCATAATCCTTTTTATCAATTAGGACTTGTTGGGCCGCCAAATTAGCATACACTTTCACTCCATTTTTGCCTTTATCCTCATTTTGTGACCTCATTTCATCACATTATCATTATATTTCCATTACCATATGGGTTCATATTTTCATTTTCCAAAGTTATTTATTTTATGTATTTAAAGTGAATTTATGATTAAAAGTTAGAAAAATAACATGTATTTGCATATACCTAAAGGTGGAATGAGTTTGGTAACATGTGTAGGTGATTTGGAAGGTTCAAGGACACTCTTATGTGGCCTCCAAGACTCAAATTTGAATTCTCTTGAAGATTTGAAGGAGATTTGGGATAGGGGTCAAGCATATCTCATGGAGAAAAATCATGGATAAAGGAATATGTGTCTCATATTGGTTGTAACCATATGAAGGATTTGTGGATCTAGGAGGGATTAGGGGATCTCCATTAACGAGTTATTTTCTTATGTTTTTGTATAAATAGGAGTACCTCCTCCATTTCAAAGAGAGGACTCTTGGGGCATGTATCCTAACTTATGATGGAATAGAATAAAGTTTTCTTTCTATAGTTTTATATATAAATTGTCTTAATGTAGTATATGAATTTATGGAATAGTTTGTCACTTTGTTATTAATAGAATTGAGCTCACTCTAAAAGGATCAAAGAAACATTTTATTTCATTATAGATTTTATTTTCATTTAATTACTTAGATTTTTGAAGATTTTTCATTATTAATGAATGAATTTTAGTTTAAATCTTATCAACATATAAAAGGAAAAACAAGCGTCTATGTTAGGCTCTGTTCCATTTGATATGAGTAATAATTGAAAATCAATCTCTTTTTCTAGTTTTAAGTGGTTTTCTGAATTTCCAGTTTTCTAACAATGGCATTAATGATGAATTAATTTTGTGATGAAGAATAGCAAGGACCTCCTTTGTTGGGTCCGTATAATACTAGTGATTACCCCATTACTATTGTAATTTTACCCCTTATTAATATTGTTGTGCCCCTATTATCCCCATATTGTTATTACTGTGCGCCATAGAATCCCTCTATTGTTATTTTTGTGGCTTTATATTATTATTGTTAGGTCGGCTAGGTTATATTGTGACTCCTTAGACTCCTATATATAGAAAGGAGGTTTTGTCATTTGAATTATCCAAGAATTGTTCATTTATGTAATGTAAAGGAGGTTGCCCCCTCGAAGAGGCTGAATTCTAAGGCGTTGATCTATCTTTTTCTTGAGCTGGTTTCATAACATTTGGTATCAGAGCTTTGGATTCTAGGGTTTCGCTGCTCCAAACAGGTCATCGTGGCATCTTCACTAGAACTTTTTTTCTACGATGTTTCAGAAGCTAAAAAAAAACCCATTTGAGAAGATGTCGCATTGAATCTCGGTTCCAAATTTCAAAGCTTTTCGCACTACATTTTCAAAGATATGATCTGAGGAAGTTGGTCTTTTTGCAGACTCCTAAATTACATTCCAAATAGGTGACCTGGGGAAAATCATCATAACTTTCTCTCTGAGCATCGGATTGAAATTTAGTAAGAAGTTACAGAAAGAGGACGGATAGTAGTTTCTTGTATATCTTTTTCAAAGCCAAAGGTCAAAACAGGGACACGTGGCACGTTGTACAAGTTCGCTCTACTGAACTAGTCTATAATCAGGTCACTGTTGGAGATTTGACATAATTCTTTCTTGGGGAATCCAATTGGGATCAGACTGGTGGAATTGGAAAGAGGACACAGAGGGGTACTATAGGTCGCAATTTCAGAACTGGATGATTCGAAATTACAAAGATACATCAAAGGCAATATTGAGCTCCTACAAAGTGAAAAAAGGTGTGTAGATTTTTTTAAATTTTTTCTTAAGCTTGGTTTGAAAAATTATTTTGAAGGAATTCAAAGGGCATAGTAGAGCATTTTATTAGTAACTAATACCCAGAGGAAAGAAAATGCAAACACCTAGTAAGAAACCTGGAAGCAATAGCATGACTCACGAAGAAGAGGAAGAAATGCTACATGATATATCAAAATTACAAGACTAAGTGCAACAAATGTCAGTCTCACAAAAGCTAATAGAAGCTAAGATAAATGGCATGGAATCTAAGATAAAGGGTGTGGAAGCTAAGATGAATGGCATGGAAGCTAAGATGGACGATTGGAAGACAGATTTGAAGACAGACATGGAAGAATTGAAGATAAATATGAATAAGTTGCTACAAGAAATGGTCACTAATGGTGAAAGGGTAGTAAAGGAAACTCATGATGAGAACAAAAGAAATGTTAATCGTGATTCCATAGACCCTAATGTTGGATCGAAGACCCACCATATTCCAAAAATCGATATGAGGAAGTTTGATGGCAAGGATCCCGCAACATGGATATTACAGATGGAGCAATTTTTCGATCTCAATAATGTGAAAAACACACAAAAGGTACGTATTGCAACTTTATATTTGGAATCAAATCAGTTTGTATGGTATCAATGGCTTTGCTCTCATAAACAAATTATCACTTGGGCAATTTTTACGGAAGAATTCACAGCACATTATGAGGATACAAAAAGCAACACTTTTTTTAGCCAATTGATAAGTGTCAAACAAAAGGGTTCAATAATGGAGCACATTGAGGAGTTCCAAAAATTGAACATAAGGGTAAAAATTATTCCAGAGGAGCATAGGATTGATGTGTTCATAGGGACTTTAAAGGATAATATCCAACATGATGTTCGCCTTTGGGAACCTGATTCATTAGAGAAGGCATTCAGGTTAGCAAGAAAAATGGAAAGCAAAATTATGGCAACCAGGAAGCATACCACTCACAACTATAAAGATGGAAGTGTTGTTGCCCCTAGTCTTCCACAACCTATAAGGTTGACACCATAACAATTGGAAGAAAAAAGAGCAAAAGGGCTTTGTTACAGTTGTGATAAAAAATACACTAAAGGTCATAAGTGTGCTGAGAAGAAATTATTCTACATAGATTGTGAAGAGGAAGAAGAAAAGCAGCAAGAAAGGTCAAAAGAAGAGGATATACTCCAGGAACAAAGCCTAGATAAAGAAGAAATGAATCCGAACATATCTTGTAATGCATTGGCGGGAATTACCACTCCTCAAACCATCAATATAGAAGGACAAATCAAGAAGAAAAAGGTAATAGTGTTGATTGATTCAGGAAGTACCCACAATTTTATTCATTGTAAGGTAGCAAAAGAATTGAATTGCTTCTTATATCTAGCACCAGAGTGTCAAGTGATGGTTGCAAATGGAGGAACAATAAATTGCTCGGGAAAGTGCCATAATATCAAGCTATCCATGGGAGAATATTTATTGACTAGCCCAATGCTTTCCATTCCAATGGGAGGTGCTGATGTTGTACTAGGAGTCCAATGGCTACAATCCTTGGGTACAATAGCTTTTAATTTTCAAGAAATTTTCATGAAATTTTCTGTGGAAGGAAAGGAAGTTGAATTAAGGGGTATTACAGGGAAACCAGGAAAGATAATCAGCTCTAACAGTATGACAAAGCTTCTAAAAAATGAACAAAAAAGTGTAATTGCACAATTATGTTCGCTAGATGTTTCCACATTGGAATCATCTATTTCTCTAGATCTACAGAAATTCTTGGACATCATTCCAAGGTATTTGAGACTCCCAAAGGTCTCCCACCTATTCGTGATCATGATCATGCTATTCATCTGATTCCAGGAAGTGTTCCTCCAAACATCAGGCCATACAGATATCCCTATGCCCAAAAGAGTGAAATTGAACGTATGGTTGCAGAAATGCTAGAGGCTGGTATAATTCAACCGAGTCAAAGTTCTTTCTCTGCTCCAGTTGTATTGGTGCACAAGAAGGATGGATCATGGCGCATGTGTCCGGATTATAGGGAGCTGAACAAGCTCACTATTAAAGATAAGTTTCCCATTCCTGTCATTGATGAATTACTAGATGAATTGCATGGATCAATTTACTTCACCAAGTTGGATCTTCGTTTAGGATATCATCAAATCAGAATGAAGACTGAAGACATTCCGAAAACAACATTTAGAACTCATGAGGGTCATTATGAATTTTTGGTCATGCCTTTTGGCCTTACCAATGCACCTTCAACATTTCAAGGTTTGATGAATTCAATTTTCAAACCATTCCTTAGAAAATTTGTGTTAGTATTTTTTGATGATATACTAATCTACAGCAAGTCTTGGAAGGATCATGTTGAACATGTTGACAGGGTGGTACAACTATTGGAGGACAAACAATTATATGCAAAAAGATCCAAATGTTTCTTTGGAGTACAAGAGGTGGAATATCTGGGTCATCTTATATCTCATGAAGGAGTTAAGGTAGACCCTAGCAAAATTAAAGCCATTAAGGAATGGAAAATTCCCACATCCATAAAGCATCTGCGAGGATTTCTTGGGTTGACAGGGTATTATCGCAAGTTTATTAAGAATTATGGGAGAATAGCAGCACCTCTAACAACATTATTTAAGAAAGATGCATTTTCATGGACTCCAGAAGCAACAAAGGCATTCGAACATCTTAAAGAGGCAATGTGCCAAGCACCGGTCTTAGCTACACCGGACTTCACAAAAACCTTTATTGTGGAATGTGATGCTTCAGGAAATGGAATTGGTGCTGTTTTAATGCAAGATGAAAGACCCATTGTTTTTGAAAGTCATCCAATCAAGGGAAAGTTTTTACACAAAGCTATTTATGAGAAGGAAATGTTGGCAATACTCTATGCACTTAATAAATGGCGACCCTACCTAATGGGAAGACACTTCAAGGTAAAAATGGATCATGATAGCCTTAAATACTTTTTAGAACAAAGATTATCTTCTGAAGAGCAATAAAAGTGGGTCACAAAGATGTTGGGTTATGACTTTGAAATCATCTACAAAAAAGGGAAGCAAAATGTGGTGGTAGATGCACTCTCAAGAAAGGATGAGGATGTGGAAGCATTGTTGTGTGCCATTTCTATTATCCAACCAGATTGGATAAACAAAGCAAGGGAGGAATGGAAGAATGACAAAGAAGTGTGGGCACTTATTCGAAAGTTACAACAAGATTCTAGTATGTCTGATACATTTAGCTGGAAAAATGATTCGTTATAGTACAAAGATCGCTTATACCTCTGTAAGAATTCCCAGCTAAAACAAAAGATTCTTATGGAATTGCACACTTCTCCCTTAGGAGGGCACTCAGGATTTTTAAAAACTTACCACAGGGTTAAGAAGGAATTTTTTTGGGATGGCCTTAAATCAGATATTCAAAAGTTTGTGGCGGAATGTTTGGTTTGGCAACAAAATAAAATTGAAACAATTAAGACACCGGGTATATTACAACCTTTATCCATTCCAAGCCAACGTTGGGAGGAGGTTTCAGTGGATTTTATCACAGGTTTACCCAAGTCTGAGGGAAAGATTGTCATCATGGTGGTAGTTGACAGACTTACCAAGTATGCACACTTTTGTGCATTATCACATCCATTTAAAGCCAGTACAGTTTCTACTGCATTAATGGAAACAATTCAAAAGCTACATGGAAACCCAAAGATTATTGTAAGTGACAGAGATCCCATTTTCACTGGAAATTTTTGGACAGAATTATTTTCTTGTCTTGGTACTCAGTTAGCTCATAGCTCATCTTATCATCCTCAATCTGATGGGTAAACTAAGATAGTAAACAAATGTTTGGAAGGATATCTTCGTTTCTTTGTATCTGATAAACAGACACAATGGGTCAAATGGTTGCCTCTGGCTGAATGGTGGTATAACACTTCCTTCCATACAACAACAAAAATGACCCCATTTATGGCACTTTATGGGTATTAGCCACCATCCATCACATCATATTTAAGAGAAAATTCTAAGGTTCAAGCAGTGGAACATCACATCGAACATCAACAACAAGTCCTCCAACTCTTAAAGGATAGCCTCGTGTTGGCACATAATAGAATGAAACAATAGGCAGATCAACTTCGTAGCGAAAGAAGTTTTGACGTAGGTGATTTGGTATTCCTACGGCTACAACCATATAAGCAAATGTCCCTCAAGCAAGTTAAGAAGGATAATAAATTATCACCAAAGTATTATGTTCCATACAAGTTGTTGCAAAAGATTGGTACTATGGCATACAAATTGGAGCTTCCTGCAGCTTCTCGATTGCACCCAGTTTTCCATGTTTCATGTTTAAAGAAGGTTATAGGCGACAAGCTCCTAATTTAAACAATGTTGCCAGAACTTGATGAGGAAGGAAAAATTATATTGGAACCGGAAGCAGTCACAGAAACAAGAACTCGACAGCTACGAAATCGATCAATTTCGGAGTATCTTATCAAGTGGAAGAATTTATCCGCTGAAGATTCCACATGGGAGGATGAGAATTTTATACAGAAGCATCTAGAACTTCTCAAGCGTTGAGGACAACACTTTTTTGAAGGAGAGGGGCATGTTGGGTCCCTATAATACTAGTGATTACCTTATTACTATTGTAGTTGTACCCCTTATTGATATTGTTGTGCCCCTATTATCCCCATATTGTTATTATTGTGCCCCATAGAATCCCTCTATTGTTATTTTTGTGGCTTTATATTATTATTGTTAGGTCGGCTGGGTTATATTGTGACTCCTTAGACTCCTATATATAGAAAGGGGTTTTTTCATTTGAATTATCCAAGAATTGTTCATTTATGTAATGTAAAGGAGGTTGCCCCCTCGAAGAGGCTGAATTCTAAGGCGTTGATCTATCTTTTCTATCTTTTTCTTGAGTTGGTTTCATAACATCCTTAGTTAAGAACCACTTCTATTACTTTTTATGCATCTTAAGCTATTTTCTATTAGTGGTTTTTGATTTTTGTTCATGAAGTAGTACTCTAGAAGAATGACAAATCTGGTTCTCCTAAGTTAAGAGCCACTTCTCCTGCTTATTACATAATGAATTAGAAATTACTTAGTTAAATTTTATATTTGTAATATGCACTTCTAATTAGTCTATAATTGTATTCCCTTCAGTTTCCATAACTTATCTACTAAATTTGATTATAGTTTCATTTGAGGTCCCATATATTTTGGTTTTCTTCTAAGTTTTATGAAACCCTCGGGTTGACAATTAAATAATAGGGATTTAACACACAATTAAATCACCCAACATTTTGGTGTCGTTGCTGGCGAAGAAAAATTAGATGTAACTAAGTTAGGAGGATTGTCTAGGAAACATTTTCTTTTAAGGTCATTTTCATTTGGGGTTAGATGCATTTAGGCATTTTTTTTTTTAAATTTATTTTCATTTTCATATAGAAAACATAGAACATTAAAATCAATAACCCCCATTCATTGAAAAAAAAAAAAAATCCAATTGCAAAAACAAGATCTAAAGAGCTTCGTGCTATGACAATTGAAGAAAATAAAAAAAACTAAAGATCACATTTAAATTTGGTTTCAATTAGTCAGCCTTCATGATCATGTCCAAGAATTCAATAGGGTTTACTTTTCAAACTTGAATATGAGTCTACTCATGATCTTGTTGTGCAAATGGATGCATTGGCAATTCTCTTATACTTAAGAGAATGTTTGATTTATTTTTCAATAGAATATGATTAACAGATAAAAAACACGTTTTTGTTATTTTTAGGATAAATTTGTGATTTTGTGGTGCATTAAGAGTCGCACATCTACTAATCCTTGGCAAGAAAAAATTCAATAAAAATGTTTTGCATATAATTTCTTAAAATAAAGGAATCAACTAATAAAAACTTGAGTATGATCTCCTCCTGTGCTTGGTGTGACCTAGAGGATCAGAAAAAAGGAATTTTCTTGTTAGTATATCTTTTTTTAAAAAACAAAAAAATTATCTTTCATTATTTTTTCTTTTAATATATATATATATATATATAACTTTAAAATGGAACATTTTTTTTTTAAATGTTTCATTAAATTGTAAATGGAACATAAAAAAAAAAAAAAATGTTTCTTTAAAAAAAAATTGTTTATATATATATATATATATATATATATATATTAAAAGTGAATGGAACACATGTAAATTAAAAAAAAAAAAATTGTGTTTTGCTTATTTAAACAAATTTGAAAAAAAAAAAAATTAATTTAAAACACAAAACCAAAACAACATTAAAAAAAATAAAGAAAGAATAAAATTAAATAAAAACACAAAAACGAAAATGAGAATAAAGCAAATCTAAATAAATAAACAAAAATTCATGGAAGCTAGAATTGTTGAAAATGTTATGCGTGATTTTGGAAAAAATGAAAGTTATCTATGCATTCTCCTGATTTTGAAAAAAAAAAATGAATTTCACTTGGTAGCTACTTGAGCATAAGCCAAATACGCGGATGTTAAAAATGTCAAATTTGTGACCAACTAAAATGAATCTCAAAAAATATAAAACATGGGTTTTTCTCATAACGGGGTGACTTATGTTTAGTGTGTGTATTTTCCTCAAAATTCACAATCGTTTGATAGAATTTTGTGGTTCTCTGGAGCCTTATTTGCTAGGTTGTGTGAAAAAAAACGGTTTTAAATTAAATGCAACTTGCAGTTAAGGCCAAGGCCACGACCATCCAACGGCCCAGCCACAGAGCCATGGTTAGCCACGCAATAGCGTTTCCAAGCTGTAGAGAAAAAAAATCAATCAATAAATTAAAAAAATAATAATAATTAAATAACAAAAAAAAATTTGACTGCAGAAATTTTCAGAAATGATCTTTTCTCCATGCTTACAACCTGCAACAAAAAAATATATATATAAAAAGAATTATAAACATTTCCCAAGATTTTATAGAATAAAAATTAGCTAAAAAATATCCACTTTCTGGGCAAAAAGGATGAGTTCAAGAGATATGAAAAATGATTTGGCAAATATTTTGGAATTCCATTTTCCTAAAAATCTTGGAAAGTATGAATTGAAAAGATATGAAAAATGATATGGAAAATATTTTGGAATAATATTTTCCTAAAAATCTAGGATTTAGATTGGCCACTTGTCAAGTTATTATTTCAATTTTCATTTTTAGAATAATAAAAATTTCCAAAATTTCATTAAATTCATAAATGTGATTTGTGATCTTTTGGTAAGTCATTCAAATTGCATAATGGAGGTCATGAGTTAAAATTTTGTGGGGATTGGAATTTTTTCATTATTCTACAATTTTGACACAACTTAATTAAACAAAAATTTTGCCACCACATGGCAACACAACATTGGCCAATATTGCACATTCATTGTCATATCTTCAGTGAAACAGTCAACATGTCACATCATCAATTTTCCATGTCATCGACATGTCACCAACTACCACATCACTATTACACAGTCACCTTCCATCTGCCAGCTTAATTTTCAACACTGAAAATGGATCAAGAAGAAGAACGATAAGGTTGCTTCATCTACGGGATTATTTTTTTACAAAATGCCTTGAAGAGAATCCTGGGTATGGAAGACTGAATTCTGTAGACATGCATTTTCGTTTCATAAAGTATTTTTATATGATCATGTTTCTTTGAGTCTTGCAGGTACAAAAGCCAACGGAATCACAAACTAGAAAATTTTATGTCATGGCTCAGCCAAAGAAGATAGACAAGATTTTTAGATTCAGGAAGAGTGCAATCCTGCAACTAAGAAACCTTATGACAATCTTCACTGTTTCACCCAAATTTCAAATAAGCACAACTTTCTCATACCACATCAGATTTTGATGATTCAAGCATCATTGGAAAGATATCGATGGGATATACATAATGAGAAATATATCATCAAAATTTTAAACATTTAAATAATGAATAAATTTCTAACAAGATATAATAGGTAAAATGAGGCACTAGTTTCGACACAGGTATAAATTCTTTCGATTTTTCTTTCATGATTTTTTTTATTAGTACTAATTCTCAGTTTTTTTTGTAAATGTTATAAATAGAGAGATTGATCACCTCTCTCTTATGATACAATTACATTTCTTTATAGAGAAAATACTAAGTTTTTGCAGGTTCCAAGAAGATAAGAAAATGACCACAAGCAAACATTGTCTTTTAAAGACCCCATTTCAAGCATGAGGACATGCTTTTGGGTAATCCAAGGGGGAGAATGTCATCATATCTATAAAATAATTGAAAATACTCTCAAATACCACATTTCTTTCAGAATAAAATGATCAAAGCAGCAACAAAGATGAAACATCAATGCATGAGCAGATGACGTCAGATCGGATCCATCACTTGCAAGCCTTTTAGATGCTAATGCCTCCATTGCATCCATGCTTCTTCAGTCAATAAAGAATTTGCCTAATTTCCCTTTACATTCATCATTGTATTCCTCCTCTTTCAGTAAATAAAACCTTCATTGCATTCTCACTTTTTCAGTCAAAAACTTTTCCTTTATAGTCATTTTCCTGCCTCACTTTCACTAAATGTACCCCGTCAATAAAAACATTCAGCTCCTCTACAAAGCTGATTCATTCCATTTCCTTTTCATTTTTCCAAATAAACCTTGATCCACTGCAAAATTTCTCATCCATTATCCTTCAAAATTATTGTTTCATGCTCGAGATAGATGATGGAGGATTCCTTAAGGCCTCCCTTCTAACAAGTCTTGGCCTATCGACATCATCACATTATCTAGTTTTAAGGCTAGAGTCCTTAGTAGTACCTTGAGGCTTGTATGCCTTAATGATAGGCTCTCTCGCCAGCAATCATGGGAATACACTAATGTCCCTTGATCGTTGGATCTTGTAAGTTGCTCGACATCAGCTCATCTATTCACCCTTCACAAGATGTACTTAGGTACCTTGGCACTCATTGACATTAATGGTGAGTTGCTTCGCATTTGTTAACGACATGCATCAATGGTTGGTAATCCAATGAATTCTCTTCATGCTTGACATCGACACATTTATTCGCATGATTAGAATTTTACCATTGAGTGTTGTAATGATTGAAGACTATATCATTTTAACAGTTTGCAGATGATCAATTTGTTTTAGCAGCAATAAAGATTCAAACTTTGTCATCAGCAAAGAGAACACAGAAGAACATCTGAATTCCTTTGTTTACATACTCCATGATCCAACATCATTAGCAGCCACATTCTTCACAATCCACAACTCATGCACATTGAGGGTAAGTGAAGGTATGTGGTTTTCTAATGTTTCTTCATGAAATTCCTTAAAATGCTTAAAGTTGTAACTTTGGAAAGTTCCTCACTTCCCTTTTCACATTGTCATATCTCTAGTTAGAGGGGGAATTCATGTTCATACCTCATATTCACATTTCATGATATATATCACATTCACATTCCATTATCACCTTTCATATGTCATATATGTCCTTTATACACATGCCATCCTAACCATCATACTTTTCCAAACAAATACTATTGCATTATGATTTAAAATGTTATATGTTTTGCAAATGATGATCATAGAATGAATGGTTGATTAAATGTTTTCAAAGTCTTTTGATGCAACACAAAAATAACAAAAGTATTGTTACACAAGAACCAATACTAATAAAAGATGGTTTCCACACAAGAACCAACCAATGTAATATGCTGCAATCAAATATTTTTCAAAAGGACACTTTGCAAAAGGAACAAAGTTATTAAATGATTATGCGAAGATGAAGCAAGAATTAACATCAGCCAAAGTTCCTATAAAGGAATAAAATTCAAAACATCAAATCATGATTAAAGTAAATCAATGTAATAGATTGCATAAGGACATGCAATAACTTAAGTTGGGGGGTATGTTGGGCCGCCAAATTAGCATACACATTCACTCCATTTTCACCTTTATCCTCATTTTGTCACCTCATTTCATCACATTATCATTATATTTCCATTACCATATGGGTTCTATTTTCATTTTCCAAAGTTATTTATTTTATGTATTTAAAGTGAATTTATGATTAAAAGTTAGAAAAATAACATGTATTTGGTTATACCCAAAGGTGGAACGAGTTTGGTGACATGTGTAGGTGATTTGGAAGGTTCCAAGACACTTTATGTCACCTCCAAGACTCAAATTCGAATTCTCTTGAAGATTTGAAGGAGATTTGAGATAGGGGTCGAGCATATCTCATGGAGAAAAATCATGGATAACGGAGTATGTGTCTCATATTGGTTGTAACCATATGAAGAATTTGTGGATCTAGGAGGGATTAGTGGATCTCCATTAATAAGTTAGTTTCTTATGTTTTTGTATAAATAGGAGTACCTCCTCCATTCCAAAGAGAGGACTCTTGGAGCATATATTCTAACTTATGATGGAATACAATAAATTTTTCTTTCTATAGTTTTAGATATAAATTGTCTTAATGTATTATATGAATTTATGGAATAATTTGTCACTTTGTTCTTAAGAGAATTGAGCTCACTCTAAAAGGATCAAAGACACATTTTATTTCATTATAGATTTTATTTTCATTTAATTACTTAGATGTTTGAATATTTTTCATTATTAATTAATTAATTTTTGTTTAAATCTTATCAGCATATGAAAGGACAAACAAGGGTCTAAGTTAGGCTATCTTCCATTTCATATCAGTAATAATTGAAATTCATTCTCTTTTTCTAGTTTGAAGTGATTTTCTGAATTTCTAGTTTTCCAACAATTGCATTAACAATGAATGAATTTGTAATGAAGAATAGCAAGGACCTCCTTAGTTAGGAACCTCTTCTATTATTTGTTTATGCATCTTAAGCTATTTTCCATTAGTGTTTTTTTTATTTATGTTCATCAAGTAGTATTTTAGAAGAAGGACAAATCAGGTTCTCCTAAGTTAGCAGCGGCTTCTCCTGCTTATTACATAATGAATTAGAAATTACTTAGTTAAATTTTATATTTGTAATATGCACTTATAATTAGTTTATAATTGCATTCCCTTCAGTTTCCATAACTTATCTTCTAAATCTGATTATAGTTGCATCTGAGGTCCGATATATTTTGGTTTGCTTCTAAGTTTTACGAAACCCTCAGGTTGAAAATTAAGTATTAGGGATTTAACAGACAATTAAATCACCCAACATGCCTCTACTTTATTCATTTTCCATTATTTTCCTTCATTTTCCTCCTCACATGCAACCTGTGACCTTTTGCCTTCCTTTTCTCATCATTTCCATTATTTTCATAAATAAATGTGCCAAAAATTCCATTTTACCTTTCCAAAGCCTTATTCATTGCATTTGCCAATTTTTTTAGCCATAATAAACCAAATGAACACCCACTAAGATGTCTTGTCCAACGTTAAGCTTGAAATAAGAGTCCCATAAACCATGGTTATTATTTTTTCCTTTATTAACTTTTATTACTTGGAATTTTCACTAGGGTTGTTACAACATCCACGCAACATTGTTACATGTACTCAGAGACAATCTAGCTCTGTAATCGTCAAAATGATTAATAATATCATCAAGTGCATAGTGTCTTAGACCCTGCTAAAGAAATTCACAAGATTGGTAATACAATAGAGGGACTTAAATTTTTAGTAGTTCATTTATGAGAACTAGGCTCCTTTCCTGTCAAGATGTACATAAAATCCTTACACAAATATATATAAAAATAATCTTTAACACATCATTTATCTGATTCATTAACTTGTTTTACTATGAAAACTATAGTGGGCTAATAAATGCTCGTCCCAAGCAATGGTAAATGGTTTCCACAACAAATTTGAGCTATTTTCACATCCAGAACAATTTTCTGATAGTGACAACACTTGGTCTAATATAGGACTCATCTTGGAAGCATCATACCAATTACCCTGACAATGCCCTACCTTTTATTTGAGGGTTCCACCAACATTTATTTCACATAATAATTAGAATTATATTGAGACTCATTTCATTTATCTCCAACAATTTTTCTCTAGTCTGTGAGGAAATTAGATCTCAATAGCTCACTCTTTGGGCTTCCTTGGTATTTTAAAATTGTCCCTAACTATCTGGCATGTGAAATTCTCATTTAGCACCTTTTACCACTTTAACTAACAATATGCACATTATCATTAAAGAAAAAGGAACATTTATGCACATCATGCATTCATACTTGATCCCCAACATGGGTCTCATAGTTTGTAAAAGTAAATTGACAATATTTCATAACTAACATATCATATCATATAGTTGGTATTCATTTCAAATTTTCATACAATTATGAACATGCAGTTTTAATAAAATCATACCAATCATGCATATTGTAACATTAAACATAATTATACCTTATCATATGCAGTTGAAATTCACATTGAAACATTTTACATTTCATAGGTTCATATGTTGCCATTAAGCTACCCCTACTTAATCACATCAACAATATTAGTCATAACAATTTTCTATCAAAACATATCTTCTACCAAAATACTATTACGCGCAAAAAAATTGTCAAATACATTCAAGATGCATTTCACTTTCACATGCATGTATGTTTTCAATGTTTCAACACATAGAAAGGTATTGGTCCTATTACCTTCCATAAAAATATTCTGTAATAACACTTTGTTACAAAATTTTGTAACGTATTTCTGTACATTGAAATTAATATAGCAAGGATACATCCTCATGTTAGAATAAAGTTTCCATAAGTTTTTTTTTCCAAAACAACAGTTAAGGGAACAATAATTTAATCATTGTCATTCCTAGAATTTCTTACTCATGCAACATTTCATTTCATTTATTCATATGCATATAACAAAAAATTATTAACCAACACTACTATATTCAATTCATTCACAAATACTTCTCTTGGTTATTCAAACTAGTAACACTAATATATTCAAACACCATCTAAATTTTACTTTTACGAGGAGAGCTAAAAACACCATGTTTCCACAAAATGATGGAGTTTTCTCATTAGATTAACTATGTTTTGTCACTGAAGTATTCACATACACTGGATGCATTTATAAAATATGTAATTAAAATATTTGTTAAATATAAGATGCAAACCAACTATCATCATCATGGAATCATCAATTTGTAAAGTTGTGAGGTTTAAACAAACAAGGTAATGAAAATCATTTGACTACTACTAGCTCTAACATGAAGCTAGTAGAACTATCAAATCAGTCACTTTAACAAGACTATTGTATCAAGATCCAAGTTCTGTCATCTTCAAGAACAAGAAATCATAGGTATGAATGGTTAAACCAATACTCGCTTGTCCAATCATTGTATTTTTCTTGCATGTGCATATAATATTAATCAAAACTTTAATAATTAAAAAAAAAATGATTTATCATTAATGTGTAAGTGTCAATAAAAATTATGGTAATAATCAAAACATTCCAATTCGACATTGCATTGTTACGAGAATACCAACAATATGAAGTAAACTAACACAATCATGTGTTTACAACTTGTAATAAACTTTTATCAAAACATATTCATGCATATACATTTTGATAGTTCGTCATGTAATACTAACTAATCAATTATACTAACCATCTTAGATTCAATCATGCCACAACTCAATTATAAATTATTCATTACAGTCAAGTTTTACCACTTGACTTAAACACCCTAATCCCACATCTACCCAAGTAACCAGCCAACCATGGTAAATATTTTACGAGAGACCACTATAATGGTATTTAACCTCCTATTTCACCTTACGGAAGTGGAATCAACAAAAGCACACCACACCTTCCACATTAGCAACAGAACTCCCAAGAGCCATCCCAACCACTCAAGTAACTAGCCCCTAAGACAAGCTGATGTTTTAGTGCATCAAACCTCTAATAACAACAAAATACAAAGGAAGGAATAGACATATAATCGACATGTAAACATGTATAGTAATCATGAATTAACAAGGAGAAATAGCCTCGTATTAATGAATGCAACGAACAACCATAGATTGGCTTAGCCAAATATTTCTTTCAATCAATCCCCCTTGTGCCATATTCCAAGCATGAATATGGGACTTAAAATGAAACTTAACCAAGGATTCTCGAGGCTAAAACACCTCACCCTCATCAATTAAAACCAGGATTTACCACAATCCATCCTAGATCACTAGACCATAAAACAAGAATGGATGCCACTAGATTTATCTACCTACATCGTCAGGAATTTTCTTGTCTCCAATTCTCTAGGCTTTCCCACAATCCACACAGGATTACTAGGCCTTAACCAAGACTCCACCCTCTAGCTTTTACCATATATACCGCCTTTGACTAATAAGGATTCCTAGGCCTAATCAAGGGAAACCACCTCTAGGCTTTACCATATATCCTATCATTAACCGATTGATGATTCGTAGGCCCACCGAGGCACACAATACCTCATTTTACTACGACCCCAATCTATTTCAAGGGTCAACAAACTAGTGGATTGACCACAATCCACAGTCCAGTTCAGGGATCACTAGGCCATGTGATATTTCTTTTAGAGATCCACCTCACAGGGCTTCGAATCCATTAAGTAATCCATCTCAACCAAACATGATAAACCCATCACACTGTGTCTATTCAAAAATGGAAAGGCTTGGCTGAAAACATTATCACACCTGGCAAAACCCATGCCATGAAAACAAAGAAGCACATGCAATACCATGCATTCCAAATCTAGCAAGGAAATCACACATGCAAATTGATACCTGTAAAGGATCGTATTTTAGTTGCTTGATCCTCTTCTATTTGCTTGATCTTTCCTTCCTCTTGCCTTCTTTTCCTTTCTTGGTCCAATGCCAAAGTGCTCCAAGAAAACCTCAAGTGTCCAAGAGTGAGAGAGAGAGTGAATAATAAGATACCTCCAATAATGATGTGGCAAAAAGGTTGAGAAAAAATCTTGCCAACTCATGCCCAGAAGCCTTTTTATTAATGAGGCCTCTATTTTTTTCATTTTCCTCCTCACGTGTAACTTGTGACGTTTCAACTTCATTTTCTCCTAATTTCCATTATTTTCATAAATAAATGTGCCAAAATGCCATTTTTCCTTTCCAAATCATTTTTCGTTGCCGTTTCCAAGTTCCTTTAGCCATAATAACTTAAAATAAGACCCACTAGGATGGTTTTCCCACCATTCAGCTTGGAATATCTGTCTCGTGACCTTGTTCTTATTTATTCCTTTATTAACTTTTACATGGAATTTTGACCAGGGTTGTTATAGAACCCTCTCCCTTGGGGTAAAACCACCCTCGGTGTTCAATGACACCTATAACTAGCAACACTATTGCAATGGAACATACTACCCATGAAGATTTATAAGTTAGCTCATTGCATTATTTACAATGACCACTGTTGAAACATGAAAAACATATAGTCTATTGGACCTTTATAACATAGCTCATTACGGTATGCATAATAACCACGTATGCACATTTGTTAAACCAGCAAATAAAAGGATACGATTCCTGCATCATCAATAAGGGAATCTAGTGGCTTACACATCTGTTAGTGCCTAAATCTACCTCAGGCTGAGAAAGGTAGGATCTAGGGTAACATCAAACCAAGCTTAACCTGCTAGCTAACCCTACCAGGTCAAGAGAGGGCTCTCTCCTATCAATCTCAGCAAAAATGATCAATGAGGCTTGAGATGACTTGAATGAAGACTGATTTTAGGCTAGGTATTTGTGCAAAAGGGCTTCATTGAATTTGATGATGTTTTGTTGGCTCAAATGGAAAGGAAAGTTTTGGGTCTTAGGAATGAGGCTCAGTTTTATAGAGGTATCAATGGGGCAAGGTAGGCAAGTGATTTGATACTTTAAATTGAATGAAATGGAGAGATTTAAATAGGTGAGGAGTTGAAGGGGGCAAGAAAACCTCAAGGATCCTCTTCAAACAGCTGAAAACATAAATAACTAAGCAAACCCTAGGTAGAGCACTGCAATTTCAATGGATTCTACCTTTATCCTTATTTGTTTTAGTTAAGAAGAATCAAGAGAGATAATGGCATACATAAAACTTACATTTATAGAAGGAAACACAATATCAAAGCAACACGCCACATGAATCCCATAGAGCACTGCAAACCACTCATCTATTCCTTAGCCAAAACTACTAAAATGAGTATACAATAAGCTCCAAGCTTTCCCAAAAGTCCAACCATGCTAATGACTGAAAAAACATAAGATATAGGCAAACAAGAACTCATTCTAACCTACAAGGGTCGAGCTCACGAGTTTAGGAGCTATTCCAACTAATTCTAAACTGAGAACTACAAATTAGGAAGTGGAACAGCATGCCTCTAAAAACTAGGGAACTGATTCATTCAGTTGCAAACTAACTTTTTATGGATGAATCTACCTCCATGAGTGAAAATTTGACATAATTACATCAAGATCCATCAATTTACATTAAAATACATCATAAGTTTGACATTAAGAAAGAGGAAATTCAAACTATCAAGCAACTAGGCGAAAAACAGAGTATACTTACTCAAACTAAGCAAAATTTCCCCTATGCGCCGCGCTGATTTCTCTATGCATAGTGTCTGTTTGCATCCAACTTTGGAGGCCTTCCCAGTGTCCAAATTTGTGCCAAGTGTGCTTTTTGGAAAGGTATACCTGTCTACTTTCCGACCCAAGTGTAATTTTTGAATTGGGCCTCCATTTGCCCATCCACAATTGAGTTCTCCCAACACTACTTCCTGTGTGTCAAAATAGGGGCAGTAAGGTCATGTTTTGAGTGTTTTTGACCTTTTAGAGGGCTCAAAACTTGTCAAAATTTCTTGGCCATTGGTAGGAAAGCATATTTTTTCATGCCAAATCCAAAAATGCTGATTTTTTGTCATTTGGAGGCTCCCATCAAAAGCGAGCGCCAGGTGGCATGGCGCATAGGGCAGAAAATTCTGTGTTTTAGCCCAAAAATTTCAAGAGTGCAAAAAGTGTCCCAAATTTTTTGAAATTTGGGCTGAGTGTTCTTCTTCAAGTGCTGTGTTGGTCCAAGGAAGCCTCAACCAAGATCTGAAGTTTATCTTACGCTTTTTGCCTCCTTAATCTCTTCTTCAATTTTGCCTTCAAGCTCCTGATTTTAGCTTGGCACACCATATTCCTTGACAAATAATGATATGCCATGTTTCTCAACATATTCTTCTTATTGATGGCTTTCTCCAAGTGGATATTAGCTCTTTCAAGACATGATTCTTGATCGGCATTGATTTCTTGCTCAAGTGATGTGAGCTTCACCTTGCTTCTTTTGGCAGCTTGGCGGTTTTCTCGTATGTTTTACAACTCCATTATGGTTTGCTGATCTTCTAGTTGTTTGTTCCTCTACTCCAAATAGTTAATTATCCATTTGGCTCTTTCTAGATTGAGAGACAAATGATGAATGTCATCTTGCTGCTCCCAAATGACTTCTTTGAGCTTTGAGCTTTGAGCTTTGTGAGCCCAAATCTGTGTCATCATCCTGAATGAGGATGAAATCTGCCTCTTGACCTCCTGACGATACCCCATCATGCAAGGGATTCTTACCCTTGTCCTGTACCTACTCTGCTGATGGTGAAAATGAGACCCCTTCCACCCTATGTCGAGATAGTACTCGTTTGGCTGCTGCTGCAACTTGGCAAGTGAAGTGGGCTCCTCCCGGTTATGTTATCCACTTTTGCGAGGCCTCCTTAGTGCACGCATTTCTCTAGGAGAATCACTGAGTGTCTCCTCATCATGGTCATAGGAAGGATTAGACTCCATGTTTGCCAATGTTTGAGTTTTCTTGATGAGTATGAAGAGATTTATGGTGTCTTTAGATTTTTGCTGCCAAGGATGAGAATGTATGAGGGACTGTGAAGGGGAAAGTGTATGAGGGGTTTTGGGAATGTTGTTGACAAGTTTTTTTGGAAATAGGGGGTTTAGGGAATAGTACTTAGGTTCTTGGGACAACAATTAGGGTTTGGGGATATTTGACTAGGGTTTGGGATAGCAATTAGGGTTTTAGAATTAGTAGACTTAGGGATATGGGGATTGGGGGAATGGTTTGATAAAATGTAATGAGAGAATGAAAGAGTGAGGGAGTGAGAAATTTTGTGGAGTTGGCAGCAAAAAACACAAGTGCAAACCCTAGGCAATTGTTTTTGAGCAAAAATTGCAAGGAGGTAGGGTTTGAGTTTTGTCTCACTAAACCACCATAAATTTTAAGAAAAACTCATTCACTAGCAAGGGAAGAAAGATTGACTTACTTGCACACCATAGGATTGAGAAAATTTGGAAATTTGAGAGAGTTTATGGGTGAAATCAGACTTACAGCTCTATCTGTCGCACCACAAACCCAACGCGCCGCGCCTACTCTATGCGTTGTGCCTGTTCAAAATTTACACTGCAAAGCACTGCCCAATGTGTCGCGCCCTTTCAATGCACCGCGCTCCAAACCCAATGCGTCGTGCTTTTTGCAGGAGACTTTTGGAGGCCTTGCCAGTGTCTAAATTGGCCAGGGAATAGCTCATTAGAAATCTTATTTAGTCTACTTTCCAGCCCAATTTGAATTTTTCAATTTGGAGTTCATTTGCCCTGTCAAAAGTCAAATCTCCCAAGACTGGTCAAACTGAGAAAAATGAGGTAGCCTAAAGGCAGAGTGCTG
The DNA here is from genome assembly GCA_031772625.1 of Pinus tabuliformis. Lineage (NCBI taxonomy): Eukaryota > Viridiplantae > Streptophyta > Pinopsida > Pinales > Pinaceae > Pinus > Pinus tabuliformis. The sequence goes on from CM062810.1 coordinate 948,562,419, forward strand.
TTACAGTCAGCTTTTGGAGGTCTTCCGCAACTCCCAATTTAGCTCATGATAGCTCATTGGAGAGATATTTGTGTCTAGTTATCATTTGATTCATAAAGAAAGTCATTTGGCCAACCAAGCTAAGAGAAAACTTGATTTTCCCAAGGTCACTTTAGCGGTACATCAATTCTCCTGAGGCAAATGTATTTTTGACATTTCTCTAAAACCATGACACCTGTGTAAAAATTAAAGGACGTTTTTATTCCTTGGCCTATTGTGGACAAAAACCTTTCTCAGTTTTCCAAAATTTATCTTTTCTTGCTCAGAAACATCATTGTAGTAAATCCTATCCTGATGTGTGGAACAAGGGATTTGTCAAAATGAAGAGAAATGAAGGGGATAAGGGGCTTCCAAATTCTTGAGAAAATTTTGGGAAGTAGGGAGGGATGCTAGGAAGTAGGGGAATGTGGAATTTCAGAGATTGAGTTAGGGGAAGTGGTCCAAAAGGGCAAAACATAGTTCTAGCCTAGAAAATTTCCAAGTTATAGCAAGAAACTAGGGTTTGTGCGAAAAAGAGGAATTTGAGGGATATCGGTGATGGGAAGTTTTTAATAAGGTACAATAAGGATAGGGGAAGTTGTATGAACATTAGGATACAAGTTTTGCTGATGATTTGACCATCCAGGAGAAATTGCCTTCAAAACCCTAGGAGAGGGAAATGAACCTTACCTAGGCACAACTAAAGCATGAACAAGGTGTAAAATGACCCATTGGAATCTAACATGATGATAACAACCCTCTGAATGATGGTACACTTAGCTGAATGGTGACATGGACCGACATTTGGACAACTTTGAAAGGGGTGAAAACAAACCCTAGACCTAATACCTAGTGACCAAATTTTGCTTGAAGACTCACTGAAATGATAAAATTTGACCTTGACACCTTAAAATCACTTTTTAAGAGCATGTTTGATCATTGGAGGAGGGCTGCAAAGACTGAAACTAACATTGGCTCCAATGGGGATGGTAGCTCCTTGGAGGTGCCAAGAACTACAGATATTTGGAAAGCAAATAGTGCCTTCATCCACTGGGCAATGGAGTCAAAAAATCAAGCTGAAATGCATGATTGAAAACTGACGACTTGACGACACAAGTTAACTCTCACTCAACTAAAAACTAACTCGATAATTAAACACAACCGACAAACTGGAAAATATGCTCAAAATAGAGCTTATTCATCAAAACCTACTCTAACAATTCCATTCATCACGTGATCAAGTGAAATGAAACAACCAATGCAACCAAGTAAGTATTCTGGCTGCTGTTTGAATTCTCCGCAAGTGCTCGCTTATGAACAACAAGAGAGAACTACTGAAAGGCAACTCCCATGAAAACTTGTGAACAGATCTGTTGAATAATATGGATTCTCTATCTGACTCCAAAAACACTGCATAAGGATCTTGGAATTCATGCACACTGAGACTTAGCTCATCCACTGAATTACTTTTCTTCTCCTCATACCATGAATGCAAACTTTGATCTGAGCTTTGTGACGAGACTCCTGCTGAAAATGACAAAGAGGCCGGCTGCCGGATCAAGTTTGTATCAGTACATGTTTCAAGCTCACATATAGTCAATGGAGAAGGACTTTGATTGCAGACCTCATCCAAAACATCAGCTATTGGATCATGAAAAACTTGAAAAGACTACTGCAACCCATTTTCTATTGGTTCTAATGAGATTGCATGATTTTCTACAAGCTGCTCATCCTTTACTGAAGATGTACTATGCAAATTTTCCTTCAAAAACTGAATTGATTCAAAACAAAAAGGTACATAATCATCTTGCATCATTTGATCATATAGTCCAGCTTCCATGTTTTCATCTACAACTTGACAATCAATGGGATTCGGGGGCTACAACTCTGGATATGAAAAGTCTTGAACAAGGTTTTCATTGCTCTCAAGATGGTCCAAATCAAGACTTGTGGACAGTTGATTTTTGATTGCATGAAAGTTATCTCTAATGAACTGAAACGAAGCAAAACAAAAAGGCAAAGATCCTTCACTTACTTCAAAATTTTCTGCACTTTCCTCATCATTTCCATAGTTAATATGCTATGGATGATCACTGTATTCAAGCTGTTGAAAGTGAACTTGTTTCTCCCACAAACTAGCTGTTGATTTGTCTGCAAGACTAGCTTCGGTTTGGAGAACATAATCATCATCATACTAATCAAACTGAGGCAAATCGTCAGTAAAAAATACATCATCAAGCATACATGTCATATCAACAGATCTCTCTTCTCCAAGATGATCTATAAAACAATCATTATCAGATATATGACAACTGGGATAAGAAAGAAAATGTTTTGGATTGGCAGCTTGTTCTTCTTCAATTAGCGAGCCATGGGCTTGAACATTATACTTGTTCCTTGTGATGATCCTTTTGCATCATCTCTTCCACTACACTTACCAAAATGTCAAGCTTTACCTCTAGAGATGTCGATTCCTCTGGATCTATGTTTTTCATCTCTTCTTCCTTCAACTTTGCCCTTCGGATTAGCAAATGAGCCTCTACATCTACTGCACTATTCTACATTTCTTCAAGTGTTGCAAGATTCCTTTCTCTCAGCTGAAACTCCATTTCCAGATCAAAGGCACCCAGGTAGTGCAAGAGAGCAGATCCAAGAGGAAGTCTTATATTAACAGGCATCGAATAATAAACTTGGTTAAACCTGGTAGAAAATTGTTGTACTGTCTCCCCTGGCAATCTTTTCAGTTGGTTATACTCTTCTATAATCAAGAAAGTGTTTTGTCTTACCACCCACCTGTCAAGAAAAACTTTGACGAACTGCTAAAAATCTTAGATGCTCGCATCAGGCAGGGTTTTAAACTAACTCTTGACTTTGCCTTGCAAAGAAAGAGCAAAAAGCCTAATACTAACATCTTCTTCATCAACTTCAAAAAGGTCAAGAAAGGACTCAAAATTCAATACATGTCTCTAAACAATGATATTGTCGCGTTCACCATCAAATCTTGGTAGATATAGGTCATGATTTTTAGGGAAAGCATGGGATATAGGAGGTAAAATCAGAGGCTTGTATCGATCTATAATTTTACAAGGTATAGGAATATGTACAGAAGTTGTAGAATCAATCTTGATCTCTTAAGGCTCATCAATTTGAAGACGGTCATCACAAGATTCAAAAGAAGGGTCTTGATCAAGCTCAAAGGCATGCAAATCTTTGGTATTCACAATATTCAAAGGGAAGGAATCAAATGCAGGCCGAGGATATTTTCTCAAATACAATATACTTTGCAAAGCCTTCTTGACATTCTCGAGAAAAGAGAAGAAATAATTTATGACAAAGAACAAAATTTCTTGGATGAAATTCCAACTTGAATACCTGATCTTTCCATATTGTCCTTTCATGTTTCTGCTGGTCAAGTTCATCCTCTAGTGGAGTCCTTGGATCTGATCTCGAAACTGATTTAGAGTCACCAGGTGAATGATTTTAGCCTTGCGGTGTCTAATTGTTGTCCACCATCAACAATCAGATTTGAACTTGATTACATTTTACTGAGGAAACCAGATGTTCAGTTCATAAACTAGACTAGAGATTCACTGAAGCAACATTCATCTACTTTCGCTAATGCAAAGCAAGAGCGTTTCGAAGGCTACCTGGCTATCTCCAAGCTCCATCTATAGTTTACAAAGAAAAACAATGATAATAGTTTCTTCCCTAGTATGGTCACCACTATGTTAGTGCCTAAATCTACCTCAGGCTGAGAAAGGTAGGATCGAGGGTAACATCAAACCAAGCTTAACCTGGTAGCTAGCCCTACCAGATCAGGAGAGGGCTCTCTCCTATCAATCTCAACAAAAATGATCAATGAAGCTTGAGGTGACTTGAATGAAGACTGATTTTAGGCTAGGTATTTGTGCAAAAGGGCTTGATTGAATTTGATGATGTTTTGTTGGCTCGAATGGAAAGGAAAATTTTGGGTCTTGGGAATGAGGCTCAGTTTTGCAGAGGTCTTAATGGGGAAAGGTATGAAAGTGATTCGATACTTCAAATTGAATGAAATGGAGAGATTTAGATAGGTGAGGAGTTGAAGGGGGCAAGAAAACCTCAAGGATCCTCTTCAAACAGCTGAAAACATAAATAACTAAGCAAACCCTAGGTAGAGCACTGCAATTTCAATGGATTCTACCTTTATCCTTGTTTGTTTTAGTTAAGAATAAACAAGAGAGATAATGGCATACATAAAACTTACATTTACAAAAGGAAACACAATATCAAAGCAACATGCCACATGAATCCCATAGAGTGCTGCAAACCACTGGTCTTTTCCTTAGCCAAAACTGCTGAAATGAGTATACAATAAGCTCCAAGCTTTCCCAAAAGTCCAACCATGCTAATGACTAAAAAAACATAAGATATAGGCAAAAAAAAATTCATCCTAGCCTCCAGGGGTTGAGATTTTGAGTTTAGGAGCTTTTCCAACTAATTCTAAACTAAGAACTACAAATTATGCAGTGGAACAACATGCCTCTAAAAACTAGGGAACTGATTCATTCAGTTGCAAACTAATTTTTTATGAATGAATCTACTTACATGAGTGAAAATTTGACATAACTACATCAAGATCCATCAATTTACATTAAATTAAAACATAAGTTTGACATTAAGAAAGAGGAAAGTCAAACTGTCAAGGAACTAGGCAAAAAATAGAGTATACTTGGTCAAACTGAGCAAAATTTCCCCTATGCGTTGCGCTGATTTCTCTATCTGTAGCACCTATTTGCAGCCACTTTTGGAGGCCTTCCTGACATCCAAATTTTCTCCAAGTGTTCTTTTTGGAAAGGTCCACCTGTCTACTTTCCAACCCAAGTGGAATTTCTGAATTTGGCCTCCCTTTTCCCCTCCAAAATTGAGTTCTCCCAACACTACTTCCTCTGTGTCAAAATAGGGGCAGTAAGGTCATTTTTTGAGTGTTTTTGACCTTTTTGAGGGCTCAAAACCTGTCAAAATTTCTTGGTCATTGGTAGGAAAGCATATTTTTTCATGCCAAATCCAAAAGTTTTGAGTTTTTTTCATTTGGAAGTTCCCATCAAAATCGAGTGCCAGGTGGCGCGATGCATAGGGCAGAAAATTCTGTGTTTTAGCCCAAAAATTTCAAGAATGAAGAAAGTGTCCCAAAATTTTTGAAATTTGGGCTGAGTGTTCTTCTTCAAGTTCTGTGTTGGGCCAAGGAAGCCTCAGCCAAGATCTGAAGTATATCTTACGATTTTTGCCTCCTCAATCTCTTCTTCAATTTTTCCTTCAAGCTCCTGATTTTAGCTTGGCACACCATATTCCTTGACAAATAATGATATGCCATGTTTCTCAACATATTCTTCTCATCGATGGCTTTCTCCAACTGACTCTCCAAGTGGATATTAGCTCTTTCAAGCCATGATTCTTGATCAGCATTGATTTCTTGCTCAAGTGATGTGAGCTTCACCTTCCTTCTTTTGGCAGCTTGGCAGTTTTCTCGTATGTTTTGCAACTCCATTATGGTTTGTTGATCTTCTAGTTGTTTGTTCCTCTACTCCAAATAGTTAATTATCCACTTGGCTCTTTCCAGATTGAGAGACAAATGATGAGTGTCATCTTGCTGCTCCCGAATGACTTCTTTGAGCTTTGAGCTTTGTGAGCCCAAATCTGTTTCATCATCCTGAATGAGGATGAAATCTACCTCTTGACCTCTTGACGATCCCTCATCATGCAAGGGATTCTTACCCTTGTCCTGTACCTTCTCTACTGATGGTGAAAATGAGACCCCTTCCACCCCGGGTGGAGATAGTACTCATTTTGCTGCTGCTGCAACTCGGCAAGTGAAGTGGGTTCCTCTCGGTTATGTTTTCCACTTTTGCGAGGCCTCCTTAGTGCATGCATTTCTCTAGGAGAATCACTGAGTGTCTCCTCATCACAGTCATAGGAAGTATCAGACTCCATGGTTGCCAATGTTCGAGTTTTCTTGAGGAGTATGAAGAGATTTATCGTGTCTTTAGATTTTTGCTACCAAGGATGAGAATGTATGAGGGACTGTGAAGGGGAAAGTGTATGAGGTGTTTTGGGAATGTTGTTGACCAGTTTTTTGGGAAATAGGGGGTTTAGGGAATAGTACTTAGGTTCTTGGGACAACAATTAGGGTTTGGGGATCTTTAACTAGGGTTTGGGATAACAATTAGGGTTTTGGGATATTTGACTAGGGTTTGGGATAGCAATTAGGGCTTTAGAATTAGTAGACTTAGGGATATGAGGATTGGGGGAATGGTTTGATAAAATGTAATAAGAGAATGAAAGAGTGAGGGAGTGAGAAATTTTGTGGAGTTTGCAACAAAAAACACAAGTGAAAACCCTAGGCAATTGTTTTTGAGCAAGAATTGCAAGGAGGTAGGGTTTGAGTTTTGTCTCACTAAACCACCATAAATTTTAAGAAAAACTCATTCACTACCAAGGGAAGAAAGCTTGACTTACTTGCACACCATAGGATTGAGAAAATTTGGAAATTTGAGAGATTTTATGGGTAAAATCAGGCTTACAGATCTATGTGCCATGCCACAAACCCAACGCGTCGCGCCTTCTCTATGCGTCGCACCCGTTCAAAATTTACACTGCAGTGCACTGCCCAAAGCGATGCGCTCCAAACCCAATGCGTCCTGATTTTTGCAGGAGAGTTTTGGAGGCCTTCCTAGTGTCCAAATTGGCCATGGAATAGCTCTTTGGAAATATTATTGAGTCTAGTTTCGAACCTAATTTTAATTTTTCAATTTGGGGTTCATTTTGCTTGTCAAATTTCAAACCTCCCAAGACCGGTCAAAATGTGCAAAATGAGGCTGCCTAAAGGCAAAGTGTTGTTGCAGTCAACTTTTGAAGGTCTTCCTCAACTCCCAATTGAGCTCATGATAGCTCATTGGAAATATATTTGTGTCTAGTTATCATTTGACTCATAATGAAAGTCATTTGGCCAAGCAAGCTAGGAGAAAACTTGATTTTCCCAAGGTCACTTCAGAGGTGCATCAATTCTCCTGAGGCAACTGTATTTTTGACATTTATCTAAAACCATGACACCTGTGTAAAAAGTGAAGGAGGATTTTCTTCCTTGGACTATTTTGGATAAAAACCTCTCTCAGTTTTCCAAAATTCATCTTTTCTTGCTCAGAAACATAATTGGAGTAGAACTTATCCCGCTGTGTGGAATAGGGGATTTGTCAAAATGAAGCAAAATTAAGGGGATAAGGGGCTTCTAAATTCTTGAGAAAATTTTGGGAAGTAGGGAGGGATGTTAGGAAGTAGAGGAAAGTGGAATTCAGAGATTGAGTGAGGGGAAGGGGTCCAAAAGGGCAAAACACAGGTCTAGCCTAGAAAATTGCCAAGTTGTAGCAAGAAACTAGGGTTTGTGTGAAAATGAGGAATTTGAGGGTTACCAGTGATGGGAAGTGATTAATAAGGTACATTAAGGATAGGGAAAGGTGTATGAACATCAGGATACAAGTTTTGCTGATGATTTGACCATCCAAGAGAAATTGCCTTCAAAACCCTAGGAGAGGGAAATGAACCTTACCTAGGCACAACTGGAGCATGAACAAAGTGTAAAATGACCCATTGGAACCTGACATGATGATGACAACCCTCTGAATGATGGTACACTCAACTGAATGGTGACAACATCCACCCTCAAAATTAATGCTAGGATTCACATCCTTCCCATGAAGTCCAGAATCCAATAACAAAGTCAAAGTTGTAGCCAATTTACAATGCTACAATCCTGTGCCACTTGTCCTCTCATTGAACAATTATCAGCTCATTGTTCTAGAGTGCACTTCTAATGTGTATATGATTCCATCTAGAAAATATAATGACCAAAACAAATCCATCCCTGACCTTCCATTCTCTGCTACATAGTTCCTCAAACAATCTGGTCACCCATTTCATGTAGTCACTCACCTTCCAAGTTCCTCCACGTCCCCTATCCCAGGAGATTAATCCCTTCGCAATACTTCCTCACATCAGAAGGTCAAGCAACCAAGGCATATACCTTCCTCAAAACCATCATACTGGTCATAGCATGACCATGGAAATCAATCGACATTATTGGGTATCAGTGTCCCACAATGGCCCTACTCCTGACGTGCATTACCATCATACTGCTACTTGTTCCAATTTATTTCATTGCTTCTACTAATTCTTGTACTCAGTTTCAACCATCCAACCCAGGAATTTCCCATCCTTTCTTGTACCAAGTACATAACTGCCATTAGATTTAAAATAAATTGAAATAAATTCACCTCATATCTCATTGGTAGCTCATCAATAAGGTACATTTGCAATCTTGTTTACTTCCTCTCACAACTAGTCAAAGTAGCATCCTTTATCAAATCATTATGTATAAACATATCACATCAGGTTAGCTCAAAATACAACCATCATAAATCAAAATAATGAATCGCATTAAATCATCATAAATCACATATAATCATCATAAATGAGAATCATTTGTCATATGTATAATACAACTGAAATAAACTACTAATACTTATCCTTCAACAATCCTTACTTTTGCCTTTGTCCATTCTATACACACACTAGATTAGTTGCCATGCCTGACAAGCACCCAATGCCTTTGTTGATCTTCAATCACATAGACATACACAATGTACATCACAACACATACATTCACACGTAGTGTATGACATCACACAATGCATACACCTACACCTAATATATATCACAACACATACACCTACACCTGATATAAATCAATACACACACACCTACACCTGGTGTACAACAAAACACAATATATACTCCTAGATCTGGTGTACAACACAATATACATACATACACATAGTACAAAACAACGAATACACATGTCATGATTCCATGACTACACAATGCACATATGTAGTACCTCATGTAAAAAACACTACATGTACGACATGCACATAATACCACATGTACACAGTACCACCTATACACAACACCACTTGCAGAACATGTGCACAACATAACCTTTGCACGACACCACCTGCACAACGTGTACATAGTGCCATATGTACTCCGCACCACCTTTACAACGTGTACACAATACCACATGTACACAACTCCGCATGAATTACATGCACAAGACACCACATGTAAACAATGCCACATGCACGACATGTACACAATGCCACCTGCGCACAACACCACATGTACAACTTGTAGACAATGGCACCTACACATAGCACGACATGTACAATCATTCACACAACACCATATGTACATAGTAACATATGTATAACATATAGATAACACCATATGTACATATCACTGCATATGCAACATGTACATAGCATCATATGCACACAGCACCGCATATCTAACATGCGCAGAATGCCATATGCACACAACACCACATATCCAACATGTGCACAGTATGATATGCACACAACACCATATATACAATAGGCATACAACAACATATGCAAATATACTACATATACAACATTACACATCACCATAGGTACAATCAATGAATATACAACATACACAACATATACACAAAAATAGTACTGCACATCCAAAACCATACATCCTCTAACAAGAAACCTTGCTTCTAGTGTCTTTGTGCCATACATTCTTATTCTAGCATGCCACAAAGCACATTTGTTTCATTCTGTTGATGCATTCCTCATCATTACTTATCATAACATAAACATAGGCATAATAGAAGCATACATTATCAACTCATATCCACATGATACTGACCTCATATATCTTTTATGACTACTCTTCCCACTTGATTCCTCATAAACCAGGAACCTCTTCGTGCCATTCACCTGCAAAAGAAATCATTCCTCCACAAGAATGATCCCTAGTGACCATGTCAAACAACGACATACATACATACATGTATACATATAAACATCAATGTAAAACAATCATGGTCCCTGATGACCCTATGAAAAAACAACGTACATACATACATATATGCATATAAACATAGCATAAAGTTATCATGATCAAAGCATAATTACCAAATATCATAAGATCAAGGTTAAGATAACTTCCTTTATTTATGCACAACATGCAGAATATTGAGAACAATGGTTCCCAACATAGCTAAGGCATGTGAAACCTTAAATCCATTTACTTTGACCTTTTTGTTACCTTTCTCATGATTGTCCTATCACCATCCATTTACCTCAATGGACCAAACCAATCGAACTAGCTATCATAAGATTTCCTTCAGTTTCCTTTATACATGCACTGAGCTTCATTTGGGCCTTACATCACATGATGGGTACCACACAACCCTCTCCGAATTCCATTAACTTTCCTCTTTCCCAAACCATAGTCTTTCCTTTAGTTGACTTTATACATGTACTAAGCTTCATCTAGACATTACATCACCTATTGGGTACAACACAACCCTCCCTGAACTCCATTTAATTTCCTCTTTCCCAAACCAATGCCCAAAACTCAAAACTTAAAAGGAAGGAAAAGAAAAAAAGAAGAAGAAAACCATGAAAATCAATAACAATATGACACTGCAAAAAAGGTGGTAAGGTCTTGCACGAGACATAACAAAGATGTAATCAAGTGCAACCAAATATCAAATACCGAAAGCACAAAACTAGCAATAGACACCATGAATCCATCCCCATAGTTCTCAGTGCCTCCAAGTGAAAGCTCAACCTAAACCTTCTTTAAGATTTCATCGAAATCTATTTTTCCATGCAATCCCTTGCATCATACCTCCATAAACACATCTTTCTCAGTGCATAATTAAACATAACAACATACTAGTTACCTTACCTTGTCATACTAATTCCAAGCATGTTACCCTACAACTTCTCACACATGTCAACAACATGTTCCAAATATCAAGACAATCGTATATATCAATTTGAAATCAACCTTTACCAAGACTAACAATCATGTCATAATCCATAGTCAAATCATAGTCATTAGAGATAATGCTACAACTATCACTTATACATCTAAGTACATGTTAGCTATCTCAACACATATGTGTTAGTAAAACTATCTTAAAACAAGATCATTTCTTGATGCAATCTTATAGACACATACTCATATCATGCAATTAATCAAACATTCAACAATAGATAGAGAACATAGTAGAGACCAACACTCAAACACCAAATAGACGACATAATCAAACATTCAAGAATAAAGTAGACGACATAAGAAAGCTCATATGTTAATGTATCTTAGGGAGGCTATCTTGTCTGCACAATAGATCTAGTGACCACGATATAACTTCATAACACATTAGCTCAAACACAAATAATATCATGATATCCATAAGAGTAACTAGCTAACATGATCACATCATAAGCTCATAAACATTTGTCGTTCATTCTAATAATCACATATGTACAATTAGTCTAGATTAGTAGAACACAATGTCACAAATAAGTCAACTCATACATGAATGTCATTACCCTAGCCATCTGCATAGTCTAATCCAATTTAACATGATACATATAACATCAATATATAATTCTATAACCCTAATCATCAAGTTAACTAACATATAACAACAATAAGTTAACACATAACATGATCATCAACAACATATAACATAATCATCGAGCTAACTAGAAGTTAACATATAACATATTCATCAATGACATATAACATAATCATCAAGTTAACTAACATAAAACAACAACAACAATGCATATAACCACATGTTACTATCATTCATGACTATGACACATGTTTATATGACTACATTGATCACCTAACATTTATCATATATGTAACCATAACACTAATAGAATGAAAGACATACACGTAACCATAATGCATATAACAATCGTTAACCTACATACCTACATGCCCAACATGCAAACCTATATGATGACATGCTCTTGCCTCGAGGTCCACTGTTGCAACTTCACTTTGATGGTTTTCATCTCTTGCTTTATCTCAACCAACTATTAGCATAAAAACATACCAATAACATCATGATGACCTAATTGCATACAATGATCTCACAATGCATGTCTGACCTACCATCAATGCATAACCATAACCATGACAATGCATGCATAACAACATATAGACACTCACATGAGTAGGAAATGCATATAAAACCGATGTGCATTGATGGCTAACACATTCCAACAAAAACATCATCAAATTCCACATGGTGACACAACGACAACAATGACCACCAACATGCATACACAACAAGCACATATCCCATAAACATAAACAACACATGCAACTAACATGCATGCATGATGAAACACATTTTTCCTATCCAATTGAAGGGTTGAACCATGCTCTAATACCACTATGTGGTATCAGATATCACCCAAAAGAACGGAAACTAGACATTGCCCAAAGAGAACGAAACCCACTCTGATCCCACTCTGAAACACCCTCATCCCACATCTATCCAAGTCACTATCCAACTAGGGTAAATATGCAATGAGAGGCCACTATAATGGGATTGAACTGCCTAAGTCACCTTAAGGAAGTGGAATCGATGGAAACATACCATACAAACCTTGCACATCAACAAGAGAACTCCTAGGAGCCATCCCAACAGTAGAAATTTCCTGCAAATTTTCTACAAATCTACCTCTGAGATCTATTTAGAAAATCTAACTATAGATTAACCCGATAATGCAATATACCAAAGAAAAATACTATAATTTACTTCGACTATCAAACTTGTGGAAGCTTAATCAATTTTGAGCAACATCAAATAGAACACGTATAATAGAGAAGAAGATTAAATCACACATGAAACACAAAGGAATATTTTGGGGAAAGCCCAGCTAAAAACCCCGCTATCTATATTATCATACAAGGTGGAGATATCTCAGGATTACACAATGCTTTAGCTCTCACAGCTATCCAGCTCTCAGTACAATCCTCCTCGATGCTCACAGGCAAACAAAGCTTCTCACAAGCCTTCTCCTATGCCCTACAAGCTCCTATTTCCTTGTACAATTCCTCTGGGATGATCTCACCTCACCCAGTGGAACACTGCTCTCACACACTACTCTAACACACTGTCATAACTGCACAATCCTCAAGGAACCTTATTCCTTTTGCATGGATGAGTTTCCTTTATAGGAAAACTCCTCCAACTGATAGTACAATGTCCTTATCTTTAATCTCAACTGGGTCTTTGTCTGAAGTGACATGCATGAATTATTTATGAGGGAATATTCAGTTATCTGGAGTACACTAGTTGCATGCATGCATGCATTGACTGAATAAACTCACAATTAGTTCCTCAAACTATTTGGAACTAATTTAACTGGACTTAAATCAGTTAATTGAGCTAACTAATTACAACTCAAATACAACTCATCCTTATCTCCTTAATTAAGGGATAACTTCCTCAATCAAAGGGATAATTGTTGCTTGTCTTCACAAAGACTTCATGTTTGAATTTCTCCAACTAATTAACTCAAAATGAATTAATTAATTATTTTTCAAATAGCTGGTGAGACTAAATTCGAATTTTAATTCAAGGAAAAATTAAAATTGGAATATATCCTGAAATGCTATCTATAGAAATGTTATTTTTAGCATTTCTTGTTGCTATTTTCAACACTCCCTCTCAATAAGAAAGGAATTCATCTCAATCCCGATCCTTAACCTTTGGAATGTTCTGCATGCAAAACTTCTCTCAAGTGTTGTTGCTCCAGCAACTCTAGAAACAAAAAAACATCCAACCTAAATCAGAATGATGCCTCTGTCATCAAAGTCTTGACTGCTATTGCCTCTATCGACTGAAAACTCTGTACGTCTGTGCTCTTCAGTATCTGACTGCTCTAGCCTTTGTCACTTTGATCTCTGACTACATCAATCACACTGATTCCTCCTACTACATCCGTGTTATTGTTGGTCCTTTCTTTCAGCACTGCATCAGCACTGCACCTCCTCTTATCATGTTGCATCGTGCTGCCCACTACTGCAATGCAACTTAGTTACTGAGAAGTAATTAACTGATCTCCCAATTGACCTCCTTGTTGGGCTAGAAACACCATCTGATGTTGAAGCACGCTCTGCTGCTCCATCCGCATCTATCTCTACCCACTCAGCCAGTCCCGCTACTCCTCGTCAGGGCTCTAGCAGCAAGGTCCTATCAAAGAGGTTGGGTACCTCAATGATCCTGCCCCTATTTCAGCCTTCATGGGTCTATCACTTCACATCGCCCCACCTCACACCTGGAGGTATGGCTACATGTGATCCCTCTCCTAACTTCTCTAATTGTGGCTCATCCATAATTGTCTGAGACTTCTTCTAGCGCTACATGTTGAGAGGTAATGTACTCTCCCTCTCAACCACCAGGTCTCTAACATTTTCCTTGCTCCTCAAGGCTTTCCATGCATCTTGAAACTCAAGAGCATACAGATTCTGTACCCGTGAACCGATTTGTTTCACCTGACCCATGGTGATGTGTCTAAGGAAAACCTTTCCCTTACTGAAGACAACACCATAGCCTTTGTCCTCCAACATCGCATTCGATACCAAGTTTTTCCTCAGTCCAGGCACATACTTCACATCAGTCAAGGTGATAGAAGCTTCGTGCTCCCTCTGAAAAGCAACTGTGCCCACTCCTGAAACATGATACCCTTCATCGTCACCCATCTCTATGAGTATCTTAAGGTATTTATCCTCCAAGGTACTGAATAAACTTTTATTGCTGGTAATGTGGAATGAGGCTCCACTGTCAAGAAACCAACCACAACCCATCATCGAACACACCATGCATGCGATGAGAGTGAATTCCATCTCAAACTGAGAGGCCAATGCCTCACCTTCAAATCCTTCTGAGGATCCCTTCTTGGACTTCTTCGATGGGCAATTAGTCACATAATGACCCATCTCATGAAAATTAAAGAATCTCACTTTAGATTTGTCACCCTTCTTCCCTCCATGAGAAGAACTCAATTTGAGATGAGAATCATTCTCCTTCCCTTTCATTCCCTTACTCGCTAAGGCCATATTTTCTTCATCCTCCTTGGATGAAGAACCATCTCATGTGCTCCTCCTGATCTCCTCCTGCATGAGATCCGACCACAGTCATTCCCAATCTAGCAGTTTCTCTCTTCCATTCACTGAGTCCTGGTAGCTATGCTAACTCTTAGGAAGACCGAGGAGAGCAAGACTAACCATATCATCATCAACTATCATTATTCCTACACTTTCAAGCTCATATCTGTAGGTGGTGAGCTTGTTAAGATATGTAGAAATCATGTCGCCCTTTTCACACTTCATTTTCTAAAGCTTGTCCTTCAGCACCAGTTTCCTCTGGTTTCTTTTGTTCTGATATAGGTCCTTCAATTTCATCCACATTGAAAACGGAGTCTCCTTCCCATGGAGACTCGAGACAATATGGTCTCAAACTCCCTCTAGGATGATCCGTCTCGCCCTCGCCACACACTTCTTCCATTCAGCCAACTCTTGTGCATTAGCTGTAGCTGGCTTGGGAATTTCCTGATCAATGAAATCCTTCGAACCATTGTCTTCCAATACCGCTTCCATGCAATATTTCCATGCTATGTAATTCGAGCTTCCATCCAAGGCATACTCAAGTCTTAAGCCATAGAACGCCATTGGTGAACATTGAGGTGTGATAAGAATTCGATTTTGTACCTGCAATCAAGAACTTCAAACTTCAAACTTTTCCCTTAATATGTTGTTCACAACTCTGATCACCTTTGCTCTGATACCATGTAGAAATTTTTGGAAAATTCTCTACAAATCTACCTCTGAGATCTATGTAGAAAATCTGAGTGTAGATTAACCCGATAATGCAATATACCAAAGCAAAATACTATAATCTACTTCTACTATCAAACTTGCACAAGCTTAATCAATTTTGAGCAAGATCAAACTGAACACATATAACAGAGAAGAATATTCAATCACACATGAAACATAGAAGAATACTCTGGGGAAAGCCTCAGCTAAAAACCCCGCTATCTGTATTATCATAAAAGGTGGAAATATCTCAGGATTACACAAAGCTTTAACTCTCACAGCTATCGAGCTCTCAGTAAAATCCTCCTGGATGCTCACAGGAAAACAAAGCTTCTCACAAGCCTTCTCCTCTTCCCTCCAAGATCTTAATTCCTTGCACAGTTCCTCTGGGATGATCTCACCTCAACCAGTGGAACACTGCTCTAACACTGTCAGAACTATGCAATCCTCAAGGAAACTTATTCCTTCTGCAAGGATGAGTTTCCTTTATAGGAAAATTCCTCCAACTGAGAGTACAATCTCCCTGTCCTTAATCTCAACTGGGTCTTTGTCTGAACTGACATGCTTGAATTATTTATGAGAGAATATTCAGTTATTTGGAGTACATTAGTTGCATTCATGCATGCATTAACTTACTGAACTCACAATTAGTTCCTAAAACTGTTTGGAACTAATTTAGCTAGACTTAACTGAGCTAACTAATTACAACTCAAGTACAACTCATCCTTATCTCCTTAATTAAGGGATAACTTCCTCAATCAAAGGGATAACTTTTGCATGTCTTCACAAAGACTTCATGTTTGAATTTCTCCAACTAATTAACTCAAGATGAATTAATTAATTATTTTTCAAACAACTGGTGAGACTAAATTCGAATTTTAACTATCAGTTTTAATTCAAGGACAAATTAAAATTGAAATATATCCTGAAATGCTATCTATAGCAATGTTATTTTTAGCATTTCTTGTTGCTATTTTCAACACCAACCACTCAGGTAACAAAACCTTGAGACCAACTGATGTTTTGGTGCATAAATCCCCTGGATTCTCCATTGAGATGGACAGTGGAATGACTGGGAGGCTCCAGAAGCTCCCACAATAAGGGAAAAGGAGTTTCCAATGATTTTTTTCCCTAGTGTTGTGCCTGTGACTCCAGGATTTGTGCCACTTCTTCAGGCTCAGAGCCCGGGTCACTGCCCAGAACTCAATGACACATTCAGAAATGAATTTACATAACCAAACAATGATACATTTGCAAAAACATTGAGAAGGACTAGACTGGACCCCTACTAGCCATGACAGGCATTTCACAAAACATGTTACAAACATGAAAGCTACATGTCTTAACAACATAACTCAGCACAAGGGTCTCATAATTATCTATGATTCGTTATGAGGTATTGCTTCCTTATCACATTAGTTGCATTATCATCTATTAGGCCATAGATATGGTGTTCATTCATTTACAGGTAAAAACATGATGAGATCCATACATAGCCACTATCATAATAAATTTTAGTAACCAACATAATAAAAACAGAAATACCAAGGAAACAACAACCATATAATCCACATGTAAACTAGTATAAAACTCATGAATTAACAAGGAGAAATAGACTCATATTAATTAATTCAATGACCAACTAGGTTTGGGACTTGCATGAACCACTTTACCATGGTTGAACCCAATATTTCTTTCAGCCAATCACCCTTATACCATATTTGAAGCATGAATGTGGCTCTTAAAACCAAACTCAACCAGGGCTTCTTGAGGCTAAACCACCTCACCCTCATCAATAGAACTAGGCTTTACAACAATCCATCCCAGATCACTAGGCAATAAAACAAGAATGAATGACACCGAATTTCTCTACCTAGACCATGAGGAATTTCCCTGTTTCCTACTCTCTAGGATTTACCGCAATCCAAATCAGATCACTAGACCCTAACAAAGGCTTCACCCTCTAGGCTTTACTGTATATCCCACCATTGACTATTCAAGGATTACTAGGCCCTTCGAGGCACACAATACCTGGTTTTACAGCAAACCATAGTCTGATTTAGGGGTCACTATGCTAGTGGCTTTATTGCAATCCATAGTTTGGTTCAGTGATCACTAGATCACGTGTTATTTATTTTGGAGATCCACCTCACTCAAATTCAAATCCTTCTGGAAATCCATCTCAACGAAAGCATGAGCACACCATCACACCATGACTATCTGAAAATGGAAAGGCTAGGATAAAATCACTGCCACACCTAGAAAAACTCATACAATGACAATAAAGAACCACATGCAATACCATGCATGCTAAATATATTAAGGAAATCACACATTAAAATTGATACCTTCAAAGAATCCTATTGTAGGTTCTTGGTCTTTCTCTGTCTCTCTTGATATTTCCTTCATCTGTCCTTCTTTTCCTTTCTTGTTCCAATGCCAAAGTGTTCCAAAAAAATTCTGAGTGTCAAAGAGAGAGAGAGAGAGAGAGAGAGAGAGAGAATAATGAGAGAGCTCCAAAAATTAACTGACAAAAGGTTGAGAAAAAACCTTTCCAACTGATCCTTAGATGCCTTTTTATCAATGAAGCCTCTATTTTCTTCATTTTCCATTATTTTCCTTCATTTTCATCCTGTTGAAGGCTAAAACTTAACTGCCTCAACATTGGGGAACACTACTCGGTCAAGAGCTTAAAGCAACTTTGTTTCCACTGAAATTGATGGGTCCAACTTGATATAAAGGGACAAGTTTCCCATTTTAAAGATATTTAATATAGTAATAGAATGATAAAATGATGGAATTATTTTATAACTTATGGTAAAATTACTTAATAAACTTATTCTACTTAGTTCCCAGGATAGTACATCTTCACATGTGATTCAAAAAAATATTTCACAAAGTAAATAACGATATAGATCATTCAATAATTTAATGAATAGAAAGCATATGATAAACTAAATTAATTAAATAGTTAATTAATTTAGTTGATTAAAACTCAATACCTAGTGTGGTGGCCATAGGTATTATGGAAAGGTGGTTGATTTTGCCACATTCCATTATATTGTTGAGCATTATACTGAGGAGACTGAAAAGAAAAGGATGGATCAACAGGCATACCTATTTGTTGTGGCTGCCATTGACGGCACTGATTGAGTAGGTACATTGGTTCTGTTTCTTCTTCCGCTTCCTTGTAGACTGCTTTCAATCCTGGGAGTGAGGGGCAGCTTTCTGTGGAGTGATCTTTCGTGCAGATGGCACAGACTTGGACTGTATCCAGTGGGCATTCTTTATGGTTGTGCTTCTTTCTACATCTTGGGCAGAATATTGCCAGATTTTGCTCTGCTTCTGCTTGCTTT
This sequence comes from Pinus tabuliformis, assembly GCA_031772625.1. Classification (NCBI taxonomy): domain Eukaryota; kingdom Viridiplantae; phylum Streptophyta; class Pinopsida; order Pinales; family Pinaceae; genus Pinus; species Pinus tabuliformis. The sequence goes on from CM062810.1 coordinate 948,581,552, forward strand.
TGTTTAGCTTGCATAATGTCGAGCTGCATTGTTAGAGTCCCTAGAATATCGGTTTTGAAATCTTCTAGTAGATTGCCGATTTCTGTGCGGGTTACCCCTCCACCAAAGATCTTGTTATCCCTTGTGATCATGTCACGCTCTGCTAGTTTTAGTCTTGTGCTGCCTCTCGAACTCCTGATACATAAATCAATAATGTCAGCAAAATTTTCCTGATATATGTCACCTTTGCCCATAATGTTTAATGTTTCAACCCATTGTTCCTTCATTCCTTTAATTAATGTAGTTTTTAACACATTATCAGGTAAGGGTAAAGATGCATAAGGTGATCTCTGGAGATTGTATTGAAAGCGTTCTACATATTCCTCCAATGTTTCATTAGGTCTGGCTGTCATTTGAAATATTTCATCCTTTAATTCTCTAGACCTACAATAATCCTAATATTTCTTTAGAAAAGCACCTTTCATCTGATCCCAGTCATTTATAACACCTCCACCTAACCCCATAAACCATCGTAAAGTTGCTCCTTTTAATGTGGAGGGAAATAGTTTTAGCTTTTGGGGATCAGTGGTATAGTCATACCCTCGGCATAATACATTGAATTCAAACAGAAATGCATCTAGATCTTCTGATGTTAAGCCATGGAATGTAGGAATATGCTGGAGAGGAATGGCCTTCATACGTGCATTAACTGCAATGTCCACAATGGGATATTGCAATGTGGAAGTTTGAGGTGTTTGCTGGTTCTGGGCCATTTGATAAAATATGTTTAGTATCCTTCTAGGATTTCTAGGAAATTATTTCTAGCCTGATAGAAGGAGTAGGGATGACCTTAACGACACTTCCTTGGTCTGGGATAATGGGTGCTCCTTGCTGAACTATTTTCTGGGGGGATTTTGGTTCTTCAACTTTGTTTTGGATGATCTTGATAGCACTTCCCTTATCTAGGTTGCTTAGTGCTTGAACTACTACAAGAGGGGATCTTGGTTCTTCTATTTCTCCTGTTTCTCCTCCTCCTTCACAGAGGTTACTAGAGTTCCCTTCTTGTAAAGAAATTGGACGAGAATTCTCAATTTCCTGAAAATCTTGCCTAGTCTCTTTTGTTTGAATATGCACCTCAGCAAAGGTTACAAATGGTGACTCTGTGGCCCAAAGGGAACTAGTAGGTTGTCTAGAAGCAATTTTTCTAGGACCTACAGATGGCTGCGATTTATCTTTCTTAATGATATTATCTATAAAGGTATATCGACCAAGGGTCACCGGTCCCTTAGCTTTGTTAGGTTTGGGTAGTGGTTTAGGAGTATTTTCAATTTTTTTCTTCTTATTCATACACACAACTCAAATGTTTATTTCTACCCACAAAAATATTAACAAATTTGCTGGAAAGCGGGCAGGGGAGCAGGGTTGTTACATGCTTCGAACGCAGGTTCTTACCTTTCGTTTTTAATACCCAATTCTTTCCTAGCAGGCACTCACCAGATGCACACTACTCTCTAAAAAAAAGAAATGGCTACACTCTCCCCAGCAACGGCGCCAAAATGTTGAGCGATAAAGAGGTGTCTTTTTAACTCCTATTTATCCTACATTAATTATCAATCTAGGTACAATTTTTTATTTCAAGAGTGTACTCAGTCTGAGGCGGGCAATTTATTCCAAGAGTAATGTTTTGCAGTACAGTGTTTCAAATACAAAAGTAAACAGATGCTTGAAATAAATCTAATTGCAATTACAAGAAACTTAATGCTCTAAAACTAAATCATTCACTCAGAAAACTACAGCAATCATCGGTCAAGGATGCAGTAGTAGTAACTCTTTCCTCTTTCAAATGATATAAATGAGAACTGAATTAACTCAATAATGCTACTAGAGAAAATGGAAAACACACTCAATGCAATAACACTTAAAAGCATAACCAAATACTTGCAGGAAAGAAATGAACAACAAAGCTATTTGAATAGAAATGGACAGCAAAGCTATCTTAATAGAAATGAACAAAAATGTTATCTTAGTCAAAATGAATAGCAAAGCTATCTGAGTCAAAATGAACAACAAAGCTATCTTAATCCAAATGAATAGCAAAGCTATTTTAATGGAAATGAATAGCAATCTGTTATGAACAATGAGGCTTTCTAACTAAAATGAATAACAATATAAGTTGTAAAGGATAATAATCTTGTTATGATGGAAAGGAATAGCAACGCGATTCAATCACAACTTAATAAAACGATTCCATAAAATGTTAGAATAGTAAACTATAAAAATAGGAAACTGTAGAGCAATGTGATTCAAGGAAATTAAAAGTAAATCAAACCATCACATGACTGGTATTGTAAAGTAATGGTACAAATAGCAAGTGGATCAACGAGGGTCAGGGCCTTAGCTGCTAGTGAAGCACTGCCAAACTACTTTAGTATGAAGGAATGGAACAGCAACTGACTTATATATTAATCACGTGAAAATGTTTACAGGGAATCGTACTCTGTTTTGATTAACGAGAGTCAATGATAAAAGTAGCAATAAAATAATAAATTCTGAAAAATGATAATACATGCCCCTTGATTTCTACAAGCGTTGTCCTTTTATAACAGCAAGGCAGACAAAACAAGAATATAGATGTGCTTTGAAGTAGCGATCCCTCAGGATCAAAGGACCCTGAGGGATTCACTCTATCTTTTATCTCTAGTTATCTTTCTGTCTTCTTGCACTGATGTTGTGCTTTCCCTTTCTTTTCCTTGACTGTGTGCTCCAATCTCGATCTTCTTGTCTAGATATGGCTTCCTGGCGAAGGGACAACATTTACTTCCACTTTGTCTTTTCCTCTCGAATGGTGGCTTTCCATTTCTTCTATTTTCTGTATAGAAGAAAAGACAATAATTCATTAATTTGTAATAATCACAAATCTCCTTAATTCCACTATAATTCTTTGATATATTACCATCTTAGAATATAAAGGAGTTATGATTAAAGAAAAAGATAAAGAAATAAATGCCAAATTCACACCTTTTCCATGGCTCAACAGTTCTCTCATACATAATCACAAATCATCCAATCCTACACATCAATAGTGATAATGACTGATTGTTATCAAAGAATTTATATAACAAAGTAACGTGTAATAGAATCACTATATAAATCAACCATACCTAATGATATCACAAAGATAATAGTACCCGATGCATTATCGCTTTGCTTATGAAAAAGATTTCAGGCTCAACTTCATAATTAGATAACTCTGAATCAAACAATAGTGCAAGTTCAAAAGTTGTCTTCTCAAAATTCTGGACCCCTTTCTAAATGCATGAAAGGGGTTTAAATAACTTATTAATATTACAAAAATAGTAAATTTAAAATAAATTTTTTCAAAAAACCTTTAACAAACTAAGCTAAGGTAAAGGACAATTAAATTTGTAATATGTTTCAATAATAACTCATGACTGTGCTCTAGATTGACTCTTCATCTACTCTCTCAGGTTTAATATGTATGTGAGAGGCTTCAGCTACATGTGCATTTGTCCCGTAAAAACTACATCATTAAGTGTTGGAAGAAACTGTATTGTTGTGTTTGAGAGACACCTTAGCACAAGCAACTCACTATGAGGCTTCACTATAAAATTCCAATAACTTTCAAGGTTCTCTTGTGATAAACTTTGAGTGTTTTGAACCCTTTTTTAGATGTTTCTTACAAAGATATTTTCAAAGCTGTGACATCTGGCAAGGTGTCCTTTGGTAATTCCTAAATTAGATTGACTTGCTATAATGTATCTGTGATGTATTCTGTGAAATTTGAGGCAAGGTTTATGGCTCTAATAATAGCCTTCTCTACCTGTTTCATTTTGATATCCCAATCACCAAATAAGATATCCTTTTGTGATTCTTCAATTCGAGGAAGATCATATGATCTTCCCTGAGCACTGTCTTGCCAAACTATATAATCAGAGATTTTCTTATTGATATCCTCATAAAATTTCCTCAAGTGGGATAATTGATTTACTAAAGAATCATTGGTCTTTATAAGTCATGAATTAAGTCCAATTTGTGACAAAAAATGGCCTGCTTCTTTGTTAAGAGTATATCTAGTTCTAATGCTTCCTTATGGACATTATTTATATCTGGATTTTCTCTCAGCTGGTCTTTTCTTTGTTGCAACTGTAATATTTTTTCATCCTTGTCCTTCAATTCAGATTCAAATTGTATCTTTAAATCATCAAACCTATTTTGCAGCTTGGTAAAATTTGTTTGCCATTGTTTCTCAATTGCTTGCTTTTCTATTTGAAAAGTTTGTTCCAACTGGAAGATTATTTGATCCTTCTCCATCATTAGAAATTTTATTTCTCCAATTTTGTCGATGGTAGCACTAGCATAAGCTCCTGCGAATTGATACAATCTATTTAATTCTTCATATGGGGCTATTTGAGTTCCTTTCCAAAGAACTTGAAAAGGAGACTCATTTGCAACTAGTGCTTGCGACTGTTATAGATTTATTTTCTTCCTTGAACTGCTCATTACTTCTTTAGGATTTCGACTATAAAATACATTGAAAGGCGATATTTCTTCAATTTTGATGACTATATTGGGTGTAGGAAATGCAAGAATTATCTTCATATGGTCAAAAACATTTTATTAATTGACAATCTCAACCTTAACATTATTCTTGGGATTTTTAGGAATAGTATCCTCTTGGGAAGCCTTAAAATTAAACAAGGTTGTTCTTATAGTCTCTGGAACCTGCTATGCCTCTCTGCTAACTACAACTTGTTCTGCTTTTATATTGGCCATGACACCTATAATCCAAGCTTATTTCGTTGTTAAAACGCGGATGAACTCCTCCCATACTTCATCTAATTTTTTCTCATCTTTTATTTCTCTTGTGTGCTCAACAACTATAGTAGTTGTTTCAGAGACTTGGGAAGTAATTAGATCTTTTGTGGAGGAAGTTGATACATCTAAAGTTTTTGAATTCTGTTGGAATTGATTTAACAAGGACTCGGGAAAATGGGTTGTTCTTTGCTGGAGATATTAACTGAATATAATCAATTTTTCAGGAATTAGATAGTCTGCTACTAATTTCTCTACCATATATTATTCCGGACCCATTTAAAACAAATAATCAAATTTGTCAGGCTCATTAAAAAACGATTTTATCTTAGCCTATGTTGTAACAGATTTTTCTACACCATGCAGGTAATATCGTTTACTTAATATGTCTAGAAAATAAAAGGCTCTTAATTAGTCAATCTCAGTTGAATAATGCTTCAAATTTTATTAGGCAGAGGTACCACAAGAAATAGGAAAAGTTGGGCACACGAATTTCTTAGCATCTTTAAGTACTTTAGTTAAGCTCTTACCAACTGTTTGATAAGAGACTTCTTTGGCCAGTGTTAGATCCATATAATACTAGTGATTCCCCCATTAATATTGTCATTCTCGCCCTTATTGTTATTTTTGTACCCCTATTTTCTGCATATTGTTATTATTGTGCCCCATAGAATCCCACTATTGTTATTGTTGTGCCCTTATATTATTATTGTTATGTCGGCTTTGATTATATTGTGACCCCTTATACTGCTATATATAGAAAGGAGTTTTCGTCATTTGTATCAATGAAGAACTATTCATTTGTGTAATGTAAAGGAGGTTGCCTCCTCAAAGAGGCTTATTTTGAAGGCATTGATCTCTCTTTTCTATCTTCTTGTGAGCTGGTTTCATAACATTTTATATCACAGCGTTGGATTCTAGGGTTTCGCTACTCCAAACATGTCATCATGGAATTTTCACTATAAATTTTTCTCTATAACGTTTCAGAAGCTAAAAAAACCCATTTGAGCCGAAATTGTTCTTAACCTTGGATCTGAATTTCAGATCTTGTCTCGCTATATTTCGAAGATATGATCTAAGGAAGTTAGGGTTTTTTTAGGCTTCCAAATTACATTCCAAACAGTTGAGATTGGGAAAAGTGTCATAACCTTCTCTCTGAACATCAGGTTCAAATTTCATAAGCAATTCTAGAAATCCGACCGACTGTAGTTTTCTATGTATATTTTTAAGATCTAAAGTGGCATGTCGCACAAGTTTGCTCTACTGAAAAATTATATAATCAAGTCACCTTGGGAGATTGGGCATAACTCTTTCTTTAAGAATCCAATTGTGATCGGACTAGTGGGATTGGAAAGAAGACTCATAGGGCTACCACAGGAAACAATTTCGGACCTTGTAGATCTACAATTAAACAGTTACAACAGATTCAATATCTAGTTTCTACAAGGCGAAAAAATGTCTCTAGTCTTTTTAAAATTTTGCATAAGTTTGGGTTGAAAAATTATTTTGAAGTTCAAAGGGCATAGTGAAATATAATTATCATTAATTGATGCCCTGAAGAAAGAAAATGGAAACACCTAGTAAGCAACCTGAAAAATCTAGCATGACTCATGAAGAAGAGGAAGAAATGCAACATGATATATCAAAATTACGAGACCAGGTGCAACAAATTTCACTCTCACAAAAGGTAACAGAAGCTCTGATTGATGGTTTAAATAAAGGTGTGGAAGCTAAGATAAATGGCATGGAAGCTAATATGGATGGCATGGAAGTTAAGATGAATGGTATGGATGCTAAGATGGAATATTTGAAGATAGATTTGACTAAGTTTCTACAAGAAATGCTTACTAATGGTGAAAGGGTAGTAAAGGAAACTCATGATGAGAACAAAATAAATGTTAATCATGATTTCATAGACTCTAACGTTGGATTGAAGACCCACCATGTTCCAAAGACTGATATGAGGAAGTTTGATGGCAAGGATCCCGTAACATGGATACTATAGATGGAGCAATATTTCGATATCCATAATGTGCAAAACACACAAAATGTACGCATTCAAACTTTATATTCGGAACCAAATCCTTTTGTATGGTATCAATGGCTTTGCTCTCATAAAAAAATTGTCACTTGGGCAATCTTTATGGAAGAAATGATAGCACATTATGACGAAACAAAAAGAAACACTTTTTTTAGCCAATTGATAAACCTCAAACAAAAGGGTTCAATGATGGAGCACATTGAGACTTCCAAAAATTGAATATAAGGGTAAAATATATTCCAGAGGAGCATAGAATTGATGTGTTCATAGGGAGTTTAAAGGATAACATCCAATATGAGGTTTTCCTTTGGGAACCTGACTTATTGGAGAAGGCATTCAGGGTGGCAAGAAAAATGGAAAGAAAAATTATGGCAACAAGAAAGCCTACCACTCACAACTATAAGGATGGAAATGTTGTTTCCCCAAGCCTTCCACAACCTACAAGGTTGACAACCCAACAATTGGAAGAAGAAATAGCAAAAGGGCTTTGTTACAGTTATGATATCAAATACACTAAAGGTCATAAGTGTGCTGCGAAAAAATTATTTTACATAGATTGTGAAGAGGAGGAAGAAAAGGAACAAGAAATGTCGAAAGAAGAAGGTATACACCAGGAGAAAACCTTAGAGAAAGAAGAAATGAATTGGACCATATCTTGTAGTGAATTAGTTGGAATTACCACTCCTCAAACAACCAAGATAGAAGGACATATCGAGAAGAAAAAGGTAATAGTGTTGATTGATTCAGGCAGTACCCATAATTTTATTCATGGTAAGATAGCCAAGGAATTGAATTGCTTCCTATATCTAGCCCCAGAGTGTCAAGTGATGGTTGCAAGTGGAGGAAACATAAATTGCTCTGGAAAGTTCCATAATGTCAAGCTATCCATGGGATAATATGTATTGAATAGACCAACGCTTTCCATTCCAAAGGGTGGTGCTGATGTTGTACTAGGAGTCCAATGGCTACATTATTTGTGTACAATAGCTTTTAATTTTCAAGAATATTTCATGAAATTTTCTTCAGAAGGAAGGGAAGTTGAATTAAGAGGTATCGTAGGGAAAACAGGAAAGACAATCATCTCTAATGGAATGAAAAAGATTTTAAATAAAGAACAATGAGGCATAATTGCACAATTATGTTTTCCAGAGGTTCCCACATCAAAATCATCTATTTCTCCATATCTCCAAAAAGTCTTGGACAATCATTCCAATGTATTTGAGACTCCCAAAGGTCTCCCACCTGTTTTTGATCATGATCATGCTATTCATTTGATTCCAGGAAGTGTTCCTCCAAACATCAAGCCTTACAGATATCCTTATTCAGAAAAGAGTGAAATTGAACGTATGGTTCTAGAAATGCTAGAGGTTGGTATAATTCAGCCTAGTCAAAGTTCTTTCTCTGCTCTAGTAGTGTTGGTGAACAAGAAGGATGGATCATGGTGCATGTGTCCGGATTATAGGGAGCTCAACAAGCTCACTATTAAAGATAAATTTACCATTCCTGTCATTGATGAACTATTGGATGAATTTCATGGATCAATTTACTTCACCAAGTTGGATCTTCATTCAGGACATCATCAAATGAGAATGAAGACTGAAGACATTCTGAAAAAAACATTTAGAACTCATGAGGGTCATTAGGAATTTTTGGTCATTCCTTTTGCCCTTACCAATGCACCTTCTACATTTCATGGTTTGATGAATTCCATTTTCAAACCCTTCCTTAGAAAATTTGTGTTAGTATTTTTTGATGATATACTAATCTATAGAAAGTGTTGGAAGGATCATGTTCAACATGTTGACACTGTGCTCAAACTATTGGAGGAGAAACAATTATATGCAAAAAGCTCCAAACTTTTCTTCAGAGTACAAGAGGCAGAATATTTGGGTCATATTGTATCTCATGAAGGTGTTAAGGTAGTCCCTGGGAAAATTAAAGCCATTAAGGAATGGAAAATCCCCACATCCATTAAGCATCTATGAGGATTTCTCAGGTTGACAGGGTATTATCACAAGTTTGTTAAGAATTATGGGAGAATAACAACACCTCTAACAACATTATTGAAGAAAGATGGATTTTTATGGACTCTAGAAAAAACAAAGGCATTTGAACATCTTAAAGAGGCAATGTACGAAGCACCAGTCTTAGCTACGTCGGACTTAACAAAAACCTTTATTGTGGAATGTGATGCCTCACAAAATGAAATTGGTGTTGTTTCAATGCATGAAGAAAGACCCATTTCTTTTGAAAGTCATCCAATCAAAGTATTTACGCAAAGCTATTTATGAGATGGAAATGTTGGCAATACTACATGAACTTAAGAAATGGCGACCCTACCTAATCGGAAGACACATCAAGTTAAAAATGGATCATGATAGTCTTAAATGCTTTTTAGAACAAATATTATCTTTAGAAGAGCAGCAAAAATGGGTCACAAAGATGTTGGGTTATGACTTTCAAATCATCAACAAAAAAGGGAAGCAAAATGTTGTGGCAGATGCACTCTCGAGAAAGAATGAGGATGTGGAAACATTGCTTTGTGCCATTTCTATTATCCAACTAGATTGGATAAACGAAGCAAGGAATGAATGTAAGAATGATAAAGAAGTGTGGAAACTCATTCAATAGTTACAACAAGATCCCAATACATCTGATACATTTAGCTGGAAAAGTCATTCATTATGGTACAAAGATCACTTCTACCTATGTCAGAATTCCCAACTCAAACAAAAGATTCTTATGGAATTGCATGCCTTCCCCTTAGGAGGGCACTCGGGATTTTCAAAAACTTACCACAGTGTTAAGAAGGAATTTTTTAGGGATGGCCTTAAATCTTATAGTTAAAAGTTTGTGGCAGAATGTTTGGTTTGCAACAAAATAAAGTTGAAACAATTAAGACATTGGGTCTATTACAACCTTTATCCATTCCAAGTCAATGTTAGGAGGAGGTTTCAATGGATTTTATCACAGCTTTACCCAAGTCCAAAGGAAAGAGTGTCAGCATGGTGCTAGCTGACAAACTTGCCAAGTATGCACACTTTTGTGCATTATCTCATCCATTTAAAGCCAATACATTTTCTACTACATTTATGGAAACAATTCAAAAGCTACATGGAAACCCAAAGATTATTGTAAGCGACAGAGGTCCCATTTTCACTGGAAATTTTTGGACAGAATTATTTTCTTGTCTTCGTACTCAGTTAGCTCATAGCTCATCTTATCATCCTCCTCAATCTAATGGGAAAATTGAGATAGTAAACAAATGTTTGGAGGGATATCTTCGTCGCTCTATATATGATAAAAAGAGACAATGGGTCAAATATTTCCCTCTAGCTAAATGGCGGTATAACACTTCCTTCCATACTATAGCAAAAATCACCCCATTTATGGCACTTTATGGATATCACCCACTATCCATGACATCATTTTTAAGAGAAAAATTCTAAGGTTCAAGAAGTGGAAGATCACATCGAGCATCAACAACAAGTTCTCCAACTCTTAAAGGATAACCTAACTTTGGCACATAATAGAATGAAACAACAGGCAGATCAACATCGCAGTGAAAGAAGTTTTGATGTCGGTTACAGGGTATTTATACAGCTACAACCATATAAGCAAATGTCCCTCAAGAAAGATAAGAAGGATAATAAATTATCACCAAAGTATTATGGTCTGTAGAAGGTGTTGCAAAAGATTGGTACTATGGCATATGAATTGGAGCTTCCTGCAGCTTCCCGAGTGAACCCAGTTTTCCATGTTTCATGCTTAAACAAGGTTATTGGTGAAAAGATTTCAGTTCAAACAATATTTCCAGAACTTGACGAGGAAGGAAAAATCATATTGGAAGCTGAAGCAGTCATAGAAACCAGAACTCGACAACTATGAAATCGATCAATTTCGGAGTATCTCATTAAGTGGAAGAACTTACCTATTGAAGATTCCACATGGGAGGATGAGAATTTTATACGCAAGCATCCAGAACTACTCAAGCGTTGAGGACAACACTTTTTTAAAGGATAGGGGCATGTTAGGTCCCTATAATACTAGTGATTCCCCCATTACTATTTTAATTGTAGACCTTATTGTTATTGTTGTGCCCCTATTGTCCCCATATCATTTTTATTGTTCCCCATAGAAGCCCATTATTGTTATGGTTGTGCCTTTGTATTATTATTGTTATGTCGGCTTTGATTATATTATGACCCCTTAGACTCCTATATATAGAAAGGAGGTTTTTTCATTTGTATCATCGAAGAATTATTCATTTGTGTAATGTAAAGGAACTTGCCTCCTCGAAGAGGCTGATTTTGAAGGCGTTGATATCTCCTTTCTATCTTTTTGTGAGCTAGTTTCTTTGGCCAATAACTTATCTGGGACCAAAAGGGGCAAAACATGAGGATGGGCAAGGCTACCAAAACAATCAATGTAGGTAAATGATTCTTCCCTGAACTACTTTCGTATAGGCTTTAGGTCTTTATTGGCTTATGCAGCAAGTCTAGGGGATTTTCTACCAAAAACTTCTTGGTGGATGGGGAGCATGACTTCATGACAAATTTTGTAGAAGTGAGCATGCTATTTTGATTCCCAAAGGATATCGAGATAAAAAAAAATAAGACTATGAAATCAGTCTATCCATTTCCATCTAAGAGATGGAAAACCATAAGAAAACAAATTGCATCCATGACATAGGCGCTCATAAAGAAAGGAGTTTCGTTCTTTTGAGAACATTGTGATTTTGTCTATAATTATAGATTTTGGGGGTAAAATTGTTGGATAATATAGTCACCCAATCCATGATATATCCATCAGCAGAGACTTCTATCAATGGCACCCATTCTTCAGATAATTTTTGCGTATTTAGATAACCATAGAGGTGACATAACATAACAGCAATATGAGAGAAAGGGAAAACAATGGAGGCTAATGAATACATGCCCTTGTCCTCTCACTTATGTTTGTTCAGTTCTATTCTCCATTCTCTGATCAGGTCCATAGGGTTTAGATTCTCTTGCATGAAATTCTGGATGAATTGCGCATCATACCTCTTCTGAAGTGGAGGTAGATGATACATTTTCCTTAAATTCTCAGCTTTAAAATACCTAATAACTGTCTTCCTTGGTGTTATAAATGTTTCTTCTATAATGTCTTGCTGATTGACAACTAATGAGCCTCGGTATTGCAACAAGAATGTTGCAACTCCCAAGGCTATCGAGTTTAATTATCAACCCACGGTCCATACAAACTTAAGAGGTATCAGCACTATATGTGTAGCATAAAATGTGTCATTCCTTTGCTGTCATGATTTAATGGAGTGCATGTACTGAAGTCAAATCCTAAACTAATTGCAGAAAATGAAATGTTTGAAATGGAACCATAGCCTATTGAGAGAAAGAAAGTACAAGGAAAGAGACTGAAATCAAATGCTAAAACACACCATTTTCTAACTAACTGCTAAGAGGCTTTGCTTCAAAATAATTCTAAGTTAACATGTATGCAATCCTAATGTCCTAAGCATGCAGATTCAAAACATCAAACATCACTACTCTGCATGTAAAGGACTGAAATAAATTTGTCTTTTTCTTTTTATTCTTTCTATGGAAAAACAAGTGTGAAAGCTAATTTCTTTCGGTGATGTGGTAGGTGGCTTAGGGATGTTGGAGGATGGTTGGAAGGTTTGGGAGACCCTTAGGTAACCTTGTGTGGCTTCCTAGAGGTTTTCCCTCAATTCGGCCTCAAAACAGGCCACTACAGGAAAACCTTCAGGATCCCCTGGAAACCTACAGGATACAATCGAGAGCAAAATAATCGATGTTGAAGGTGATGGAAAGCTTAAGTAAGGTGTTTGGTGGATGGAATGGAGCAAGGGAGTGCCTAGGACCACTTCAGAACTCAAAACCAAAGTTGGGAGACGGATGGATTTGCTCAAAAATCTTGGAGAAGTTTCCTTGTGACATGATGAAATTGGTGACGGTTTAATGACCAAAAAAATCAAATCCAAATTGGATGGGACAATTTTTTTTATTAAATAGGATGTCCTAGGTACCTATTCCAAGTGGAATCACTCAAAAAGACCTCTGTTAACCCATGCAAGAAAAAAAACATTACTAGTGGAAAATCTAAAAATTCGAGAAGGAGTGAGCTAGTAAATCTAAAAAATGCCTAACCGAATCAAGTGAAAATGCAATGGGGTAATTTTTTCTATGAACTAGAATGGATTTTTGATCTATTGCAAGTAGAACCAGCTCAATTGAACCTTGTTAGCATGATCTAAAAAATAGAAGAAATTTATTGTTCTCTGCTAAAAAGGATGTCCAACAATCTAGATTTGGGAATCGGAAGACTAATCGAAGCAGCTCAATGATTAATATGACCTTCCAAAGATTTTCCAAGGCTGAAATAGTGCCTGTGATCCTGCAAAATAACTTACATACCCCATTTAGCTCAATCCTACAACAAGAAATCATTAATACTAAATGGAGAAATAGAAAGAAATAAAAACTAGAGATGCATGTGAATAAGAAGTGAAAAGAAGGAAATAAAATGATACAAAAGGGCTCTGAGGTTCCTGGGATGGCCAAGCCAAAGGAAACTCAGAGACCTATGGAGAAGAACAAGATTTAGAATCTGAACATGACACCAATCTTCATTATTCCATCGATACGATTACATCACTACAAGAAAATACAATGGAGCTACAGAAATACAAGCTCTCTCCACAATAACACTAATGAAAATTTGTTCCTAGAGGCAAATTTGACTTGGTACTTATACAAAATGACTAGGAAGAATTCACCATGAATGGAGGAAGATTTCTGCACCAAAATCCCTTGATTAGTGGATCTGGTCCCCTGATTAGTGGAACACATTCCTAGATTTTCTCAATTATTGGAGTTCCACAATTGGTGCCATAATTCCATAATATCTTGTTGATTTATTATTTATTATTGATCCTCCTGTAGTAGGGAAAAAGTCCCTAAATTATCTCCTCCTCCAAATCTTCATAATCTGCCCAATATTCTCATAATATTTCACAAAAAAAAATAATATTAGGGACAAATATCCAATTATTCATAAAACTTCCTAATGAATATATTAAAGTTAAAAATAAATTATCTAATGTAGAAAGAGAGGTTTAATGTGCTGAAGGATAGTCATAGGCCTTAATTTATGTTTTAATTTAAAGGCATGGACCTTAATTTATGTCTAATTTAGATGCCCATCATACCCCTTGCTGAAAGTGTTGCTCATCCTCTGAGAAACTTAGTGACCCCATTGTGCCTCATCCATGGCCCTGGTCACATCTCTCTTGCGCATTAATAATATTGGCTGCAAGTTCTGCAAGTACAAGCCCAAAAACATATTTGTGCAAAGAAAAATCATTGTTTCTTGAGACCATTAGCTTGCCTTCTTCCCCTTATTCAAGATGGGTTCTTGAATATTTTTTAGTTTGGCAAGGTCTTCCACACCCTTATCATCCTTCTGCTACCTTGTTCTGCCATTTGGACACCTCTAAGACCTTCAAAATGCATTTAGATGAGAACTAGCACATCTTGTAGTAATTCATGTCAAAACTATAGGGAACCTATAGGAAACCCTGTTAAAACTATAGGAAACAAATTTTGAGCATAAATGATAGTCTAAGGTTAGTTAGGCCCTCAAGTTGACTCCCATGCCCTTTTCTGATTTTTAGGCCTTGGAAAAAATCTAAAAAGAGATTGGAGTCCTCTTGGATTGAAAATGGAGAGGATGCTCTATTTGTTTGTTTTTTTTTTCAAGAATGAAATGGGATGGATGAATGATGAATAGATAGTGAATATGAAGTGGATGGAGGGCTTGGAGTGTTGTGGTGACTTGGCCTTTGCAAAAATTTCTTCTTTTAACTGTTGTCCTCATTCCTTGAAATCATCACCCTTCATAATTTGACTTTTCAACATTGCATGAGTGAAGGAGTGAGTTGCAATTAACTAGTTGAAGGCAGCTGAGACTATTGACCCATCCTTAAACCTCATCTCTCATGCATTGACAACCAATTTCTAACTATAATATGCTCAAGAGAAGGGGTCAAGAATATTGCATACCTATACCTACCTGATTGTTGTTGGAGAGATATGCATGCTGCTACTAAGTTGATGTTGATGTGTAGATGTTGGATGGTGATGTTGATGATCCTGATACAACTGCTAAGCTATGGAGGAGCTTTTTTGACCTATGGATCTCCATGTTGAGACTGAATGCAAATCTATTGCTACTTCATCATCATATCCCCTCAATTTTTCAAAGAAACCCATCCAATTGTGCCTTGTGAACATCTCTAGTACAAGAGGGTGTTGATGAATCCTCACTGTGTTTATGGGTTCCCCCTACCATTTTTCTCTGATGGATGGAGGTTTGTATAGGTCTGATACCAAATTTAAAAATTTTGTGTATACAATTCCCTTATGCTACAATCACCTTGAACAAACTAGAAGGGTTTTCTTATGCTCCTTTCACTTGGAAAAATGTGGGGAAATGTAGAGCCTACCTCCTTAACACTGCTTAATGAAGCCAACCTCTTTTTTTCCATTTTAAACTTCTCACTGCCAATCCTGTAGGTGTTGTTCTGTATTCTGTAGGATCTTAGGGAATCTTTTAGGTTTTCAAGACAACGACTTGTTTTGTCCATATCTCCCAAACAATAGAATGGATTGACCTAAAACTTTCTGAGCATGTTTCCATCATCATTATGCACCTCCCCAAAAACAAATTTTGGTCAGTGGATGCACAAATGTCAAGAAAAACTAAAAATGGATGAAGGTTATGGAGGTCGATTTCTTGGAAACCGTTCACTAGAATTTTCTAAAATCGCTTGCACATGTTACCATCATCCATATGCCTCTTCCTATGAAACAACCTTTTAAATGGATGCACGAATATCGAGAAAATGCAAAAATAGTTGTAGGTGATGGAGGCTGATTTCTCGAAAAATGTCCACTAGAAATTACTGAAATTGCTTGAGCATGTCACCATCATCCATATGCATCTCCCCCTCAAATAGCTTGGAAAATGGATGCATGGTTTTCAATTTATGGCAAAAATAAATTTCTGCTCTATGTATTTTTGTATCTTGTAGTAAAACAGAGCATCTGTAGTTTTTGAGGAAAACAAGAAAATTGAATGGTAGAAGCTTGGGAGTGATGGGTGGATGGTGAAAATAGATGAGGGTGATGGATTGGCATGGCCTTGGCCTTGTTGGAACATTTTAACAAAGGAGGAGAAAGTCAAAAATTAACATCTTTTGACTAGGCTTGACCAATTTTTGTTTTGGTACCAACTTGTTTTTGTTGCTTGGAGATGTTGGAGAGTACATGTATTCATCAAAGAGATGCATGAAGCAAGGATTTCTTTTATTTTCTCTCTCTTTTTTTTTTTCTTCTAGGCCTACTAGCCGCCTCAATGAGGTTTTCAAGTAGTAGGTCTACCTATGCACATCAAAGGAGTTTTCACCTAGGTTCTTTTATTTTATCTCTTTTTTTCTTTTCTTCCAAACCATTGACTGTCTCATGGAGGTTTTCAATCAATGAGCCGATCTGAGGTGCCTCAAAGGACGTTTTCACCTGAGATTTCTTTTTTCTCTCTTATTTCTCAAAACAAAAACAAAAAATCTACGCTACCCTACTTGAAAAGCAAAATCACTTTCAAGTATAAGAATACTTCCAATGCAGCCATTTGCACATTAAGATAACAGACAAAATGATGTTTAGGCCTAAAATGTATGCTTTGACATGTACCTAGCTTTCAGAGACTAAATGATTTGACCCTGATGATATCAAGCACAATTGAAGAAGAGAGTGTTGCTAACTTAGTGACTGTCTGGAACCATATTTCAATATAGTTGTGATGCCCTAGTCCACTTGCTGATTTGGATCATCTTGGATGTATTCTTTTTCCATGACATTCAAATCTTCCTCTTTTTGCTAAATGTTTTCTTGAACAGATGGAGGATTTGATGGTAACCATGAGGGAGCTTTCTCGATCTTTGATTTTGTTGTGTTCTCTTCATCAAATGCAACCCATGATCCTTTGGTATTCTCATTTGAATCTTCTTCTTTTGGATGTGGTCCTTCAATAATATCAAGATAATCTCTTTTCTACAATACTCTTCCTGAGCTATGGTGAATACCATTGATCTCAAGAGGAAATGTGTGGAAGTGTTGTACCTTAGCATTGTAAGTGGGCTGAGCTACTTCAATGTGTGGGTTTGGAAATGGTGGTACAAGTAGTTGAGTGGGAGTGTATATTTGAGATGGATGTGGATGGGGTTGTGGTTGTGGTGGAGGTGAATGGTAGGAATAACATGGAGTTAGGTATGGAGGTCATTGAGGAAAATACTAAGGATATTGTGGATGGCTCCCATAAGTTCCTTGCCAACCTTCTTGCCAATATTGGTTTTGGGATTGATATGAACAATGTTGCCAAGTAAATGGTGTGTTCCAATTACTTTGAGGTGGATATGCATAACCTTGAAATTGTGAATTATGCTTTTGCATCATATCAAGCTGAATAGGCTGCCATGGTCCTCTTGGAGCTACATAATAGTGCTACATTGGCAATTGACTTGCTCCATTGTCCTTTTGGTGAACTTCCTTAAACCTTGGTAATGATGGACAATGTTTAACATCATGTGATTCTGCAATATAGATATCAACATTTTCTTTTCCTTTATCTTGCATTCTTCACATTTCTACTTTTTTTGTTAGATTGCTAATAATTTTTGTTTTAAAATCATCAAAAAAGTTTCCAAGCTTAGCTTGACTAACCGATCTTGATGCTGATTTACATACTCTTGTTTTTCCTCTTGATATGTGTTTGCATGTTTCACAAATTTCCTCAAATGATAATTGATATACATTACCTCCACTTATGAGATCAAGAATATCAATCCACTCATCCCTAATTGTTCTAAGTAAGAGCGTTTTTAGTGTGTCAGATCCCAAATGATGTAGTTCTCCCCTCTTCACATTATACAAGAACCTCTGTATTAGATCCTCTAGACTCTCATCTTCTCTTTGATTCATTCTAAATATTTCTTCTTTAAGATCATGATCTTTATATTTTTCTATAAATATCTTTTTCATATCATTCCATGACCTTATTGAATTAGTCCCTAAACTCATGAACCATTTAAGAGATCTATCCTTCAATATTGCCAGAAACAATCTCAGTAAGATCTACAAACAATTTCAAATTCAAAGAGAAAGGTTTCTGAATCCTCTGACCTTAGACCATGAAATTTTGGAAGAAAAGATGGAGGGATGTCCTTCATGTGCACACTACAATCAGTATCTTGAATGGGAAATCCGAGAGGATCTTCCTCATTGTCATTATCTCCATCCATTTCTTCTACAATCTTTTCCATCTTCTTCTTGTACTTGAAAAAGTGAATGGTGATGTGGCTCTTACTGCACCACATGATCAAATGGGGGGGGGGGTGGGTTGGTGTTGAAGATTTTTTTGTTTTTATGATTGAATGAAAACTATAATGCAATGTAGTTTTCTACTTTTGAATTAAATATGCCCAATGCAAATATTTTGTTTTTGCAAAAAAAAAAAGAATGAAGCAACCAGGGAAGAAAAAAATGCATACTTTGACACCTCCCCAGAAACAGTGCCAAAAAGTGATGAGCCTTGGTATTGCAACAAGAATGTTGCAACTCCCAAAGCTACCATCTTTAATTATCAACCCCGTGTTCGTACAAACTTAAGAGGTATCAACACTATATGTGCAGCATACAATGTGTCATTCCTTTGTTGTTATGATGTAATGGAGTGCATGTACTAAAGTCAAATTCTAAACTAATTCAAGAAAATGAAATGTTCGAAATGGAGCCTTAACCTATTGAGAGAAAGAAAGTACAAGGAAAGAGACTGAAATCAAATGCTAAAACACACCATTTTCTAACTAACTGCTAAGAGGATTTGCTTCAAAATAATTCTAAGCTAACATGTATGCAATCCTACTGTCCTAAGCTTGCATATTCAAAACATCAAACATCACTACTCTGCATGTAAAGGATTGAAATAAATGTGTTTTTTTGTTTTTATTCTTTTTATGGAAAAACAAGTGTGAAAGCTAAGTTCTTTTGGTGATGTGGCAAGTGGCTTAGGGTTGTTGGAGGATGGTTGGAAGGTTTGGGAGACCCTTAGGTGACCTTGTGTGGCTTCATGGAGGTTTTCCCTCAATTCGGCCTCAAAACAAACCACTATAGGAAAACTTACAGGATCCCCTGAAAACCTACATGATACGGCCGAGAGGAAAATGATGGATGTTAAAGGTAATGGAAAGCTTAAAGAAGGTGGTTTATGGATGGAATGATGCAAGGGAGTGCCTAGGACCACTTTAGAGCTCAAAACCAAAGTTGGGAGATGGATAGATTTGCTCAAAAATCTTGGAGAAGTATCCTTGTGAAATGATGAAATTGGTGAGTGTTTAATGACCAAGAAAATCAAGTCCATATTGGATGGGACAAATGTTTTTATTAATTGGGATGTCTTAGGTCCCTATTCTAAGTAGAATCGCTCAACAAGACCTCTGTTAACAGCCAAAAAAAATAAAAATAATTACTAGTCTAAAATCTAAAATTTCGAGAACTAGTGATCTGGTAAATCTAAAACATTCCTAACCAAATCAAATGCAATGGGGTTATTTTTTTTATGAACTATAATTTTGTTTTTATCTAATGCAAGTGGAACCAACTTGATTGAAGCTTGTTAGCATGCTCTAAAAAATAGAAGAAATTTATTGTTCTTTGATAAAAAGGAGGTCCAACAATCTAGATTTGGGAATAAGAAGACTAATCCAAGCAGCTCAATGATTACTATGAACTTCCAATTCTTTTCCAAGGATGAAATAATGCTTGTGATCCTAAAAAAGAACTTACATCAACCATTTAACTCAATCCTATAACAAGAAATCATTAATACTAAATGCAGAAATACAAAGAAATAAAAACTAGAGATGCATGTGAATAAGAATTGATAAGAAGGAAATAAAATGATACAAAAGGGCTATGAGGTTCCTGTTATGGACAAGCCCAAGGAAACTCAGAGACCTATGGAGGAGAACAAGATTTAGAAGCTGAACATGACACCAATCTTCATTATTCCATCAATACGATTACATCCCTGCAAGAAAATACATTGGAGTTGCAGAAATACAAGCTCTCTCCATAATAACACTAATGAAAATTTATTCCTAGAGGAAAATTCGACTTGGCACTTATAAAAAATTATTAGGAATCATTACCCTTGAATGGAGGAAGCTTTCCCCACCAAAATCCCTTGATTAGTGGAACACATTCCTAGATTTTCTCAATCATTGGAGTTCCACAATTTGTGCCATAATTCCATAATATCTTTTTGATTTATTATTTATTATTGATCCTCCTATAATAGTGACCAAGTCCCTAAATTATCTCCTCCTCAAAATCTTCATAATCTGCCCAATATTCTCATAATATTCCACAAAAATAAATAATATTAGGCACAAATATCCAATTATTCATAAAACTTTGTAATGAATATATTAAAGTTAAAAATAAATTATCTAATGTAGAAATAGAGGTTTGTTGTGCTAAAGGATGGTCATAGGCCTTAATTTATGTTCTAATTTAGAGGCATGGGCTTTCATTTATGTCTAATTTAGAGGCCCATCAACAACCCATCTCACCATATTTGTATATGGTAGGATTTTAGGGTGAGAAGCAATTCTATGAAGAAATTAATTGGCCACATCATTCCATGTGGCATCGTTACTTAGAGGAGAATCATCAACAGTAGCACTTTGTTTAACAATTACTCTTGGATTTTCATCCTCCAATAGTTTGTATATCACTTCCTAGGAGGTGGAACATATGTCGAGAGTTCATGTAGTATCTGTAAACAATGGAGACATTTTAGACACTTTTTCAGGTGGCAATACTAGTTCTTGTTGTGTTACGGGCTTCCTCCTTGCATTGATTATTCTTGACATGTCCTTTAACTGCTCTTGATTAGAATTTACCTGTAAAGAAACTAACCCAGATAAGAAGCAAGAGCTTCGAAGGATGCAAATGGTCATATCAATTCAATGTGAGTTATATGGAAATCCCTTCACATTAACTAAAAAATATTGCCAATCAATAAAAACCTAGAAATTATAACTACATAGAGTGGTCATTACATTTCAAAACATTTGTTCACGTGATACTCACACTTGTCATTATATCAAAATATCTTTTATCGGTGTGTGGTATCCGGTGACATTACATAGCTCAACGATCTGTGATTTTTGAAAAGTATATAGGTGTGAGATGTATATTAGCAAAAGGCTGTAATTTAACATAACATGATATTGGCATCCGTCAATTGATAGAATGCGATATTGAATCTTGAAGGGATGTGATATCGGCTCGACATTTTGCATATTCGACTTATTGCAATTTTGCATGCTCGCATTTCACAATTTAGCATTTCGCAAATTTGCAATTTCGTATTTCACAAATTCGCAATTGGCATTTGTATTTGGCTTATCGGCTTCTCGCAATTTCGCAAGTTCGCATTTCGGCATTTCAAAGAATTAGCTTTGTCGTTGTTCTTTGAAATAGTCGATACTATGTGTATTATTTATTAAGACCTATTATTTTATAGTCTTTTCATTAACTTCAGGATTGATTTAGACTTGTAATTCATATTTTAAAACTACAAAAGGATTCATAAAAGGTTTTATGACCTTATTCATAAAAAAAGTGTTCTATTTCAATAAAAAATTTAGAAAATTCGAGGGCAAATATTTTAACAAAATTGATTAGGCTAAGAAAAGAATGCATCTAGTTTTTGGTATGAGGTAATGGAATTTTAGAAATGGCTTTAATTCTTTCTAGATCAATACAAATTCCATGTTTGGATAAAATAAAACCAATTTTACCTTCACTTAGAGAAAAAAATTATTTCTTGGGGTTTAGAGAAATTCCATACTTTCTACACCTTTCAAAGATTTTATTTATATCATGAAAATGATTATTTCTCTTCTTTGAATATATGGTAATATCATCAAGATGTACGACAACAATTTTATTAATCAACCCTTCGAAATAAATGTCCATAGCTCTCTCGAACTTAGCTCCTACATTCATTAATCCAAAATCCATTTTCTAATGTGCATATCTTCCCCACTTCATTCTGAATGTAGTTTTTAGTCAGTATTCTGGATGAACAAGGATATGATTTTATCCTAAAAATCCATCTACAAAGGACATTAATGTAGAACCAACAACTGTTTGTGGAACTTGTTCCATTGATGGGAGAGGAAAATTATCCTTTTGACATGCCTTATTTAGATTCCTGAAATCAATGCAAAAGTGAATCTCACCATTTTTCTTTCTAACTAGTACAAGATTGAAAACCCATTAGAATGTCTTACTGGAAATATGATTTTAGCTTTTAGAAATTTATTCAACTCACTCTTAGTCTGAGTTTCCAAATCTGGATGTATCTTCCTAAGTTTTATCTGAATGGGTTTAACATATGTTACCATTGGGATGATATGTTGAATGATGGAGGCATCATGTTTTCATATCTTGATAATTTCAAGAAAATATATCTCTATATTTTTTCAACGGACGAATAAATGCATTTATTTATTCAGATTAAGACCAAGGCCTAAGTTAATATTTTGGGTTTTTGTATTAGATCATAGGTTAACTAATTTGAATCTCAAAGTTAAGCTTTGAAGTTTGCAGTTGTTGACCTTTTTCAATCTGTCTTTAAGATCATAAAGATCGTCAAGCTTAACAATAGGTTTCGACATTGCATTTTTGTCTTTTGATTCATTCAATTGAGAATCATGTTCGTCCTCATCAATTACTTGGTCAAGATAGGATTCTTCGGATGTTAAAAAATCTAGGATATCTATATCATCATTGAATACTCACCAATTGGTGACATTATCGGGAATGGATGGGCAAAAAATCAATTCTATAGAAAAATTGTTTGGACTTAAATGTTCAGAAGGGATTAATTTGGATGCAACGTTGGCTAAAATATCAGTACTGGAATTCTTCATTCTTGGTATTGTATAAATATTGAATACTACAAAATGTGAGGTAAGTGTTTGAATTAAGGATTGATAATGTCTAAGGTGGTTTGAAACACAATGAATATTGTTTTTGACTTTTTTTATATGATTTCAAAATCACCAAAGACTTGAATATATTCAACACCAGTATTTATCACTATATGCAATCCTTTTACTAATGCTTCATATTCTCTAATATTATTAGTACCTTCAAATTCTAGTCTACATGTTAGAATTGTTTTTTCACAAGTAAGGCTTGTTAATATAGATCCAACTCCTACACCTTCAATATATTTAGAACCATCAAAATAAAGCATCCAAAAAAAAAGATTCATGTTTATTTACAACATTGTCTACAACATTAATACATTAAGTCGAATCTGTTTGCGAATAATTTTCAATTTGAGAAGAAACAGAGTTTTCTAAAAACAAAGATTCATGAGTTGCAAAACTTCCAAAGAATGATTCTAAACAATAATTTCCAATGATGTTATTCATAAAATGTACAGGGTCATTCTCTTCATCTAAATGAGTAATTGAGTGTTTCATATGATTTTCTCTATCTACTCGAATCTGATTTGGTTTTCCATTATAAGGAAGCTAGATATGCGACAAATCTCTGGTGAAATAACCATGTAATTTCTCAGACCAATCCCTGCTTAAAATAAGACCGTAAAATTTAGGAATATCAACATATATATATATATATATATATATATATATATATATATATATATATATATATATATATATATATATATATATATATATATATATATATATATATATATATATATATATATATATATATATATATATATATATCTATATATATATATATCAATTTGACAAACCCTTGGATTTGAAAATAATCTTATTAAAACATAAGTTAATTCCCCTAAGACATTGAATTCGGTTCTATCAAATTGCACAATTTGAACAACACACTTTTCAGGTGTTATGTTCAGCGTGAGAAAATCTGAATATGGCATTATATTTGAAGAAGCACCTGAGTCTGTTAGGCAATTGTGAACATTTTTTATTGAAAATATCAAAGGTCAATAAGAAAGGAGGGGTATGAGAATTAGACTGATCTCCAATTAAATTTTTATTTGAAGCATCAATCTTGTTAGGAGTATCACCTGGAGGCTTTCCTTTTCCTAATGAGGTTTTTTTAGTTTTCAAAGGAGATGTAAGGACAACATTTAATTATTTTAGAAAAAAAATATTGTTTCTTCTTTAGTTTACTTACCTCATACATGGAAATATTGGCTTTCACTTTCTTCATATCTTCTACGATATTATACTCTATATCTTTATTAGAAACAATAAGAATTTTTGATGTTGAAGGATAATTGGAAGGGAATGGGATGAATTCAGGTGATTTGGGAGGATACTTCTTCATTTTGTTTTTTTTCCTTATTAGCAGGAGTAACTAGTTTCTATTTTCTACATGAAGAAGGTGAATCAATCGATTTTTTACTTCTAGTCTCTACAACTAAGGCTTCTTCTTCCTCCTCATTTTCTGAGTAGTGAGGATGAAATCCCATCATCCATGTGCTTCGACTATCTCTTCTTCCTCTTGGGATTCGTTGACAGCTAATGCCGTTTCTTCCTCTTCCTCCTCTTGATTGGATGCAACATTTGATATACATTAATAGGTTGAGGATTTTTTGTTTGGGATCTCTGAAAAGATTGGAAAGGATTTTTAGAAGACTCAGCTACCTATTATTTTATATCTACCATGTCATTTGACATAGTTTTAAGAACTTTTTGTAATCCTTCAAGATCAAAAGGATCTCTAGGAGTTTTCTTCTCTGGTTCTTCCTTAAAAGTCACTTTCTTATATTACCCCTCTTCTTCAGCAATTTTGTTCTCTAAAGCGAGAATCATTTTTTCTACATATATTGACTCTTTCATATTATCAACTAAACTGGCTTTATTAGCCCTGTCTACAAAAATTGCGATGTTATAAGGAAGAACACAAATATGCCACTCAATTTGAACATCAACTCCAGGTTTAGAGGTATCTGGAATTTTATTGAACAATTTATTAAACCTAGAATTGAAATCTTTGATTTTCTCATTAGGGTTGGCTTTAACATTGGATAGATAATTTATTAGAGTATAAATTGTGTGATCATCACCAAACTTGGTAAAAAAATGTTCTTCAAATATATCCCAACTAGTGATAGATGTTGGTGGTAATGAAAAGTACCACGAACATGCAAATCCTTCAAGGGTATAAGGGAATAATATTACTATGCAATCTTCTTCTACTACTTTATTAAGATTAATGGTGAGAAGAAAATTATGGAGATGTTATTCAGCAGGAAGTCCATCATAAATATTGAACTTTGGTAACAATCTTTCAGGATGCTTAGGTAGGGGATGGATAGGTGTTGCCATTTGAACAACTCTAGGAGTAGTCCATGTTCTAGTTGTTGGTGGGTTTTGTTTCCTACCTTCCATTATGGGAATTTGAAAAGAAGAAGTTGTTGTGGTAGAAGAGGCTGATTGTGTGGAATAAGTAGCCCCTGTGCTCGCACCACTTGAACTAGCACCGCTTGAACTAGCACCTGTTGATTGGGAATGAACAATAGAGATGAATGGATTGGTTGGATGGGAAGAAATGAATGAAGCAGAGTGAAATAATGGTGTTTTTAGTGGAGATGAAGATAAATTCGCACTAGTGGATGATTGAACTTCTGATTTGTGGGTTCTTCCTCGATGAGAAGGTCAAGGAAACTCAAATGGATTTATCCTAAATTTCTCACCTTGAGAATGAGTCAAAATACGTGAAGTGGAAAAATATTAGGATACACTACCTTCAGATAACTCAGAATGTTGAGTCCTTCCTTGGGAAATAGATATTCCCTCTAATTTTTCAATTAAAGTATGAACTTTAGGTAACTCCTATAAAGGAGGTTGATTGGTTGTCTTAGGGCGGGTACTAGGAGATTTAGTTATAACTTCCAATCTAGGGGTTGGATATTTCGAGTGAGATTTGGAAGTCGAAGGATATTTTGAGGGAAAATGACTCTTCTCATGACCTTTTGATTTGGGATTAGACTTTATTTCCATTCATAGTCAGGGGCCCTCCTTCTAGCGCCAACAATGTTGAAGGTTGGAACTTGGTTGCCTCAACATCGGGGAACACCACTTGGTCAGGAGCTTAAAGTAACTTTGTTTCTATTGAAATTCGTGGATCTAGCTGCATATAAAGGACCAGTTTCCCATTTTAAAGAGATTTAATATAGTAACAGAATGATAAAATGATGGAATCATTTTATAACTAATTGTAAGATTAGTTAATATACTTATTCCACTTATTTCCTGGGATAATACATCTTCACATGTGATTCAAAGAAAGATTTCACAAAGTAAATAATGATATAGATCATTCAATAGTTTAATGAATAGAAAGAATAAATGATAAACTAAATTAATTAAATAGTTAATTAATTAATTTTATTAAAACTCAATCACATAAAAAAATCTCATTATCTCATAAATAATCATAAATCATCCAATCGTGTACATCAATAGTGATAACGACTGATTGTTATCAAAGAATTTATATAATGAAATAACACATAATAGATTCACTATCTAAATAAAACATACATAATGATATCACAAAGATAATATTACCCGATGCATTATCACTCCTCTTATGAAGAAGATAGCTTTCAGACTCAACTTCTTAATTAGATAACTCTGAATCAAACAATAGTGCAAGTTCAAAATTTATCTTCTCAAAATTCTGGACCCCTTTCTAAATGCATGAAAGGGGTTTAAATAGCTTATTAATATTACAAAAATAGTAAATTTAAAATAAAAAATTTCAAAAAATATTTAACAAAGTAAGCTAAGATAAAGGACAAGTAAATTTTCTATCTGTTCCAACAAGAACTCATGACTGTGCTCTAGATTGATTCATCATTTTCTCTCTGAGATTGTATATTTATGTGAGTGGCTTCATCTCGAGGGAATGTATCGGCTTCTTGCACATTTGTCCTGTAAACACTGCATCATTAAGTGGTGGAAGAAACTATTTTGTTGCATTTGAGAGACACCTTAGCACGAGCCACTGACTATGAGGCTTCACCAGAAAATGCCAATAATTTGCAAGGTTCGCTTGCGATAAACTCTGAATGCCTTGAACATTCTTTTTGGATGTTTCTTGAAAACATTGTTTCAAATATGTGACATATAGAAAGGTGTCCTTTGGGCATTTATGAATTAGATTGTCAAGGTATCCATGATGTATTCGGTAAAATTCGAGGCAAGATTTATGGATCTAATAATAGCCATCATTGTTTGTTTCATTTTGATATCCCAGTAACCAAATAGGATATCCTTTTGTGATTATTCAATTTGAGGAAGATCAGGTGATATTCTATGAGAACTCTCTTTCCAATCTATATACTCAGATATTTTCATGTCGATATCTTCATAAAATGTCCTCAAGTCAGAAAATTGATTTACTAAATAATCACTGGTCTTCGATAAGTCTTGAATTAAGGCCAATTTGTGACAAAAATTGGCATGGTTCTTTGTTAAGTGTATATCCAATTCTGATGTTTCCTTGTGGATTTCAGTTATATCTAGATTTTCTCTCAACTGGTCTATTCTTTGTTGCAACTATAATATTTGTTCATCCTTTTCCTTTAGTTCAACTTCAAATTTTATCTTTAAATCATCAAAGTTCTTTTAAATCTCGATAAGATTTGTTTTCCACTGTTGCTCAATTACTTTCTTTTTTGTTTGAATTTTTTTTTCCACCTGGACAATTCTTTGATCCTTTTCCTTCATTAGCAATTGTATTTATGCATCTTTGTCGATGGTGGCACTAGAAAAAGCTCCTGCGAACTAAGATAATTTGTTTAATTCTTCATCCATGGTTGTTTGAGTTCTTTTCCAAAGAACTTGAAAGGGGGTCTAATTTGTAACTAGCACTTATGACTTTTCCAACTTTATTTTCTTCCCTGACCTACTCATTACTACTTTATGCTTTTGACTATAAAATACATCCAAAGGTAGGATTTCTTCAATTTTAACTACTATCTCGGCAATAGGAAATGTAAGAATTATCTCCATACCATCAACAACATTTGATTGATTGACAATATCACCATTAATATTATTTTCAGGATCTATAGGAATAGTATCCTCTTGGGAAGCCTCAATATTAAACGAGGTTGTCCCTGTAGTCTATGGAACTTGCTATGTCTCTCTATTGACTACAACTTGTTCTGCTTGTATATCAACTGTGACATCTATAACCCGATATTCTTCGGTTGTCATAACATGGTTGAACTCCTCCCATACTTCATTTAAATTTTTCTCATGTTTGATTTCTCTTGTGTGCTCAACATTTGTAGTAGTTGTTTCAGATACTTGGGAAGAAATTGGAGCTTTTGAGGAGGAAGTTGACACGTCTAAATTTTTTGAATTATGTCGGAATTACTTTAACAGGAACTAGGGAAAATGGGCTATTCTTCGCTAGTGATATTGATTGAATCTAATCAATTTGTCTATTGCTGCTAATTTCTCTAACATATAATATTCTGGAACCATTTCAAACAAATCATCAAATATGTTAGGCTTGTTAAAAAACAGTTTGATCTTAGCCTGTGTTGTAACATTGTTTTCTACACCATGCGGGTCATATGGTCTATTTAATATGCTTGGAAAATTAATGGCTCTTAATTGGTCAATCTCAATTGAAGAAAGTTCAAAATTTTCTGGGCCATAGGTACCATAAGGAATAGGAATTTAGGAAAACTTGGCCAGATCAATTTCTTGGCATCTTAAAGTACTTTATTTAAGTCCTTACCAACTGTTTGATAAGCGATTACTTTGGCCAACAACTTATTTGGTACAAAATGGGGCAAAACATGAGGATGGTAAAGGCTGCCAAAAACACGAATGTAGGTAAATGATTAATTCCCAAACCACTTTTCTATAGAGTTTACGTCTTTATTGGCTTCTACAGTAAGTATATAGAATTTTCTGCCAAAACATTCTTGGTGGATGGGGAGCATGACTTCATGAAATATTTTTTATAAGTGAGAATTGTATTTTGATTCCCAAAGGATGTCGAGATATAGATAAATGGGGTTAGGAAATTTTTTTGTCCATTTCCATCTAAGAGATGGAAAATCATAAGAGAAAGAAATTGTGTCCATGACATAGGCACTCATAAAGAAAGGAGGAGTCGTTCTTTCAAGAACATTGCGCTTTTGTTTGTAATTGCGGATTTGGGTGGTAAAATTATTGGATAATATACTTGCCTAATCCATGATATAGCCATCAATAGAGGCTTTTATAAATGGTAGCCATTATTCAAAGAAATTTTGCATATTTTGATAAACATAGAGGCGACATAACATAGCAGCAATATGAGAGGAATTTCCAACAGTGGAGGCTAATGAATACATACCCCTGTCCTCTCGCTTATGTTTGTTCTGGTTCCTTCTCCATTCACTGATCAGGTCCATAGGGTTAGGATTCTCTTGGATGAATATCTGGACGAATTGTGTATCATACCTCTTCTAAGGTGGAGGTAGATGATACATTATCCTTAAATACTAAGCTTTAAAATACCCAATAACTATCTTCCTCTGTGTTATAAACATTTTGTCTATAATGTACAGTTGTTCGACAACCCATATCACCATATCTGTATACAGTAGGATTTTAGGGTCAGCAACAATTCTATGAAGGAATTAATCGGTTACATCATTTCAAGGAGCACCATTACTTGGAGAAAAATCATCAACAGTAGCAGCGTGTCTCACAATTACTCTTGTATTTTCATTCTTGAATAGTTTGTATATCACTTCCTAGGAGGTGGAACCAGTGGCTAGAGTGCATGTAGTATATTTAAACAATGGAGACATTTCAAATACTTCTTCAGGTGGCAAGACTGGTTCTTTCTATGTTACAAAATTCCTCCTTGCTTTGATTATTCTTGACATGCCCTTTAATTGCTCTTTATTATAATTTACTTGTAAAGAAACCAACCCATATAAGCAACAACAACTTCAAAGGATGCAAATGGTCATATCAATTCGATACGAGTTATATGGAAATCCCTTCACATTAACTAAAAATTATTACCAATCGATAAAAACCTTGAAATTAGAACTACATGGAGTGGTCACTAAATTTTCAAATGTTTGTATACGTGATACTGACCCTTGTCATCATATCAAAAAATTATTTATCGACATGTGGTATCAGGTGACATTACATAGCTCTGCGATCTGCGATTTCCGAAAAGTATATAGGTGCAGGATGTTTATTAGCAAAAGACTAGAATTTAACAGAACATGATATCGACATTTGTCAATTGACGGAATGCAATATCAACTCTGGACGGGATGCGATATCGACTTAGCATCTCCCAATTCGGCTCATCGCAATTTTGCAAGTTCACATTTCACAATTTTGCATTTCACAAATTAGCAAATTCGCAATCAGCATTTGTATTTGGTTTATCAACTTATCGCAGTTTCACAAGTTTTCATTTCAGCTTTTCATAGCTTTAGCTTTGTAGTTGTTCTTGGAAATTGTTGATATTATGTGTATTATTTAATAAGACATATCCTTTTATAGTATTTTCATTAATTTTGGGATTAATTTAGACTTGTGATTCATATCTTAAAAATACAAAAGGATTCCTAAAAGGTTTTATGACCTTATTCATAAACTTTTTTGTTTTATTCAAAAATCAATGAGTCAAAATAAAACTTATCCTATTTTATCTAAAGAAGGCTTCTATCCTAAAAAAATTAAAGGTTCCCCATTATTCTTTCTCCTAGGTATACAGATAATGGGGGGATTGTTGAGTATCACAACACCTCCTCACATGCAACTTGCGACCTTTCACCTTCCTTTTCTCCTATTTTTCATTATTTTCATAAATAAATGTGCGAAAAATGTCATTTTGCCTTTCCAAAGCCCTTTTCATTTTCTTTGCCAAATTCCTTTAGCCATAAATATGGAAATGAACACCGTATAGGATATTTTTCCCACCATTCATATCGGAATATGTGTCCCATGACCTTGATCTTATTTTTTCCTTTATTAACTTTTACACGGAATTTTGACCAAGGATATTGCGTTAAATAGTTGATCATTTTTAATGTCTAAATGGGTTCTTTCACTATCTCTTAAAACATTATATTTTCCTCATCAAGGATGACCCCCCCCCCACACACCTTTTACAATCATGAATTCATTCCTTACACTTTGTACATTGTAAATTGATTCACGTTCATTAAATGCATCATTGATATTATCATATTTGCAAAGGTTCGTAGTCATTTTTCACTTTTACTAGTGACTGCTCAGGATTATTCATAGGTCAAGTAGAGGTTTCATTGTCTTTTATCTGCATCGATCTTCAAATTCCATGAGCATAGTTTTTAAGGCAACATTATCACTTAATATTCTTTAATGTGATTATTAACCATTCATCATGCATCTCATGTCAAATGTAGTATACTCCAAATTCATTTAGAATCATAACGAAGATAATACCTAATGGCATCATACCTCTACTTATTTCATGTTTAATGATTCCCAAAATGTGCCAGTACTGCAACATTTTTCTCTGATACCACCCGTATTGTAACATCCCCCAGTAACTTACATGAAAATGCTTGGAGTTATAATTTTTTTACAACATTTACCAAAGTGTAACTTTCTAAATTAATTTCCATATTTCTTCAATGACCATTAGATAAACCATCATCATTAGTTAGAGTAATATTTAGTAAAGGAATAGTAAGTTATACACAATCAACTTCCATTGTTGTATCATATTAACTTAAAGTTCCAGATGTAACCTTGCATCAATTCCATGATTATTTTAACTCAATTAGTTAATCACATTCTTGATAATATAAATGTCACATCATGTAAGGAATAATCATCATATAAATGCAACAACAAGAAATCACATCATTAGACATCGATATACCCAGGAAACCCTATAGGATGAAAACCAAGAAATGTTTAATTTTATTATTAAATGCTTTTCAGGGTGTTCACCCCTCACTCAGTGGTTATAAGGGAGTCAATACTTTAACCATTGTCATAAAATATTACAAATAATCTCATCTAAGAAAATACATAACTAGCTATAAGCTATTACAATCATGATGACATCATTTACCCACAAATCATTGAGCATGTCTTTTGGGCTTGGTTCTTCCTATCAACAGATTACGCTCCAAGTAAAATTCCCTCAATATGCATAGACCACTAACTTATTTATAACCATAAGGATAAACATAATCCATCTTTGCACATGTCATGATTAGATAAAGTATTAATCAAACCAATAATAAATATATACTAGCGTTGTCTCATCACCTATTCATGTGTATTAACGAAATGTAAACAAAACATTGTGACATGCTTCCTTTAACAATAACTACACATACATTAATCATAAGCATATAACTATTATAGCATTTCTATAAATAAATATCATATTAACTAATATTCTCCTCGCACAAGCCCACCTTCCTTTTGAAGAGGACAACCACTACCACTGTCCTTATTCTTTTAAAGAAACCTAGCACATTGGCCATAGATTTTCATGCAAATACATAAATATTTCACAATTGCATGCAAATACATAATATTATCTCAAAATAAAGCTAATATAATCCTACATGAAAATGCATAATATTTCAAAAATACAGATAACATAATATTGCATGCAACTGCATAATCGTTACAAGGAAAAGATAGCATAAAAGATACAATTCTTCTGCATGCAACTACATGTTCTTTCCATGAGCATATTTTCCAAGGAGAGTTATTTCTAATTCATATTTCCCATGAAAGGACATATTTCTTTTCAAAAAGTCTAAAAAAATATTATATTATCTCTCTCTCTCTCTCTCTCTCTCTCTCTCTCTATATATATATATATATATACACAATAGTGACTTATTATTTGTATGAAATATCAATATAAATAGTTGAACAGAAAACAACATATTATTTTCCAAGAACATTAACACATTAGTTATCTCTATATGTATATAAAGAACTATTCTTTTCAAGAGAACTAACATCGTGGCTATTGTTTTGTACACCTCTATAGAAATTATTTTCCAAAAGAAATCATAATAGTTGTTCTTTCCATGTATACAAGAACACATATTTCTTTCTCAAGAAATATACCCCAAATAGTTGTTCTATCCATGCATTAAAAAATAAAAAGATTCCAGTACTTTTTTCAGGAGAGCAACATGGGTCACATAGATTTATGGGTTATTTTAAGGAAATTACTCTAGTTAACATTTCTTTGTTCACAACCACCAAAAAGCCTTTCAAGAAGCCATGAAATCCACTCAATAGTTACTCTTGTTGACTTATCTTCATTTTTCAAGAGCTCATGCAAATATTTTCAAGATTATTCTCATTAAATTGTCTTCATTTTTCAATAAATCATGCCAATATTTTGTAATATTAGTTTCATTAAATTATCTTCAGTTTTCAATAATTCATGCAATATTTTCAAGAAATCAAACTTTTAGATGTGTGGCAACTATTTTTGGATGCAAACATATACTTCTTTGCATGGTAGATATTTTTCACATGTGAACATATACTTTGTTGCATATTATCTATTTTCTTGCATGAAAAACATTTAATTCTTTTCTAAAATAAATCTAACATAATATATATTAATTTCATGCATATGCAATTTCTTTTCTAAGAGAAATCTAATATAATAGATATTGGTGTCATGCATATAAAAATTCTTTTAAGAAATTGATGCACAAATAACTTATATTTTAATGCTTGGAATCCCTTAGCCCAACACGACTCATGATGCAATATTATATGTAGAATCAATATTTGTTTCCACACTACTACAACCAATATTTTCCAGGTAAGAGATGAAGTAATCCTGCTTTGAGCTCTCCACGGGCCTGAATTTCATTCAAAAAAAATTGTACATACAAGTATTCAGAAACACTGATTCCTCTTGCTTAGCCTCATTCTACATGCATTTGGCTAGTAGTTCTCATTACCCATAGGCTTACAATAAGTAGAATTAAGAAATAGAATAGCTTTTATAAATCGTAAAGGAACTGCATAAATCACCCATAAATCACTCCATGACTCATGTTTTTGATTCGTAAACTATTGTGGATATTCCACTAGACATTTTGTCACAAAAGATCTAATAATATTATATTAAAACTCTGGAAATTCTACACTATTACAGTTTAATAAACTTTAAGATCTATGGATTTAACTGTAATTAGTGAATGAATGCAAATGCAAATTATGAAGAAAAATAGAGAGTGGAAAAACAAGCACACATAGACACAAGACACAAGATATTCTCTCTGGGAAAGCCTTTCAGGAGAAAACCGAGTTGGAAGGTGAGGTTTCTTTGCTCTCTTTCGTTGTCTAGAAATATCGCTGCAAGTAAAAAAAGTATTGTCTATGGCCTGTGGGCATCTACACTTCAGAAATACTCTCTATGTCCTCTACCTCCTATCTCTCCTGGCTATCTTTGTTCAGCTATGGAACAAAATTCTCTCGAAAGAATCGAATGCCTCTTCTTCCTAGTGGTACGGCTATAAAACAACCCGATAGCCCACTAGTGTTTAATTTTGACTACATCAACTCTTAAATAGAGTTACATTATAAATTATTTTGCATCATAATCACGTGGTTAACCTATTTTCCATGACTAATGGGGGATGACGTGACATCCTCTCAAAATATAGGTGTGAAAATAGGAAGGTCAAATTCTGAGTGGCATAGCTTTTGCATACAGACTTTCACTGACACACTTCTTACACCGTTGGAAAGGTATCTATGTGTAGAATAGCATGGAAATGTGTTTCACTAAAGAATCAAATATTTACCCCCAAAAAACATCATTTTTTACCTCAAAATGCTCCTAGAAGGTTTTAGACCCTGTTTCGCCAAACTAGGTCTCACCAGTAAAAATGGTCTCGTGAGTTGATTCCTCCACTTTTTCCACTCCAAATGGATAGAGATGGGTGAAAAAAAATATAATGATCAAATTTGGATCAGTTTACTAATTCCTAAAATCTTTCCATAAATTATCCACAATCACTCCATAAATTATGTTTTTCTAATTTCTAAAATCAGTCAATATATTCCTTGAATCTCTCATGCTTTTCAAGGTATATTTTATTTTTTGTTATGGATAAAATATCACCTATCCATAGATTTCCTAAACTTGTGACTCATTAGTTATAAAACTCATTAAATATATCGACTTGGAAAATGCAATTTATTTACATAAAAATTCTTTCAAAAAATTAAGACCCCATTTTTAAGTTTTTTTTCACAACGAAGATTTAATGGTTTGGAAGCTCTAATACTCCTACATCAATAATCCTCAATGAAATCTTTTTCAAGAATTGAATTCCTCTCTTCCCCCTTCCATTCTCATAGTCATATTTGTTTCACGAATGTTAAAATTAGTTTTATAATGAATCCTTCAATAAATAATTTCCTGACTTTCATCCACGTATTTAATTATATATATTAAACTGAATTAGTAATATCATGTAATATATAATACAAGAATTTTATGAGAGTTTTTATCGTACCCTACGCCAGAAATATTATAATTTCTGGGCATGTGGTATTGATAAACCATGTCATTGGCCCATGTTATTGTAAGAAAGCCTATCTAGAAGTTAATAATATCCATGATAATGTGGGGAATATCTATGGTTAAGAATGTTTATTGTAATGTAACGCCCTTCCCTTGTGGTAACACTATTCCAAACCTAAGCTGAGGAAATCTAGGTCTGATGTGTAATATGAAAAATAAATACATTATTAAATAAATTGATAAATTGATCACTTGGAAAATCGAGACACCAAGAGATGAGATTCTTGTCAAATCCCATTGGGGAATGGGATAGGATAAATATTTCATGATAAAGATTCTAGATGTGATTGTAGATAAGCTAGATGGATTGGAGATAAATATCCATCGAGAAAAATATAAAAGATGTGTGGGAGATAAAGGCAAGCTTTTATGAGGAAAAGCCTCGCAGGAGAGAAAGAAGAGATTTTGCGAGATTAGCGTAGGAAAATGGATAAAACATCCATAAAAGCGGGACACCACTATTGGAAATCATATCATTAAAGAGGGTATTAAATACCCATTGCATAGATCAATTGGAGGCAGATGATCCATGAAAGAACCTCGGCTCGGGGGGAATCAGCGGTGATTCATTGTTGAGTGGTGGTGGTTCAGTTTCCAAGTAGTGTTCTTCTTCTAAGTTGGATACACTTGCATGTGATGTATTGTATGTGGTTTCATACCTTTATTTTTACTTCTTACTTTTGAAGTTGTTAAATCATGTGTTGGAATTGTGGTAATTAGCTATTAATACTTGTGCCAAGGAGCTAGATTATTCATGATCGAGTCTACATGTGGGCATTATATATGAGTAGAGTTATTTTGTGTTAAGGGTTTTATGATATAATTTTATATGGATGCATGTGAAAACTATTATACATTAATGAGTTCCGAGTGAAATTCAGTAGAGGAACATAATATGTGAGTTGATTTAATAACTGATGTATTGTCACTTCTTTAACCTTAGGAGATATCTCTGGTTTAACCTCGCAAATAGTTATGCATGAAACATTGGTGCATGAAGAACAATTACGGAATAGTGTTTCTAACATGCATATAATAAGAATTGAATTCAATAAGGCTAGTATCGAAATTGGCATGTTGTATAAACAAGATTTTTCTAACCCTTTTTGAGTATGCATGTAGAACTATGATCATGATAAGTTCAATGTAATGCTTCATTAATGCTTGTGTGGGGTTTTCAAATGATTGTGTTGGGTTGTCAAAGATATTTAATTAAGGCGGGTTACAATTCGTTATTTTTTGCCAATGGTGAATTTTTCTTACTCGTTGATCTGGCATACAAGTCTTATAGGTGAACCTAAAAGTCCAAATCATGGATCCACTTATGTTATGTTCAATTGATAAGGCTATGAGTGTTGTTGTATGATTAATAGTATTTAGATAATGAAAGACTAAAAATATTGTTGACCACGATTGAATCTCAACAATAAACGAAGAAAAATTTACCAGAATATGGAGCTTAGTAGCTAATTCTCTGGGTAGGCTCATGAGGTATGTTACAAATGGTATCAGAGCCTAGGATCAAACACTAAGTCCTATGGACCAATCCACCTCCATACTGTAATCCATGTCTTGTAAATGTTAAAGTGATTCTCACAAGTAAAGGAAATTTTGATTTATGATTAACAATAGTGATATTTTAATGAGTGAAAAATCCTAAATTGTTGGTTATCTGCCAGATATCTAATTACATAAAAGGATTGTTAAAAAAAAAAAGCCCTAGGATCACTAAGTAGTGGATGTCTTACTGAAGCTCAAATTGCCTAATACGAAGAATAGCCTCTCGCATGGAGTAGATTGTAGAAGCAATAACATAGGTAAATGTTATTCCACTCAATATAAAATATTATTATATTAAATCATTTAAGGTTATTTGTCAAAAAATTAGTGTTTTCTATGCAATCGAAATGGAACATATGCTCAGGTTTTTATTGCATGCACCATGTAGAATAATTATATATATCCACACTTAGTTACTTTTCATAGTGCGAATACTCGAGAGTGAATAATATTTATATCATTAATTATTTTCATAAAGAATTAGTTAAAGTAGTGTATGTGAGGACTCTTATGCGAGTATCAAAATTACTTATTACAACCTCATAGAATAACGACGACCTAAGAGTTAATTTCTATCCTATCCTCATAGGAACAACACCCTTAAAGAACAAAATTATGTAATTGAGGAAAATCATCAACGTCACCCTCTCTAATCATGCTAATCGATGCATTGCAGATGCTTGTGGGTTGATAGAATTACCCCAAAACATGCATAGGGTTACATGGGACATGATGGTAAAAGCAGTCACGTAACACCATGTTATTTATAAATAAAGATATGAATGATCTTAAGGATTTAGATGATTAATATAAGACTTATCAATAATCATTATCTAATTTCCATGACCTATAAGCCTTGCCGACGTAGAGGTGGTGGCTTCTATTCTTATTTTGGCAAAAAGTATGGCCAAGCTGCAGGATTTGTAGTCATGTTGACAATGGAGTTGAGGAAATGCGGTTGTAAAAGAAATACAGTGGCTATAAAATCCAGACCCTCCAAGATTCAATATGCACCTTCCTCCTTTTGCGTTTGTGTGGGTTATTTCACTTCTTACAGTCGAATTTCAAATTAATTAATCAAAGAAGGAAGAGTATCAGGATCGATGGGTGATGGCAACAGGGTGTATCATTGCTTATTGTGACTACCACCATGCATGTTCTTGTCCTCCTAGTGGAGGGACTGGTAGCATTCCAAATGGCGGAAGCAGCCCTATAGGTTTTGGATCGGGTGAGAATCCTGTGATGATGTGTTGAAAGGATGGGTTGGTGCACGTAGGCATCAAAGACCCTCGTTCAAGTAGTTTCTTCCAATGTTGGCTGGCAGCTTGGAGATGGAGGCGGTGTAGTGCTCAATAACAGTTATCCACCTCAAGTTGCTCAAGCTCAATGTCACTGGCTCTGAAGCTTGTGCACAATACGGTCTGACCTCTCCACCTCGATTCACATGCCCACCTCCCAATTAGGAAGGTAAACATAATTGAATACAGAAGAAGGACAAAATCAAACATTAAAATTTTTCTTGATAAGAAAAAATTCTCTACGAGATCGTTACCCGTCAATGATGGTATGAATATATATATATTTTTTGTTGATTGTATTACACATTTATCATTTTTGTTTTTGAAGAAATACAAGTCAAGATGCTCACAGGTCTTGAATGAATATGGGTTTTGTATAATTTCCCACTGTAGATCAACCGACCATGCAATATACTAAAGCAAAATACAAGATCTACTTCTACATCAAACTTTACAAAAGCTTAATTGAATATGAGCAAGATCAATAAGAACACATATAACTGAGAATGAGAAAGCAATCACACATGGACACAAAAGAATACTCTGGGGAAAGCCTCAGCCTAAAACCTCGATCTCTGTAATATCATACAAGTGGAAATATGTCTGGATTACACAAAGCCTTAGCTCGAAAGCTATCCATGTCTCAGTACAATCCCTCTGTTGGTCATAGACAGTCAAAGGCTTCTCACAAACCTTCTTCTCTACCCTCCAAGTGTCCTATTTCCTTGTGCAATTTCTCCTAGCTCCTCAAGCTACCACCTGTGTGTAATAATCCCTCCCACACTGCTCTGACCTCTGAAATAACTACACAAACCTGAAGGAGATAATTCCTTCTGTAGGGATGAGTTTCCTTTATAGCAAAATTCCTCCAACTGATAGTACACTATCCCTTCCTCTGATCTCAACTGGGTCTCTGACTGAACTGACATGCATGAGTTATTTATGAGAGAATATTTAGTTATCTGAAGTGTAGCAATTACATGCATGCACGCATTAACTAACTGAACTCACAATCAGTTCCATAAACTATTGGAACTAATCTAACTGGACTTAAATCAATTAATTGAGCTAACTAATTACAACTCAAAGTACAAATCATCTTGATCTCCTTAATTAAGGGATAACTTCCTCACTCAATGGAGAAACTGTTGCATGTCTTCACATAGACTTCATGTTTGATTTTCTACAACTAGTTAACTCAAGATGAATTAATTAATTATTTTACAAACAACTGCTAAGATGAAATTCCAATTTTACTTCTCAATTTTAGTTCAGTGACTAACTAAAATTGGAATCTATCCTGAAATGCTATTTATAACAATAATATTTTTAGCATTTCTATTTTATCATTCCTTGTTGCTATTTCCAACACTAGTACCTGAGATGTTATTTATAGCAATGTTTTTTATAGCATTTCTTATTGATATTTTCAACACTCCCTCTCAACAAGAAAGACATTCAACTCGAACCCGATCCCGAACCTTTGGAATGTTTTGTATGCAACACTTCTCCCTAGTGTTGTTGCTCGAGCAACTCTAGGAACAAAAAATATCCAACATGAATCAGAATGATGCCTCTATCATCAAAGTATCTTACTGCTATTGCCTCTATCGACTGAAAACCCTTCACCTTTGTGCTCTTCGGTATCTAACTGCTCTAGCCTCTTTCACTTTGATCTTTGACTGCATCAATCCACTGATTCCTACTGCTGCATCTGTGCTGCTGCTGGTCTTATCTCCCAGCACTGCATCCGCACTGCACGTTCTCTCATCATGTTGCATCGTGCTGCCCACTGTTGCACTTCAACTCAGTTACTGAGAAGTAAGTAACTGATCTCCCAACTGACCTCCTTGTTGGGCTAGAAACATCCTCTGATGCTGAAGCTTCCTTTGCCACTCCATTCGCATCTATCTCTACCCATTCAGCTAGTCCTGCTACTCCTCGTTGAGGCTCTCGTAGCAATGTATAATCAAAGAGGCTGGGTACCTCAAGGATCCTACCTCTATTTCAGCCTTCTTGGGACTATCACTCCACATCGCCCCATCTCCTACCTGGAGGTATGGATGCATGTGATCCCTTTGCCCACTTGGCTC
Organism: Pinus tabuliformis; assembly: GCA_031772625.1. Taxonomy (NCBI): domain Eukaryota; kingdom Viridiplantae; phylum Streptophyta; class Pinopsida; order Pinales; family Pinaceae; genus Pinus; species Pinus tabuliformis. The sequence continues at coordinate 948,622,152 of CM062810.1, forward strand.
AAAATTTCCCCCTACTAGAGGTCTTTGCATGAGTGGATGCCTCCACTCAGTCTCCACTTGGCTTCTCCAGTTGTGGCTGCTCCACAACCTCCTGAAGTTGCTTCACCAATTGTGGCTCCTCCACAATTGTCTGAGACTTCGTCTGGTGCTGCATGTTAATCGATAATTTACTCTCCCTCTCAACCACCAAGTATCTAACCTTTGCCTTACTCAAGGCTTTGCATGCATCTTGTACCTCAAGTGCATATAGGTTCTTGCCTAGCACACTAATCTGTTTCATCTTTCCTACCATCATGAAATTTTCTAGAAAAAAGAGCTGATTTTAAATCAGCGATATCACCCTCATCTGAACTCTGATTCAACCGATTTTTTTTTTTGAATTTGGGTCTTTTTCAGCAAGGAATCCAGATCTGCTATTTGTTTCTAAAAATTTTGCACAAAAAATTTCAAATCTGCTCTGAAAACTTGCGGCCCAAAACTCAAAACTTCGAAATCTCCTCTAGCATATTTTTCACCGCTTTGAACACCTTTTCTCCGATGCCATGTAGAATTTCCCACTGTAGATCAATAGATTATGCAATATACTAAAGTAAAATACAATATCTACTTCTACAAAAAAAAAATTGGAAGCTTAATCTAATATGAACATGATCAATAAGAACACATATAACTAAGAATGAGAAAGCAATCACACATGAACACAGAAGAATACTCTGGGGAAAGCCTCAGCCTAAAACAACGATCTCTGTAATATCATACAAGTTGAAATATGTCTGGATTACACAAAGCCTTAGCTCGGCAGCTATCCATCTCTCACTACAATCCCTCTGCTGCTCATAGACAATCAAAGGCTTCTCATAAACCTTCTCCTTTGCCCTCCAAGCCTCCTATTTCCTTGCGCAGTTTCTCTTGGGTCCTCCAGCTACCACCTGTGTGTAATAATCCCTCACACACAACTCTAACCTCTAAAATAACTGCACAAATCTGAAGGAGATAATTCCTTCTGCGTGGATGAGTTTCCTTTATAGGAAAATTCCTCCCACTGATAGTACATTGTCCCTTCCTCTGATCTCAACAGGGTCTCTGACTGAACTAACATGCATGAGTTATTTATGAGAGAATATTCAGTTATCTAAAGTGCAGCAGTTACATGCATGCATGCATTAACTAACTGAACTCACAATCAGTTCCACAAACTATTGGAACTAATCTAACTACACTTAACTCAGTGAACTGAGCTAACTAATTATAACTCAAAGTATAACTCATCCTGATCTCCTTAATTAAAGGATAACTTCCTCAATCAATGGAGAAATTGTTGCATGTCTTCACATAGACTTCATGTTTGATTTTCTACAAATAATTAACTCAAGATGAATTAATTAATTATTTTACAAACAGCTGTTAAGATCAAATTCGAATTTTACTTCTCAATTTTAGTTCAGGGACTAACTAAAATTGGAATCTATCCCAAAATGCTATTTATAGCAATGCTATTTTTAGAATTTTTATTTTATCATTCCTTCTTGCTATTTCCAACACTGGTACCTAAGATGCTATTTATAGCAATGATATTTATAGAATTTCTATTTTTAGCATTTCTTGTTGCTATTTTCAACAGGTTTTGTGATTGCTGGAAAATTCTGTTAATATAGTTTTTCCATGTTTAATTTTATGGGATTTGAAAATTGTGTTGAGTGAAATCATCTGGGTTAAATGTTCAGTATACCAAGAACTAGCCCTCCAGGAGGCAAAAATATACTTTTGAGTATTCGTGATAGAAAAAAATTTAAAACTAAAATTTGTGGACGAGGATGATTTATGTTTAAGATATCACCAAATGTGTAAATTACTAGAGAGGATGGGCATTAACCCACCAGTTACAATGTCGTTAGTGATCTTACGAAACATCAACCTACTTCATATATATTGAGTTGGCTTACTGAGACATTGGAATTCGACAAGGAATCAATGTGAATATGGTACCTCTCTTATTATGATTCTGATCAATTTATTTTAGTCACAGTTGGACTTCAAAGGTAGTTGAAAACGTGGGAAAAAATGGTATGCTCATGCTAGTTTTCAAAATTCCATCGTATTTGTTTTCAGCAGGAGAAAGAAAGTAAAGAGAAAAAGATTGTTTTATTAGCAACTAGCCCTAGAATTTAGAATTAAAGAATCGTATGAGTCAACACCATTCTGATTCAATGATTGGTAGAAAGGAAAAATACCTAATCATAGGAGTAGGTATCGTATTTTAAACTTTAATGGGTGCAAGCACCACAACATGTTAATAAATATGTCATGATTTACGCAAGGACATCGACATTATTTTTTCTTCGATTGGTTTGGGAACTTATTTAAGAAGGAAAAACAATATTAGAAGATTGTACAATTACTTTGAGTTGTTGATTTACATTAATTCTTGAAGGTTATATTTTAGCATCTTCGCACATATATGTATGTGCTTACTATGAGCAACAAAGGTATGCATGACAGGATTATGTGCGTTCATGCATTAAATATCTCTCATGATCAAAAAAAGAGATAAGATATTTTGAAACAGATAGAGTCGAGATGGATAAGTAAACGAAAATGTATTAATCCTCATAGTTATTTGAAAATTATTAAAAACCAAATTATTATTGAATTCTTTGGGAGCACACAAACAACGATATACCATGATGAACAAGTGGTTTAAAATGATAGACCTGGTTGTAAATAAGTAGGATTGTGGCAATAAAAGATTGAATAAATAATTCTAGTGGTGTGCTACATTGTTAATCATTGCATATTGCTATGATTTGTTGATTTATAATATTATTATTGCCTTGATTCAAGAGTGATGTTGGATTGTCACATTGAAGAGTCTCACATGTAATGTGGACATATGTAATATTATTGATGTTTCACCTATTGTTTCTATCATATAGACCCTTCAAAAAATAAGCTTTGATTGTAGATATGATGCTCAAAGGGAGCATATATGGTGTATGGTTACCAGGAGTTTCTCTAGTATGATTGCATTCATAGAGAAATACTAAAGTGGGGAATTAATATTAATAAGTTACTTTTATGGTTTCCCCTCATATATGAGGAACTTGAAAAAATATATATATTGATTATATAAAACATAATATCATGATTGAAAAGTAATACTTGAAAATAGGCATAACAAAATGGGATAATTAAACAAGGGGTAAACATGACAAATCATGGCCATCATAGTGATGAAGTATTAAATCTTGATAACAAGTAATGTAGTTGCACAAGTACATGTAGGATATGCATGTAGGACTCTTGTGGGGTGGCAATGAGCTGCATGGATATTCCTTCCTATGAGAAGGGATCACAATTCTCACAAACTTAATTATAAAAAAACAAAGAGGAAAATTACCATGTATGCGAGAGAAAATGTGGTGTATTTGACTCTAGTTAGATACCATAGAGGTTAAATATTAAGCTAAGTTTATTTTAAAAATCAGTAAATGGATTTTGAAGTACCTATATATATAAGAAAAGTAGAGATTAATCATTACACCTATGTCAAATTTTCAATTTTTTAGATAGATATAGTGCATGGGGATAGAGAGACTCCCTAGAAAACTATATGGGAATGAGACAAATCTATGTCATGTTGAATTGTAGAAGGGAAAGAGTAATGCAAAGGAAAGACAAAATTGATTAATTAAATAATTAATATTGATTGGTTGATGTAATGATAGGGCCATCACATCATTTTACTCATATTTAAAAATTACATTTTTAGATTGCATGGTTGCTATGCAAGTACAAAACTTAATAAAAAAATACAAACTCATTGAGATAAATTAGTAATAATTCATCACCTTTTTCCACCCATATCCAAAATCAAATTATGAGTTGTAAGTTTTCAAATTAAGGACATAACTTAGGGTAATTAATTTATGCTTAGAAGATCCTAAGAAGGGGTGGAGAAAAACAAGTCTTGTATGTAATGTGTGACTAAGTACTTTAAAGTTGTTTTTCAAGTTTAATGTGGTTGTGTTGATCAGTGCACATGAAGTCAAGGATGGAATTCACCTTGGTTATCATTTTCCAATGGAAGAATTATTTTAATGTTATAATTTCACATTATTTGAGGAAACAAAACCTTATGAGGACATTCTGCATAAACATGCATAGGTTGGAACCTATGGGATTCCAATTGATTAAATAAATAGTGTAACTTGGAAATGCAAGACGCATAAAGAACATGACAATATAACCTAAACTAGGGATGAGATTGTGAAGCATGTGCATTAAAAATAAAACCATACATTAATAATGATATGATAAAAAGGTCAATGGACTGATACCAAAATTACATCTAGTGTACATAAAAAATGGAAATCTAGAACCGAATTCCAAGAGCTTCTTAGTTCATAGAAGAAAGACAGTGTAAGATTCAATACTAATGTGAAAAACTTGGCAACTTAAAGGTGTACCTTAATGTACATGTCAGTACAGATACAAATGAGGTTCTAGGGGTAACATTTCACAAACATGAACCTTTCCAATTTGAAAAAAATGAATTAAGTGACGACCAATGCACTTCTTGTGAGAAGTACTAAGAGTAAAATAAATTGTGTGCTTCTTTTGTATATAAATAGAGTACATATAGTGGGGCTTAGTGCTTTAGACCAATTGCAGGCAACCTATTCTTCTACACTAGATTTAGAAAATAACTCTGAATTAGTAGGCGGAGATTGGGTAAAGCAAAAAGTTTTTTCATAATTATCACTCATGATGATCAAAAGATCTAATGATAGTAATAAAATAACACATGTATTAAGTAAGATAAGAGAGGACAACTAATGTATTGGTCTTAAGTGTGATTTAATGTTAAAAGGAGGTGTTAACATGTAAATACTCTTGGGTTAGAACCTCATATAAAAATTTAAGGGGTGTGAAGCTATGAATATTATAGATTTCTTTTATAACTCATATATGGGAGATGTATGCATGCGCATATTGTTTTTTCAATGGAAATTCATCATAACCAATGAGGTGTTGGAAGAAGTACAAAAAGAGCCATACAAAATCATATGATATGATCTGTTTAAGTGTGGAATAATTGTTAAGAAACAACCAAATTTTTTCTTGATTAAAGAAAATATAATATGGTTATTAGACATGAAATATATATGATAGACTAAGTATCATAGTTAATAGTCTTCTTTATAATTAAGTGGAAGGTATATTCCATGGTTGTTAAAACCTTGTCTAGGTGACAGATTCAATCCCAAAACTAAAAGTTATGGGTATAATTGAGTTATAGTATGCATGATGATTGTTATGATACTATTATGTTGATATTGTTGCAACCACATGACATAGGAAAATGATTGCTAAATAAATGCACTTGAACAGTATGACATAAAACTTTCATTGGTTGTAGCAATGGAACAGGTCCATGAAATTCCTTATAACTGAACACATTTTGTTCCACTTACTTAAAGGTAAATAAGGAATTTTTGGCATAATAGTAACATGGTTGGAAATATGTGGATAAAGTATATGTCATGCAAGTGATGAAATGAACATTGGTATGGTGTACTAGTGGTACAGATAGTACTATGTACAAATGGTATATATGATACTAGCATGAATACATGTATTGGCTGACAATAATATAGGAAATATATAGTTGTGTGTGTGTAATACACAATATGTGCACGTATGCATGAAGACACTCAGTGGGTGTCTGGCAGGGCAACCGACTGGGAGGTTGCACAGAAGAAGGAAACTAAGAAGTGGTTGAAGGATAAGTAACAATGGTTTATTTACAGTTGGGAATACATGTGATTACGATTCTGATGAATACATATGGTTCTGATGGTTATGTGTGAGCTAACCTATGATGATGTTTTGTGCATATTGATTTGAAAAATATGCTAGATGACTTGTTGTATGCAGAGAAACTGTAGGAAGCAAGTGTTTGTCAAGAACACAAAGGCTTGGAAGAATGTAGGGAAAAAACATGCATTTCTTCACACACAATAAATGACAGCGAATATAAGTCATAACTACTTTAGTAGTATTGTGTATCAAATTATGATATTAATTGTGGTAATCATAGTTTATTTTTTGCATCTAAACATTCTTACAAAATTGTTTGAAACCAATGTTATAGGTAGCAATGGATGGAGATGTGCTGGGAGCACTCCTTGTAACCGATACCTACGTATATATATATATAGATTTGCTTCAGATGGAAAGAACAGAAATTGTGGATTCATGAGACAACTACACGAGGATGCAGTCATACACCGAGGAAAGTGTAAAATTTAAGGGGGGAAGTATGTAACACCCCTCCCTTATGGGTTAAACTATTGAAAACCTAACTTGAGGAAAACTAGGTCTGATGTGTAATATGAAAAATAAATAAATTATTAAATAAATTGATAACTTGATCACATGGAAAAGTGAGACACCAAGAAATGAGATTCTTGCCAAATCCCATTGGGGAATGAGATAGGATAAATCTTTCATGATAAAGCCTCTAGATGTGCTTCTAGATAAGCTATATGGATTGGAGATAAATATCCATCGAGAAAAATATAAAATATGTGCGGGAGATAAAAACAATATTTTTTGAGGAAAAGCCTCGTGGGAGAGAGAGGCCTAGGAAAATGGATAGAAAATCCATAAAAGCAGGATGCCACTAATGGAAGCCATATCATGAAAGAAGGTATTAAATACCCATTGCATAGATCAATTCGAGTTAGTTGATCCATGGCAAGAACCTCGGCTCGGGGGGAATGAGAGGTGATTCATGGTTGGGTGGTGGTGCTATGTTTTCCGAGTGGTGTTCTTCTTCTATCCTAGTTTTACACACTTGCATGGGATGTATTGTATGTGGTCTCTTACCTTTATGTTTACTTCTCATTGTTGAAGTTGTTAAATCATGTGGTGGAATGTGGTAAATAGTTGTTAATGCTTGTGCCAGGGAGCTAGATTACTCATGATTGACTCTGCATGTGGCCATTATATATGAGTAGAGTTATCTTGTATTAAAGGTCTTATGAGATAATTTTAGATGGATGCATGTGATAACTATTGTACATTAATGAGGTCCACATAAAATTCTATAGAGGAACATAATATGTGAGTTGATGTAATAATTGATATGTTGTCACCTCTTTAACCGTAGGTGATATCCTAGCAAATAGTTATGCATGAAACATTGGTATGAAGAACAATTATGGAATAGTGTTTCTAACATGCATATCATAAGAATTGAATTCAATAAGGCTAGTATCTAAATCGGCATGTTGTATAAAAAATATATTGCTAACCCTTTTTGAGTATGCATGTAGAACTATGATCATGATAAGTTCAGAGAAATGCTTCATTAATGCTTGTGTGGGGTTTTCAAATGCTTGCATGGGGTTGTCAAAGAGATTTAATAAAGGTAGGTTACAATTCATTCTTTTTTGCCAATGGTGAATTTTTCTTAATGGTTGATCTGACACATCAGTGACATACAAGTCTTATAGATGAACCTAAAAGCCCACATCAGGGATCGACTTCTGTTGTGTTCAATTGATAAGGCTATGGGCGATGTTGTATGAATAATAGTGTTTATATAATGACACACTAAAAATACTATTGACCACCATTGAATGTTGATAGTAAACAAAGAAACATTTACCAGAATATGCAGCCTAGTAGCTAATTCTAAAAATACTATTGACCATGATTGTATCTCAATAGTAAACCAAGAAAAATTTACCAGAATAAGGAGCCTAGTAGCTAATTCTCAAGGTAGGCTCGGTACCTATGTTACAAAGTATTAAGTTTTATGTGCTTATTAATTAAATATAAATATAAGTATGAAATCATTATTTTAATTTATAAGGTAAAATAGATCTTAATTTATACTTACTACTTATTTATTATATTGTTTAATGTGATATGTATATTATGATTTTCTTATCTCTAAAACATTGTTTGTAATTTTATTAATAAAAACAAAATCAAATTTTAACAAATTAAATTTTATTATTTTCAACATTTTATTATTGTTATCCAAGGTTGACTTTCTTATATTACACTTACACATCTACCCTACTCACAAAAATACTAATTTTGAATTTTTTATTTTTTATGAAAATTGAATTATATACTGCACGTTAAGATTGTTGTCTTTGGATTATTTGCTTATAAAAATATTTGTTCTTCTCACTTTATTTTGACAATTAAAATTTATATGATTTATTGGCTATTTTTTCAATTGAATTTAATTGCAATTTTTTTACAGGTCCAGAAAAAGCAAAAGTCTTCTCATAATATCTCTCATTCACGGAAATGAACTCAACACATTTTCTCGCACAAGACTTACCATAATATCTCTCTCATTCAGAGAATTGAAAACGTATTTTCCAACACTTAATTAACTCTTTTAGCTTACCAATCAGTTTTCTTAAGATTTGTGTGTTCTAAGGGTTTGAAAAATGCTTTTAAAAAAATATTAATTGAATGTTTGTTTCATTAAAAATATGTAGGGTAACTTGTAGTGAAACCGTTACAGTGACAAACCTTCATTCATGGCCATCTTATAAGGAACAAAGATTTTCCAATCTTATGAATATTGACAATTACCGAATTGATTGTTCTAGTTTAGAGCCTTGAAAATCTCTTAACAACATTGGTTTTGCCATTTCTTATATTTTGGGAGTCTTTCGCTTTATTATAGCAAAAATATAGATTATGGGTACCTGTTTTCTGCCACTTTTTCAATAGATTATTGATCTTTCATTGAATTACCTATTATGCTGACCTTGCTTATATTGGATATCGTAAAGAGCTTAAAGACATCATTGATATCAATAGAACAAAAAATATATATTTATTTCGAAACGGTCAAGAAATATGAATATTTTGGTACTTTTCATCACTGTCCCTTATATTACTCTACTACGAATTGATGAACATGGTTCAAGTTATCAGAGTTGAGCATGGTTTAGGTTAAAAGAGTTTTTGTCTCGGTTGATATGTCATTTTTCCTCTTCTTTGATAGACAAGTCATTTTGATATGTTAGATATTTCTTATCTCCAAACATATGGGTTTTTAGCAGGAGGAATGGATTTCGGTTATGGCATCCACAAGAAATTGGTACGTATCTCAATAAGTGTAGCCTATATTTTTCATTTCCAATTACAATGTTTTATTTTCCATGTAGCAAGTGATAACATTATTCTTAGAAAATATAGCAAAATTATTATTTTTATTAACAGAAAACAAAACCTTATTTCTTACTTGTTCTTTGTATCACTAATATGTGATGGTTAGGATAGGGCATTATTGATATTTCTATGTTGGGTTGAGAGGTGTTCTACACACCAATATAGGAGAGTTATGTGTAATTTATGTAATGTAATGAAACTAAGTTTGCTTACATTTTTACATATCACATTAAAACATATAACATGTAAATAATAGTTATAAATTACGATCAATTTTACCATATAAATTAAAATAATTATTGGGTAAACATATTTAAATTTATTTAACAATGGCATACAAATTTAATACTTACAATATAACAAGACTCTTAATCATGAATATTCACCCCCATTTTAACATGGTATTATTAACTTCTACATAAACTTTGTTACAATACCATGGGCCAGTACCATGGATTATTAATACCACATGCTGAAAAACCATAAATAACATTTTATAAAATTAAAACTTAATACTTACATTAAACATGCAATATAACAAGATTCCTAACCATGAGTATTTACGCCCATTTTACCATGGATATTAGTAATTTTTTTGATACATTTTTTTGCAATACCATGGGCTAATACCAGGGCTAATCAATAGAACTTGCCTAAAATCATAACTCATTTCAAAATCAAAATATTTTATAAATATTGTATTTAAATTTTATTTTATAACATTTTAAAATTAAATCTAAAAGAAAAATGGTAAAAAGGTATGGGGAACATGTTCTAGTGGTGTAAATGCTTGTAAAGATTTACTTGTTGCCTCAATTAAAAAATAATAAAGGTTAAAAGTAATTGCAAAGTCACTTCTAACCCAATATGTAGAGATCATGTAATCTCATATAAACATTTTGAATCGGTCAAAAGAAAAAAAAAAAACAAAAATAATAATGATAATTATCAATAAAACATTTTGATGTGGTCAAGTTACATAAAACTAAAACCAAATATATATATATATATATATATATATATATATATAGAAATAATAATTATATTTATAATGTAATTTGAATTAATTATAACCTGTCTACATCCACCTTAACTTCGGATCTATCAAGGGCATAGAGGAATCAAATCTCTTGAGATGCAAACATTTTAAGAGTGAAAACAGATTTGATCCTTCTTGGCACTTGGTAGATAAGGAGTTAAGATGGATCTAGGTTGGTATGATATATATGTAGTTGACCATGAAGGATCAAACCTCTTAACATGAAAACATCTCTTAGAGTGAAAAAAGATTCGATCCCTCTCGGGCTTGGTAGATACAGAGTTTGATTGTAGATACAGAGAATTTGATTGTAGATACAGAGTTTGGTTGTACGCTGGTATAATATATATTTAGGTGACAATGAAAATCTCTATTTATAATTGACATGGAATTCTCCACATTACATTTAAATATTTCTATTATTAATATTTTCTAAATATTACATATCAAATCCATATTAAGCATTGAAATAATTAAAAATATCCTTCATACATTGAATTAGAAAGTAATTATTAATGGAATAAGAATTCTCTCAATCTTTCTCTCTCTATATATATGTTTCATGTTAAAATCTTGTATTCAAATATTTTGTTTATAACTTATGTTAAACTTTTCTTTGTTATTGATATCTTTAAAAGCTTATATATAAATTCTACATTAGAAATAAATTAAATTACACATCTCCTTAGTTATTAAAAGTGAAAATATAACAAACTTTTTAATTTAAATTATTTTGTTTTTCTCTATATAAACCAGATATAAATTTGTCTTATTTAATAAGAACGTCTCGATATTTTATGAAATATATTTTGTTATTAATATATTATATGTTTTGTTTTAAATATCACATGTAAACTAAACGTAGAATGAATTACACGAATGAATTACACATCATCTCCAAATTGTAAATTACATTTATTCATCCTAATAAAAAGTAAATTTTCTTTTTACTCCTATCCATATTCAGTAGTGAAGAAATTACATTTCTTCTTCATACTAAAAGGTAAGTTAAATGTAGAATGAATTACACGTGAATGAATTACACATCATCTCCAAATTATAGATTACATTTACTCCTCGGAATAAAAAGTAAATTATTTTTTTTACTCATATCCATATTAAGTAGTGAAGAAATTATATTTCTTCTTCATACTAAAAGGTGAGTTTTTTTCCTCCCTGTTACATTATATCGCTATAAAAAGTTTTGTAAAATTAACGTGCAACTTGAAGTATTTTAATTATGGACCAGATTAATTTCTTTTACTATTACTATTTTTAATCTGTTAACTTAAATTATTATTTTAGTATTTTTAAATATTACATGACAACATATAAAGTTATGTAAAATTAATGTGCAACTTGGAGTATTTCAGTTATGGCCCACATTAATTTCTTTTATTATTACTATTTTTAATTTGTTAATTTAAATTATTATTTTAATATTTTTAAATATTATGTGACAACATTTCTCCCATACTAAGGTGTAGAGCATCTCTCGGTGCAATTAATAATAAAACAAGCCTAGATCCACATTAACTTTCGATCTACCAAGGATTGAGATGGATCAAATCTCTTGATATGTAAACTTTTGAGATGTCCCCAGCAATTATAAATATTCAATTACTGCAATTAAACAAGTTGGACATTTTTTTTTTTTGCTAAGCTTGGTAGGACCTTCTTTTTCTATTCATAAAACACAAGTTTACACCACATATATGACATAGGTGGGCTCAACTTGCCCACTGGGAAACCAAGTCTGTTGGCCACCTATGCTCATTATAATCCATCCAAAAACAATATAGTATTAGTCAATCTAACCTTTGGATTTGGTCAAGGCGAATGTCTTGCTTACGCAGCTGAAATTGGATTGTTTGCAAGTATTTTCTGTAATTGGGCATGTTGTGGAGGGTCATAGCCATCCCCACTGACATTTGCTCCATTTCCTTCCCCATAAGGCTCTTCATGAGCTAGTACATATAGAGCATCTATTTAAATTGGGTGATTCTGCCCCTGGTATTGCCAAGATCCGGGATTATAGCCCGCCAATTCTCCATCTCCTCTTTGAACTCATCCTCTTGTTTTGTCTTCTCCTCTCATTCGTCCAGAATATTACAGATTCCTACATCCGTTCCTTCCCTGTATGCTATCGTTTCTTCACTAATGAGGTGTTCTATAGGCTTCCTCCCACGCCTAGGTTCCAAAGTGCTCGTGTCTGTGGCTCAAGTCGACTCCCTCCCCCTTCTGCCATGTCCTCTTCCACGTGCAAGTTGGGCCATCTCTTCTCTATTCTGTCCCTGTTCACACACAACATGAATTAGCTGACACGAAGTGGTCTCATTCCTCTCCAGATTGATGCGGGTTCCCCTCCCCTCGTTCTTCCCATCGCAATAGCCTCTGCCTAGGTGCCCCTCTGCCCCAAGATGCAGTGCCTCTCCTCTGCCTGGTGTAGCTACGCCACTCTTCTGCCACTCACTTTTCTTTCTCACCTTCCTTGCGATAACCTCACCACACGCATGGTTTTGCCAATTCTCTCGCCTACTCACAGGGGTGGTGTCACGGTGCTAGACCTAGTTTATGCTCATGGCTCTCACAGCTAGCCCATCAAGCTGGGTTACAGTCACTCCTAATCGCATTGCCTTCCATAGTCCCTCTGCCTAGTGCTGATGCCTTACACCTCTGTTCAGAAGAGATGCCTCACTTCTCTGCTCCACCCTTGGCCAACGCTCATGCTTAGCCTCAGTCTCCCCACCCTCATTCGTATACCAACTATCTCACTCACTCACAGGTGGGTTCTCTAGATCCCATCCTCGGTTTCCTCTCATGGCTCTCGCCTCTAGCCCAAACGTGATCACCATCCCTCCTAGCTTACGCTGGTCTCCCCGACCATCCCCAAAATTTCCCTCCCCTGTCATCTCCCGCACCCCCCAGACATGAATTAACATAGTTACCATAGTAATACGCTTGAAAGGCCAAGATACATATCCGGAAATGCTTCGCTGAGACCGTTGCTGGTAGCTCCATAGATTTGCACCCTCTCTCCTCCGTCCTCCCGTAATCTCAACTATACTCCTCTTTCTGTTCTGGATTCTTTCATAATCCAATTCAACCTTGCTCTGTCGCATCACCCATCCTGCCTTAGCTGCATCACCTCCTTCTCCATCCTGGCCATGCCTGCAACTTCTCCCATCACCATAAGTGTGTGGGGGGTGATGGGTGGTACCCTTCCCTTAAACTTCATGTTGGCTTGATGGACCCTGACACAGGTTCAGCGTTAGGCAGCCAAGGAAATGCCTACACTACTGGCCCTTTCGGCATCAGTCCGCGGAGCACGGAGCGCGAACCGAAGTCTCACTCGAAGCAGTATGGGGGGGATGCAGGAACCAAGTTTCCACACCTTGACATGGTTGTGATGTCGATTTTCTACCTTAATCCATGCCTTTGCGCAAATCGATAAGCCTTTAGGGCTTATCAATGTATTTCCTCTTTCGTCTTTCAGAACCTCCATGAAGGTATCCAATTGTCCTTCGCACAACCCCAAACAATGATTCAAGAACTTATGCGCCTCTGTAACTATGTTACTATGGCTTTCCCTAATTATCTTAGTGGTTAGCCAACTTTATCATACAATTAAGATTACCCTCATGAAAAGATATATTATTACTTGCATTCAAATAATAGATAGAAACAGATACATTCGCGCATCAATTTAACATTATAATGTAAACCCACAAATTAACATATCATAATCGGATGCAATAATCATAGACAGAAAACACATTGATTCTAGGATACTTCTCTTTATTTATGATTCAAGTTCCTAGTACAGACTCTGTCCACCCTGTGCACACAGCTTCAGGGGTCCATGCACGCAGCTGCATACTTCCACCCTATGCCTCTGCGCACTCAGCTGCAGAGCCTCTTCCTATGCTAAGACTCTTCACTCTTATCTCAACCAAACTTACAAATGACTCATGACTTCTAACATACTTACTGCCATGTCTACTTAGATCTTCTAAGAGTTACCTTTTTATACAATCCCATGGTCTGCAGACCATGGGTAGATCTCCAAAACCGACACAACTTATCTAGACTAAGGGCGCAAAACCCTTTTAATTTTAGACACCTTCACGCTCTGCAACCACAAAATGTAGATACTTTACATTCCTTTACACAAAATTCAGGCCTTCTGCCCCAAAACTTGGGTTTGTAGCCACAAAATTGACCCCTAGGGGACCTTTTCCCAACACATCATAATTACCATGTCTGACCAGTTTCCTCTCCTGCCTCGAGCATGCACCCCGATCAAGGGTATTGTTGTTTGGATTCTCAGCTTCTAGGACGTTTCAGGAATCTTACTGAAGGATGTCCTTGGGGGCTTTAAGTCTATCATTGCTGGGCTAAATTGGCCATAATTTTTCCATTGGGACATGTTTCTGGTTGCAGCCCCAATTGGCCGAGAAATCTCCTGCTTTGTTCCCTTCCCTTCTTACATGTCTAATTATTAGATAATTGAACTTGTGTATGAGCTCCCCTATCTCCTAGATAAGGCAAGATGTCCTCCAAATTTGGCTCAATTTGTCCCATGACGTGCTATTGTTAAGTTTCCTCACGGTTTTATGACCAATTTGGAGTCTCCTTCCATCTCCACATTTCTATATCCCATTCTTAAAGCTATTCGAAGTCCCTATCCAGCTGCTACGAATTCTTCTTCATTGTTACTTGTGATTCCACATGAGTCTGCATATATGAGCTACGTGTTTTCTTGGTTATCTCTAAATATGCCACCTAATCCTACTACTCTCAAGTTCCCTTTTGAGGCCCCATCAAAATTCATCTTGATGAATCCTTCTCCTGGTAAAGTGAAATGCATCAGGGAATCGATATTCATCCTTCTCACTTTCGAGGCATTAGGGGCTATCATTTGCTTGGTTAGGTTAATATGGTGAAGTATTCTTTCTTCATGAGGAGGAACTTGCCAATATTTTGGACTCCATTTTTCTACTAGAATCATTTCCCTAATGGTTTTTACTAATCCTTCCCACACCTTATCTTGTGTTGAGGATTTGTTTTTGAAAATTCTGTGATTCTATTCTTTCGATATGGCTTAGAGGTTGAACCCCATGGCTAGTACCCATGGTCGATTCATGACAGGGCTTGAGAAGATGTTGTTGCACCATATCAAGATTGTTTACTTTATACTTTGACAGTTCCTATCCATCCTTCCAAAGACTCCTTGTATTTTGCCCCACTTCTGGTTCGCAAATGGGAAGGAGTTCATCATGTGCTCTATGTCCTCTCTGTCTTGCTGTCACATCTAGCAGAAGGACGTGCCTTGCATTCCTTTCTTCTGTAACAGGTCCCAGGTAAGGATTCTCCCTTTACAAACTAGCTAGAGGAAATATACTATCTTAGGCCACCATCCTCCCTTCTAAAATTTTTTCCAGAGCAGTGCTTGGCCATCTTGTTCTTGTTCTGCATTTAGCTCAAAAACTTCTTTGATGGTGAATTTTCCTTTTGTTGAGTGTCCCCATATTAGGATATCTAGGCCCGTTCTAATAGTTATTTGTCTTGTTCTCATTTCTTTGTCAAACTTTGTCCCTTGCTCTATCTCTATACCCAGACCCCATTCTTCTATCTTTTTCCATTTTCTCCAAATTCTTGTCCCTTGCCCTTCAGTACAGAACTTTTCTACATATTGAATGTTTCTGTCATTGGTGAACTGATAAATATCTCGGAGGTCTTGCCTATGTATTAGTCTTTCTCTTTGTTGCCATGAATCCTACCAAAATCTAGCTGTTATTCCATTCTGAATTTCCCAGAAAGCATGTTGCAAAATTAGATCATAGTTTTGTCTTGCTAAGTTCCATATGGTTGAGCCCTTGGGTGGATCTCTGTACCAAAGGATTTCCTCTGTTATCTTCGGAATATTATACTTTCTTGTCCAAATTTGTTTCCATATATCCCCTCCTCCCCCTAGCCATCTCCACTAGAGTTTTTCTCCCATTACTTGATTTAAGGTATAGGGCTCCCGTAGGCTGAGCCCTCCTTCCACCTTTTCTTTTTCAATCTTTGTCAGGACATAACAACCCATTTTTCTTCTATTGTGCCCCTCCCCATAGAAAATTTTTAAATATATCCACCATTTTGGTACACGCCCCCTTTAGGGCATCCATACCTGACAACTGGTAGATAGGGATTGATTGTAGTACTGCTTTTAGGAGGATTGTTCTGCTTGCTAGATTGAGGGATCGGAAGGCTCGGTTTCCCAACCTTCCCAGAATCTTTTGGATATTCTTTTGCCATCCTACCAATTTTAGGGGGATTTCCGATAAGGGCATTCCCATGTACTTCGTGGGAATGTTACATGTGCTAAATCCCATAATCTTGGCCAAATGGGATTTTACATTACCTTGGGTATTGAAGAAGAAGGTACAATATTTTTCGTTGTTGATTTGGGTTGCAGATGCCTGCATAAAGGTGTTTAGGATTTCTTTCATTCTTCGGGCTTCTCTAAGATAAACTTGGCAGAAGAGCATGATATCATCCACAAATTGTTGATATGTTATTGCAAGGTCATTCCCCTAAATCCTTAAGCCTTTGATTCTGGATTCCTGGGCTTCCGTCTTGATGTATCCGCCCAATCCCTCAGTAGCAGTAATAATCAAGAAAGGAAATCAGGGACCCCTTGTCTCAGACCCCAAGTGGGGTTGAATGTTTTGATAGGGGTCCCGTTTAGAAGGATAGAAAAAACAGGGGTGGATATCATAGCACTTATCCAATTAATCCATATAGGGTTAAAACCATAAGCCTTCAGGATACTCCTTAGGTACTCCCAGCTCAACCAATCATAAGCCTTTGAGAGATCCAGCTTCACTAACATGTTTGTAGCCTTCTTGACCTTGAGGGAATGGACCACTTCTTGGGAGGTGACCAGTCCATCTAGGATTTGCCTCCCTTCAACAACGATTGTTTGTTCTGGGGAGATAATGTTAGGGAGAAGAGGCTTTAGCCATTTGACAATCAGAGTGGCTATAATTTTATAGATGACATTGCATAAGGAAATGGGTTTGAATCCCTGTGGGTCTTCTGAATTTGAAGTTTTAGGAATGAGAGTAATAAAAGTGGAGTTAAGTCCAGGGCATACCTTTTGATTTCGTCTTGATTCCTCCACAACCTCCAGGATGTCTTTTCCCATGAATAGCC
This sequence comes from Pinus tabuliformis, assembly GCA_031772625.1. NCBI lineage: Eukaryota > Viridiplantae > Streptophyta > Pinopsida > Pinales > Pinaceae > Pinus > Pinus tabuliformis. The sequence continues at coordinate 948,639,604 of CM062810.1, forward strand.
AAGTGGCTTGGAAAAATTCAATTGTGAACCCGTCCGAGCCTGGGGCCTTATTCTTTTTCATTCCTTTAACAATTTCTTACACTTCCTCGAGCATTGTTGCTCTCATCAAGGCTAGGTTCTACTCTTGAGTGACCTTTTGGGGAATGTGCTGGGATATTCTTTGCGTTGCTTCCATTCTATCTTCTTGTGGTTCTGTTAGGGGATCTTTGAAGTGGTTTACGAGGATTCCCTCCATCTCCTCATGTTGCGTACTATGGTTCCCCTCATCATCTTTGAGTGAGAATATTATTTTGCTTTGACAATGTTGGATTGTGGCCTTGTGGAAGAACCAAGTGTTCTTCTCCCCTTCTCTTAACCAATTCACTCTCAACTTCTGTTTCCACAGAATATCCTCTTTCTTGCAAATTTTCTCCAACTCGCTGATGATTTTTCCCTCTTCTGCTGCTATCTCCCTTCCTATATTATTTTTTGTTGCACTTCCATTATCTTTTGATTTAATTGTTGTTGATCCTTCATAATTTTTCTGAAGTCTTCTTTGTTCCAATTCCTTATTTTACTTTTTATTTCTTAGAGTTTTAATTGGAACGTATACATAGAGTTCCTCCCCTGTTGTTCGCTCTACGTCCACCATAGCTTTATTCTTTTTATGATGCCAGGGTCTCTGAGCCAAAATGATTCAAACCTAAATGGACTATTTTTTGGGCTGGCTTTCAAATCCACTTCTAGCTAGATCAGACAGTGGTCTAAGCCCATTATGGGAAGAATTGATTCTTCAACAAATATATCTCTTCTCATTACTTGTTCCAAGATCAGGAACCTATCTAATCTGGATGCCATTTTGTTATTCCCTCCTCTTTTATTGTTCAAGGTGTGCACCCCGTTTATAGTTTGGATGTCGACGAGTCTTCGATCAGCTATAGTGTCTCCAAAGAGTTCCAATCCATGTTTGTTCTCCTCATGCCACCTCTATTTTCCGTGAGTGAGGTGATCATGTTAAAATCCCCTCCCACCATCCATAAGTCCTCTGGGTACAACCCTCTCGTTTTTTCTAGGTTCTGTAGAAAAGCCATCCTTTCTCCTTGTATATGGGGACTATATACTCCTGTGAGTAACACCCAGTCATTAGATCCAATGACCCTGAATCTCCCAGAGAGGATTCACAGAATGCTAACCCAGTCTTCGAACCATATTTCTCCTGGGTTCCAAATAATGGCCAATCCTCCCGCACTGCCATTTACATCCTGTCCAATGACTTGGTATTGGGGTTTTATGGTTTTCCATAATCTCTTTCACCTTTTTTCGTTGATTTTCCATTTCATGTAGGATCATAATACTAGGTTGATCCTTTTTCAATCTCTCTTTTAGGTATCTCTGTTTGCCTCTTCTATTGAGGCCTCCTATATTCCAAGTTGTAATAATCATTTCAACAATTTCGGGAGTTGTTGGAATACCTCTAATAATGGTACCACTCTCCCCGAGTTTACTAATAGTTCCCCCACCATCTATATGGGCTCATTCATAGCTCTTATTCCCCTTTTATTTCCCCCCTTTCATAGTCCACCTGGATCTTTCCCTTGTCCGCCTTGGGATCCTAAGTGTTATGGTTGGACTATTATAGTCGATCCCTGTTTTATTTTGTATTGATGAAAGGTTTCTTTATAGAGTTAATTTTGGTCATTTGGGATAATGTGTCCGTTCAGGTGTCTCCACTCCTACAGTAGTCATTTCATCACTTGCTCCTCCACACTAAAGTCTTCTTTCTGGGAGTTGATTTCCATTGGATTTCGCTCCACCATTTGCATGTTATTATCCTCTCTTGATTTTTCATTTAATTCTTGTCTCTTTGCTTTACTACCCTCATTTTCTTTCTACTAGGTATCTATCATTTCCTTAGTGGCTTCCCTGCCCATCTCTCCCATCTCATCCACTTGAAGGGTTGAAAATATATTGAGGTTACGTTGCTCTACCTCGTTTTTGTGCACCTTTTGTGTCCCTAGTGGTTTCTGATTTCTTCTCCTTCTATGCACTTCCTGGAAACTGTCTCCATCTTATTTTCCCATCACCTCTGCTATATTGTTTCCTTGCATCTAGTTTTGTGTGTTGTTTAGCAGGAAATCTCGGTACAGGTGCCCGTATTCATGACATCTCCTACATCTGAAGGGGATATGCTCGTAATCCAGGGTTCTCTACCAAACCTCATCATGATATTCAAGTTATATGCAGTCTGGTAATGGCTCTATGATATTCATGTAAACATAGATTCTTGCATAGGAAGTATACCTACCTTTTCTTGTTGTGTCTATCACTTTGACAAAAGTGCCGATGGAGTTGTGTATTCCTTCTAGTATTTCTGGGTCCAAGAACTCCATTGGGAGGCCGAAGAGTCAAACCTAGATGGGTACCGCCAACATATTCTCATGATCCGGGTTATAACACTCCTCCCAGTGTCGCATGAACAAGGTTGCATTTTTGAAGAAATATGGTCCATCTTCAAAGATCCTCTCCTTGTCTTCTACGTTAGAAAAAATTACCGAGAAGAACCCTTTCACCCCCAACTTGAGGTCGATATGCCCCTTTGGCTGCCATCGTTGCTAAATCCATTTTATCAGTTCCTTCTCAATTGTCCATGCCCCTATAAACTTGAAAATAAGGGCATGGTCCTTCATATATCCTTTGTACTCCTCCAGCTTGTTATTAGGTATTACAAATCTTGGTTTTTTTGTTGCTCTGGGCAAGCATTTTCCTCCCAGCCTAGCCTGACATTTCGCTCCCAGTATAGGTAGACCCTTCCCACGATTCCCGTTTCCACTGAATGATCCTTGGAGGCTCGTCTCACCCGCGGTGATACTTTGGTAGGAGGGGATCTCTCCCCCCCTACCATCCCACTCATTCCCCTGTCAATCTGTTCCTTTGTCATTTTCCCTCTTCCCTTTTGTTGTCTGTGGAGGTGTAGAACTGTCAGGCGATACCCACGAGCCCAAGCCCCAACCGTTCCTTCTTCTAGGGTTTGCAAGTCTGACAGGTGTTTCTCGTGAGTGAAAACCCTACCCACTCTCCATCCTCATGCTCTCTTTACTCTTCTCATGAATAATATCTAAACAAATTGGATATTACTATTTGAGTTTAAATATTTATTATTTTGATTAATTGTGCATGAAGAAAATGTTTTGATGACAAACTTGTAACTCTCACATGTCAGGTAGTTAGGGTATTCAGTTACCTATCGCTAACTACTTCCTAATAGATTTATTCTCAAGGAAGATCAAGAGCGTAGGTGTACCTGAGACAAAATAAGAGAAAGAAGTAATACGAAAAGGCTAACATCAGACGAAGTCAGATAGAGTTTAAGCTTAGTTTAATCTATGGTTGGTTAAGGCTATATAGCTATGACAAGGAGTGTTATTCTTACTGCATGTGAGAAATAGCTTGGGGAAGACTCAGGCTTAGAAGTGAGCCTCAAGGCTAGGAGTAAAATTCAGCAACATCTAGTTGTTTGATCCAAATAGTCGATGGTGATTAATTTCCGAAGTCAAATAAGAATTTATCACTTCTTAAAGATTAATTGTATTCTTGAAAGAGAGTATGTATGCTATTGATTAAAAGTATTCTTGAAATAGAATATGTATGTTGGTTAATAAATGTATCCTTGAAACAAAAGTATTTATGATGTTGAATTAATTGAAATCTTGGAAATGAAATGGGTATGCTGTTAAAAAGGCATATTGAACAAGTTTAGTAAAGCCCAAATGCTTACCAAAAGGAATTCATAATCTGGAAGACCTAAAGAATAACTTGTATGTTCTGTTAATTAGAGAAAATAGAGTTATCGGGAGGAATTCTTCTTCTAGGGTTATAATTGGAAAACCCTCAAGAAAGCAGGGAAATCAAAATAAACAGAAATTGTTCCCAGTCTGTCTAGGGACTCTGTAACCCGAGGAATTACAAATCTAGAAAAATATTGTATAACAGAACTAGCAAAAACTATTATTGAACGAATAAATAGGTTACTCTATGCTTGGCCCTTTGCTGCTAGGAAGAATCAAACAATGGAAGATACACTGAATTTGGAGGCCAATCATGTCCGTTAAAATATTAGAACTAGAAAGGAATTAAGAATGCAATAAGAATGTAATTGTTTCATAAGAAAAACAAGTGATAACTAAAATTTAGGAAAAACCAAACCCATAAGTACTAAACCCCAACAAGAAAATTATCGTTGTGAAGCAATATTATCAAGCTTAGGGGCAAGGGTCGAGTTTTCCTTGTGACGAATAAACTAATATGATTGTAACATGCATCAAAAAAATTGAAGCGGAAAAGTCGAATTTCACATTTGAAGAAGAAGTTAGGAGGAAGAAAACTATAAATATGAACATTATATTCCTGTAACGAACATGCATGTATTTGTAAAACTGGAACTCTACAAAAGCACCAAACTTCTGAGGAGAAACCCAGATAGATATCAATCAATCCTGGCATAAAATCTTAAGACATAGTTCTTAAATTATGAAGGAAGATAAATTTTTAAATGCAGAGTTCTTAAAATGAGAAGGAATATTCCATATATAAACATTCATAACCTTAAAATGATAATATAGCATTTTGGTACTGTTGTATCAAAAAAAAAAAATAGAAATTCCAGTTTAATCGCACACCCAGAATTTGAAACGACAGGCATGGAAGCCCCTTTCTGCCTCGAGGAAACTATTATAGTAAAAAGGGGGAAAATGACAATCAGAAGTACTCTTAAACCCATGTAGCACAATATAGCGAGATGGCCAAAGACGCATAAACCAAGAGTTTCAAAAATACAATTTCCACATTAACTGTAGGTTGGAAGAAGAACAGGTCTGCGACCCTAGAATTGGATTCTAAAAGGAAGCCTCGCTCTCGAACAACCATATTCGAGTAGAAAGAATCCTCCAGCAAAACCTAGAAAAACACAACAAAAAATTAGCAAAATTTGAGAAAACAAAACTGTAGATTTATAATATTGAAGGTTAAAAATATGAAACCCTATACCTGGTTAGGGTTATGACCGCAAGGCTGCTCCTTCAATGTAGAACCTATAAAACACCGCTCTGTGAGCCTGGAAAATTAAAAGAAAACATAATCATGGCAGAGATAAATTGTGTAATGGAATAGCTAACGAATTGCAAAGCAATGAGGTTGGACCTGTGAATAATCTAGAGATGTGGGTCGGAGTTGGAAGTCTCTTCCAGAGGTAATGCAAATGCCGAAAAACATCTCTCAAGCAAACCAAAAAGGTAAGTATCCCATCACCATTGGATCATGCATCGTATAAGAGGATCGTCAATGAGGAGATACTCCCGAGGTTGAGTCAAAAACTATAAGGGAAAATGAAGAGTCCAGAACCCTGCTCCCACCAAGTCACAGGTAGCTAGGTCCACTATATTAAGACTTAAATTAATAGCCTTGTACTTGGATAAGGAAGTATCACACTAATGTATAGTGGAACTTATATACCAATGTATTTTGATATATATATATATATATATATATATATATATATATATATATATATATATATATATATATATATATATATATATATATATATATATATATATATATATATATATATATATATATATATATATTTGTTGTAAAATCATTCAATACAATTGTGACAGGTGTATCATTGACGTTAAATGTAATGGGTATATATTTGCCTAAGTGTCAATTTCTACATTCATAAAAAGAAAATTACTATTCACATTATCAATGTTAGTATTTTGTTTAGAGATGTGTCAAGTGGTATCAGAGCGCTCAGGTTACAAAGATGAGACCTCTGGAAAATAAATGAATAATTAAACCACAAAGATCCGTGACAGGAACAATACCAACATCGTTTCAAGAAGCCAATCCTAAGGTATGGCTGGGGAAGAGTCGGACAATACCAACACTGCAATCTTCGAAACTATGCAAAAATTGAAGGATGAGATGGCCCAATTAAGGGAAGATAATGAAAGGCTGATGCAGGAGCATGAAAATATTATGAAGACTCTGTCTAATAGATAGAATTAGCGACAACCAATTCCCAGTCCAGAGCATGGGAACATGATGGTGAACAAGAATTTAGAACCGAGAATTTAGAAACAGAAGATGGTGAAGAAAATTAGGAGGAAGAATCTGATAATGTATTAGAAAGAAAGAAACGTAGAAAAGACAGAAAATAGAATTGCAAGGAGAATTTCACAAAATAAAACCTCCCCTCTTTGATGGTGAACAAGAAGAGGCAGCTGAAGCCTGGCTTCTTAATATGAATAAATACTTTCAGTTGTATGAATATGACCATAATTTAATGATCCACTTGTCCATCTTTCAGCTACAAGGAAAAGCCACCCTATGGTGGGAGGAAGTTAAAACTGTGTGTGGAGTAAATGCACAGAGCATAACTTGGGAAATTTTTCAAAATTATTTTAAGGAGAAATATTTAACTCAAAGATTTTATGCCGAAAATGAAAAAGAGTTTCATGATATTCGATTGGGTCAGTTGTCTATGGATGAGTTCATAGCAATATTTACGTCCTCGCTTCGGTATTTTCCTTACATACGAGAAGAAAAAGTGAAGGTGCATCTATTTATCAGCAGTTTGTTGTTGTTCATGAAAGAATGTCTCAAGTTCGATAACCCAAAGACCATTGGCAAAGTTATACAAAAGGATCGATTATGCTATCAACAAAACATGCAAAAGGGGGATGTGGGAAAGAGATGGGCTAACAAAAAGGGGATTAATTTTACCTCTAACAAGAAGGGAAATAAGGCCATAGTCAACAAGGGACCTGATAAAGGGAAAGGAAACAAAAATATGAATAGAAATTAGCCCAGATTTAAACTTTCAAATGAGTCCAAGACTAATGAGCAGTCGGGCAGAACTGAAGTGGAAGTAGCAGCTATACCTCCAGTACATTGTTAGGGATGTGGAGGACCACATTACATTAAGAAATGTCAATACTGTAAGGGAACCAATCAGGTTGCACAGATTCAAGAAGAATCAACTGTGGGAGAAGTGGCAAGAAGTATTCCTAAAGTCAATGCTGCCCTGGATGACCATTAGGCGGAATACCAACCAACCATGATAGAATTTGAAGGTAAAATATTCGACCAAACTATATCTATTTTAGTTGATCCAGGAGCTACTTTGAGTGATATTAGCCCCAAGATAGTAGAACAATGTTTTGTGCAAGATGTTAAGTTTAAGAATCCTTGGTTAGTACAACTAGCCATGGGGGCAAAGAGAGGGGCATTGTCCAAGTTCAACGGTTGCCCCTTAATGTTAGCAGGTCAATCTCTTATGGCAGACTTGAAAGTGTTTCCCCTAGGATCATATGATATCCTAATAGGCATGGATTGGTTGGGAAAACATTGGTTCCTCATTAACTGTAAAACAAAAACTATTAACTATATGGATGAAGAAGGAAAGAGGCAGGAAATTCAGGGCATACTAAGACCCCTAAAATTATGACCAGTAAGAGCCTCTCAATTAGAAAAATGTATTAGAAAAGGATGTCAAAATTATGCGATACAAGTAGGATATGCTAATTCAAAGGAAAAGTTTGTTTCTTTAGAAAATATACATGTGGTACAGAATTTTTCGAGCATGTTTCCTGAAGAAATTTTGGGAATTCCTCCATAGAAGAGATATAAATTTCACCATTGAGTTGATTCTGGGAGCTGCCCTGGTATCCAAAGCTCCTTATCACATGAGTATACCAGACTTAAAATAAATAAAGATGTAGCTACAAGAACTTCTTGATAAAATGTATATCCGCCCAAGCGTATCAACTTGGGGAGCTCCGGTGCTTTTCGTTAAGGAGAAGGATGGAACCTTGCAAATTTGTATGGATTACTGCCATTTAAATAAACTAACCATCAAGAATAAATACCCTTTACCTCGTATAGATGAGTTGCTTGATCATGTGAGTGCTGCAAATGTGTTTTCAAATATCGACTTTCATTTAGGTTACCATAAAATCAGAATCCAGGAAGAAGATATAGCAAAAACAACCTTTAAAAGTCGTTATGGGCATTACGAGTTCGTTGTGTTTCCATTCAGGCTAACTAACACTCCCGCGACCTTCATGCTCCTCATGAACAGTATATTCCATCAGTATCTGGATAAATTTGTGTTAATTTTTATCAATGACATACTAATTTACTGTCGAAATATAGAAGAACATAAATAACATCTTCGTATTGTTTTGCAAGTTTTAAGAGAACATCAACTATACACCAAGTACAACAAATGTGATTTCTTTAAAGAACAAATCCAGTATCTAGGACATGTCATTCCGAAGGATGGAATTGATGTGAACCCAGAGAAAATAAAAACTATAATGGAGTGGTTGGTACCAAAAGATGTGGTTGATATAAGATCACTAATGGTTCTAGCCGGATACTATAGGCAATTTATCGAAGGATTTTCCAGGGTGGCATATCCCATTACCTCTCTACAAAAGAAATGAAAAATTTTAATTGGACCATGGATTGTCAAAAGAGTTTTGATCATCTTAAACATTTACTCAGCACCGCACCTATTTTGAGCATTGCATATCCAAATAAAGATTATGTGGTTTGTACAGATGCCAACAAGGAAGGTGTAGGTGGTGTACCAACCAACCATGATAGAATTTGAAGGTAAAATATTTGACCAAACTATATCTATTTTAATTGATCCAAGAGCTACTTTGAGTGATATTAGTCTGAGGATAGTAGAACAATGTTGTTTCCAAGCTGTTAAGTTCAAGAATCCTTGGTTAGTATAGCTAGCCACGGGGGCAAAGAGAGGGGCGTTGGCCAAGTTCAACAGTTACCCCTTAATGTTAGCAGGTCAGTCTCTTATGGTAGACTTGAAAGTGTTTCCCCTAGGATTGTATGATATCATAATAAGCATGGATTGGTTGAAAAAACATTGGTCCCTGATTAATTGTAAAACCAAAACTATTAACTATATGGATGAAGAAGGAAAGAGGTAGGAAATTCAGGGCATACTAAGACCCCTAAAATTATGACCAGTAACAACCCCTCAATTAGAAAAATGTATTAGAAAAGGATGTCAAATTTATGTGATACAGGAGGATATGCTAATTCAAAGGAAAAGTTTGTTTCTTTAGAAAATATACATGTGGTACAGAATTTTTCGGACGTGCTTCTTGAAGAAATTTTGGGACTTCCTCCATAGAGAGATATAGATTTCACCATTGAGTTGATTCTAGGAGCTACCCTGGTATCCCGAGCTCCTTATCACATGAGTATACTAGAGTTAACATAAATAAATATGTAGTTACAAGAACTTCTTGATAAAACGTATATCTGTCCAAGCGTATCACCTTGGGGAGCTCTGGTGCTTTTCGTTAAGAAGAAGGATGGAACCTTGTGAATTTGCATGGATTACTGCCATTTAAATAAACTGACCATCAAGAATAAATACCCTTTACCCCATATAGATGAGTTGCTTGATCAGGTGAGGGGTGCAAATGTGTTTTCAAATATCGACTTTCATTCAGGTTACCATCAGATAGAATCTAGGAAGAAGATATAGCAAAAACAACCTTTAAAGCCCGTTATGGGCATTACGAGCTCGTTGGGTTTCCCTTCAGGATAACTAACTCTCCCGCAACCTTCATGTTCCTTATGAACAATATATTCCATCAGTATTTGGATAAATTAGTGTTAATTTTTATCAATGACATACTAATTTACTGTCGGAATATAGAAGAACATAAAGAACATCTCTGTATTGTTTTGCAAGTTTTAAGAGAAAATCAACTATACACCAAGTACAACAAATGTGATTTCTTTAAAGAAGAAATCTAGTATCTAGGACATGTCATTACGAAGGATGGAATTGATGTGAACCCAGAGAAAATAAAAACTATAATGGAGTGGTTGGTACCAAAAGATGTGGTTGATATAAGATCATTCATGGTTCTATCTGGATACTATAGGCAATTTGTCGAAGGATTTTCTAGGGTGGCATATCCCATTACCTCTCTACAAAAGAAAGAAAAAACTTTTAAGTGGACCATGGATTGTCAAAAGAGTTTTGATCATCTTAAACATTTACTCAGCACCACACCTATTTTGAGCATTGCATATCCAAATAAAGATTATGTGGTTTTTATAGATGCCAATAAGGAAGGTGTAGGTGGTGTACCAACCAATCATGATAGAATTTGAAGGTAAAATATTTGACCAAACTATATCTATTTTAATTGATCCAGGAGCTACTTTGAGTGATATTAGTCCGAGGATAGTAGAACAATGTTGTTTCCAAGCTGTTAAGTTCAATAATCCTTGGTTAGTACAGCTAGCCATGGTGGAAAAGAGAGGGGTGTTGGCCAAGTTCAGCAGTTGCCCCTTAATGTTAGCAGGTCAGTCTCTTATGGAAGGCTTGAAAGTGTTTCCCCTAGGATTGTATGATATCTTAATAGGCATGGATTGGTTGGAAAAACATTGGTCCCTCATTAATTGTAAAACAAAAAATATTAACTATATGGGTGAAGAAGGAAACAGGTAGGAAATTCAAGGTATGCTAAGACCCCTAAAATTATGACCAGTAATAGCCTCTCAATTAGGAAAATATATCAGAAAAGGATGTCAAATTTATGTGATACAGGTAGGATATTCTAATTCAAAGGGAAAGATTGTTTCATTAGAAAATATACATGTGGTACAGAATTTTCTGGACGTGTTTCCTAAAGAAATTTCGGGACTTCATCCAAAGAGAGATATAGATTTCACCATTGAGTTCATTCTAAGAGATGCCCTGGTATCCTAAGCTCCTTATCGCATGATTATACCAGAGTTAATAGAAATAAAGATGCATGGTGAATTTGATTTTGAAATCAAGCACTTGAAAGGTTACAAGAACTGAGTCGAGGATGCCTTAAGTCAGAAGGTAAACTGTATATATGAGGTCTCTTTCAGTGAAGTCAAAACTACATTTAATGAGCAGATTAAAGAGGCAACCATGCTTGATCTAAAATATAAATTTTTATGGCACCAAGATAAGATTTTAAACAATAATGAACATCTGGGATGTGAGGTAAATCAAGAAGGTATACTGATTTATAAAGCGAGAATGTATGTACCTAACCAAAAAATAATAAAAAAATTAATATTAGATGAATATCACAAAATTTGGTATGCAGGCCACCTCGGATACCAGAAGTTAATTACTACACTCAAAAGGGAATATTTTTGACCTAGTATGAAGAAATTATTAGTTGAGTATTTGGCTCGCTATCTAGAATGTCAACAAGTGAAAGCGGAACACCGTCACCCAGCCGAATTGCTTCACTCGTTGCCTATTCTGGAATGGAAGTGGGAAACCATTTCCATCGATTTTATTACAGGGCTACCTAAGTTAAAAAGAAGACTGACTGAATAATGGTGGTAATAGATAAGTTGAGCAAATTTGCTCACTTCATACTAATACAGTCAACTTACAAGGTTGTACAAATTTCTAACATATTCATCCAAACCATTTTTAGATTAAATGGATTACCGAATATTATATTTTCCCACCGCAATGTAAAATTTACATCAGCTTTCTGAAAGGCCTTATTTGAAGGTTTAGGCATAGGACTACACTTTAGCACTGCTTACCACCCTCAAACGGATGGGAAAATTGAGCGAGTAAATCAGGTAGTATAAGATATGATGCAAACTTATGTAATGCAGCAGCCATCTAAATGCGAGGATTGCATACATTTGGTAGAGTTTGCTTACAACAACGGTTAACATACATCACTACAAATGAGTCTTTTTGAATTATTATATGGAAGAAAGTGCAGGACACCCTCGAGTTCGCACGGGCTAGAGGATAAATTGATATTAGGACCAGACATGTTAAAAGAAATGGAGGATATGGTTAAAAAGGTATAGTTCAATTTAAAGGCCACTAAGGACAGACAAAAGAATTTTTCTCATCGAAAGAGAAGTCTCTGGGAATTTCAAATTGGAGATCATGTTTATGTTCGTGTACGAGCCAAGAAGAGTACATTTCAATGGAGTGGATGTTCTGAATTAGCACCCCTATTCTATGGTCCTTTCCAAATCCTAGCTTGAATCGGACCGGTGGCATACCAGTTTACTTTGCCCAGCCACATATGTGTGCACAATGATTTCCATGTTTATGTGTTAATATATATATATATATATATATATATATATATATATATATATATATATATATATATATATATATATATGTATATATGTATATATATATGTATATTATCCCAAACATATAATCAATTGGCAAGATATACAGATAATTAGATCTTAAATAAGTTTTTCAAAGACAAACTACCAAGGGAAAAGAACTGACTAAATTTATTTTTGTGTAGGTCGAACCCCTGGTTATACTTGATCAAAGAGAAGTAATGTTGCGAAAACGAGTTATCACCCAAGTTAAAGTGCAATGGAAACACTTTGAGCCAGAGGAGGCCACCTCGGAGGATGAACAAGTTATGAGGGAGACTTGTCCAGATATATTTGCAGCAGAGAAACATCATGACGATGTTTAATATTAGTGGGGGAAGATGTGATGTCCCCATCAATTGTAGATATTTAATTACTGCAGCTAAACAAACTAGATATTACTATTTAAGTTTAAATGTTTATTATTTTTATTAATTGTGCATGAAGCAAATGTTTTGATGACAAACATGCAACTCTCACATGTTAGGTAGTTAGGGTATGTGGTTACCTATCCCTAACTACTTCATGGGAGATTTATTCCCAAGGAATATCAATAGGGTAGGCATACTTCAGACAAAATAAGAGAAAGAATTAATACGAAAAGGATTTCGAGTTGAAATGTCAGATGAAGTTTATAAGCTATGTCTCGTTAAGACTAGATAGTTGTGGCAAGGACTGCTATTCTTACTACATGTGAGCAATAACTCGGGGGGAGACTCAAGCTTGGAAGCGAGTCTCAAGGTTGGGAGGAAAATTTGGCAACGTCTAGTTGTTTGATCGAAATAGTCGACAGTGATTAATTTCTGAAGTCATATAAGTATTTATCACTTCTTGAAGATTAATTGTATTCTTGAAATAGGGTATGTATGTTGTTGATTAAAGGTATTCTTGAAACAAAATATGTATGTTGGTGAATAAATGTATTCTTGAAACATAAGTATTTATGTTGTTGAATTAATTGTAATCTTGGAATGGAAATGGGTATATTGTTAAAAAGGGATTAATTGAACCAGTTTAGTAAAGGCCATATGCTTACCAAAAGGAATTCATAATCTGCAAGACCTAAAGAATAACTTGTATGTTCTGTTAATTAGAGAAAATAGAGTTCTCGGGAGGAATTCTTCTTCTAGGGTTATAATAGGAAAACCCTCAAGAAGGTAGGGAAATCAAAATAAACAGGAACTTCTCCCAATTTGTCTAGGGACTCTACAACCCAAGGAATTAAAAATCTGGAAAAATATTGTATAACAAAACCATCAACAACTATTACTGAAAATACTGATTGGTTACTCTATGTTTGGCCCTTTGTTGTTAGGAAAAATCAAACAATGGAAGATACACTGAATTCATAGGTCGACCATGTCCGTTAAAATATTTGAACTAGAAAGGAATTAAGAATGTAATTGTCTCATAATAAAAACAAGAGATAACTAAAATTTAGGAAAAATTGAACCCATAAGTACTAAAACCCAACAAGAAATTTATCGCTCTGAAGCAATAATATCAAGCTTAGGGGCAAGGGTCGAGTTTTCCTTTTGACGAATAAACTAAAATGATTGTAAATCGCATCAAACAAATTGAACCGAAAAAATTGAATTTTACTTTTCAAGAAGAAGTTAGAATGAAGAAAACCATAAATATGAACATTATATTCCTTTAACGAACATGCATATATTTATAAAACTCGAACTATGCAAAAGCATCAACCTTCTAAGGAGAAACCCATATAGATATCAACCAATCCTAGCATAAAATATTAAGACAAAGTTCTTAAATTATTAAGGAAGATAAATCATTAAAGATAGAGTTCTTAAAATCAGAACGAAGATTCCATATATAAACATTCATAACCTTAAAATGATAATAGAGAAGTTTGGTAATGTTGTACAAAAAAAACTTTACAAATTCCAGTTTAATCGCAAACCCAAAATTTGAAATGACAAGCATGGAAGCCCCATTCTACCTCGAGGAAACTAGTACAGTAAAACCGAGAAAAATGACTATCAGAAGTATTCTTAAACCCATGTAGCACAATATAGCGAGATGGCCAAAGACCCATAAACCAAGAGTTTCATAAATACGGTTTCCACATTACCCAGATGCTGGAAGAGGAATAGGTCTGTGACCCTAGAACTGAATACCGGAAGGAAGCCTCACTCTCAAGCAAGTAGATTCGAGCAGAAAGAAGCCTCTAGTGAAACCTAGCAAAACACCAGAACAAGTTAGCAATATTTAAGGAAAAAAAAATTGTAGATTTATGATATTCAAGGTTAAAATTATGAAACCCTATACCTAGTTAGGGTTTTGACCGCAAAGTTTCTCGTTCGATGGAGAAACTATCAAACCATCCTCTACGAGCCTGGCAAATAAGAATAAAACATAATCATGGCGAAGATAAACTATGTAATGGAATAGCTAACAGATTGCAAAGGAATGAGGTTAGACCTGTGAATAATCTGGAGTCATGGGTCAGAGCTAGAACACTCTGGGAGAGGTAATTCAAATGCCAGAAAACATCTCTCAAGCAAACCAAAAAGTTAAGTCTCTCATTTTCATTGGATCATGCATCGTATCAGAGGATCGTTAATGAGGGGATACCCCCAAGGTAGAGTCAACAGTTGTAAAGCAAAATGAGGAGTCCACAACACTGCTGCCACCAAGTCACGGGTAGCCAGGTCCTCTATACTACGACTTAAATTAATAGCCTTGTACTTGGATAAGGAAATATCGCACTAATGTATAGTGGAACTTATATACCAATGTGTTTTAATATATATATATATATATATATATATATATATATATATATATATATATATATATATATATATATATATATATATATATATATATATATCTATTCAGTGTAAAATCCTTTAATACAATTTGACAGGTGTATCATTTACATTAAATGTAATGAGTATATATCTACCTAAGCATAAATTACTACATTCATTAAAAAAAATTACTATTCACATTATCAATGTTAGTATTTTGTTCAGAGATGTGTCAACTTATTTTAGAGTGGAAAGAGATTTGATCCCTCTCTACACTTGGTAAACCTGGAATTAAGATGGATCTAGGTTGGTTCTATCTAATTTGTTATGAATCATTACTACTCTTCCTATGGATAATCACTTTCTTTATTTTGATATTCATATACAAAAGTCTAAACTAATATGGTTGAACAATCCACATATGAATATGTCTATGTGGGACTTCTCCAAACTTATGTATAGTTCAAAGGTAAAGTTTACAGATATCTTAGTATGGAAGATGCAAAAGAGAAAAAAGTTTATTTTGTAGTGGTGATAGTTATGAATATGTGTTTGGATCTACCGTGGTTCATTTTCCACCATGGTTTTTGTTATTACTTTGTAATTTCTTGGATGCAGGAGAAAACTACAAATGAGAACTCAAAGTAGACTTGAAAATCAAAAGTTGGCCCTTCCAATCTTGATAGGGATCTCTTCTTTACTCTTCTACTCAAGGTCACTATAATATGAGGTCATGCATACGCTCAGTGATTAGATCAAAAGTAAATAGGAATAAATTTGGTTGTAGGATGGTAAATTTAACCATTGGGCATGGAGTCATAGGATTGATCTTATTGAAATTTCTAAGAACTGAGGGTAAGAAAGATAGACATCAAAGGAATATACAATGTCTATTTATTCTTTCAGGGTATGTAGCAGGCAAGAAGAAGGAAAAAACAACCCATTACCTAGCATATAAATGAATTTTTTGTAACTTTTAGAAAATAAAATTGAATATTTAAAACATAAAATAGCAAAGCATTCAAATATGAATTCAACTAATTTCGGAACTTCTTTTCAAACACGAAGAGACAACAATCATGATATTTACTAAGAAATAACATATCACCATGAACACTGACTGATAAACACAACTAAGGAATCTCCTATATTTGAGTTTTGGTCTTCTTCCTTGGAAATATTATTAATATCAAAATAACATATACACAATAGAGTCTTTTTGTGCCAAAAAACCAACCCTTGGTTTCATTTCATGATCAACTTTCTAGAAAATTTACAAAAATTGAAGTCATGATTTTAGGAAAATCTAATTTCAAAATATTTAACATGTATGTAAATCCCTAAAACTATGATCAAATATATTTACACAGAAATCATTTGATGTGCTGCTTCTTGAACCATAAAGTGTGGTAAAATATTGTAACTAGAAACTTATTTGTAGCTGGAAAACTTGTTGAAACTAAGTACCAAAACCACTTGCTGATATTCTGTAATGAAATTTGGAAATCCCCTATTTTATCCCTTAAAATATTGGCCTTGATTCATCAAAATTGAAGGTTGAAGCCTGAATCCATCCATTAATGACCTTTATCATAAATAATCTACTTATCGATAACTCAAAAATACATACTTTTCACTCGATGACAAATTTACTGGTATACATTATTAGGATAAAAAAATCACAAGGTGCTGCCAAATAATCTTGCAGCATTTGCCAAAAATAAAAATAAAAACTAGGGCTGGCAAATTAACTGTCAATGCTCTGGCAAGAGATAAGAAAAATGAAAGTTGATGGATTAACAAGAAACACTTTTCTAAAAACCCTACTTGAGCTTCTCTATTGTCTCCAACAAAAAGTCTACATTTCTGGTCTAACTTGACTTTGCCTTCTTAGTCTTCTTGGCCTTGGGGCCCTGCTCTCATTTATCCTCTTCTCTATGTATCATCATATCCCTTAATGGTGTATCATCCAAATCAATCACCTAATCTGATATGGAAAGGTTTTGTTTCATCTTAAACTCAATCCTGAGCTTACTTGCAAGTCTAGTACAAGGTTTTCTGATCCTATACATCTCATCCAAGGTGATTTTTTTCCTATTTTCTCTTTACACTATTTTAGGTTGTCCCCCCCCTATTTTTCTAGGTTAACTTCCTGTAGTTTCAACATTTTCATCTACAGTAGCATTATCAGTGGTAGCTTCACACAGCTCTAGAAGTTGTTGTTGAGGAGAGGACATGGTCCCAAATGGGTTTATGTTTCTTTGTGTAAGCCTTCTTTAGCTCAGGAATCAAAACAAGATTCTGTATTTTTTATTGAGGGAGGTATTTTTTCTATTTTTGGTTTGGATAAAGGAGGTTCCTTATTCTGGTACCTCAGATACATAAAGAGACTCCTTTCATTTCCGCCTTCTTTTACTTTTTCTAGACATAGAAACTAACTCGATGAAACCCCACCAAAATAGAAAATTCTCCCAAGTTTATTCAAAATTATTTAAGTAGTTGATCATTAAAAGCTTAATCAAACCCTTGTGAAATACCTAGTGAGAATAGGAGTTGGGCTTGGCCCGTATCCTACCTGACATCTTCTTTAAATTCATTAACATGAAAAATTGCATGTTCGCTTTGGCTTGTCTAGAAATGTGTTCGAGGAGTGTGAAATGGTACATACAGATTTTGTTATAGCGACCTTCATAGATGCAGAGTGAATAATCCTTAACGTTTTATTCCCTTCTATCTTGAGCCATGATCTTTGTACTCCTAGTTGCCAATCTTTTCCCTTGTGTTCATCGTTCAAGAAAAAGGGAATATCAACAACCACTAGGGTTTGATTCTTTAACCAGCATTCTCCATTGAAGATCTGTAGCTTCAAAATTAATCCCATCTATAATTGGGAAGGAGAGTTTAGCAATGCTAACATTATGTCCATCAAAACCTTCTACAAATTCATGAGCCACTCCATCATTGAACCCATCACACCTAATACAAAATTCAATCCACCTATCCTGTCAAAACTACTCCCAAAGTTTAGGGATGTCTTCAAAATTCTCAGAGCCCCCAGGCACAATCCTGCGTAGTGGACCACCCTTTCCCATAACTTCTAGCAACCTACAACAAAAATTATGGATAATAAAGAAAATTTTGGGGCGCTAATCTTGGAAAACAACAGAAAAATTGTTGGAATGAAACACCATGCATGATTCTTTGTTTTCATCATAAAGATATGGATTTTCTAACTATTTGGCGAAATGATAAAAATACATTCCCCTCATGCTTTAATAATACCATTATCTTTCACTCACAATGATTACTGATGCTCTAGAGTTGTGATTGGGAAATAAATCATCTCAATCAATCATTCAGTACCACCTAACATTTGATAATTGGTTGTGTTGATAACCTATTTGGTAGCATATTTTGTCATTGGATTTGAGGTTGCGCTAAGGATTAGGATTATTTTCGTAGTGAAAACTTTTAAACCAATAACCACTTTCTTCCATTTAATTTTTCAATGTTTTCATTTTGAACATCTTAAACTAGCGCTACCAAATTAAATGATAATGCACTCAAATTTTTAAGAAAAGTTTTAAAAATTCAACCCAAACCATTAAATTTGAAGCTTTTACGTTGAAACCAAAACTATGATAACCATTTCATTAAGAATAAATTTGGAGAACACATCTACTACTTTCATGCTACGATGTATATAGCTTGTACTTGATCTATTCGTTGCTAGGTGGGTGTCAAGAGTTACACAGGGAAGACATGAAATGGAAAACCAACACAAGAGGAGCTCACAGGTGCGAATCACCAGGAGCTCCTTCAAGAAAAATTCCACATAGGCTTCACATTAATCTCCAATATTAAATGGATACAATTTGTCAGGAAGAGCAAATCATATCCCTAAATAATAAGAACTGAATGACTAAGAAAAGTAGAATGCACAACTACATAACAACAATAACCTATTCTCCATTAATTCTAACACTCCCCCTTAATGGAGAAAGGGTTCTTAAACACATCTAATATGTCCATAAACAACTCAAACTTCAGTCTTCCCATAGGCTTATTAAATATATCAGCCATATTATAACAAGAATTACAATATTCAACACAAATCTCTTTAGACTACACCTTTTCCCTAACAGAATGAAATTGAGTGTCTATGTGCTTAGTGTTTTTATGGAACATTGGATTGTAAGCCAGTTTGATGGAACTTTGATTGTCACAATTGATAACCATAGCTTCTGTCTGTTCTTCGCCTGCATCTTGGAGAAGTCTACGCACCCAAACTACCTCACATGCTGCTACACACATAGCTTGATATTCTGTTTCTGCTGAGGATAAGGCTATAGTATGATGCTTCTTGTTGCACCAAGAGATGACCCCGGACCCAATGCTAAAGGCGTAACCTGTAATTGATCTTTTATCATCTAAATTTCCCGCCCAATTGGAGTCTGTATAACCTGTCAAGCTAACATCAAATGAGCTAGAATACAAAATACCAAAGTCTTAAATTCCTTGCAGATAACTCAATACTCCTTTCACTGCAATCCAATGGTTCTCATGAGGTTGAGTCATGAACTGACTCAAAACACTCACTGCATAAGCTAGATCTGGTCATCTTGTAGTCAAATAGATAAGACTACCAACTAATTGTCTGTACAATGTTGCATCTGCATATTTTGAACCATTATCCACCATAAGTTTTTTGTTCTACTATAAAGGCACAAATGTAGCCTTGCACTCATCCATTTTGAATTTATTCAACAAACTCTTAGCATACTTACCTTGGGACAAGAAAGTTTGGCTTGAATCTCTCCAAACTTCTAGACCCAAATAGTAATGCATTTCTCTGAGGTCCTTCATCTCAAATTTCTGTGATAACTGCTGCTTGATTTATTCAATGAGATTTTTTGCACTCCCTATCATGATCAGATCATCTACATATAAAAAAATCAACACTATCAGCCCCTTAACATTAAACACAGTATACAAATTAGGATCATTTTTGCTCCGTTTATAACCATGCATGAGGAAAAATGAATCAATTCTGTCATACCAAGATCTAGGAGCCTGTTTTAAACCATATAAGGCTTTCTTTAATCTACATACAAAATGCTTTTCTCCCTTCTTAACAAACCCCTCAAGCTACACTAAGTATACTTCATCTTTTAAATCACCATTTAAGAAAGCAAATTTAACACCTAATTGATGTATTTTCCAATGATGCTTAGTGGCTAAAGCAATAATCAATCTAATAATAGTTAATTTTTCAACAGGGGAAAATGTTTCCTTAAAGTTAATGCCTTCTTTCTGGGAATACCCATTTGCAACCAACCTTGCTTTATACTTATCAATAGACCCATCTACTTTAAGTTTCAACTTAAATAGCCATCTGCAACCTATGGGATGTTTACCATGACGAAGCTTTACTAGATCCCAAGTATTATTCTTAATAATAGATTCATATTCCTCCTTCATTGTTTAGCTTCATGAAAATTAGAAGGTTTTGTAATGTTTAACATAGCAGTTATGAGCGCACAATCCCTATATCGAGCTGGTAACTGTTTCGGCCTGCTAGATCTCTTGAGTGGTGGGTTGTCAACTATTCTACTCTGTTCTTCTCTTTGTGGACTGAAGTGAATTTCCTCCTCTTTATCCTATTGTTGCTTCTGCTACTGTTGTTGTTGTTGTTGATTGATCCTTGTTTCAACATCCTCATCTGAAAGTAGTGATACATGCCATTCTTCATTACCTTGAACCAGATTTTCATCATCAACCTGTTCATGGAATGCTACATCTCTACTAACAAACACCTTGTAAGTAGAAGGATCAAACAATTTATAAGCCTTATACTCACTACAGTATCTAATGAAGGTACATTTAATGGCCTTTGAATCTAGCTTCTTCTCGTTTTCTTTGGGAGCATGCACAAAAGCTTTACAACCAAATAATCTAAAGTGACTTACAGGCTTGAAGCCAAACAACACTTGAAAAGGAGTTTTATAATCAAGACTTTTAGTGGGACTCTTATTCTTCAAATATATTGCAGTATTGACAGCTTCTGCACAAAAACCATTAGTTAGATTCTTAGCTTTCAACATACTGAGAGCACACTCCACCAGTGTTTTCTTTTTCCTCTCAGCTACTCCATTCTGCTGAGGAGTGTAAGGTGTTGTAAACTACTGTTGTATCCCATGCTCTTTACAGTATTTGTTGAAATTGCCTTTCTTGAATTCTCCGCCTTGATCTGATCGAAGAATCTTGATGAACTTTCATGTCTGCTTCTCAATCATGTTCCTGAAATGTTTGAAATACTCAAAGGCATGACTCTTTTGTCTAAGAAAATACACCCATGTGAATCTTGTACAATCATCAACAAAGATTAGAAAATAGTAGGCCCCACCTAACGATCTTGTCTGCATAGGGCCACATAAATCAATGTGTACAAGTTCGAGTGTATCCCTTTGTTTCATATCTTTAACAACAAGAAATTCATCTCTATGTTGTTTACCGAATGCACATGCTTCACAATCAATATGCAACTTTTTCAAAACAAGAAGACCATCTACCATACCTTTGTTCTGCAACAGAAGAAGGTCACTAAAATTGATGTGCCCAAGTCGCTAATGCCACAAGTTTTCAGCAGACTTATCCAATGACATCAATGCTTGTTGTGGTGTACTCTTCACATCCAGTTTGTAGAGTCCTCCTATACGAATACCTATAGCAATAGGCTTCATCTGGTCCAACAAGTCTTTAATAATACAATAAGATTTAAAGAATTTTACCTTGAGATCCTAATCTGTAATCTTTGATACAAAAATCAGGTTCTTCTTAATACCAGGAACATACCACACATCAGATATATTCTTGATCTTTCCATCAAACAGAGTGACAAGGACATCTCCATGTCCCTTGATCTCATACCCTCTATTATCTCCAAGGTATACTTTTACTCCAGTGTTGGATTCTCTAAAATTTCTGAAATATTGCTTTTTACATATCATATGTGAGGAGGCTCCAGAATCTATGAACAAAATATCTCATTCATCCTCCTCAGTGGCTAGTGCAGTCTCAGCCATAAATAATCTGACATCCTGGTTCTGATCTGCATCAGCCAAATGACCTGCATGTCTTCTCTGCTTGTACCTCTCCCATTTGCTTTTTTCTTATGGAAAAATTTAGCAATATGGCCTATATTACCACAATAAAAGCGTTTAGGAGCAGAGTCATGTTTATGCAGGGTCATACCTTGTGGTGTCCTTTTTCGTGATACACTGCCCTTCCTATGATCAGCCACTCCTTTCCCCTTTGGCTTGAACTTTGTCATCAATGCAAGATCTGGATTTTGAGGTTTGAGAGACAACCTCCTTTCTTCTTCTTGTAGCAAGATCCCAGTAAGCTCTTCAAAGCCTGGAGGATTTTCTATTGCATTCAATCTCGTTATAAACATCTGATAATCATTCATCATGTCGTTCATGGTAATTGTCACCAGATCATCATTTTCCAAGGTCTGATCGATATCAATTAGTTTATCTTTAACCTCCTTTATCTAGGATATGAATGAAGAAATAGACTCATTCTCCTCCATCTTGATGGAGAGAATCTTCTTCCTAAGGTACAAAGTTCGACTAGTGTTCTTGATTTCGTACATTTCTTTGAAAAGCGTCCATATGTCATTCGTTGTCTTGCAATCCCGAATGTGAGGGATGATGTGATCTTTGGCTAATAACATGAGGAGGACCTTTGCCTTCATCTCCCTTTTCTCCCAGTCTTGAATTGTTGTACTCCATCCACTATTTGCAATAGTCAGCTTGACCTCATCAATGGTGACAATGTCATAGGCATTTTGTCCCTCAAGCAAATTCTGGAGCTTAAACTTCCAATTAGTGTAATTGGAACCATCAAGCTTATTACTGTCATTGAGGTAAGCTTCAACAATTTGATTATTCATCTTGAATGAATTAAACCTTCAATAATTTAAGTAAACCTCATATCTTCTTTAAAAAAAACACCCTGTGTGAATTTCCATCCTAAAAAAAACACCTCCCTTAGATCAAATAATAATTCCTTCAAAAATAATGCTGTGCCATTTCTTTTATTTAAATAAATTCCCTTTCTTCTTCTTTTTTTTTAATTAAAAAACTTTTAATTAAAAAAAAACTTCAATTATTGAAAAAAACGATAGCAATGAATGAATAGCACTCTCCTGCAATCGCAGCAACATTCAACGCTCCCCCTTGCAATATTGAAGCCTTCTTCATGCTGCAAAACACAATGCCACAATAGATCTCGTTTTGCTGCACCTGATCCCATGTAGCCCACCTCACGGCTTAATTCCACTCTGGCACATCAACACTGATGATAGCAATTGTCAAAAATAAAATAACTGATTAATCTTAGGTTTCTCTAATCAACAATCAAAATTCAGCTTGAACGCCTCCTCCCTATGGCCTCTGTGGCAAGTCCTACCTCCTCTCTGTGGTTCTTATTGCTTTAGTGATATTGCCTTCTGAAAATTTGGCAGTAGATCTTCACTCCACTCTAGCCTCCTTGTGGCCTTCTTCACAAACTCCGATAGCTGCAGTGACTCAAGCAGTCATGCTGCCAGCATACACCAAAACGCGATCTCATTTTGGTTTCCTCCACACTAGCTGATAGTTCCAGCTGTGATCCAATGGTGATCCAACAATAGCCTCATGCTACAGCCTGAATCACTTGCTCTGAGTTTGGATGTTGCCACAGCCACTGAAATCCTCTCTGTTAACATGCTTCCTCTATGAAGATGACAGAGCACCAAACCAAATCAAACGTAGTGTTTTTGTTCACCAGACAAGAAGAGAAGAGAAACAAAACATGCTATTTTGTTCAGCGTCCCAAACACAGCTTCTTTTTAGCTCGCAACCTTTTGCACAGTCGACGCTTTTATCCACAAGGAAATTTTCAAGCTAGTCGTAGCTTTACAGCTCAAACTTGTGACGCTCCACCGAATGCTCATGCTGAGTCTCCAAAACAGAAGATGTGTGAAGGGTTACAGTGCACTCGTCGTACTTTTTCATCCAAATCTTGTGATGACTCTACTATAGTCACGCCCTCACTCAGCTTACAGGATTAACAGTCCTGCAGCTCTGATACCATGTCAAGAGTTGCATAGGGAAGACGTGAAATGAAAAACCAACACAAGAGGAGCTCATCGGTGTGAATCACCAGGAGCTCCTTCAAGCAAAACGCCACACAGGCTTCACATTAATTTCCAATATTAAATAGATACAATTTGTTAGGGACAACAAATCATATCCCTGAATAATAGGAACTGAATGACTAAGAAAAGTAGAATGCAGAACTACGTAACAACAATAACCTATTCTCCATTAATTCTAACAGTGGGCTCACTAACTATTGTAGAAGTTATTGAAAATGCATTATCAAACTGAGATAAAGATAAATATGAACCAGAACCCAAAGCTAAAAATATTTAAATTTATGGTGAAACTACGGAGTCTTTGTTGTAGATATAGAGCATAATCCATGAAAAGATTGGTGTCCTTAAAATAACAATGAGAAAGTTAAGGAAACGGTAGACCCAATTGACTATTTGAGCAAGAGTGAAAAACAAGATGTAAGATAAAAAGAGATGTTGAAGGGATATCCAAAATAGTTAGCGAATATTGAATGGATAAAATAGTAGATCACTCTGTTAGGCCAAATGCATGCTAATAAAATTGATGTGGGTTCCGTACCTGGATATTTTTGTTTTTTTTAAGTTGCTAGTGGGGAAAAGATGTTTTTCTTAATTGTTTTTTTTTTTTTTTAATTCATATTGATTTATTTTTTCATTTCTTGTGCTTTATAAATAGACTTAGATTTATTTCCAATTCTACCAATATCTATTTCTTTGGGAGTCAATGCCTAGACTAGCATGGGCCCTTCATTAGGTTAACTTGGACATAAATTTTCTTCCCTATATATTGTCTAGACAAAATTTGATCTGTTGAATAAAATCATGTTATATTCGCATTTTATTTGAAATATTTAATATATATCATTCTCTTTCCACAGAGGTGTTATCTATGTATCTCTTCTTTAAGTAATGGAAACGACCATAATTAGAGACGAAAGTGCATTAACACATGTGAAAATGACATTTATATATCCATTGTGATTTTAGACTTACTCTCTCAAATAAATTCTTTATTGTAAAGTATGATTCCATTAAAAACAAACTACGACTATCTTCAGGGTCTTTTGTCTCCAATTATGTGAAGTGCATGTTCTCTTATTGTTAAGAAACTTGTTTTCGTTTTTTCCTTTTCCAGGAAAAAAATATTTCAAGCTTTAAAAGGGTATCTATTGTTACCTCATTAGAAATCAAAAGGCCAATAAAGTAATTATATTTGGAAATGTATTTATTCAATGAAGATCATTCATGATATTTTCTTGGCATCAACCATATATTGGCCGAAGGGATATGCTCAGACTTGCATGCATTATGGTAGGACAATGGGGAACTCTCGTTAATAATTTAACTATTTATGTTGGTATGTATCCCACATAGGATGAGTTAGACATGATTACAAGGCATGATCACTAATTATTTCAAACCATAAACATGACATGCTTACAAGCTAGTTATCAAAAACTAGGATGATGGCCTTTAAAGGATAAAAGCATATTGATTTGTCCACCTTTTCATGTTGAAGAAAATTTTTATTATCATCTCAAATACACTAAGTAAAAGATATCTATTATTCCTCTTGAAGATTCCTTGTTTAGGTCGCTAAATAAATTTGGTTGATCAAACCCTAACCAAATAGATGACTGAGAAATATATATCACTAAGAAGTCAAAGGGATAGCTCTGAATGATGCGACCACTAAAACCTTTAACTACCGGTTGAAATATAACCTCTTACTTTATATCTCAATAGAATCTTTCCACCACTACAAGCTATTAATGAGGACCAACCAATCTCACCACTAAAATTTCGCAATTGTGTGAATATCACATCCTCTTGTTCATGCAAGACTATAACCATAAGAAAAAGGAAACATTCATATATTTTAGAGTGTCTTGGAAAATACAGAAAATGAATGTTCAACTTTAATCCTCACTATTCTAGCTCCTAAATCCCATAAAACCAACATCTGCACCTTTTACAGGTTGGGGCAGGAGATCCAGGAAAATAGGTGAAGAGGGAAAATAGAGTTGGGGGTGATTCTTTAACTTAACTCATGAATAATTAGGCCCCAAGTGCACAATTTTTTGGATTTGCCTCACTATGCCTATACCTTTGGATGTCGATAGCATACTTGTTCGCAAACCCATAGATCCCCATCCTATAATGAATCGAAAGATCGAGATACCTACAACTAGGAAAGATCCCTAAATTGATTCCCATCCTCTTTCAAATTGAATTTTATATATATCACTATGAATGGGAAATATATTGCAACCAAGAAGCTACAGGTGCAATATCTATTTAGAAAAAAATTCATAGGATTTGTACTTGTATCTATTCAATCAAATTTCCCTAGGATTTGCATTTGGTATTTATTTTTACAAATTTACCTGATATTTGCATTTGCTATTTATTTTTCAAAAATTTACCTAGGACTTGCATTATCTAGGATTTGTATCTTTTTATTTGGAACTATTTTATGGAGAATGAAACCTTGGTTGTGCACACAAATATCACCATCACATCTCAAATAAAAGTATCCATATCATTGAGAAACAACAAGCTCCCTAGTGTATGACCAAGTAAGATGGTCCATGACTTGGAAAACTTATGTATTGGAGATTGAAACCTTTATTAGGTTTGGGACATTCCTATTTTACCAACCAAACAATACCTTGTAGGTTATCTTGTTCATTTTTCCCATCCAAATCTACAAGGCCTTATTTGTTTAGCATATACTTGGCCCAACATGAACACTCTTTGAATTTCTCTTTTAGATACCTCAATATCTTACATGATGCACTTGATATTTACCACATAGTTGGTACACTAATTTGTTGCCACCACTTCTTTTTTAAAAATATGTTTTTTTGCTTACTCACTTTTAACCGATTTTTCATAATTATGGTGAAAAAATTTCCATGGATATTGCATCACCCAAGTTTTTTGATGTTTCCCTCTCAGTGGGATTATTTTTCATTCCACTATACATGATGACTTATGAACAATTAACATGCCAAACCTTGTCTTTATGTGTTTTTCACAAGATATATCCTTTAGCTAAAATGAAGCTACAATCGATTTTGACACTATCTTTAATGCTCATGGATTCCTTTTATATAAATTAGTGCATAGTTTAGTATAATTGCTAAGAAGTAATTATCTTCAAGTGATTCCCTTTTGGTATACCTTGTTCTGAGAATATCATGAGGAATTTATTCAGTTTCAACAACCCAATGTGGATTTTTATTTATTTTCATTGCAAGGTAAAATACTTTGGTATTCCTGGTTGTTCAATGATTTGATCTCTAAATTCGTTCTCAATCTTGAGGAAATTATGATCGTAACTTGAATTTTATTCGAATTAAGAATGTCTCCTTGCATAATATGGATTTGAAACATTCATGAGCTGAAGGTCAATGACTTAGCTAACTCTTTCTTTGGTATAGGTATATAATTATGTTTACTCACTCGCAATTTAGGTATATAATTTTACTGACTCTCGATTGAATATTTGTTCTCTTTATTTATTTTGATATGATTGAAAATGGCCTTGCCCTCTTTCGTGGAAACCAAATATCTATACCCTAGATGCATTGTTAAGTTGCAAACTAGAGCTAGAACAACACAATGCCAAAAGGTGCAAATTTTTTTTCTAATGTAATCTCTACCTAATCTACTCATTTAACTTCATATTGAACTTAAATCATGATGAAATACATGAACCTCGACCACCAATGAAGGATCAACCACAACTATGATGAGTGGACACATTGGTTAATTTATACCCTTTCTCACGATACACCTCCCTCGTGATTTCTTGTGTTCTTCCATCAAATATGAATGTTTTATTCATCATTTCAAGTTATTGAGAAGGGTGCAGGTTCTATGAACCATTTATCTTTCCAGATTATTTAGGATAGAGTTCATCACTTTGTGAAGATCAAGTAACTTCATCCATTTTGCACCAAGTGTCTTTCCACTTTAGGCTAGCAAGTTCAATCTATCTAATGAATAAAATTGGTTTAAATATAAAATGGAGCAAGAAATTGACTGGAGGTAGGGAAGAGCAGTAGGTGTTAATATCCAAAGCTTTTGATACTTGGTATATAGACTTGCATCTTATACTTTCTTTTGTTTTCCCCACACTATCTTTGTTTATTTTCAGTTGGAAGCATTCTAATTCTATGACTGTTTTAGAGCCAAGATGAATCATGATATTTTATATATCCTATGTTCCAACCAAGAATTGGTTTTCCAAGTGGTATTTTGATGTAAAATATTTATAATAATAATATTTTCAATATTATTATTTTATTTTCTTGATATATTACTTATATATATAGCTCTATTAATGTACACCATTGATTAGAATCATTAATTTAAAATTGATATCTTAAAATGATTTTATCTCATTCCAATTTTTTGTATACTCCAAGAATATTGGTAGTGCCAAAAAAAAAAGTGCACTTCGAAGATCAAAATGGTTGTAGGTGAAGTTGGAGCTAAACAAGTTGCAATAAGAAATACTCATAAATGAAATGAATAGTTATGTGAAATTGTGAGCACCTTCTCTCTGAAGTGCAGTAGGAGATATTCACTAGGAGATCTTGACTAGCTCCTTACAAAATTTCAACTAACCAATTAATGATACTCTTTTGGTTTTACACTCCAGTTAATGATACATGCACCTTTTTGTAGTGAAAGGGGTGGAAGAGCTACTTCTACTATCTCTAGATATTATAGAATCCACGGACTATCATGGAGACACAACACTACATGGGGTAGCTAGAAGTGGTCACTATCTCATTGTTATGAAACTTTTATTATATTTTCCACCACTTCTACATGCTACAAATAATGGTAGGAACAGTCTTACACATGGTTATAGCTGGATTTATAGCCTATAGCTTTAGCTTACTCAATAAACAACCAGATCTTATGAGGCATTTAGTCTCAAACAAAATAAGGAAGAATTGTAACACATGAAAATATTTTGTAATTACTCTTGTCATTCTCCAAATTACATATCAATATATATGACATGAATAAAATGTATGATGTTGATGTACTTGAACTCAAACCTACTATCTCGTATAAAATCAAAGCAATAGAGAAATTGTTTAAGAAGTTGGGATCAATAAGTGGAAAAGAGGTCCAGACCTGGGTTGCTTCTTTAAGAAATGCACCCCTCAAACAAAGTCTTGAGATAAAGGGCCAAAAACTTGTCTTTATCAAAGTTTTCAATGACACACTTAAATAATGATTTCAAACCTAGTAGAGACTACCACTACTTGTATCTCTTGTTTCACATAAGGGAAAACAATTAACAAATGGAAAGATACTTATTATTTAGGACATAATATCATTTGTTAGTAACTTTATTTCTTCTAAGATAAAACAATTAACAAATGGAATAATATTCAACACACAAAATCATTTAAACCAAAGAAAAATATCTTCTAAATATATCCATAGGTATTAGATTGCATCACAATGGTGAGAAAGTAGACTACAATTCTTGATATTTTCAAATATTAATGATGAGTTATATTGTTTGTATATTAATAGTGTTCTTTTAAGTAGAAATCTTGTCATTTATATTTACCTTTTATATTTTGATAAGGACTAGTAATGTTGGTTAGAAATATTGAAAATTTAGTCTTAAAGACATCTCCTATTCTCTTCTTTGGAGAAATAAATAAATAAATAAATAGAGTCAATAGTGTTAAAAAGAAAAAAGTAAAAAACTATAATAGGATGACCTAACTGATAGAAATATGGTTTTATTTACGTCCTTACGTTTTAGCAAAGTCAAGGACTTTCATGTTTAGATATCACCTAAACACCAAAATAAAATCAAGAATACAATTTATTGGTATATGCTTTAGTTTCAATCATGTAAAAGGTATTGTAGAAAAGTGTATTTTATAGTGATCATATATTTCAAAATTGTAATCAATGATTATGTTTTCCCAAATATTTTCAAATATCTAAAAAATACACATGGTGAATTATTTTTTTATAACAATGATATGGTTGGGAGTGAAGACCAAAAATAATACAACTAAAACCACTTCTAAGGATCTTCATATTTAATACCTATATCATTGATCCAAAATCTCTATGGCTAAGTTACTAATTCAATATTCATATCATCTATCTTGAATGGTTGGATATTTTACATGGATAATAGGTGCAATGCGGTATATTTTCTTCCTCTAACATTATCACTAATTATTTTGTTAAAGATTGTACAGAAAAAACTCCCCACAATGAAAGCAAAAATATCTCTACAAAAAACTTTTTGAGTAAATCTCTCTCCCCAAATAACTCACCACAATGAAAACTCTCCACACAAAACTCTATGAAAAATGAAAGCTCTATATATACCGTGAAAATTATTTCCACGAATCTCTCCACACAAGCTTCAATAATATTTTAATTGAAACGTATAGTCATCTTTTGTTTTTTTTGCATGGCAGCATTTTAATGGACTATTTAGATGCTCTCTTCAGAATAGGCGATGCATGTTATGAGGAAAGTAAAATGAAATGAAAAAAATTGGTTGTTCTCTTATGAATATTTCTGATATAATGAATCTAAAACACTGATGGGCTCTTGAATTACGACAGGATCTCCCTTTGCATTTATTTTGGATGGATAAACTTCATTTTTCCCCTAGAAATAGTCCAAACGCCAAAGGTAAACTCCCACTTTGTTAGGATACATAAAAGATAATACAATATATTGTTTACATCAATTTTAAAATCAAACAATGTCCTCATTTATACTATTCTTATTTTCCTATCCACATTTCTATTGTGTGGAAGTTCACTATGCGGAAGATGTCATTGTGCGGAAGTTCAATGTGGGGAGGTCCAATGAGTTGAACTTTTGCCCATTGAGAGACATGCAATTGAAAGAAAATAAAAACTTGATAGGAGACATTATGCATTAATTTGAAACATTATTAAAATTATTTTCTTTTCTGATCTACTCTGTCTATAATTTTTTACGTTACAAAGCCATGCTTTCCATGAATATGAATGCGTTCCTTATTCCTTCATTTTCATAGTGAAGGGAGCAAAGGAAGAGCTTCACATATGTCATGGCACTTTCTCATGAGGTCTATCAAAGAGAAGAAATGCGTAATTAGAGTGAAAACTTGTGAAAAACCTATGCGTAGCAGAGTCATGGGATGTGATACATACTATACTTCATGATGTACTAGCTATATGATACATGATATATTATTTTCTATAAATTTTAATGAGTCTACCGATTAAGTTTAGTTAGCCTAGGGTCTTTGCTGAAGAAGATTTACTTCCTGCAAAGTTTGCTAACCGACAACAACACCGGATAGTCAAAATAACTAGAAAGATACACCAGAATCAATGGAATAACTAGAAGCACACACTGTAGTTATAGATAAGAACTATAATATATAAGTACAAAAACCAAGAGAACTCATCGAAATGAGAAAAAAGCACTCGCCTAAATAAGCGAGCAGACATAGTTACATCTTGTCCATACCTTTAAACAATGGCATAAAAATATATTATTAGAAAATAAAATTTAGATGATACATCATACTCATTCGATATATATTTGTTCATTCAATTCATTTTTGTTTGATAGTAGAACTGGATCACATTTATATAATAAAAATGGTATTCACTTGTGGATTTTGTAAACCATGGTATTTATATATGGTATCATAGTTTATTTTATTTACCATGGTGTCATAATTTATTATATTTCCTCATGGTAATCACTTATGGACTTCGTAAACCATGGTATTTACTCACGGTATTCGAAATGTATCAAGAGGCATGACCCTCAGTAAAAGATACCTGTAAAATGTATACATATGGAATTGCACCGTGGAGTTAATCATCATTTTTCTGATAATGTAGTATCATGGTATATTACCCATTTCAATACATATTTGAGTTCCTTTTGCATTATTTTACCACAATATTTCTCTTACCCATTGATTTTTATAATAATTTTATACAATATTTTTTTATACATCATGCCATATCATGAGTTCTTATTATACTATTGTTTTGTAATATTCCTCTTAAGCATTGTGACATATTCCTTTTTCCATTCATGAAATTTATATGGCACTATTTTATGGAGGATGAAACCTTGGTTATGTGCACAAAGATCACCATCACATCCCAAATAAAAATATCCTTATGATTGAGAAACAACAATTTCCCTAGTGTATGACCAAGTAATATGGTCCATGACTTTGAAAACATGTGTGTTGGAGATTGAAGCCTTTATTAGGTTTTGGAAATTGCTAGTTTACCAACTATACAAGATACTATAGGTTATCCTGTTTATTTTATGTCATCCAAATCTACAATACCTTAATTTTTTTCCATATACATGGCCTAACATGTTCAGTCTTTGAATTGCTCTTTTAGATACCTTAATATGTTACATGTTGCACCTGATATTTACCACATAGTCGGCACATTGATTCATTGCCACCACTTCTTTTTAAAAAATGTATTTTGCCTCTACCTCACTTTTACCAGATTTTGCATATTGATAGTGAACAACTTTCCATGGATATTGTGTGACCCAATTTTTTCTATGTGACCCTTTCAGAGGGACTCTTTTTCATGTCACTATATATGATGGCTTATGAAAAATTAACATGACCAACCTTGCATTTATGTGTTTTGCAAAAGATATAGTATTTAGCTAAAAATATGCTATAACCTATTTTGGCCCCATCTTTAAGAATCAAGCATTTTTTCCTATGCATTAATATTTCTTTTGGTCCAATCGCCAAGAAATCATTTTCTTCAATGGAATCCTTTTTGATATACCTTGTTTTGAGAATATCATGAGGCATTTATTTAGTTTCAACAACCCAATGTAGATTTTTATGCATTTGTATTGCAAGGTAAAATCCTTCAGTATTCCCTATTGTTCAATGATTTGATCTCCAAATTCATTCTCATTCATGAGGAATTTGTGACCGTAATTCAAATTTGATTTGAATTAAGAATGACACCTTGCGTAATATCAATTCAAAGCATTCATGAACTCAATGTCAATGACATAGCTAACTCCTTCTTTGGTTTAGTCATATAATTATGTTTACTCACTCTCAATTTAAGTATATAATTTTTTTTACTCTCTCTCGATTGAGTATTTTTTCCCTTTCCTTCTTTTGACATGATTGAAAATGGACTTCCTCTCTTTCATGGAAACCAAATAGCTATATCTTAGATGTATTGTGAAATTTCAAACAAGAGCTAGAACAACACAATGGAAACCGAATATCTATATCCTAGATGTATTGTGAAATTTCAATAAGAGCTAGAACAACAAAATGCGGCAACATGCGATATTTTTTTCATTATGTAATCTCTACCTAATCTATTCATTTAACCTTATACTGAACGTAAATCATGATGAAATACATGAACCACACCCACCAATGAATGATCAACCAAAATTAATATGAGTGGACAATTTGGTCCATTTATTGTTGGGTTGTGTTATATTCTTTTTACGACTAACCTATGTAGTGAGCCGGGGGGTTAGAGGGGGGCGGAGCCCCCCCTTCATTGCACCGATTACGCAACGGGGGGGTCACAGGGGAGGGCAGCAGCACCCTCTATCCAGGGGGTTTCAGGGGGGTAGGTAGCCCCCCTCTACAGGGTCCAGGGCAGCGCCCTGGGATTTTTTTTTTTTTGGACCCTATATTAGGTTGGGCGAACCTACCTATGGTTTTTCGGTCCATGGTTTTGGACGCGATGGTTTTCAGTCCATGGTATTGGATTCTTCGGCATGTATAAATATGTATTGTAACGTTGAAAGGAACATAATGAAAAATCACGCTGGTAGTCCCGGTTTTTGGGATCCAGGGGAAAATCTCTGTGTATATGTGTTATGTGCTTACATTGTTTATTTTTCCTTGTTTTAGAGTTCGTATACAGGTAATTTCAGTATAGGGTTAAAACCTACATTTGGAATCAGATCTTCTTTGGCTTCAAGGGGACGCTTTTGTTGCTGAGGGGTTTCGCTCGGGCCTTTGGTAGACCCTGTTCAGTGGGAGATCTATGAGATTGATTCTAGTGGTGAAAGAAGATGGCGAGCAGTGGAAAGATAGAGATTGAGAAATTTAATGGTGAGAGTTTTGAGTTGTGGAAACTCAAGATGGAGGATCTGGTGGTGGATCAAGATCAATGGATCGCAGTAGATCCAGGTAGTAAACCAACAGGAGTGTCCGATGAAGAATGGAAGAAATTGGATCGGAAGGCAAAGAGCACAATACGATTGTGTGTCTCAGATTCAGTATTTCTAAATGTATCAGGGGAAGCTACGGCAAAGGCTTTGTGGGACAAGTTAGGGATTCTGTACCAATCTAAGTCTCTGGTGAATAAACTGTTCCTGTGGAAAAGGTTGTATAACCTGAGGATGAAAGATGGAGACTTGGTGACAGAGCATCTGAATGCATTTAATACTGTGGTAAGTCAATTAGCATCTATTGATATTATAATTTCAGATGAAAATAAGTGCATCAGTTTGTTGTGTTCTCAACCAGATTCATGGGATAGTCTGGTTATTGCAATAGGTAGTAATGCAACTGCCTTACAGTTTGATGAAATAGTCTCAGCCTTGCTGATGGAGGAGATGAGACGGAAAAATATGGAGAGGCAAAATGGTTATGCCTTGTCTGCACGAGGACAGTCCCAGAACAGAGACAAAAATAAATCATCGAGTGGGAGATCTAAATCTCCAGGAAAACCTGTAAAGGTGGTGTGCTGGAAATGCGGAAAGGAAGGGCACTTCAAAAGGGACTGTAAATCTAAAGCTCCTGATAAAGGAAAGGGATCTGATGATGCTCCTTCTGTAGAGGTGAAAACCACCTCAGATGAAGGTGGGGATGTGTACTTGGCTTCTTCAAGTACAAATGTTGATCATGAGGCATGGTTGATTGACTCAGGTGCATCCTTTCACTTCACTCCCCATAGAGAGTGGTTCTGTGAGTATGAGAAATACGATGGTGGTAATGTCTTCTTGGGGGATGATAGGAAGGTTAGAATCATTGGTCGTGGAAAAGTAAAGTTGAAGTTGCAAGGTGGAAGGGTTAGCACACTTTCGGGTGTTCTACATATTCCTACATTGGCTAGAAATGTGATTTCTGTAAGCAAGATGGATGATGCAGGTGTAAAGACAGTGCTCAAGAAAGATACATGCAAGATGGTTCGGGGAGCACTGGTATTGATGCAGGGAGTTCGGATTGAAACTCTGTACAAGCTGCAAGGTAGCACTGTTGTTGATGGGTGCAACCATTTTATGGTTCCTGAAAGTGGAGCTAAAAATCTAGCGGTCTCTAGAGAGAAGACCATGTTGTGGCATCAAAGGCTTGGACATATTGGGAGAAGGGCCTTCGAATACTTCATGGTAAAGCAATGGTAGAAGGTATGAGTAATAGCTCTTTGGATTTTGATTTCTGTGAAACTTGTGTATACGGGAAGCATAATCGTGTGAGTTTCCCCTCTGGTGGTAAGAGGGTGAAACATATATTAAAGCTTGTGCACAGTGATGTGTTTGGACCTGTGAAGGTTCCATTACTAGGTAATTTTGTGTACTATGTATCATTTATAGATGACTTCTCAAGGAATACATGGATATATTTCCTTAAGAAGAAATCTGAAGTCTTTGACAGGTTTAAAGAAATTAAGGCTCTGGTGGAAAACTAGATAGAGAAGAAGATAAAGGTGTTGAGGACAGATAATGGTGGAGAGTTTTGCAGTAAGGAATTTGAAGAATTCTGTAAGAAGTGTGGTATAACATGGCAGAGGACTACACCATATACACCTCAGCAAAATGGAGTTGCAGAAAGAATGAACAAGACGTTGATGGAAAGGGCAAGAAGCATGCTCAGTGGTGCTGGGTTAGGACAAGAATTCTGGGCAGAGGAGGTGGAGACAACATGTTACCTGGTCAACAGATCACCTTCATCAGCGTTGGAGGATAAAACTCCAAAAGAGGTATGGACTGGTAAGAAACCCTCTCTTTCGCATCTGAGGGTATTTGGATGTGATGCATATGTACATGTTCCAAAGGAGAAATGAACCAAGCTGGACAGTAAATCTGAAAAGTGCATCTTTATTGGGTATGAGGATGGTTTAAAGGGTTATAAGCTTTGGAACCCAACAACAAGGAAGGTTGTGTACAGCTGAGATGTGGTGTTCAAAGAGGTGAAAGATGTTATTAAACATGAAGTCCAACCAAAGGAACCTGAGAAGATAGAGTTTGAGCTAAAGGAGGAAGAACCAGACTCTACATCAGAGGAGGAATCAGAAGATGGAGAGCCACAAACTCCGGGTGTGAGAAGATCAGTTTGAGAAAGAAGGTAGCCAGAAAGGTATAGTCCATCTACTTTTTGTTTAAATTTTGCTTTATCTATTGCTGATGATGATCCCAGAACTGTGAAGGAAACAGTAGATTCAGAGGATGGAAAACTCTGGAAAGAGGCCATGGTTCATGAAATGGCATCTTTGCAAAAAAATGAGGCTTGGGATCTGGTGGATTTTCCAGCTAGAAGGAAACCCATTGGTAGCAAATGGGCATTCACCAAGAAGACAAATGTAGAAGGAAAGGTGGAGAAATACAAAGCTCGGTTGGTAGAAAAATGTTATTCCCAGGTGCTGGGAATTGATTTTGGTGATATTTTTTCTCTTGTTGCCAAGGTAACTTCTATTGGATTACTTTTATCTATTGTTGTTGCTTTTGATTTTCAAGTAGAACAGATGGATGTGAAGACAATATTTCTTCACGGGGATCTAGAAGAGGAGATCTACATGAAGCAACCAGAAGGCTTTGCGGTGAAGGGTAAGAAAGAATTGGTATGCAAGTTAAAGAAGTCTTTGTATGGGTTAAAACAGTCTCCAAGGATGTGGTATCAAAAATTTGATACATTTATACGGAGACTTGGCTTCACTAGAAGCAAAGCAGATCACTGTGTGTATTTTAAATTAATTAGTGCCTATGTTATTTATCCGGTCTTGTATGTGGATGATATGTTGCTAGTTGGAAATGACAAAGAAATTATCCAGGATTTGAAGACCCAATTGTCCTCCAAATTCGACATGAAAGATCTTGGTGCTGCAAACTATATTTTCGGCATGGAAATTAAAAGAGATCGGGCAAAGAGGAAGCTCTGGTTAAACCAGAGGAAGTATGTCGAGATAATATTGCAGAGGTTTAATATGCAAGATAGTAAACCGGTGAAGGTTCCTATTCCTGTAGGTGTAAAGTTATCTATTGAACAGTATCCCAAGACACAAGAAGAGGAAGAGGATATGTCCCGTGTTCCATATGCAAGTGCAGTCGGCAGCCTTATGTATACAGTGGTCTGTACTAGACAAGACATTGCACATGTAGTGGGAGTATTGAGCAGGTTTATGTCAAAACCAGGGAAGAAGCATTGGACAACAGTGAAGCAGGTTTTTAGGTATTTGCGTGGCACTAGAGATTATGGTTTGTGCTACCAAGGAAGACCGGGATTTGACAAAGTTTTGGATATCCATGGTTTTGTTGATGCAGACTAGGCTCGAGATTTGGATCAAAGAAGATCTACAAGTGGGTATGTGTTTAACCTATTTGGAGGTGCAGTCATTTGGATGAGTAAGAAACAATTTGTAGTGGCACTATCAACTACAGAGGCAGAATACATGGCAGCCACTCATGCAAGCAAGGAAGCAGTTTGGTTGCAGAGATTGTGTTCAAGTATGGGGTTAGCACAGGGAGCTATAACGATAGACTGTGACAGCCAAAGTGCAATTTTCTTGGCAAAGAACCCTGCTTATCATTCAAAGACAAAGCACATTGATGTTCAGCATCACTTTGTCAGGGATATGATAGAAGACAAAGAGCTATTGCTGGTAAAGGTGGACACTTTGAAGAATACTGCAGATGCATTGACAAAATCTATGAGCTCTGAGAAATTCTCCTGGTGTAGAGAAACAATGGGCATTTCAGGGCTAGAAAAATGACTAAGCTCTCTTGTGGCCCCCTATGGAAAGAAAACAACAAGTGGGAGAATGTTGGGTTGTGTTATTTTCTTTCCACGACTAACCTACGTAGTGAACTGGGGGGTTAGAGTGGGGGTGGAGCCCTGTCTTTGTTGCACTGATTGTGCAATGGGGGGGTCACACGGGGTTTGAGGGGGCCGAGTTGCCCCCCTCTACGGGGTCTGGGGCAGCGCCAAGGGAAAAAAAAAATTGGACCCTATATTAGGTTGGGCGAACCTACCTATGGTTTTCGGTCCATGGTTTTAGACGCGATGGTTTTCAGTCCATGGTATTGGATGCTTCAGCATGTATAAATACGTATTGTAACAATGAAAGGAACATAATGAAAAATCAAGCTGGTAGTCCCAGTTTTTGGGATCCAGGGGAAAATCTCTGTGTATATGTGTTTTATGTGTTATGCGCTCGCATTGTTTATTTTTCTGTGTTTTAGAATTCGTATGCAAGTAATTTCTGTACAGGGTTAAAACCTACATTTATACCCTTTCTCACCATCCACTTCACTCATGTTTGCTTGTGCTCTTCCATCATCGAGGAATGGTTTATTTATCATTTCAGGTTACTTAGCATGGTGTAGATTCTATAAACCGTTACACTTTTTGATTGCTTTAGGATGCAGTTGCCTGCTCTGGGAAGATCAATGTGCTTCATCCATTTTTGTACCAATTGTCTTTCCACTATAGGTTAACAAGTTCATTTTGTCTAATGAATAGAACTTGTTTAAATATAAAAAGGAGCAAGTAGTGACTAGAGGTATGGAAGAGTAGTAAGTGTTAATATCCAAAGCATTTTGTACTTGAGATCTAGACTTTCATATTATAATTTCTTTTGTTTTCCCTACATTGTGTCTATTTATTGTTGGCTAGAAGCATATTGTTTCTTTGAACTTTTTACAGCTGAGATGAAGCATGATACTTTATATATCCTATATTCCAACCAAGAGTTGGTTTTCCATGTACTTTTTGGATGTAAAACATTATAAGAACAATGTTATGAATCTTAGTATTGTATTTTCCTCATATACTACTATATATATATATATCTCTTAATGGACACAATTGATTAGAATTATTAATTTAAATTTTATATCTTAAGATGATTTTATTTCAATCCAAATTGTTGTATATGACAAGAATTTTTCCAATTCCCAACCAATCACTCACTTGGAAATCAAAAGTGGTTGTAGGTGAAGTTGGAGCCAAACAAAATTCAATAAAAAATACTCGGAAATGAAATGAAGATTTATGTGAAATTGTAAGAACCTTCTCTTTGAAATGTAGTAAGAGATCTTCACTAGCTTCTCACAAATTTTCAACTAGACAATTAATGATACTCTTTGGTTTTACACTCTAGTTAATGATGAACACATCTTTTGTAATGCAGGGGTTGCAATAGCTACTTTTATCATATCCCAATATTATAGAATTCAAAGATTGTCATGGAAACACAACACTACATGGGGCAGATTATAGTGGTCACTTTCTCATTGTTAAGAATTTTTTATTATCTTTTACACCACTTATACATGTTACCAATAAATATAGAAACACTCTTACACATTGCTATAATTAGATTTATAGCCTCTGGATTTTGATAAGTAACCAGATCTTATGACACATTTAGTCTCAAACAAAATAAGGAAAAATTGTAATAACAATGAAAAATGATAATACGAAAATATTTGGAATTACTCTTCTCAATATCCACATTAGATATCAAAATATATGACAAAAATGAAATGTATGCTTTTGATGTACTCGACCTAAACCTTACTATCTGGTATAACATCGAAGCAATAGAGAAATTGCTTAATAATTTGGGATCACCAAGTGGAAAGGAGGTGCAGTTATCGGTCGTTTCTTTAATTAATGCACCCATCAGATAAAGTCTCGAGATAGAGCACTAAAAACTTGTGTTTACCAAAGTTTTCAATGACATGCGTATATAAATATTTCAAGATATAGCACTAAAAACTTGTGTTTACCAAATTTTTCAATGACACGCTTATATAAAGTTTTCAAATTTTGTAGGAACTACCTATAGGTTTTAACCCCATACAGAAATTACCTGCATACAAATTCTAAAACATAGAAAATAAACAATGTGAGAGCATAACACATAAAACGCATATACACAAAGATTTTCCCCTAGATCCCAATATCGGGACTACCAGCTTGATTTTTCATTATATTCCTTTCAATATCACAATACATATTTATACATGCCGAAGCATCCAATACCATGGACCGAAAACCATCACGTCCAAAACCATTGACCAAAAACTATCGCATCCAAAACCATGTGCGAAAATCATGCACAAAACCATAGGTAGGTCCACCCAACCTAACATAGGGTCCAAAACCAAAATTTTCTAGGGCACGGCCTCAGACCCCATAAAGTGGGGTTACCTACACCCCTCAAACCCACTGTGACCCCCCCTGCCACACATTCGGTGCAACAAAGGGGGGGCTTTGCCCCCCTTCTAACCCCTCGATTAATTGCGTGGGCTAGTCATGGAAAGAATATAACACAACCCAACATTCTCCCACTTGTTGTTTTCTTTCCACAGGGGGCCACAAGAGAGCTTAGTCATTTATCCAACCCTGCAATACCCATTGTTTCTCTACACCAAGATAACTTCTTAGAGCTCATAGATTTTTTCAATGCATCTGCAATATTCTTTAAAGTGTCCACCTTTACCAGCAACACCTTTTTGTCTTCTATCATATCCCTCACAAAGTGATATTGAACATCAATGTGCTTTGTCTTTGAATGATATGCAGGGTTCTTTGCTAAGAAAATTGCACTTTGGCTGTCACAGTCTATCCTTATAGCTCACTATACTAACCCCATATTTGAACACAATCTCTGCAACCAAATTGCTTCCTTGCTTGCATGAGTGGCTGCCATGTATTCTACCTTTGTAGTTGATAGTGCCACTACATATTGTTTCTTACTCATCCAACTGACTACACCTCCAAATAGGTTAAACACATACCCACTTGTAGATCTTCCCTGATCCAGATCTCCAACCCAGTCTGCATCAACAAAGCCACGAATATCCAACACTCTGTCCAATCCTGGTCTTCCTTGGTAGCACAAACCATAATCACTAGTGCCACGCAAATACCTGAAAACCCGCTTCACTGTTGTCCAATGCTCCTTTCCTGGTTTTGACATAAACCTGCTCAATACTCCCACTGCATGTGCAATGTCTGGTCTAGTACAGACCATTGCATACATCAAGCTACTGACTGCACTTGCATATGGAACACGAGACATGTCCTCTTCCTCTTCTTGTGTCTTGGGACACTGTTCAACATATAACTTTACACCTATAGG
The DNA here is from genome assembly GCA_031772625.1 of Pinus tabuliformis. NCBI lineage: Eukaryota > Viridiplantae > Streptophyta > Pinopsida > Pinales > Pinaceae > Pinus > Pinus tabuliformis. The sequence goes on from CM062810.1 coordinate 948,681,210, forward strand.
AATAGGAACCTTCACCGATTTACTATCCTGCATATTAAATCTCTACAATATTATCTCAACATACTTCCTCTTGTTTAACCAGAGATTCCTTTTTGCCCGATCTCTTTTAATTTCCATGCCGAAAATATAGTTTGCAGCACCAAGATCTTTCATGTCGAATTTGGAGAACAATTAGGTCTTCAAATCCTGGATAATTTCTTTGTCATTTCCAACCAGCAACATATCATCCACATATAAGACCAAATAAATAACACGGACACCAATTAATTTAAAATACACACAGTGATCTGCTTTGCTTCTGGTGAAGCCAAGTCCCCATATAAATGTATCAAATTTCTGATACCACATCCTTGGTGATTGTTTTAGCCCATGATTTTTTTAACCCATACAGAGACTTCTTTAACTTGCATACCAGTTCTTTCTTACCCTTCACTACAAAGCCTTCAGGTTTCTTCATGTAGATATCCTCTTCCAGATCCCCGTGAAGAAATGATGTCTTCACATCCATCTGCTTTACCTCAAAATCAAAAGCAATAGCAACAGATAAAAGTAATCTAATAGAAGTTACCTTGGCAGCAGGAGAAAAAATATCACCAAAATCAATTCCCGACACCTGGGAATAACCTTTTGCTACCAACCGGGCTTTGTATTTCTCCACCTTTCCTTTTTCATTTGTCTTCTTCTTGAACACCCATTTGCTTCCAATGGGTTTCCTTCCAGCCAGCAACTCCACGAGATCCCAAGCCTTATTTTTGTGCAAAGATGCCATTTCATCAACCATGGCCTCTTTCCAGAGTTTTCCCTCCTCTAAATCTATTGCTTCCTTCATAGTTCTGGGATCATCATCAGTAATAGATAAAGAAAAATTTGAATAGAAAGCAGATGGAATATACCTTTCTAGCTGCCTTCTTTCTTGAACTGATCTTCTCACACCCGAAGTTTGTGGCTCTTCATCTTCTGATTCCTCCTCTGCTGTAGAGTCTGATTCTTCCTCCTTTAGTTCAAACTCTATCTTCTCAGGTTCCTTTGGTTGGACTTCATGTTTAATAACATCTTTCACCTCTCTGAACACCACATCTCAGTTGTACACGACCTTCCTTGTTACTGGGTTCCAAAGCTTATAACCCTTTAAACCATCCTTATACCCAATAAAGATGCACTTTTCAGATTTACTATCCAACTTGGTTCATTTCTCCTTTGGAACATGTACATATGCATCACATCCAAATACCCGCAGATGTGAAAGAGAGGGTTTCTTTCTAGTCCATACCTCTTGTGGAGTCTTATCCTCCAACGTTGATGAAGGTGATCCATTGACCAGGTAACATGCTATCTCCACCGCCTCTGCCCAGAATTCCTGTCCTAACCCGGAACCACTGAGCATGCTTCTTACCCTTTCCATCAACGTCTTGTTCATTCTTTCTGTAGCTCCATTTTGCTGAGATGTATATGGAGTAGACTTCTACCGTTCTATACCACACTTCTTACAGAATTCTTCAAATTCCTTACTGCAAAACTCTCCACCGTTATCTGTCCTCAGCACCTTTATCATCTTCTCTATCTAGTTTTCCACCAGAGCATTAAATTCTTTAAACTTGTCAAAGAATTCAGATTTCTTCTTAAGGAAATATATCCATGTATTCCTTGAGAAGTCATCTATAAATGATACATAGTACAAAGACTTACTCAGTGACGGAACCTTCACAGGTCCAAACACATCACTGTGCACAAGCTCTAATATCTGTTTCGCCCTCTTACCACTGGAGGGGAAACTCACCCAATTCTGCTTCCCATATACACAATTTTCACAGAAATCAAAATCCGGAGAGCTATTGCTCATACCTTTTACCATACCTTTACCATGAAGTATTCGAAGGCCCTTCTCTCCAATATGTCCAAGCCTTTTATGCCACCTCATGGTCTTCTCTCCAGAGAAGGCTCATCTCCTGGATGTCTTCGTTAAAAATGGTTATAGTAGACACCTAGGTTAGAAAGCCTTCCTTAAGGCCTGGAAGGAGCCTTCAGTCCATAAAGATCTAAAAGACCGGATCGTGGGGATTCAACTCCCCTACATCTAAGGAACCACTGATAGGATTGCTAGGATTCTTAAGAAGCCCAATATTCCCTCGACCTTTAGACCTCTTAACACCATCCGTAGCTCCCTTTGATCTGTTAAAGATCCTGTCGACCCTAAAGACATGAAAGGTGTCTATGTCATTCCCTGTTCCTGTGGGGCCCCATACATTGGTGAGACTGGTCATTTTATTAATCAGAGGATTAATGAGCACTCAACAGACTTGAAGCATGGAAGGGCCAAGTCCTTAGCCCTTGCAGAGCATGTCGAGAAAACTAAACATCATGTTTGTATCGAAGTGGTTCAAGTTATCGTGAGAGTTGTGCAGTTTCACGATTGTAAATTTAGGGAAGCCCTTTGATATCGAGAAAAGACCTATTAATCTCAATAGGGATGATGGTTGGAAGATTAGTAGTTATTGGATCCCAGCCCTTTTGTCTTAGCCTCTTCTTCATTTTTTCCTTGCCTTACCCCTCTTTGTTTGTTTAGCTTTCCACTATTTTCTTATGGTAACAATAGTTTAGTAATAATAATATCATTCTTTTAATAACATTAGTCACTTTATTAATTAGTAATAATTAATTATTTACCCTAGAACTGTATTATCAGTTTTTAAGAATAATATTACTATTATTTAGTAATAGTTGAATTTTTACCAGAGAATTAGGGTAATAATGATATCATATTAGTCTCTTTAAATATAACTATTATCATCAAACAACAATAAAAATAGTAACAATAGTAATATTATTCCTTTAATAAAATTACTCACATTATTAATTAGTAAATTTACCCTAGGCTAATATTATTAATAATATTAATTTGAAGTTAATATAAATGCCCTAGACTATTATTAGATTAATAATAATAATAATTTTTATTTGAGAAGTTAATAATTGGAATAATAATGTAAAATTAAACTATGGTCTCTTTAAATATGATTTACCCTATGATTAAGGATTTTAATTATTGATATATTAATATTCCATAAGATTAGAAATTATAATATTATTTGAATAATTTATTTAACAAACCTTGACCCTTCCCAATGCCCAGGTCAAATCTAGTCGTTAGGAGTCTTTTTAACTGCTCCCTGGTCAAATATAGTTGTTGGAAGGACCTGCATTCCCTATTTAACTGATCGCTCAGATTTGTTCCTCAACTTGTCCTGACGATGAACCACACTAGTTGGTTCGAAACGCCTCAAATGATTCTATATGTGATTTTGCCGAAATTATTCTCACAATCATGTTATGGATCACAGAATTCTAAACTCTTTAATAAAGTAAAAGGGAATTGAATATTATTAACCTTAATCAAATATAGCCTTTAACTAGTTAACTAATAGAATTAAAAATATATATATTTATTAATTTAAATATTATTAACCTTGTCTCTTCTCTTTTTCAGAGTCAAACATAGTCGTTTTCTTCTAGTTGTTAGGTTGACCTGTCTCCCTATTTAACCCTCTTTCTCAATCTTTTTTTTCATAGTACCCTGAAGATGAACCACACTTGTTGGTTCAAAACGCGTAGACTCAAATCTTCAATATGACTTCGTCCGAAAAGCTCTTTATTCATTATTGAGACATGTATTATTTTATTTTTTGGAAAAATAAATAAGTAAATATAGTTAATATTGTTAAAAAATAATATTATTAAATAAATATAGTTAATATTTTTTTGAAAAAGAAATAAGTAAATATAATCCATATTGTTAAAAAGTAATATTATTAATTAAATATAGTCAATATTGTTAAAAAATAATAATTTTTAAATATAGTCAATATTGTTAAAAAGTAGCCCATGGGGCTTTGGATTGACAGTGAATGGGTGCCTTGTTAAGGCACTCCTTGAAGTCACAATTCAAATCCCCCATAGGTACTTAGATTAGTCTTAACTAGAAAAAAAAATAATATTGTTAAAAAATAATATATATTTTTTTAAATATAATATAATTTTTTTTTTTTAATAATATGATGACCTAACTTACATGGTTTTATTTATGTTCCTATGTTTTAGCAAAGTTAACGAATTTCATGTTTGGATATGACATAAACACCAAAAGCTAGAAAATAATTTATTGGTATATGCTTTAGTTTCAATCATGTAAAAGGTATGGCCGAAAGGTGTCTTTTATAGTATTTATAAATTTCAAAATTGTAATCAATGATTGGGATGACCAGGCTTCAATAAAATTTATTTTTCCCAAATATTTTTAAATTTCTAAGAAATACACATTGTGAATTCTTTTTATGTGACAATGATATGCTTGGGAGTTAAGACCTAAGGAGCTACCCATTCAATACATATATCATCTTTACAAAATCACTATTACTAAGCTACTAATTCAATATACATAGCATCAATTTGGAATCGTTGGAAATTTAACAACGGTAATAGCTTATAGTTTCTGCTTCTATTATTATTGATTATTGATTAATATATTGTGCCAGAAAACTCTACACAATGAAAACGTAAATATCTCCGCACAATTTTTTTTAAACAAAACTTTCCGCGCAATAAAAATTCTCCACAAATTTCTTTTCACACTAATCTCTTTCTACACCTCTTTCAATAAAACTCTCCACACAAACTTCAACGATAATTTAATTGATGAGCATAGTCATCTTTTGTTGATTTTTACATGCCAACATTTTAATGGACTATTTACATAGTTACCAAATACCTCCGAATCGGTGAAAAAAATACCGAAATTCGTGAGTTCTATTGGTATTTCAAATAGTTCGATAAAAATTCGATCTCGTTCATATTAGTGGCCTCATATGAGAGTGCATTTTTAATCAGGCTCTTGTTATTTCTGGGATTATTTTTTGTACATTCGTATGGTTTACTATATTTTGCTTGTAAGCGGGCGGTGGGTAATATTTAATCTGGTATAAGTCGGCGGTGGCTAATATCTAATTTGGGACTTAAGAGTGCAATTAAAATCTAGCTAATTTTCAACAAACTTATTATTTAGTAAAAAGGTAAGTTTAATATTTTTCAATTAAATAAACAAAAAAATCATAATTTTCAACAAACTTATTATTTAGTAAAAAGGTAAGTTTAATATTTTTCAATTAAATAAACAAAAAAATCATAATTTATAGTTTATGACAAGATTTATTATTTGTTAGAATGGTAAATGTAATTACTCCTCAGCGCAAAATAAATGTCAACGGCCGCAGAAGAACAAGTAAATTGAAAACTAATGTATAATGTAAAATAGAAACTGATGTCAATGGAGCAGATAAAATGGAAACTACTGTATAATGTAAAATGGAAATTAATGGTGACAGAAATTTTAAGAGATTTTAAAATTTACATGAAATTTTTCCCATATTTCATAATTTTAGTGTTTCTTTTAATAGTTTAAAGAGTTGAGATAATAAGGAAAGAAAATTTTGAAATTGACTAAAAAATTAATGATTTTTTTTTTATATATTTATGTTAAAAATTGATTTTTTATATATTTATGTTAAGAGGATTTTATAAAAATAAGTTTTAAATATTTAATTTTTAAATATCTTAATTATAAACAAGATTTTTTAAAATAAAATCAGAAACTAAAGACATTAAATTAAAATTATTTAAATAGAAAATAAATAAAAAAATAAAGACAAAGTATTTAAGTTAGTTTATATTTTATATATATATATAAAGATGTATAGTATCAAATTTTTTCCAAATTGAAATTTCTTCGTCCAAAATTTTATTGTATCATATAGAATTCGTATTTAAACTTAATAACTATGACTATTTATATGCTCTCTTCATAATAAACGACGCATGATATGATGAAAGTAAAACACAATAAAATATTTGTATGCTCTCTTCTGAAGAGTTTTGATTTAATGAAACTAAAACACCGATTGTGTGTTAAATTACGAGGGGAGGCCCCTTTGTGTTTATTTTTAAAGGATAAACCTCATTTTGCCCCTCGAAATACTCAAAAGGCCAAATTTTTTTACCTACAAATAGTCCAAAGGCCAAAGGTAAACTCCCACTTTATTAGAATACATAAAATAAAATACAATAAATTGTTTACATCAATTTTTAAATTAAACAAGGGCCTCGCTTTAAGAATTCGTGTTTGCCTCTCCACATTTCCATTATGTGGGAGTTCACTATGTGTAAGATGTCATTGTTCGGAAGTTCAATGTGCTGAGTCCGCAGAATGAGTTGAACTTCTGCACAATGAGAAACATGCACTTGAAAGAAACCAAAAACTTGACAGGAGGCATTACACATTTGTTTGCGAAACTAGGATTATAATTATTTGCTTTTCTGTCTACTCTGGTCCGCCCATAATTTTTTAGTTAACAAATATGAACATGTTCCTTATTCTTTCGTTTTGGTGGCGAATTGAGCAAAGTAAGAGCTCCACATATGTCACGCAGATTTCTCATGAGGCCGATCAGAGAGCATAATTAGAGTGAAAGGTTGTGAACAAAATATGCGTATAAGAGTCATGGGATGTGATACATCATGAACTTCACGATGATTAATGAGGCTACTGATTAAGTTTAGTCACCGTGGGGTCTTCGCTCGACGGAATTTACTTCTCGCACTATTCGCTGACCAACCACAGCGGGGAGTCAAACTAAATAGAATGATACACCGGAATCCATGGAATCACTACAAGTACACACTGCAATTATAGATAAGCACTCGAATATATAAGCACCAATACCAAGAGCACTCATCAAAATGAGAGAAAAGCACTCGCCAAAATAAGCAAGGCGACACAGTTACATCTTGCCCATACCTTTATACAATGGCATAAAGATATATGATTAACAAATGAAATTTAGATGACACATCATGCTCACTCGGTATCCTAACCTATTTTTCCGAAAATAATTTTGTAGTTAATAATTAATTATCTATTAATGGTTATTAAAATTATGGATAATGCATTATAATGATTAAAATAAATTGTAATATTAAAGTGAGAATGTAATTAGCATAATTATTTCAATTTACCACAATAATTATGATACTCATCCATGGTATTCACTTGTGATTTTTGTAAACTGTGGTATTTACCCATGGTATCACAATATATTTTATTTACCCATGGTGTTATATTTTATTATATTTCCCCATGGTAATCACCCATGGATTTAGTAAACCATGGTAAGTACCTATTGTATTTGAAATGTCCCACGAGGTATGACTCTACACGAGTCAATCATCATTCTTCTCATAATGTAGTCTCATGTTATATTACCCATTTCAATAAATGTTTGAGTTAATTTTGTGTTATTGTACAACAATATTTCTCTTACCCAATGAGTTCTTATTATAAATTTTTTATCCAATATCTCTTTTACCCATCATGTCATATTATGAGTTCATATTACACTACTGTTTTTCTATATTTCTCTTAAGCATTGTGACATATTCATTTGTGATTTTTTTTTGTTAAACAACTTTTATCACAATGACATTAATGCATTAGATATCCTGAGAAATTTGTGGCTAAGCCCACTTGGGCCAGAGTAATATTGAGATGGGTGACTTGTTAGGAAGTTTTTGTTTTTTTATTTTTTGTGTCAATATTTAGGTCTCATTCCTCCAATGATCTAGATGAGTGGTACCAGAGTGGGGCTACCCTTATTTTTTTGCAAATACCCCAAATTAGGTCATGATACAAGGAACTCAAAATCGAACTATTGCAACCTTCGCAAGACCATCATCACTGACCCCAACAACCTCACATGGCAAGCAAAAAGAAAAAAGACAGAGTAGGAGATCTTATCAAATTGTTTCTTGGGAAGCACTTACGCGACATAGGAGTGAGATAATGAATCCATTAGAACATCTCATCAGTTGGTGAGAATTTGCAAATATAAGTCACCAGATATCTAAGAGGAAGATAGATAAATGAACTATCTTAGCATGGTTATAGGTCAACCACACAAAACCATTTCCACTGAAGTGCATTTTCTATGACACACATTGCCAGTTACACAGTTTCCCCATAAGAATTACAGGTTATCTCTATCCCATAACTTGGTTCATCTCAGTTATGGGTCAATCACAAAAAACCCTTGCCACCGAAGTCCATTTTCTAGGATGCACACTATTAGCATCACATTTGGCCCCCAAGTATTACATGGTATCTATATCTTGGGATCTTCGTTCATCATGGTTAATGCTCATCTACAAACCAAAATTGTGTGTCAACCATGCAAAACCATTTTCTTCAACAACACTTGCTTTTGGGTTATCCACAAACCCTAATTGATGCTCTTATTCAACAAAGGATTTCCCAGAGGGAACTTTACGCAATGGCGACCATTGCTTCTTAAAGGGGGAGGATTGATCTAGGTGGAAAATAATTACAACAATCCCATGTCGTAATTTATTATATTTATCCATGGTCTTCACCCATGGATTTGTAAACCATGTTATTTTCCCATGATATTTGAAATGTAAAAGAACGCATCATTCTCGGTGAAAGGTACTCGTAAAAGTATAAATACGGAACTTCATCGTGGATGTAAAATGTAGTGTCATCATATTTTAGCCATTTCAATAAAAAAATGTAGTTCCTATTGTGTTACATTTCTGCAATATTTATCTTACACACTGAGTTCTTATTATAATGTTTTTATACAATATCTCTTTTACGCATCATGCCATACTCAGGCTTATTATTATACTATTTTTCTACAATATTTGTTTTAAGCATTGTGACATATTCCTTTGCCATTCCTGAAGTTTATTTTACACTATTTTATGGAGGATGAAACCTTCATTGTGTGCACAAATATGACCATCACATCTTCACTACAAATATCCCTATGATGGAGAAACAACAAGTTCCCCACTCTATGGCCAAGTAAGATGGTCCATGACTTGGAAAACTTGTTTATTAGAGAGTGAAACCTTTATTCAGTTTGGGAAATTCGTATTTTACCAACCAAAAAAGATCTTATAGGTCATCTTGTTTATTTTATCCCATCGAGATCTACAAGACCTTAATTTCTTGGCATATACTTGGCCCAACCTGCCCACTATCTTAATTTCTCTTTTAGATACCTCAATATATTTCATGTTGCACCTGATATTTACAACATTGTTGGCACACTGATTTGTTTCCACCACTTCTTTTTAAAAAATATGTTTCCCCTAACCTCATTTTTACCATATTTTGCATATTGATAGTGAGCAACTTGCCATAGAAATTTCATGACCCAAGTTTTTCTGTGTAAACCTCTCACAAGGAATCATTTTCATGCCACTATATATGACGGCTTATGAGCAACTAACATGACCAACCTTGTTTTTATTTTTTTTTGTACAGTAAATATCCTTTAGATAAAAATATGCAATAACCTATTTTGGCTTTATCTTTAATGATTATGGATTTTTTTTCTATGCATTAATACGACTTTTGATATAGCTTGTTCTAAGAATATCATGACACATTTACTTAGTTTCAACAACCCAATGTAGATTGTTTTGCATTTGTATTGCAAGGTAAACTTCTTCAGTATTCTTGGTTGTTCAATGATTTGATCTCCAAATTTGCTCTCATATTTGAGGAAATTATGATCGTAATTCAAATTTGATTCAAATTTAGAATGTCTCCTTGCATGATATGGTTTTCAACCATTCATGAATTTAATGTAAATGACATAACTAACTCTTTATCGGGTTTAGGCATTTAATTATGTTTAATCACTCTAAATTTAGGTGTATAATTCTATTTACTCACTCTCGATTGAGTATTTTTTCCCTTTCTTTCTTTTGATATGATTGAAAATGGTGTTTCCATCTTTTGTGGAAACCAAGTATCTATATCCTAGGTGCATTGTGAAATTGATAACCAAAGCTATTTTCATCATTATGTAATCCTTACCTGATCTATTCATTTAACCTCATATTCAACCGAAATCATAATGAAATACATGAACCGCACCAACCAATGAAGGATCAACCACAATTAGAATGAGTGGATACATTGGTTCATTTATAACCTTTCTTTCCATCCACTTCCCTCATGCTTGTTTGTGGTCTTCCATCAAAGAGGAATAATTTCTTCATCATTTCAAGTTAGTGAGTGGGGTGTAGGTTCTATGTTCCATTCCACTTTGTGGGTTCTTTAGGATGGAGTTCCTCTCTTTGGGAAGATCAAGGCGCTTCATCCATTTTGCACCAAGTGGATTGCCACTATATGCTAGCAAGTTCAGTCTATCTAATGAATAGAACTCATTTAAATATAAAAAGGAGCAAGTAGTGACTGGAGGTAGGGAAGAGAAGCAAGTTTTAATATCAAAAGCATTTTCTACTAGGGATATATACTTTTATCTTATACATTCTTTTGTTTTCCCTACATTGTGTTTGTTCATTCCTGGCTAGAAGCATTTTGATTATTTGGCCTTTATAGAGCCGAGATGAAGCATGATACTTGATATATCCTATGTTCCAACGAAGAGTTGGTTTTCAATGTAGTATTTTGATGTGAAACATTTATAAGAACAATGTTTTCAATCTTAATATTGTATTTTCCTCATATATTTATCTGTATAGATCACTTAATGAATACCATTAATTAGAATCATTAATTTAAAATTGATATCTTAAACAGATTTATTTCAGTCCAAATTGTTGTATATGCTAAGAATATTTCCAATTCCCAACAAATCACTCACTTGGAAGATAAAAATGGTTGTAGGCGAAGTTGGAGCCAAACAAAATGCAAGAAGAAATTCTCATAAATGAAATGAAAATTTATGAGAAATTCGTGTGAGTGCCTTCTCTTTGAAACGCAGTAGGAGATCTTCACTAGCTCCTTACAAATTTTCAACCAACTAATTAATTCTACTCTCTTGGTTTTTCGCTCAATTTAATTATACATGTATCTTTTTGCAATGCAAGGGTGGAGGAGATACTTTTAGCATCTCCATATATTATATATTCCACAGATCATCATGGAAACACAATACTACATGGAGAAGCTTACAATGGTCACTTTCTCATTCGTAAGAAATTTTTATTATATTTTCCACCACTTCTACATGCTACAAATAATTAGAGAAACACTCTTACACATGGTTATAACTGGATTTACAACCTCTGGATTTAGCTTTTTTAATACGCAACTAAATCTTGTAAAACATTTAGTCTCAAATTAAATTAGGAAAATTTTAATAATAATGAAAAATTATAATACATGAAAAGATTTTGGAATTACTCGTATTAGTGTCCATGCTAAATATCAATATATATGAAAAAAATTGAAATGTATGATGTTGATCTAATCGTACTCAACCTACTATTAGTATATAACATCCGAGAAAAATTTTAAGAAGTTGGCATCACCAAGCGGAAAAGAGATGCAGTATTGGATTTCTTCTTTATGAAATGCATCCATTAGATAAAGTCTAATGGATAAAGCACTAGAAACTTGTGTTTATCAAAATTTTCAATGACACACTTATACAAGGATTTCATCCGAAGTAAGGACTACCCTACTTGCAGCTCTTATTTCATATAAGGGAGACCAAATAACAAATGGAAAAATAATTATTATTTAGAACATAATATCAACTTTATTTCTTATAAGAGATACGAATTAACAAATGGAATGATATTCCAGACCCAAACTCCTTTAAACTAAAGAAAAATATCATCTCAATATATCCTTGCGTATTAGATTCCTTAGGAATGGTGATAAAGTAGACCTCAATTCTCGATTCTCGATATTGCAAATATTAATAATGAATTATATTGTTTATATATTAAGAGTCTTTTTTTAAGCAGAAAGATTTTCATTTATATTTTGACAGGGACTGATGTTGGTTAGAAATATTTATATTCCTATTCTCTTCTTTGGAGAAATAAATAAATAAATATAATCAATATGGTTTATATATCTATATATATAAAATACGATGACCTAACTCATATAAATATGGTTTTATTTACGTTCCTATATTTTAGTGAAGTTAAGCTCTTTCATGTTTGGATATCACCTCAACACCAGAAGCAATAATATAATTTATTGGTATATGCTCTAGTTTTAATCATGTAAAAAGTAGTGTAGAAAGGTGATAGTGATTATATATTTTGAAATTGTAATCCAGATGGGGATGAAAAAGCTTCATTAAAATTGTTTTTTTTTAAATATTTTAGAATTTCTAAAAAATATACATTCTGAATTAGTTTTATGTGAAAATTATATGGTTGGGAGTTAAGGCTGAAAATAATACCACTACTGTTGTAATGATCTATATATATATATATATATATATATATATATATATATATATATCATTTATCTAAAATAATTGTTATTAAGCTGCTAATTCACTATGTATATCATTCACTTGGAATGGTTAGAGAATTAACAAGGGTAATAATTGCAATGTAGCATAGCCCATGCCTCTACCATCATCAATAATTAATTGTGCATAGATTGTGCAAAGAAAACTCTACAAAATGAAAGAAAAAATATATCCACACAAAACTCCTCGAACAAGGATCTCTGCACAAATCTCTTCTCACAATGAAAACTCTCCACATAAAACTCTATGCAAAATGAAAGGCCTCAGCACAAAGCTCTCCACATAATCAAATATCTTTTCACAAATCTCTCCAAAAAAACTTCAATGATAGTTTAATTGACACATGTAATAATATTTTGTTGATTTGTGCATACCAATATTTTAATGGACTATTTAGATGCTCTCTTTGGAATAGGTGATACATGGTATGATGAAATTAAAAGACAATAAAATGCTTTTGTGCTCTCTTATGAAGAGTTGTGATATAATGAAACTAAAACACTGATTGGTTGTTGAATTACAAGGGCATATGCAGGCTTCGTGTTTATTTTGGATGCGTAAACTTCACTTTTCCACTCAAAATAGACCAAGTGCCAAAAATTTTATCTACAAATAGTGCAAAGGCCAAAGTTAAACTACCAGTTTTTTAGAACCCATAAAATGTAATACAATAGATTGTTTACATCAATTTTTAAATCAATGATGGCTTTGCTTTCAGTATTCTTTTTTTCCTATCCATATTTCCATGCCATTGTGCAGAAGTTCAATGTGTGGAGGTATGCACAATGAGTTGAACTTATGCACAATGAGAGACATGCAGTTGAAAGAAACTAAAAATTTTACTGAAGGCATTGCACATTAGTATTAGTTTGCAGAACAAGAATTATAATCATTTTATTTTCTAGTCTACTCTGGCATACCTATATTTTTTTATGTTACAAAACCATGCTTTCCAAGAATCTGAATGTGTTCCTTATTCTTTCATTTTGGTAACAAAGGGAGAAAATTTAGAATTCCACATATGCCACATAACTTTCTCATGAGGTTGATCAGAGAGTAGAAATGCATAATTAGAGTGAAAGGTTGTGAATAACGTATGTGTAGTAGAGTCATGGGATGTGATACAGACTAAAATTCATGATGTACTAGCTATATGATACAAAATATATATTTTTCTAATAGTTTAATGAGGCTACTGATTAAGTTTATTTCTCCTAGGGTCTTCACTCAATATGATTTAATTCCTGCATAGTTTGCTAAACAACAACACCAAGGAGTCAAAATCACTATAACAATACACTAGAATCAATGGAATCACTGGAAGTACACAATGCATTTATAGATAAGTAGAAAAACCAAGAGCACTCATTGAAATGAGACAAAAAAACTAGCCAAAAAAAACCACTCGTCGAAATAAGAAAGTAGACATAGTTGCATCTCGTCCATACCTTTAAACAATGGCATAAAAATATGTAATTAGAAAATGAAATTTAGACGATACATCATGCTCACTTGGTGTCCTAAGTTATCTATTCATCGAATCCATTTTTTCTCAATAATAGAACTTGATCACATTTATACAATATCTCTAATCGAGGAGGAAAATAATTACTATAGTTAATACTTATTCTTCTATAAATGGTTGTTAAAACCATGGATAATGAATCATAATAAACAAAATAAATCATAATATTAAAGTGATAATCTAACCATATGATGATTTCAATTTGCCATCATAACTATGATAATCAGCCATCGTATTCATTTGTGTATTTTTTAAACAACAGTGTTTACCCATGGCATCATAGTTTATTTTATTTACCCATGGTTTAATGATTTATTATATTTCCCTATGGTAATCACCCATGGATTTGTAAACCATCGTATTTACCTATGGTATTTGAAATGTACCAAAAGGCATGACTCTTACTGAACCATACCAAAGTACAAATACAGAACTCCACATGGAGTGAATCATCACTTTTCTCATAACGTAGTTTCATGGTATATTACTGATTTCAATAAATATTTGAGTTCTGTTTGTGGTATTTTACTGCAATACTCCTCTTACCTATTGATTCCTTATTATAATGTTTTTATACAATATCTCCTTTATGCATCATGCCATATTCTATTTATTATTATACTATTGTCTTTCTATATTTATCTTAAGCATTGTGACACATTCCATTTCCATTTATCAATTTTCCTTTGTTAAACAACTTCCATCACAATGACATTAATGCATTAGATCTCATGAGATATCTTTGGCTGAGCACACATGGGCGATAGTAGTACTAGGATGGGTAACCTGTTGGGATTTTTTTTTATTTTTATTTGTGTGTCAATATTTAAGTCTCATTCCCCCAATGATCTGGATTATTGGTATTAGAGCGGTGTTACTCTTATTTTTTTGCACATTTCCCCAACGAAGTCAGGGTACCGGGAGCTTGGACTTGAACTATTGCAACCTTTTCAAGACCATCATTATTGAACCCAACAACCTCACATGGAAGTGAAAATGAAAAATGACATAGTAGGAGATCCTGTAAAACTATTTCTTGAGGAATAACTTACATGGCAGAGGAGTGAGATAAGGAAATCCTTTACAACATCTCACTGTTTGGTGAGAATTTACAAAGATAAGTCACTCGATATCCAACAAGAAGATCGAAAAGTGAACTATATCAACATGGTTATGAGTCAACCACAGAAAACCCTTGGCACTGAAATCCCTTTGCTAGGCCACACATTGTCAGCTACACAGTTGGCCCATAAGAATTACAGAGCATCTCTATCCTCATAACCTTTTTCATCTTGGTTATGGGTCGAACACACAAAATCGTTGCCACCATTTTCTAGGCCGCACACTGTCAACATCACATTTGGCCTTGAAGAATTACATCATATCTCTATCCTAGTATCTTCAATCATCATGGTTAATGGTCGTCCATAAACCAAAATTATGGTTCAACCACATAAAACCATTGTACTCAACAACACTTCATTTTGGGTCATCCATAAACCCACATTTATGCTCCTATTCAAGAAATGATTTCATAGAGGGAACATTACATAATGGTGACCATTCCTTCTCATGGTATGAAGATTGATATATGTGGAAAATAATTACGACAATTAATAATTATTTTTCTATCAATGTTTGTTAAAACCATTGTTAATGCATGGTAATAAATAAAATAAATCATAATATTAAAGTGAGAATATAATCACACGAAGATTCCAATTTTTCCATCGTAATTATGATACTCACTCATGTCGTAATTTACTATATTTTTCCATTGTATTCACCCATGAATTTTGTAAACCATGATATTTACACATGATATTTGAAATGTAACAGGAGGCATGACTCTTGGTGAAAGACATTTTGATAAAGTAGAAATATGGAACTTCATCGTGGAGTAACCCATTTGTTTCTCATAATGTAGTCTCATGGTATATCACCCATTTCAATAAAAAAAATAGTTCCTCTTGTGTTATCTTTCAGCAATATTTCTCTTATCCATTGTGTTCATATTATAATGTTTTTACACAATATCACTTTTCTTTTATGAATCATGCCATATTCTGAGTTCTTATTATACTATTGTTTTGAAATATTCCTCTTAAGGATTGTGACATATTCCTTTTCCATTCGTGGTGTCTCCTTTGTTAAACAATTTGGATGATAGTCACATTAATGCATTAGATTTCATGAGAACTCTGCAGTTTAGCACACTTGGGATAAAGTAGTACTACGATGGGTGACTTGTTAGAAAGTTCTAATTTTGTATTCTTATGTAAATATTTAATTCTCCTTCTTCCAATGATCCACATCATTTTCAGATACCAAAAATGATTAAATATAACTTCACATATTTCAATGGTGGCATACATACTATTATGTTGTTATGTAAGTCTCATAGTCGAACAAAAATTTAGTTGGTACCTATTACCCTGGTGATACAACATGGCAGTTAATGAACAAGCTTAGAACAATTTCATAACAGTGTCAATTTGTTGTAAGTGTTTCAAAATTAAGAACCACATATCTACCTTGTTTCTTCCAAGAATCAAGTGGTGGGTTCACACTATGACACAAAATCGAAGTATTAGTCATTCACATTGAATGAAGTTCTTTATAAACCTAACTAAGGATTTCAATATGCAATGCATGCAATGTTAGAATAACAATGTCTTTGATATTAAAATATCTCATAATAGATAGTAGCAATATTAATAAATCCTTAAAACTTTCGAAACTGTCACCCAAATCATTGTCACTAAATTTCCTCTCTGCCAGGATTCACCAAATTAAAAACATTGTGTGGAAGTTTATTGTGTAGAGACCCTTGTGTGAAAATTGATTATCAAAAGGACCTCCACATAAGGACTTTCGTGCAATGGACTTCTTTGGTGGTGGTTCCTAGAAATCAAGGAGGTCCATTATGTGGAAATTCATTGTGAAGAGGTCTTTCACCTAATGAACTTTCGCACTATAAATTATGCACAGGATTTTTAGTGGTGTGAAGAAAAAGTGTTCATATCACCATAAATGTTGAAAGAAGAAGCAATATTCTCCATGCACTATGAAAATGACATATTTATTATTTTTCTCTCTTTTCTTTTAACCAATCCTTCTCCTATCCACGTTTCCAACACTTGGTCATGTCGCTCGACCAAAGGGAGAGGAGGGAGCTTCAAGTGAAGTGTTTGGGAGAGTATAAGTAGATATTTCTATTCTTCGTAACATTTGGAGGATTTTTCCAACCATGTAACCCTATGATGGTTTTGTTTTAACTTGATATCCTTTAGACCCATAACAAGGTAAACTTATTAAAAAAAACCCTCCATCAAGCACCTTCATCCATAAAATAATCTGTTTAGAGACATACTTGAGCAAGAATGGAATATTTCAAAGATTATAATGAATGGGGGCTATGATCTCTTTACACGTGTTTCCGATTCGCAATTCATGGTTTTCTTAAAGTGCATATCTATTCTTTAGTGTTCAAAATTAGTAGATCCGAGAAAAGAGAAATTGGTATTTTGAGGTATTTGCCACACAAAGATCAATAATATGGGAAAGTGAGAGCCTTACACGGTATGTGTTGAGTATTTGAGGGGGCCTTTAAAAGTAGAAGTATGGGCACGGTGCTTCGAAACAACTTCTGAATTAACGTGCACATATTTGTACACAATTCATTGATTCGCACATTAGAATAAATATAAGTGTAATTATAGTACAATGATCGAAAATGTGGTCGCTTTGGAAGAGTTCTAGACCAAGACTTTAGTCGTGGACAAATTTCGGTCATTAAGCTAACCATGATTAGCTTGGAGTTACCTTGGGACATGTCATCATTTAACCTTTATGTTCAGTTGGGTTCACTTTTTAGTGTTTATCTCAAAAAATGACATGACACAAATTATCCTTGTGTCAGAGTGTAGATCTCCACAAAATGAACTAATTCATTGTATGGGGTGCCACAGAAAAAACTAATTCACTGTGTGGAGCTCAATACTCTTGAACAAGTGAAAATAAATAAATAAAAAATGTAAATAATTTTTTAATCATAAACTATGATGAGAACATGCCATATGGGAGGAATCATTATCATAATACATATTTTCATCACTAGCTAGATTAATCCATGTTTTTTGTTTTTTCGTTTCTTTATTTGACACAAAAGAATCCTAATCGCTCATTAGATTTAGATATAGTGAAGGTATTAAATATTGTGCTTATTGTATACGTATTTATAACTCGATAAATGCTTTCGTCTTGCTCCACTTTTCTATAAAATAATGGGTGATCCCTTCCCCTTATTTATTGAGTAGGCTAGGAGATCAAATGTATTTCTTCTAGTTGGATGGTCTTGAGGTGGTTCAACATGCTATTTATTTAAGTCAAGCGAATGATATGGATAAAGACCATATCAAGAAATGGGAAAATCAATTCTTCTCTTATAGAAGTGATTGGCCACTGCATATTTAGATAGTAAAATTTGATTCACAACCCCTAAAGGCATAGATCCATCTTAACCAAGGATCTACCATGAGTCAAGAGGGATCAAATTTTTTCAAATGCAAACTTATTTTAGAGTGGAAAAAAATAACCCATAATTTTTAATTGTTTAAATTGTATTTTTGAATGTTATAGAGATTATATAACATGTGTATCGAGTTATTTTATCAACACACATTAAACTCATTTTCATGTTATTAATATATATTTAAATATATATCAATATTAATTCATATTAAAATATTTTATTCATAACCCATATTGGATATTTTATTCTATACAATATTAAAATATTTTCTTCTTCTTTATATATATATATATATATATATATATATATATATATATATATATATATATATATATATATATATATATATATATATATATATATCACATGTTAAAATATTTTTGAAAAGTACAAGATTTAAATATCTTAGTTGCATTTTTTTTTTATAATTAATTTACATGAAATTATATTAGGTTATATGGACAACTAATTAAATATGCATAGCATATTTTTCCCCTTTTTATTATAGCCAACATTGGTTTTCTATTTAGACAATACTTTATTTTTATTTTAAGAGGCACAGACATACTTACACATAGCCTTCACACTGGGCTATAGAATGAGCATCTCGGCTCAATAATGAAGTAATGAAAAATTATCATCATACGCAACTCATTTGATGCTATTTCGGGGACACAATTTTATCACTCTAGTTAAAATACCAAAAAAATTTCCATCCCATCATGTAATGCTACTTGGGTTTGTTTTGAGGACCAAAAATAGAATTATGTACGCAGTTTCTACTAGTTGATCCACAATTGATTTAGCTACAAATTAACAATTGCCACAAGAGTTTCGAGTCGACTTCTTTTAGATTTTAGAGTTAGGTATGTGCATAGGGGATGGAAGAGGAAAATATTGTAGCAATTAGCATAATTGTTTCATCAAAGATTCCCACCATGGTGTTGGCGTTGGATTTTTTTACATCTATGCTTCGAGCAAAGATTAGGAATTTGCTAACATTTTTATTCTCCATTGATATTCCCACCTCTTCTTGTAGACATAATGGTCAATGCAAATAATCTAATATTAGAAGAAATTTAATTTCCTTCATAGAAATCCCAACATACTATCCAACCATATTGAGGTAGCCATAATGCCAAACTCAAACAATTATGTCTTTGATTGGGCCAAAGCTAACACGGGCTCTATTTATCATTTAAAAATACTGAAATGATTTTTTAATATTAACAATGTGATTGAAAATTCTCTTCGAAACATTAGCCCATTCAGTAACTTGTGTAGTGGAGGGTCTCTATTTGTAGACAATTAGTTTTTGGATATTTCCTTGTACGGATCTTTTTGCGCAATGAAAGCTCAACAAAAATCTAATTGAATTACTAGTCACAATATTGAACCTAATGGAGCCCAAATTTACAGTTTAGACAAAAAGAAACTTTTATTCCTTCTAAGAAATCAAATTATTTTAATCATTTGAAAATATTGTGGAGAAATTTTTGTCTTAATCACTCTTCTTGTGTTCATATCAAAAACTTGTTAAACCAAAATTGTAATCCAATCGTATGTTAGTGAAATGAGCCAATTCATGACATTATGCTCCCAATATCTTGGTGGTGTATTATGAAGAGCACGCATGGGAATTCCTCCACATTCCACACAGTGAATTGGAGATTCATTTACCCCCCACCAACCTTGTCCATGTAAAGGACCTTTAATCGTGTCAAGTATGTGATTGTTGGCAATTGTAGTATTGTAACAATATCATTGTCACTGTCAATGTGAGAGCACTCATTGATCAAATCCCCACTCATGAAATTAGCCTTTTTTTATTATAAAATCACTTGTGAGATACTGAGAAATACCAAAAATAAAACACCCTCTAGCTAGGGAATTATGTCCTAGCAGTGCTCACTCAGCCAATAAAAAATTAATAATAAGGTTACCAAAAAATTAGAAAATGATTCTTCAATTTACAGGAAAATAAGAATATTAAGCATTTTCTCCAAAATTTTGGTTAAAATTGAAATAAACACGGAAAATTATTTAGAGTTAACGAACTTTGATGTGAAGCAATTGCTACAGTACCTAGCGAGGCAGGGACTAATAATAGATGTGGTTGAAATCTACCTAGCATTTGGATATGTGGAGATAATTTTTATGAATTTATTTCTTTTCATATCTACCAAGTGTTTTAGCACAACACATTCAATGTTTCAGGTATGGTGTAATACCCCTATCTTCTACTCTCTAAATACAAAATAATTATAGGCATCGAACAATTATTAGTTTGAATGGATATGGAGCCATGATGGGAATAATGGGATGATATAATATTTTATTTTATTATTAAATTAATAAATACATTGTCTGGGATATTTAGGAAAAAGAAATAGATTTTTAGAAGACTTCTTTCCTTCTTACGAAAATCTATTGGTGGTTAAGTCCAGATGATAGACCTTCCCTAAAACTCTCCTAAAGTCCCCAAGAGAAAATAAATAAAATAAATATTAAAATAATCGGAGAGAAATATTATGTTAAAAACTTACTTGGAGTGACATACTAAATGGGCTAGAAAAAAGAAAATCGGGAGAGAAGGGCATGCTTTAAAGAAAAAGAAAATAATGTTTTCCGAAAAAACTAAAACAAAAAGGCCCAGGAAAAAAGTGGACACACCTTATTCTGCTTAAAAATATTCTAGGAAGATATCTATAAAAAAAACCACTTAGGAACTAAAGGTAGTGGATTTCATAAGGCAATAAAATCTTAGCTCAGGGGGCTTGTAGAGCTAGTCCATGGTCAGGATGAACGTGCTCAGTCCCTGAGAATTTCCTAAGTAGTGATTACAAGTAGAGATATGGTTATGCTCATGTATTGACATGGAATGATAATTGATATGTATTCCCAATAATGTTTTGTTATCGCTACTGAGTGATCATTGATATATAGATGTAGATTAATGACAAAAAGGTGTTTTATATATATATATGATTCAATTATGAATTCAGAGTATGTATATACTCTCTAATATGCGATTCATGATTGTATGAAATTATCAGTGTACTTTTATGGGAAATAGACTATTTAATTCCCATAATCATACATGAATTTCTCTATGCATGAGAGTATATAAGTTCGATGACAAACTTCCTTCCATAGGAATTAAAACGAAATATGTAAATATTGATAGTTTTATAGGTGCATATATATAAAGTACTACTCTGTGGCGTATAATATAACTTATAGATTTAGTATAATAGACACAAGTATAAGAATTAAACAAGAAAAACATACACTACATGAATGTGAGACGCATTCCATTTAATGTAAAAATGAGATGAGCAAAAGAACGAATCTAGTTAAGTAAGGATTGTTGGTAATTATTTTTTTTATAAGTATAAAAGAATTGGATTGTAAGTAAACTAATATTCTTATCACTCCTATTATTATTAAATGAAGTATTCTTCGATTTTCCCCAATAATTAAAGAGGTTAATTTCAAATTATAAGGGCTTTGAATTAATAAGTTGTCGTGAATGTAAAAAATTCTAAATCATTAAGAGGAATACAAGGGAAACAAGATTCATCATGTCTCTATTATCTGTATCTTGAATATTGGGAATTATTTTAGACAGGGAAACATAGACTGGAGCATGAATCCTAGCTCATCATTTGAAACGTAGAGAGTAGGATTAAATTCATACCTGAATTTAAATCCACATGTTAGCTTGATTGTGACTGATATAAGTATAAGCCGTCCCTCTAGACAATTCGGTGCATCTCTGGAAATAATACAGATCCATAATTAAATTTGTTTCCATAACCATAACATGTCTGACAATAATAATATACGTAAATAAAAGATCGAATACAAGTGCAAACCGACAACTTGTAAAATGATGAATTGAATACCTTCGAAGCGACAACCTAGAATAATATTTTTGGTTACATGGGACAGTCCAGTTGTTTACCTACTAATTGGAAAGGTAGCACGAACACCCATTATTTATGGTAAGGTAATAAAGGGGAAGCCACCGCATGGAAATCCATCATTTTGTTTGCCACCATTTTTAAAATCACAATTAGTATGAAATTTCCAAAGGTTAATAATAAATATCATTCTTGTGTCAAGTTTGGACAGTACTCCAGAAAATACACAAAAATGAAATACCATGAATCTAGACATAAAAATAAGAGGCACACAGGTAATTTAGTTTATAGAGGAGAAATAATGAATAGTTCCATCAAAAGGTTTATATTATTTGTTACATATGTTGCATTATTTTATCAAATAGATGATCCAAATACTTGGTGTGTTGACTCTGGAGCCTCCATCCATATGTCTTGTAATAGCAAATGGTTTGAGAAATTTCATGAAACTAATTATGGTGTGAATATATATCCTCAGGAAGATCATTCACACAAATTTAAAGGGTATGGATATGTATCAATGATATTACCTAAAGATCATGTTAAACTAATTCACAATGTGATGTATATGTTTGGTATTAAGAAGAATCTAAAGTTGGTTTCTAGTATAACAGGCGAGGGTTTGAAGGTAGAATTTGTAAATTCCCATTGTGTTATCAAAGATATGTAGGGTTACTTCAAGGTCATAGAACTGTGAGTTAGAATTGGAGTTTTATATAAGCTCAATGTAATAGCCAAATACTCTCAAGAATTGGCATCCATGACCATGACAACAGTTTCTCTTTTTCATCAAACTTATGGCCACATTAATTATCATGATATTTTAATACTTAGAAAATGAGGAATGGTAGAAGTGCTTCCAATACTTTATAATGAATACTATTCATGTGAAGGGTGTGCATTAGGGAAGATGCACAGTGAAGAGTTCCCTACTCATATAGATAAAACAGAAAGATAAATCCTAGAACTTGTGCCTATACGTGTATGTAGTCCTATGTAGACTAGATGATCAATTGGAGCATATAGTTTCTTGATATTTATTAATGATTGTATAAAATATACGAGTATAATTCATGAGAAATGAGAGTAATGTATTTGAATATTTTAAGAGTTCAAAAATATAGTTGAAAATAAAATAGTAAAATATATCAAGATCCTCTTATCAAATGAAGGTAGACAATATATTTCAAACAAATCATTAAGTAGTGCAAATCCCATGGAATTGTACAACAATGCATAGTACTATATACTCCACAGTAGAATGGTGTAGTTAAAGGAAAAACATAAACCTGGTAGAATGTGCTCGGAACATGTTAAAAGGTAAAACCATTACCGATTATTTGTGGGTTGAAGTTGGTAACATTGTCATTTACTTGAAAAATAAAAGTACAACTAAAAGTTTAGATCATAAGAATCATTTCAAAGAACTTTATGGTTGTCAACCAATAGTAATCTATCTAGTAATTATTTTTAATAAATAATATCTCATGTTTGGAAAGAATTAGGAGTAAAATTGATGAAAAAGCTAAAAGTCTATTTTCATAGGCTATTTCTCTCATCATAAATCTTATAAGTTGTTTGATCCCTGCACTCATAAAAAATTTCGAAGTAGAGATGTAGTATTTTATAAGCTTGTATATGGAGGCGACAATGAGGATAAGTATGGTTCATGTCATATTCATTATCGGTATAATGATGTCAAAGAAGAAGCAGATGATAAATAGGAATAGAAAGAGGATTAAGAATTCAATGACATGGACACATCTGAAAGACACAAAACACCAAGAGGAACAGATAATTGACCACAGAACATGAAACAAAATGAAAGTAATAAAGCACCAAGAAGGTCATCTCCTCAAAATCAACCACTAGTAAGATTTAAAGATTATTCCTTAATGAGGAAAGTAATGAATTCCATAGAAATTTTCAACATCAAAGAGGTTAATGAACATAATGAGTGGAGAGATGCAATGAAGGAAGAATATGTGTCTATAATGAAAAATGATACTTTTGAGTTAACAAAATTTCCTTAGAATAAAGTACCCATATGATCCAAATGGTCGTAAAACCTAAATGTGAAGTTGATGGAAGTGTAGATACATATAAGAATATGTTAGTTTCAAATGTATACTCATAAAAATATTTAATTTATTTGGAATAAACTTTTGCACCAATAATTTCATTAAATACAACTAGATTAATGATTCTTTAGCTACAAAACACAAATTAAAACAACATTAGTGAGATGTTAAGTATACCTTCTTGAATAGGGAACTAAAACAAGAATTATATCATGTTAAGCCAAAAAGGTTTGTTAAAAAGGGCCAAGGGCACCTTGCTTGCAAAGTAAAGGAAGCATGATATGGATTAAAACATAAATCATGATCTTGGTATATGAAGACTGATTTTTTATTTTTTCAAAAGAAAAAGTTACCCTAATATGTATACAAAGTTAGAGCAAAAGGGGGATTTTATTATGATTTCTTTGTATGTTGATGATCTTATAATAACTAGAAACTTTTCTAGGTTAATTGATGAAGGTAAATGAAAAATGTCAAATGTGTTTGAAATCAAATACCTTGGTGAATTACAATATTTCTTGGGTCTTGAGGTATGGAGAGAAAGTCAGCAGATACTCGCTACATGTAGTAAGTTAATCCAATTTTATGAAGGAAATGAAATGAAATATTATTACAAACTGAAAATATATAGACACATCAAAACTTGACTTCCATTAAATAATGGAAAATGCTGACAATTATATGCAATTAAAATGAAAGCAAGCTAGCTTCAATGGTGGTAGCTTATCTCTAAGAAGATATGTGAAGGTTATGCACCTTCTTGAACTATATTATAATGACACTATGCATATTCTCTATCATGAAGAATCAATAAGGAAAATGCTAAACACTGTAATACCTAAGACTTGGAGATGAAGTGCCAAAGGCTTATGGGCCATGATGGGGTAAGTTGGAATTTCAAGTTCCGAGTGTTGTAACTTTTGAATATGATCTTTGTTTGATGCACACAATAGCCCATTGGAAATCTTTATCCAAGGATTACAAATTTGGACTACATTTAGTGGCCCATTTCTTAAAAAGAAACATTTATGGCCTTAAAATTGCTCCATAAGTGTAGGACCTAAACACTACAAAAAATATAATACTACTAAAATAGGAAACTTTGTTGTGATCCAGGAGGAATTGGTGGGTGGAAAAAAATGTCCACCTGGATCTGTCCTCCTCCTTTATGAATAAATTGTATCCATTTCATTGTGTGCCTCCATTAGATGGGGAACCTTGTGTTGAACTTGGTTCTTTGGGGAGTAACTTATCTTCATGCAGAACCTAGCCTACTTTGACAACCCCATATAGTTGGATCCTATGTTGGTGAATTTTGTTAAGATGTGTGTACATTATATAATTAATTGTATCCTATTGAATGCAATATGAGTTGAGATCAGTTGATGTCAACTACTCTGCGATTTCTGATGTGTCTAATAGTGGTGGATAGTATGGCTAAAGGAGTTCCACATTGAACATTCGGTGTAGGCTAAGGAAGGGAGAATACCTATTTCAGAAGTATTGTCACACACATCCTATTGATGATTTGTGGTGCATGGTGGAGTGGCTAAATATTTTGATGGACCCATGCAATGTGTTCTTTTTGTAAATGTAACAAAACCTTGTCTCCCACTTGAAACATATGTGGCACTTGGTGTTGATAAGGAACTGTTTGTACTTAACATCTAATTTGTCCAAGGTATCATTGACCCACTGGTGGATGTGCTAAATTCATTTAATAAAATTAGTAGCTTTGTGATGATTAGATTAAACATGTTCAAATTCATCTTGTGTAGTTTTAAAATGTTGTGTGACATCATTTGGGGCCAATGGTTGAAATTCCATGCCCACCCGAAAGGATTTGTATCCAGTTGAGCTACTAAGAGCATTATTGTAGTTATGTTGAATATATGGGATACTCCCATTAAATGTATGTGGATGATTAGAGTTGTGCATGCATAAAATATGCATGATCATCCTATTGATAACCTCTACCTGGCCATCAATCTAGGGATGGAAGGTTGTTGATTTGGTGAGATGGGTTTCCATACTTATCCAGAGACACAAATAGAGTGTTCTTATTATCTTGCTATCCTAATCCAATATCATTGTCTGCATGATCCCAAAATGTACCCATACTCATTCAAATAAAAGCTTGGTATTATATTATGCTATGATACTCTTCTTACAGGCAGCTACAATGGCCATCTTGGAAAATATATCAATGACCATAAACAAACATATATTACCATTGTTGGTAGTAGGAAGGCCATACATATAGTTAATTAACTTGGATTCCGAAGGCTGAATAGGAATAGGAAGAGGGGTGTACATGCCTTGCTTCTGAATAGTTGACTTGGCAATGACACATGTGATGCAGGACCTGATATACTTGCCAACATCTTGTTGAAATTCCATTTTTTAGTACTACCACTATTTTCTGCACACTAGATATCCCTGCTACTCAATTATAATGTGCCTGCTAGATCACCTGGGCATGCTTGCTTAAAGGAACATAAAGGCATCCCAGGTAGCATAACAATGGATCATGGAGGTATAAGTATGGAACTTTCTTTAGCGTTATCAACGATTGGTATACAGTAAGAGATTATAAGTCATTTTTGTATAACTATGACCACCTAGACATCTCATGCCCAAAATGGTTGAGACATGTTGTTAGTGTCATAACTGGGGGTTGACTAAGATAGTATGTAACATGATTGGTTCCACCATTACTCTATTTGATGCTTAAATGAAATTTTTATAGGTATGTGGACCATTTCTCATGAAAGTATTTCTATAACCTCCCTTCTTTCTACATAAATGGAAGAGGCATATAATTGATGTGGATGATCGCCTCCTTCGCCAGAATAAAATGTTTCCAATTCTAGCAGGATTCTCACAATGGAATAAATACCCCATCACGATGGGGTATCTCTGGATAGTATCAAAGACTGTTTCACTATGATAAGCCATTGGTGTCCTTGTTGATTTAGTGCTACACCAATAGCCTAGTCAGAAGCACCTATCTTGATCTCAAATAGTTGTTGCAGGTCTAGTATGGTGAGGATTAGTGTAGAGAAAAGGTGGTGCTTCTACTCATTGAATGTCTTATGTTGTGATTTAGACCAAAACAAAGTTGTGTTTTCTCTACCCTTGGTTACTTGACTTAATGACAAAGTGATATAAGATAACCCCAACATGAGGCTTAGGTAGAATTTATCAAGGCCCAAGAAGTTATGACACTCTATTAGTCATCGGGATTGGCCATTCTCAAATGAATTGGATCTTTTGTTGGATCCATATGCATTATTTTATCACCAATAATGTACCCCAGTTGTTGCACCTTGTCCATGCCAAAAGATCATTTTTCTAAGTTAACACATATATTGTGCTAGCAAACACTGTGGTGGACCTATTGAATATGTTGCAGCTGTTATTCCCAACTCTTGTTGAAGATGAGGATATCATCCAGATATGCAACCAGTAATTAGTTGGTGAAAGGCTACAATATATCATCCATCATCCTTGTGAAAATTGTTGGGGCATTTTTCAAACCAAAAGGCATGACCAACAATATGAAACAACTCTCCCTAGACTTTAGAGTAGTCTTCGAGACATCAATTGGTTCTATTTAGAATTGGTGGTAGTTGGATTTCAAATTAATATTATTGAAATAATTTCCCCTCTTTAGTTAGTCAAGAAGGTCATGCATTGGTGTAATTAGGTATTGATTCCTAATTGTGAGTTTGTTAAGGTCATGATAACCAATGTGGAGTCATGAAGTCCCAGCTCTATTCGCCACAAGTACAATTAGGCTCCCATAAGGTGTGGAGCTCGGTTGGATGTACCCTTTTTTAGTACCTCTTGAATCTATCATTTGCTTCGAACATTCTAGAGGAGAGAGCGATGTTAGATTGGTGCATTGGGTAGTGTTTAATTGAGGGTCAAGTCAATTGAATGTTTTACATGATACTGTAAATGTACCCCTATGGGTGAGAAGAAGATGCCTCTATACTCTTTCATCATTTTATTCAATTTATTCTACTCGTTGGAGGAGCCATGTGTGGAGGCCATGGATGTGGCCACAATATTTTCATTTATTTGAGGGTGAATTAGGAGGAAGACAATTTTCCTAGCCCGTGTCTTGAGAGATGATATTACTAAATTAATTTACATAGATAAATGAAATGGAAGTAGGTAGACCTACCTCTAGTATTATGTATAGTTTTCTACCCAAAGTAATAATATCACTATGTGGTCTAGGCTCATTCATACCATGTTTCTTCCAAAAATATGGTTAGCCTAAAATAACATCACAAACTTAATAGGGATAAATATCACACACTACCTCATCCATGAAAGACTTCACATTGTTGTTAGGTCTCTATAATACTAGTGATTCCGCCATTACTATTTTCATTGTAGCCCTTATTGTTATTATTGTTCCCCTATTGTCTCCATATTGTTATTATTGTCTCATAAAAGCCCACTATTGTTATTGTTGTGCCCTTATATTATTATTGTTATTTCGACTTTGATTATATTGTGACCCCTTAGACTCCTATATATAGAAAGGAAGTTTTTTCATTTGTGTAATGTAAAGGCAGTGCCCCTCGTAGAGGCTAATTTGAAGTCTTTTATTTATCTTTTCTTCTATTTTGTGAGTTGGTTACATAACATTTGGTATCAGAGGCTTTGGATTCTTGGGTTTCGTTACTCCAAGCAGGTCATCGTGGAAGTTTCGCTATAACTTTGTTTTCATGATGTTTCAAAAGCTAAACGTAAAACCCATTTGAGCTAAAATTGTGATGAAGCTCAGATCTAAATTTCAGATCTTTTCAATCTATAGTTTCAGAGATAGGATCCAAGAACTTTAGATTTTTGCAGACTCCAAAATTATATCTCAAATAGGTGACCTAGAGAAAATTGTCATAACTTTCTCTCTAATCATCACATTGAAATTTCATAAAAAGTTATAGAAAGAGAATAGCATGCAGTGTTCTGTGCATCATTTTTAGGTCCTAAGGTCACAACATTGACATGTGGAAATTCGTACAAGTTAAATCGAATGAACCAGTCTATAATCAGGTCATCGTGGGCGATTTGGCATAAATATTCCTTGGAGAATCCAATCTTGATCAAACTTGCTAGGTTGGAAAGAGGACTCAGAGGGATACCACAGGATGCAATTTTATACCTTAGAGACCTGAAATGACAAAGATACAATAGATTGAATATCAAGCTCCTACAAAGTGAAAAATTATGTGTAGTTTTTTCAAATTTTGCATAAGTTTGGTTTGAAAATTTAGTTTGAAGGAATTCAAAGGGCATAGTGAAGCATAATTATCATTAATTGATGCCCCGAAGAAAGAAAATGGAAACACCTAGTAAGAAACCTGAATTCTCTAGGATGACTCATGAAGAAGAAGAAGAAATGCAACGTGATATACGAAAATTATGAGACCAAGTGCAACAAAATTCACTCTCACAAAATGTAATAGAAGCTAAGATGGATGGTTTAAAGAAAGGCGTGGAAGCTAAGATGGATGGCTTATAGAAAGACATGGAAGCTAATATGGATGGTTGAAATAAAGGCGTGGAAGCTAAGATGGATGGTAGAGAAGAAAAATTTAAAGGCAACATGGAAGATTTGAAGACAGATTTGACAAAGTTGCTACAAGAAATACTTACTAATGGTGAAAGGGTAGTAAAGGAAACTCATGTTAAGAACAAAAGAAATGTTAATCATGATTTAATACACTCTAACGTTGGATTGAATACCCACCATGTTCCAAAGATCTATATGAGGAAGTTTGATGGCAAGGATCCTGTAACATGGACTATAGATGGAGCAATATTTTTATCTCCATAAGGTGTAAAACATACAAAAGGTATGCATTGAAAATTTATATTTGGAACCAAATCATTTTGTATGGTATCGATGGCTTTGATCTCGTAAAGAAATTGTCACTTGGGAAATTTTTACGAAAGAAATGATAGAACATTATGACGATACAAAAAGAAACACCTTTTTTAGCCAATTCACAAATCTCAAACAAAAGGGTTCAATGATGGATCACATTGAGGACTTCCAAAAATTGAATATAAGGGTAAAAGATATTCCAGAGAAGTGTAGGATTGATGTGTTCATAGGGACTTTAAAGGATAGCATCAAACATGAGGTTCGCCTTTGGGAAGCTGATTCATTGGAGAAGGCATTCAAGTTGGCAAGAAAAATGGAAAGAAAAATTATTGCAACAAGGAAGCCTACCACTCACAAGTATAAAGATTGAAGTGTTGTTGCCCCTAGCCTTCTACAACCTACAACGTTGACACCACAAAAATTCGAAGAAAAAAGAGAAAAAGGGCTTAGTTACAGTTGTGATAGCAAATACACTAAAGGTCATAAGTGTGATGAGAAGAAATTATTTTACATAGATTGTGAAGAGGATGATGAAAAGGAACAAGAAACGCCAAAAGAAGAGGATATACACCAGGAACAAACCCTAGAGAAAGAAGAAATGAATCCAACCATATTTTGTAATGCATTAGTTGGAATTACCACTCCTCAAACTATCAACATAGAAGGACATATCAAGAAGAAAAAGGTAATAGTGTTGACTCATTCGGGCAATACCAATAATTTTATTCATTGTCAGATAACCAAGGAATTGAATCTCTTCCTATATCTAGCACCAGAGTTTCAAGTGATGATTGCAAGTCGAGAAACCATAAATTTCTATGGAAAGTACCATAATATGAAGCCATCCATGGGAGAATATGTATTGAATAGCCCAATGCTTTCCATTCCAATGTGTGGTGCTAATGTTGTACTAGGAGTCCAATGGCTACAATCCTTGGGTACAATAGCTTTTAATTTTCAAGAACTTTTGATGAATTTTTTTCAGAAGGAAAGGAAGTTGAATTAAGGGGTATCATAGGGAAGCTAGGAAAGATAATCAACTCTAACGGAACGACAAATGTTATAAAGAAATAACATTGAGGTGTAATTGCACAATTATGTTAACTAGAGGTTCCCACATCGAAATCATCTATTTCTTCAGATCTCCAAAATGCCTTGGACAATCATTCCAAGGTATTTGAGACTTCCAAATGCCTCCCACCTATTCGTGATCATGATCGTGCTATTCATTTGATTCCAAGAATTTTTCCTCCAAACATCAAGCCTTACAGATATCCCTATGCCCAAAAAAGTGAAATTGAACGTATGCTTGCAGAAATGTTACAGTCTTGTATAATTCAACCTAGTCAAAGTTCTTTCTCTACTCCTGTAGTATTGGAGCACAAGATGGATGGATCATGGCACATGTTTCTGGACTATATGGAGCTCAGCAATATCACTATTAAAGATAAATTTCCCATTCCTGTCATTGATGAATTATTGGATGAATTTCATGGATCAATTTAATTCACCAGGTTGGATCTTCATTCAGGATATCATCAAATCAGAATGAAGATTGAAGACATTTTGAAAACAAGATTTAGAACTCATGAGGGTCATTATGAATTTTTGGTCATGCCTCTTGGCCTTACCAATGCACCTTCTACATTTTAAGTTTTGATGAATTCCATTTTCAAACCCTTCCTTAAAAAATTTGTGTTAGTTTTTTTTGATGATATACTAATCTACAACAATTCTTGGAAGGCTCATGTTCAAAATGTTGACAAAATTCTTGAACTATTGGAGGATAAATAATTGTATGCAAATAGCTCCAAATGTTTCTTTGGAGTACAAGAGGTGGAATATTTGGGTCATATTGTATCTCCTGAAGGTGTTAAGGTAGACCCTAGTAAAATTAAAGCCATTAAGGAATGGAAAATCCCCACATCCATAAAGAATCTATGAGGATTTCTAGGTTTGACAAGGTATTATCCCAAGTTTGTTAAGAATTATGGGAGAATAGCAGCACCTCTAACAACATTATTGAATAAATATGGATTTTCATGCACTCAAGAAGCAACGAAGGCCAATGAACATCTTAAAGTGGAAACGTGCCAAGCACCAGCCTTAGTTACATCAAACTTCAGAAAAATACTTATTGTGGAATGTGATGCCTTAGGAAATGGAATTGGTGTTGTTTAATGCAAGTATAAAGATCCATTTCTTTCGAAAGTCGTCTAATCAAAGGAAAGCATTTAAACAAAGATATTATGAGAAGGAAATGCTGGCAATACTACATGCACTTAAGAAATGACGACCCTACCTAATGGGAAGACACTTCAAGGTAAAAACGGATCATGATAGTCCTAAATACTTTTTAGAACAAAGATTATCTTCAGAAGAGAATGAAAAATGGGTCACAAAGATGTTGAGTTATGACTTTGAAGTCATCTACAAAAAAGGGAAGCAAAATGTTCTCGTAGATGCACTCTCAAGAAAGGATTTGGATGTGGAAGCATTTATTTGCACCATTTCTATTATCCAACTAGATTGGATAAACTAAGCAAGGGATGAATGGAAGAATTATGAAGAAGTGTGGGCACTCATTCAAAAGTTACAACAAGATCCCAGTACATTTGATAAATTTAGCTAGGAAAATGATTCGTTATGGGAAAAAAGTTTGCTTATACCTTTGTAAGAATTCCCAACTCAAATAAAATATTCCTATGGAATTGCACACCTCTCCCTTAGGAGGGAACTCGGGATTTTTAAAAACTTACAACAAGGTTAAGAAGGAATTTTTTTGGGATGACCTTAAATTAGATATTCAAAAGTTTGTTGCGGAATATTTGGTTTTCAAACAAAATAAAGTTGAAACAATTAAGACCCCAGGTCTATTACAACCTTTATCCATTCCAATCCAACGTTGGGAGGAGGTTTCAATGGATTTTATCATAGTTTTACCCAAGTCTGAAGGAAAAAATGTCATCATGGTTGTAGTTGACAAACTTACCAGGAATGCACACTTTTTTGCATTATCTCATCCATTTAAAGCCAATACAGTTTCTATTGCATTTATGGAAACAATTCAAAAGCTACATGGAAACCGAAAGATTATTGTAAGTGAAAGAGATCCCATTTTCACTAGAAATTTTTGGACATAATTATTTTCTTATCTTGGTACTTAGTTACCTCATATCTCATCTTATCATCCTCAATTTGATGGGAAAAATGAGATAGTAAACAAATGTTTGGAAGGATATCTTCATTGCTTTGTATCTGATACACATACACAATGGGTCAAATGGTTTCCTATGGCTAAACAGTGGAATAACACTTCCTTCCATACTACAGCAAAAATGACCCCATTTATGGCACTTTATGGATATCGTCCACCATCCATCACATCATATTTAAGAGAAAATTATAAGGTTCAAGCAGTGGAAGATCACATCAATCATCAACAACAAGTTCTCCAACTCTTAAAAGATAACCTCACTTTGGCACAAAATAGAATGAAACAACAGGAAGATCAACGTCGCAACGAAATAAGTTTTGATGTAGGTCACTGGGTATTCCTACGGCTACAACCATATAAACAAATGTCCCTCAACCAAGCTAAGAAGGATAATAAATTATCACCAAATTATTATGGTCGGTACAAGGTGTTGCAAAATATTGGTACTATGGCATACAAATTGGAGCTTCCTACAGCTTCCCAAGTGCACCCATTTTTCTATGTTTCATGCTTAAAGTGGTTATAGGTGACAAGATCCCAGTTCAAAAAATATCACCAAAACTTGAAAAGGAAGGAAAAATCATATTGGAACCTGAAGCAGTCACTGAATCAAGAACTCGACGACTATGAAATTGATCAATTTGGGTGTATCTCATCAAGTGGAAGAACTTACCCACTGAAGATTCCACATGGGAGGATGATAATTTCATATAGAAGCATCCAAAACTACTCAAGCATTGAGGACAACACTTTTTTGAAGGAGAGGGGCATGTTAAGTCCCTAAAATACTAGTGATTCCCCCATTACCATTTTCATTGTAGCCTTTATTGTTATTATTGTGCCTCTCTTGTCCCCACATTGTTATTATTGTGCCCCATAGAAGCCCACTATTGTTATTGTTGTGCCCTTATATTATTATTGTTATGTCGACTTTGATTATATTATCACCCCTTAAAATCCTATATATATAAAGGAGGTTTTTTCATTTGTATCATATAAGAATTGTTCATTTGTGTAATGTAAAGGAGGTTGATTTTGAAGTCGTTGATCTATCTTTTCTTCTATTTTTTTTACATAACATTTGTAGGGAAGGAAACATTCCTGATTGACATGGATATCTCACCCTTGGTGGAGCCACCCAACCGTGTATTACTGCAAGTGTGGTGTTTTTGGTAGTACAAACTACTTAACAACCTTTGTTGAGGTGAGGTCTTTTTTACTCCCACTATTGAAAATGAAACACAATGGAGCATTGTTCACCCACATTTGTGAGTGGAATATGTGTTCACTTTCCTCTACATCTTCAAGCTAACTTTATTGGACCTTGGTGGTGGCAATGTTGACATTGGGTTAGGAATCAACGATTTTATTCCCCTTATCTATGTTTGTTTCATAGTAGGAACGTTCATATTATTATGAATCTTTTAGCTCAACCAACAACGATTGATTCCTATGTCATTCATTACTATTATGAGTGGGGCCTTTTAGAAAGTGTGTCAATTTCTCATATCCTTTTTCATCTTCCTAGCACTATTCTTTATTTGAAGCTTAAATGGGTTGTATTGCACTGGTCATGCCTAGATCTATCTTTTTTCTATGGTTTTGGGATGTCATTTCCCTACTTATGTTGTGAAGGGTTAAAATATCCAAAGTCTCACTTCTTATGATTTAATTTCTTCTCAATTTTTATAGAATATTGGTATGCTTCTCCAAGCGAGGACATGTAGAAGAACTTCATTTATATCTGGATGTAGTTGTGCATACATCCATGGTACTTGAGTATAAAATGTCACTCATAGTCTTTGATACCCATCATGGCGTGGAAGGTATGAAATATATTTGTGAAATCTACCACTACTTGGTCCCTTTCCTACAATAGTGTGGTCCATCTCATGCACTAGCCTTCATAGCTTCCAACAAGGTAAAATTATTCCTTAACAACATCTCTAAAAGGGTCCTACATGGGTAAACTACAAATAGTAGAGATTCCTCCATGGCCCTTTTCTCATAGTAATTTTACCACTAATCGTTAACATAGGAGCAAGCTTAACAAGCGCAAAGGTAATTATTTCTTTGTCGGGAAAATTTTGGACTAAAAAAAATTGTCTAGACCAGTTGTCTAGAGCATTCGTGTCTATTTGACCTTTAAACATAGAAATATCAAAATTAGCGTGTACCTTAAACTGGGTGGCACCTCCAAAGTAACCATTCGATGCAAATGCATCAGCTACTATCATTTGTTGAAGGATATAGGAAAAATGATACATCATCTTGTTCCTTTGTCGCTCAAAGGCTACTTCAAGCAATAGTTTAACATGATATGTAGCTCCTTAGTATTTCTTTTCTTCAACCATTGGAGGCCCTTGATGTCAACGAGAAAGATATTAAAAGGGCTCAAATAGTTTTAATTATGTAACCATCTCACAAAATAAAATAGAAGATAGATCAACGACTTCAAATTTAGCCTCTTCGAGGGGGAAACCTCCTTTACATTATGCAAATGAAAAATTCTTCGATGATACAAATAGAAAAGCCCCCTTTCTATATATAGGAGTCTAAGGTGTCACAATATACTCAACGTCGACATAACAATAATAATACAAAGGCACAACCATAACAATAGTGGGCTTCTATGGGGAACAATAAAAATGATATGGGGACAATAGGGGTACAACAATAACAATAAGGGCTACAATTAAAATAGTAATGGGGGAATCACTAGTATTATAGGGACCTAACATGCCCCTCTCCTTTAAAAAAGTGGTGTCCTCAATGCTTGGGTAGTTGTGGATGCTTTTGTATTAAATTCTCATCCTCCCATGTGGAATATTCAACAGATAAGTTCTTCCACTTGATGAGATAATCCAAAATTGATCTATTTCGTAGCTTTTGAGTTCTTGTTTCTGTGACTGCTACAGGTTCCAATATGAATTTTCCTTCCTCGTCAAGTTTTGGTGATATTTTTTGAACTAGGAGGTTGTCACCTATAACCTTCTTTAAGCATGAAACATGGAAAACTAGGTGCACTCAAGAAGCTACATCAAGCTCCAATTTGTATGCCATAGTACCAATATTTTTACAACACCTTCTATGGACCATAATACTTTGCTGATAATTTATTATCCTTCTTAGCTTGTTTGAGGAATATTTATTTTTATGGTTGTAGCCATAGGAATACCCAGTCACCTACATCAAAATTTCTTTTGTTGTAATGTTGATCTCACTATTTTTTCATTCTATTCTGCACCAAAGTGACGTTATCCTTTAAGAGTTGGAGAACTTGTTGTTGATGCTCAATGTGATATTCCACTGATTGAACCTTATAATTTTCTCCTAAATATGATGTGATGGATGGTGGATGATATCCATAAAGTGCCATAAATGGGGTCATTTTTGTTGTAGTATGGAAGGAAGTGTTATACCACCATTTAGCCAGAGGAAACCATTTGAGCCATTATGTATGTTTATCAGATACAAATCAACAAAGATATCCTTCCAAACTTTTGTTTACTATCTCAGGTTTCCCATCAAATTGAGAATGATAAGATAAGCTATGAGCTAACTGAGTACCGAGAAAAAAAGGTAATTCTGTCCAAAATATTCCAGTGAAAATGGGATCTCTATCACTTACAATAATCTTTGGGTTTCCATGTAGCTTTTGAATTGTTTCCATAAATGTAGTAGAAATTGTACTCGCTTTAAATGGACGAGATAATGCACAAAAGTGTGCATACTTGGTAAGTTTTTCAACTACCACCATGATGACACCCTTTCCTCGGACTTGGTTAAACCTGTGATAAAATCCATTGAAACCTCTTCCCAACGTTGGCCTGGAATGGATAAAGGTTGTAATAGACCTAGGGTCTTAATTGTTTCAACCTTTTTTTTTTTTGCAAACCAAACATTCTGCCACAAACTTTTGAATATCCAATTTAAGGCCATCCAAAAAAAATTGCTTCTTAACCCTATGGTAAGTTTTTAAAAATCGTGAGTGCCCTCCTAAGGGAGAGGTGTGCAATTCCATATGAATCTTTTGTTTTAATTGTGAATTCTTACATAGGTATAAGCGATATATGTACCATAACGAATCATTTTTCCAACTAAATGTATTAGATGTACTGGATCATGTTGTAACTTTTGAATGAGCGCCCACACTTCTTCGTCATTATTCCATTCATCCCTTTCTTCATTTATCCAGTGTGATTGGATAATATAAATGTCGCAAAGACATTCTTCCACATCCTCATCCTTTCTTGAGAGTGCATCTGCCACCACATTTTGCTTCCCTTTTTTGTAGATGATTTCAAAGTCATAACCCAACATTTTTGTGACCCATTTTTGCTTCTCTTCTGAAGATAATATTTGTTATAAAACATATTAAAGAATATCATGATCTATTTTTATCTTGAAGTGTCTTCCCATTAGGTAGGGTCACCATTTCTTAAGTGCATGTAGTATTGCCAAAATTTCCTTCTCATAAATAGATTTGTGTAAATAATTCCCTTTGATTGGACGAATTTCAAAAGTAATGGGTGTTTCTTCTTGCATTAAAAGAACTCCAATTCCATTTCTTGAGGAATCACATTCCACAAGAAATGTTTTTGTGAAATCTGGAGTAGTTAAGATTGGTGCTTGGAACATTTCCTCTTTAAAATGTTCAAAGGCCTTTGTTGCTTCTGGAGTCCATGAAAATGCATCTTTTTTAAATAATGTTGTTAGAGGCACTGCTATTCTCCCATAATTCTTAACAAACTTGTGATAATACCTTGTCAAGTTGAGAAATCCTCGCAAATGCTTTATGGATGTGGGGATTTTCCATTCCTTAATGGCTTTAATTTTTCTAGGATCTACCTTAACACCTTCATGAGATACAATATGACCTAGATATTCCACCTCCTCTACTCCAAAGAAACATTTGGAGCTTTTTGCATATAATTGTTTCTTCTCCAATAGTTTGAGCACCCCGTCAACATGTTGAACATGATCCTTCCAAGACTTGTTGTAGATTAGTATATCATCAAAAAATACTAACAAAAATTTTGTAAGGAGGGGTTTTAAAATGGAATTCATCAAACCTTGAAATGTAGAAGGTGCATTGGTAATGCCAAAAGGAATGACCAAAAATTCATAATGACCCTCATGAGTTCTAAATGATGTTTTCAGAATGTCTTCAGTCTTCATTCTGATTTGATGATATCTTGAATGAATATCTAACTTGGTGAAGTAAATTGATCCATGTAATTCATCCAATAATTCATCAATGACAGGAATGGGAAATTTATCTTTCATATTGAGCTTGTTGATTTCCATGTAATCCAGATGCATGTTGCATGATCCATCCTTCTTGCCCACCAATATTACTGAAGTAGATAAAGAACTTTGACAAGGTTGAATTATACCTGCCTCTAGCATTTTTGCAATCATATGTTCAATTTCACTCTTTTCGTCATAGGAATATATGTAAGGCCTGATGTTTGGAGTAACTCTTCCTGCAATCAAATGAATAACCTGATCATGATCACAAATATGTGGGAGGCATTTGGGAGTCTCAAATACCTTGGATTGATTGTCCATGACTTTTTGGAGATCTGGAGAAATAGATGATTTCTATGTGGGAACCTATAACGAAAAAAATTGTGCAATTACACCTCATTTTTCTTTCTTTAAAAGCTTTGTCATTCTGTTAGATTTGATTATCTTTATCTGTTTCCCTATGATACCCCTTAATTCAACTTCCTTTCCTTCCGAAAAAAATTTCAGGAAAAGTTCTTGAAAATTAAAATCTATTGTACCCAAGGATTGTAGCCATTGGAGTCCTAGTATAACATCAGCACCACCCATTGGAATGGAAAGCATTGGGCTATTCAATACATATTCTCACATGGATAGTTTGATATTATGGCACTTTCCAGAGCAGTTTATGGTTCCTGCACTTGCAACCATCACTTGACACTTTGGTGTTGGATATAGGAAGCAATTCAATTCCTTGGCTATCTTACAATAAATAAAATTATGGGTACTGCCCGAATCAATCAACACTATTAACTTTTTCTTCTTGATATGTCCTTCTATCTTGATAATTTAAGGAGTGGTAATTCCGGCCAATGCATTACAAGATATGGTCAGATTCATTTCTTCTTTCTCTAGGGTTTGTTCCTTGTGTATATCCTCCTCTTTTCACATTTCTTGTTCCTTCTCTTCCTCCTCTTCATAATCTATGTAAAATAATTTCTTCTCAACACACTTATGACCTTTAATGTATTTGCTATCACAACTATAACAAAGCCCATTTTCTCTTTTTTCTTCCAATTGTTTTGGTGTCAAACTTGTAGGTTGTGGAAGGCTAGGGGAAACAACACTTCCATCTTTATAGTTGTGAGTGGTAGGATTCATTGTTGCCATAATTTTTCTTTACAATTTTATTGCCAACCTAAATGCTTTCTCCAATAAATCAAATTCCCAAAGGAGAATCTCATGTTGGATGTTATCCTTTATAAACCCTATCAACACATCAATTCTATGCTCCTATGGAATATCTTTTACCCTTATATTCAATTTTTGGAAGTCCTCAATGTGCTCCATCATTGAACCCTTTTGTTTGAGATTTATTAATTGGCTAAAAAAAGTGTTGCATTTTGTACCCTCATAATGTTCTATCATTTCTTCTGTAAAAATTTCCTAAGTGACAATTTGTTTACGATAGAAAAGTCATCGATACCATACAAACTGATTTGGTTCCAAATACAATGCATACCTTTTATGTGTTTTACACATTATGGAGATCGAAATATTTTTCCATCTATAGTATTAATGTTATGGGAACCTTCCCATCAAACCTCCTTGTATCGATCTTTGGAACATGGTGGGTCTTCAATCCAACGTTAGAGTCTATGAAATCATGATTAACATTTATTTTGTTCTCATCATGAGTTTCCTTTATTACCCTTTCACCATTAGTAAGAATTTCTTGTAGCAACTTTATCAAATCTATCTTCAAATCTTCCATCATGCCTTTAATTTTCTCTTCTATGCCATCCATCTTAGCTTCCACGTCATTCATGTTATCTTCCACGCCGTTCATATTAGCTTCCACATCTTTCTTTAAACCATCCATATTGTCTTCCACGCCTTTCTTTAAACCATCCATTAGCTTCCACACCATCCATATTAGCTTCCACGACTTTCTCTAAACCATCCATCTTAGCTTCTTTTACTTTTTTTGAGGATGAATTGTGTTGTACTTTGTCTCACAATTTTGATATATCATGTTGCATTTATTCCTCTTCTTCATGATTCATGCTAGAGACTTCGGGCTTTTTACTAGGCATTTCCATTTTATTTCTTTGGGGCATCAATTAATGATAATGCATCACTATTCCCTTTGAATTCCTTCATACTAATTTTTAAAACTAAACTTATGCAAAATTTTAGAAAAACTACACACTTTTTTTCACTTTGTAGGAGCTCGATATTGAATCTGTTGTAACTCTATAATTTTGGATCTCTAAGGTTTGAAATTGTGTCCTGTGGTAGACCTCTAAGTTCACTTTCCAAACTCATAAGTCTGATCAAGATTGGATTCTCCAAGAAAGGGTTATGCCAACTCTCTGATGATGACGTAATTATAGACTAGTTCAGTAGATCAAACTTGACGAAGTTCCATGTGTCATTGTTTTGACCTTAGGACATGAATCCAATACATAGAAAGCTACCGGTCATCCATGTTTTGTAACTTTTTATGATATTTCAATTTGATGCGCAGAGATAAAGTTATGACGATTTTCCCCAGGTCACCTATTTGAGATATAATTCAGAAGCCTACATAAACCCTGACTTCCTTGGATCCTATATCCGAAAATGTAGCGAGAAAAGATTGGACATTCAAACCCGAGGTTCATCACGATTTCTTCTCAAATGGGTTTTAATTTTAGCTTCTAAAACATCACAGACAAAACATTATAGCAAAAATTCCACGATGACCAATTTGGAGCAGCGAAACCCTAAAATCCAAGGCCTCTAATACCAAATATTATGTAACCAGCTAAAAAAATAAAAGAAAAGATTGATCAACAACTTCAAAATCAACCTCTTCGAGGGGGAAACCTCCTTTACATTATGCAAATGAAAAATTCTTGGATGATACAAATGACAAAAACTCCTTTCTATATATAGGAATCTATGTGGTCACAATATAATCAAAGCTGACATAACAATAATAATATAAGGGTGCAATAATAACAATAGTGGCCTTCTATGGGGCACAATAATAAAATATGTGGACAATGGGAGCACCACAATAAAAATAAAGGATACAATGAAAATAGTAATGGGGGAATCAGTAGTATTATAGGGACCTAATAGTTTGACTCCTAATTCCTTATACCTTAGCCTCGTTGGGGAAATGCATATAAAAATAGAGAAAGAGCAGACCACTCTGAAACCATTGATCTGATTTTATGAAGGGAATGAAATGAAATACATATTACTAACTTAAATATAGAGATACAACAAAACTTGACTTCAATTAAATAATGGAAAATTTTGAAAATTGTATAGAAGTAGAATGAAATCAAACTAACTCAACATTGGTAGCTTATCTCTTGGAAGAGATGTGACAAATATGCACCTTCCTAAACTTATTACAATGATAATACAAAGAATTTTTATCATAAATAACCAATAATAAAAACCCTAAACATCTAAAATCCTAACCCTAAGAGATAAAGCACTAAATACTTATGGCCCCAAGATGGGGTAAGTTGGAACAACAACTTCATGGGCTTGTAACTTTTGCATATGATCTTTATTTGACACGTAAGATAGCCCATTGGGAATTATGGCTGGAAAATATAGGAACCTTATAATCTCTAGTATCTTAAAATTCTTAAAAGGAGACTCCAAGATTATAATTCAAATAGCTACTCACATCATCAATGGACCTCCTACAACCATTCAACCAATCAACTAATACTTGGAGTATCATGTGCAATACTTGGATAACATCCTCTCCCATCAAGAAGTAATTGTATTCCCCCACGTCAAGCGCAACACCAACTCCCTTGCCGAATTCATTACAAACAAATGAATTGAAGATCCTCAGCCTAAACAAAACTGGCCTCCCTCCTCCCCTGCCATTGCAACCTTGATCACCTAGCTCCTATATCTGGTGGAGTGAGGTCTTCTCTCCCTAGACTCGGGTGCTTGAGAAGTGAATAACATGAAACATTTATGTTTTGGATCCTTTGTAATGGGACATCCCTTTCCACTAGCTTTAAATCTTGGAGATGAGGTTCAAGTTTGTGAACCAAAATTGCTCAAATCATAAACATTTCCTCATTGGTTTTCCAAAGGTTCTCTGGGAGAAGGAAATGGGGCAATGGTCCAAGCCATAGGAGGATAACATCTCCGCAGAGAGCTTGTGACCATTGATTGAGAGTTCTACAGAAACTAGAAATATGTGCAGACACGAGGAGATTTGGTTGATCCACCTCTTTTATTGTTAGAAGCTTAGAGGTCATTGGTGATTTTTATATGAACTAGGTTGGTTTCTCTTCCGAAAGTTCTTAAAAGTTTGTATTCATGGTCCAAGTATCTTTGAACTCCTTTTTTTCTTAGAATAGGTGATGATGTTGAGATCGCCCCCAAAAGCCTATTTTAGTAGGATCAAGTTGGTTCTTTAGAGAGGAGAGATGATCTAACATAGCCTATTTCTTGGAAGGGGCTTGGGGTTCATAAACATTTGAGAGGAAAGCATAGAGACCGGCTCCTAGAAGGAAAAACAAGGAAGTAAGAAAATATGGTTAAGGAAGAGGGGTTCGACAGTAATTTGAGAAGGGTTCTAGGCGATTCCCAGGCAGTTAGAGGATCCTTCAATGTCCACTGCAACGATTTCGACTGATTTACAAATTTTGGATATCATAGATGCAAAATCAGTGCTAGA
The DNA here is from genome assembly GCA_031772625.1 of Pinus tabuliformis. Classification (NCBI taxonomy): domain Eukaryota; kingdom Viridiplantae; phylum Streptophyta; class Pinopsida; order Pinales; family Pinaceae; genus Pinus; species Pinus tabuliformis. Next base: position 948,724,718 of record CM062810.1, read on the forward strand.
GAACTTAATTTCTTGGATGAGAAAGATTGTAGGAAGACCTTGCTAAATCTTTCTAGGAAGGGATTGATGTTTTTAGTGGTTTCCTATGACCCTTATGTTCCAAGAGATAATCTTCATAAGGAAATTCCATATTTGGAGTAGATCTCTGAGATCTTCTTGTATTATCTTGATTCCACCAGCTTGTGGCCTAGAGTGCATAGTCTTTGAATCGTAGACTTTCTTCCTCCCTTCTTGAATTCTATGCTACTTTTATTCCCTTCTCTAGTTATTATGGTTTGAACCCTTGGATGTATAATGGATTTCATTTTCGGGAGTGTTGTAGTGACAAGGTGTATATGTTTGTCAGGAATGGTGTTAGTTGCATTCCAACGATAGACGCCTTCCATGGCAATGAGGTCTAGACCTTTCAAGTAAGTGAAGTCATTGTCCTTTTCCATGGGGATACCTTCATCATAGGGACACGAGTCCTTCATATTTGTTTGTTCCATGGAGGTTGGGCCTTTCCTTTGTCCATTTTCGCCTGTTGGTATTTGTTGAGTTGGGTGCTACTTCAACCTAATTTTCTATGTTTTCTTTGCTTCTTTTAGGAGAGCCTCCAACACTTGAAAGTTATTATTGGATGTTAGACACTTGGGTTGCGAGGAGGAACCGTGCTTCTTCGTGTGCCTTCACTTGGTGGGGATTTTTTTTAAGTCATCTCCATCAGTGGGACTGGCATTTGAGGCCTTTAGCTTGGGGTCATTGAAGGAACAGTCCCTGAATAAATGACCACATTGGTGGGACTTTTTGCATCTAAATGGAACATGCTCATAATCAATCATTTGGAACCAATCACTATCTCTTAATTCCATAGATATGGCTATAGCGATAGAGCGAGAGATATCCATATAGATAAACATTCATGCGTAAGCTGTGTAGAAACCTTGGCAGGTTTGTTCTAAGAGGCAAAAAATCCTCCCTAGGCTATTTCCTATATCGCAAAGAGTGTTAGGGTCCCAATACTCATAGGATAAAGAGTAAAGTCGGATCCATACAAACATCCAAGAGAAGTGCTCATTTTCTTGGATGAAGTACGAGGTCCATTATTGAATGTAAATACCTGTAGAGTTGAGAAAGTAAGGACCTCCTTCCAGAACTGATTTGAGATCATCTTGATGTGTGAAAATCATTGTGAAGAAGCCCTTAGAGACAAGTTTGACATCGTAATGAGATTTTGGCTTCCACCGCAGAGTGATCCAATGTAAGAGCATTTTCTGTGTTGGCCAAACATTGATGAACTTACAAATCAGTGTATGGTCTTAGATGAACTAAATGTTGTTATTTAACCGCACTGGAGCAATATGCAACCTTGGGATCTTCTTCGATTTGGCCTTACATGTCCTGGTGTTCCTCTGCTCTGATTTGCGGTGAACCCTAGGTTGATGCATAATAACATCAACAAATTTGTCACTTTGTAGTTTGATCTTGGTAGTTTGTGCAATGGGGTTAGAGGGTTTTGGGCCATATGTTGTAGAGGCGACCACATGTTGTTGGGGAGTGGAGGAGCCAAGGGATCCTCCCCAATGGATGTCATGCTTGCGGGAGCTCAACTGTGAGGGGAATTGGGGGGCATAAGAGGTAGAAAGAAAAATTGAAGACACAAAATTGTTTGCAGGTAACCTGGAAAAAAGAGCCAATAAATATTAATCTAATTATAACTATTATTCTCACTTAATAAAACTTTGTTTATATCTTCATTATTGTTTAATAAAATGTTATTTATATATTTTATAAATGAATTTAAAAAATATATATATAAATTCAAATTTTAAAAAATAATATATATATATATATATATATATATGTATGCAAATCTCCTATTTTATAAACATTAAAAATGCATACATCTTAATCATAATTTTAATTTTAAATAACAATAATATAATATTTCTAAAATATTATTATTATTATTTTAATATTAATATAGGTTTTATAACAACAATAGCCCTATACTTCGCGATGACCGCAAATATGTCATTTTGATCGAGAACCCAAGGCTCTGATCACATATTTAAATATTGATTTTAGGCGACTCCTATATTCAACCCTATAGCAAAGTTAATGCGGCCTGACATGGCCGCTCGATACGCAGATATAACACGTGCACGGTGATGACTAGGGGAAAAAAAACGGCATGTTATATCGGGTATCGAGCGGCCATGTCAAGGCACATTAACTTTACTATCATTTTGATCGAGAACCGAAGGCTCTGATCACATATTTAAATATTGATTTTAGGCGACTCCTATATTCAACCCTATAGCAAAGTTAATGCGGCCTGACATGGCCGCTCGATACCCAGATATAACACACGCGCGGTGATGACTAGGGGAAAAAAAGCATGTGTTATATCGGGGTATCGAGCGGCCATGTCAGGCCGCATTAACTTTACTATAGGGTTGGAAATAGCATTTCCCATTGATTTTATGGATATATGAATCATGATTTGAAGTGTAGATGGGCATATTAAATATTAATTTCATTGAAGTTTATGTACGATAAAGTTATTGATTTTGACTGACCCTAAAATTGATGATTTATAAAATTAATAATATTATAATAAAGTTATTGCCAAAAGAGGTGATTGGGTGATTAATAAATTCTAGGCTATTATAATAAACATGTTACTATTTAAGAGAAGACAATGGCCATTAGGCGCATGAAAGATGTCTTCCTCTTAGCAGGGATGGAGAAGGTGTGTTCCGCATTTTTTGTTTTGCGTTTGATTTGAATATTGAAAACAAACGGTAAAAACAAGGAAATTTGTGCGTTTTCCGTTCGGGAAATGAATAGTACTACCCTCTATGCGCCTCCAATCCCCTCAACAGAATTATGTATAGTGCGGCACGTGGCCGAAGGATTGATAGGTTTAATGGAAACAGGAGGGGGTCTTTTCACGGCTTTCCATTTAGCATCTCTAGAATGGAGTTGTGCGGCGTGGTGTAAGTGTGGTCGTATGGATCAGTAAAATGTCGGGGCCGTAACATTTTTGAATGAGAAAAACCAATATTATATACAGCGAGGCAGAAGAATATGATCCTCGTATTTGATTCGATTGATCATCTAAACATTGTCGGTCCAGTCGCAAATCTACCATGTTTTTCTTAACTATATTGCTAGTTTGCCATTGGAAGAGAATGGCCCAGGAACAGCCGGCAAGCGGTGGAGACGGATTTCGATTCCTGGTATTGCAATTCATAACTCAAATAGATTTTGGGTAATAAACAAATTTATCGACTTTACATAAACTAGGAATGGAGGCTCCATACAGAATAAGACAGCGCCACATGTTGAGTACCAACTACTTCGCCGGCCCCGAGAAAGAGCCTCCACCGCATAGATGACTGACTTCCTTTCCATCTACTAGCAAGGTTTTCTTTCCTCTCAACCACATAGATGACTGACTTCCTTTCCATCTACTAGCAAGGTTTTCTCTTCCTCTCAACCACATATTTGACTGTTTCTTTCCATCTTCCATGGAGGGTTTGCTGATTCTGTTTCTTCTTTGTCTGTAAGCGCTCTCTCGGAAAGCCTGATGATCCACTCCAACTGAAATGAGTCATCTTTTGTTAGAGTTATTATCCCCAGCCGTATGGACTAATTTTATTTCGGAGATATTACGGCCGGCCGCATCCACTAATTTCCTCATATCTCTGTACAGGTCGAAATAACCGCCAATACGCAGATCACCGTGGACTTGCCAGCTAAAAGCATTAGCAGGACTAGGGTTGCGTTAACCTAAGGACTCTGTGGATGTGACTGGATTGTTATAAAGTGCGTACAAATTCACAATGGGCCGCGGAAAGATTGAGATCAAGCGGATCGAGAATACTACAAATCGGCTAGTGACTTGCTGCAAGCGTCGAAACGGATTACTGAAGAAGGCGTATGAATTGTCTGTGCTTTGCGAAGCCGAAGTGGCACTAATCATCTTTTCAGACCGTGGAAAACTATTCGAATATGCTAATAAAAGGTATGGCGATTACTTACTCGAACTCCTTCCATTCACTGCCATCCATTATTTTCCTACTGAATGGGTATACCATGTTATGATACACGCCATTATTTTCCTACTGTATGGGTATACCATATATGGTACAGGTTATTAATATTTTTCAGGTAATACTTCATGCCAAAAAACTCAAAATAGCTCATGAAATTCAGCGTATGAAAAATCCCCTTAAGTAATATGGCAAAGATAACTTATAATAGCAATGGCTAGCAGGCTGTAATTTCAATTTTATTAGATTCAGTATGTCAAAGGCCAAGGTCTTCACACCCATTTATCTGGAACATCCAAATCTGTAGAAATCCACCTCCCCGCTGTTGTATACAAACCTTCACAACAAATCTGCGAGAATGCAGAATCAAATTTTACCATACAGACAGACACACGGCTATACTCTATACCATAACCCTCTTGATGTCTTTAAACATAGGGGAAATTTCTCGCCATGGTTTTTACCAGAACTGAATAATCGATCAATTCTTCCAGCGGCATTAAGCGGTTAATGAATTTCTTTTGGCATGTGAGGCTTCTTCTCAATCCCCATGCCTAAAGGATTAGAGCAGTGTTCACATCAAAACAGAAAACGAACCATAAACAGTAACGAGATTGACACAGTAAACAACTTAACCGTATGCTACTGCAGGATCGCTTTCCTTCTTCTTTATGCATAAAAAAATCGTGATTACATCAATATATAGATTAAAATGTCAGTGTCAGTCATACGTTTGATCAATCTTATTAACATGACCATTAATCAATTTCTTCAATCTCCTAACATTTGTTTCAACCATTCAAATAATTTTCTTTTGAGTCCTTCAAGCTTTTGAGTCGAGTTCTTCACCTTGGTGTGGTCTGGAGGTGTTCCGAAATTATGGAGAGGTATTATGTCTGGTGATTCAACTCTTGTTTTGTGTAATTGATAATTGGGGTCTTGTTCAATTTGTCTTTATATTTTGTCCAAGTAGGATTTGGCGGCACAGCTTGTTGTTTGATTTCTTTGGACTGTCACGGGGTCGTCTTTCTGTTTCTTTGAGTCTGAATTACTTGTTGTATAGTTCTTGGACCAGTGGCGTCCATTTCATTTCCTTGCATGTCAATTTGGTTCACTTTTGCAGAGTCTTCCTTCATCTTCTTTGGTTTGCATACACTATGCTTTCGGGCCCCTTTTCCTATCATGTGACCATTTATGTGATAGGCGTAGAACTATGTTTGTCTTTTGTATTTGGGTTGGGTTCACGCTTTTATCGTGATTTTCTTTTGTTACGTGGATTATGTGAATATATATCTTTGGTATGCCTTGAATTAGCTTATTTGCTCGTGCTTGGTCCTTGGGAGTGGTGTTGGGAGACAATATAGTGGTTTTTTTAATCCAGATTGTAAGGGTTTGTTGTCTTCCCAACCTTATTTTTTACTCGACATGGATTTTGCAATTGTATTCCCTGTTTTTCTTTCACAATGTCCCCTTGCCAAAGAATGCCTAGAAGAAGGGGTGGTTGTGGAAATGTGGGAGTTAAGCAAACTAGGTCTTTTGTGTTTGATTTCGTGGGCACCTTTTTTGATGGGTACCTCTTCAAGTTAAAAGGGAAATTATGCTTTGGGAGGCCAAAGAAATTGAAGCATCTATATCATTATGACTCTCAGCTTTTGGAGTTAATTGTAGAAATGAATAGGGTCCTAGACCCTTGGGGATTCTAGAGGAAAAGGTTGCATTTTTTGTACTCTCTCTCATTGCACCAGCAATGGATACATTGTTACAACTCAAGTTTTAAGGAAAAGTAGGTAGAAAAATATTTTAAATTAATGCTAAGAAATATTTGATTATGTATTAATAATGTTGATTCCAAACCGTCGAGGGTGGAGACCCTTTTGGTTTCAAATTCTGCTACTTGACTGATCATCTTGGGGATCCAAGTGACTCTCTTGTGGATAGTGGATAGGACTGGGTTGACATCCCTTCAGAACAAGATTAGCTTTTGGCATCCTATGTTTCTTGTTGATGCCTTGATGGTTTTGTTCTAGTGATGTCAAAGGGGTCATCAAGGTTGTCCCTTTTTGAAGGGGACATGGTGCATCATAGTTCAGCTGGCTTAGTTGGTGTTGAACACTTGTCTCTTGGGAGAACATATCTCTCATAGCAACATCAGAAATGGTACTTGTGCGAAATTGTTTTCTATGGATACTCAAGTTATGCCTCTTAAAATGTCTTGATTATGGTTTGGGTTTTTCACTGTCTTCTATGCAATGTATTTTGCTGGTGAGTGCATTCTTTTGGTGGATGTCTAGAGGGACTGGTTTGACGGTCTCTTGGGAGAAGTGGGTGATTACAGGGATGTTTTTCGATTTTATCCCAAACACCTTGGTCATGCTCGCCAATAGTCCTACTGCACAATGTCTATTATGTTTTCTTGATGTCGAACCCTTGAAAATGGGCCTGTGTATCACATATTTAATTGTTGTTGGTCACTATAGTAAAATGCATGGATTTTTGTTTCCTTTAGCCATTGTTGTTCGAAACCTTGTAACTATGTCATAATTAGCTTTTTGCAGGGAGTGGTTCAAACCACCTCATTATGTGAAAGACTATATGTACTAGGTTGTTCTCCACATAGAAAGATAGCATGTATGTGTGAAGTGCTTGGGCACTCTCCAAGTATCTCACCTGGAGAGCCTTTTAATTAAAAGAACATCGTATTTTATCATGGTATCAGAGTTGCAAGAAGGAGAGGTATGTACGCTGAGTTGACATCGTCGCTATGGAGTTGAAGAGTAATTGTGCCATTGTCACAGGGAGCAGAAAAGAGTAGCCGCGACGAACCTCTTGTACACTTCACACACTTTTAATTTGTTTCATTGTCACACAAGTTTGGCGCACCTCGACAACGGATTGTCACAGGAATTAGGTGTACTTTTGCAACTAGTTGCGAGTTCGAGGTGATTTGTAAGGACCTGTAGTCCTTGGCACGACTTCGCGGTTGGTGCGACAAGTTGGTTCATCCCTCAGGTGCACGGATTGATGAAGTGCGAGCTCAGACTTACAATGCAATGGATAATATATGCATAAAAGAGGAGAGGGAGGTGTTTTATATGCATGGGGAGCATGAACGCTCAACCCACGGCCAACCAACAAACGTAGAAAGACCGACTACACTTGTGGGTGTTTGGATGAAGGCCGACATGAAGTTTAGTGATGTTTGCGATGGAGAGGCAAGTTGGCTAGGTAGCCAAGACCTCACCCTACCACTCGTATAAGTTAGCACGCGTTGGAGCTCATTTGGACAATCAACAACTTCGCTCATCATGTGAAGAGAAGTGTGCAGATCAAGTGTGGACGCAGCAAGAAGGGAAGGCGCAAATTTTGGTGATGCGCTCACTCTTGGGCAAGGCCGCACGGAGGTAGCACATATCTCAGTTTTGGGTGAGACTTGGCATGGGTGTCTTCGTAGCTCGGGTGAGCACCTGCCCATCATGCAAGGGTAAATAGTGGAGACTTGGTGAATCGCTCGCCGGTGCGAATTCGGAGAATGGTGGAACATGGTGAAGCCAGGTGCACGGTGAAGCGTTGGTGAAGCCAGTTGTGTAAAGGAGGTGTCTTTGTGACTTGGTGGAGTATCCTGCCCGTCGTGCACGAAGACAAGGTTCGGTTGTGAAGTGTGGAAGACAGCTCGTGTGTGGGCGTGCCCGCCCGCCTTGGGCAAGGAAATCTTGGTTGTCACACGGAGGTGTGACAAGGTTGTAAATTTGGCTAAGTATGAAACTTGGAGTTTCCAAGTATACTTGTAAAGCTTTGTAAACTTGTAAAGTTGTATAATATATATTTCAGGCAGACTCATTGTTCAGGGAGTTGCCCCTCCCTTTATACTGTGTAATTTTGTTCTTCATGTATAATTGCTGATGATAATGAATGTGTATGGGTGTTCATTGGTATAAAGGAATATTAATAATACTTGGTTGTGAAACACAAACTAAGTAGGATAAGTGGTTATGCGTAGTCCACGAACATAAGTATTGGTGAAAAGAAAGTGTTCGATGGTGCCGCACCTCGCCAAGAGCGGTTGAAAGGCTACCGAGGCTCCGGCATCATGACAGTTGGTATCAAAGCAGCTGATTCAGGCATTGAAGGTTGAAGCTGCTACACAACTCCACTAAAGTGTAGTTGGTATGAAAGCTAGTTTGAAGACTTGGAGGAGTCTTGTAGGAAGCTGGGTGAAGCAGGTGTATAAACACTTGATAGTCGGTGACAGTGAAGAAGGTACTTGCAGGTGAAGGAAGTTGTTTCACATACAAGTGGAACAAGGGCTAGTTCAGGTTGCAGGCAATTTGGTGAAGCTGTTGGATGGTTGAAACTAGATCGCAAAGAAGAAGGAAGTTGTTAGCAAAGGCAGCTGAATCTCAGGTTGGGTCTAGTCACGGTGTGAAGGATGCTACTATTGCATTCATTGAAAAAGTGTTGGAAAAGATGGAGGACTTAGAGGCTTACTGGACTAAGAAGATGGACTTGGTCGAGAAGGATCAAGAGCCTAATTCGAAGATGAAGGAAGAGCTCGATGAACTCCAGACTCAACACAAGTACACTGATCTTATGTGTACACAACTTGAAGTAAGGGTCAAGGAGATTGAAGAGGCAAGAGATCATGGCTTGGCCGAGATCGTGAACTTGCATAAATCTCTTGATGAAGCCAGAAATGAGATCGTGGTGTTGAAGAAGGTCGTGAGGCATAACTCAAGTGGAGGAGTGCCTCATGTGAAAGTCAAGGAACTAGAATCTTATGATGGTACAAGGAGTGCAAAGACTCTTGGCAACTTTCTATGGGACATGGAGCAATACTTGGAATGATTGGGTCTATCTGATGATGAGACAAAGGTGAAGGTAGTTGCTCAGTTCTTGACAAAGGATGCTAAGATGTGGTGGCAAAGGAGGATGGATCAGATTGCCAATGGCAGTGCTGGTGACATTACTTTGTGGGATGAGATGAAGAAAGCTTTGCAGACCCATTTCAGTCCTCAAGATGAAACGTGGGAAGCAAGGATGAAGATAAAGTTCATAAAGCAGACAGGGAACCTACAGACATATCAGCGGGAGTTTGCAAGTGTGGTTCTGGAACTTCCTGACATGGCGGAGAGGGACAAGGTGTTCAACTTCATTATTGGATTGAAGCCTTGGGCATGAAATGAAGTGAGAGGCAGAAGATAAAAACACTTGAGGAAGCTTTTGCTACTATGGACAGGTTGGTGGAGCATTATGATGAGACTTCTGATGATGGGAATAAGAAGTCCAAAAATCCGAAAGAAAGAAGAAGGATGATGCTTTGAAATCGGATGATAAGTCGAAGACAAAGAAAGCCTTGAAGTGTTGGATATGTGCTGAACCACATACGGTGAAGAATTGTCCTTCAAGACCGAAAGTGGCTACTATTGCACAATCTAATGCGAAGAATGAAGAAGCTTCTGTGGGGATGATGCAGATACTTGGAGCTGCTACTGCTATAGAGGTGGTCTCTTAGAGAGATCCTGAGAGCAACAGTTTGGACTATGTTCGGATGAAGATTGGGGGTGCTGATATACTCACTATGGTGGATAGTGGGGCTACTCACAACTTCATGGGAGAAGATACTACGAGAAGGATTGGGCTGAAGTTTGTACCAATGAAGGCACAAATGAAGATAATGAATTCTCCTCCTGATTCGGTTCTTGGTGTAGCTGAAAAAGTGGACACAACACTAGGTGAGTGGACTGGGAAAGTTGACTTCACTATAGTGCAGATTGATGACTATGAAGTTGTGCTGGGAATGGAATTCTTGAAACAATTTGATGCTATGATTGTTCCACATTTGAAGAAGTTGTACATTTACGATGGAAGGGAAGATGTACCCATTGGTGTTCCAACCATTGGAGTGACAAAGCCTGATTGTAAGTTGGCAGTGATGCAAATGGAGGATGAGAAGCGAATGGAAGACATGAGTAAGAGGTTGTCCACAGTTGAGAAAAAGCTTACAGAGCAGTCATTGGTCATCAGGACACTTTCTGATAGTATCTTTGATTTGTCAAAAAGGCTAGAAGTGGTTGAGGATGATGATGAGGAGGAGGCATATGTGAGGCCGAATGTCCAAGAGGAGGATTGGGTCACTTATCTACAGAGGATGGATATAGAGAATCCTGACAGATGGATTGAGATGATTAGTGAGGGTGAGCCTCTAGACTCTACTCCCTCCACATCTTCTTAGATGACAAAGAAGATGGGGCTCATTGTTAGCTGCTCATGGCAGTGAGTCCTTAAAACATGTTCAGCAGGTATGATAGATGGTGCAGGGATGGTTTGGCATCAAGCATCATGACATGTTGCAGATGGGATGGAGTTCCATGGACTTGAGCATGGATGAGATTCTTGGTGAGTCCAGGATGTTGCAGAATCCGAGATAGATTGGTGAAGGCATAAGGATGTTCACTCTCATGGCTTGAGCATGACAGTTGGATTAGCTACCCAACTAGTTCAAACATGGGGTCCAGAAGTGCACGGAGAGATGCTGGCACCAGGCAGACAAGGAGGATAGTTCATAGGATGGGACAACGCATGATGGAGATGGAAGTTCTACATATGTTGCAGGGATGTTTGCAGTATGTGGAAGAGTTGACATCATGGATCGAGAATGCGATAGAGGTTTTTGATGATCTTCGTGGATGGCTACCACGATGGTATGTTGTCAAGGACGACAACGATTTTAGGTGGAGGAGGATGTAAGGACCTGTAGTCCTTAGCACGACCTCCCAGTTGGTGCGACGAGTTGGTTCATCCCTTGAGCGCGCAGATTGACAAAGTGCAAGCTCAAACTTACAATGCGATGGATAATATAAGCATAAAGGAGGAGAGCGAGGTGTTTTATATGCGTGGGGAGCATGAACGCTCAACCCATGGCTAACCAACAAATGTAGTAAGGCCGACTACACTTGTGAGCATTTGGATGAAGGCCGACATGAAGTTTAGCAATGTTTGTGATGGAGATGAGGGCGTGGGCAGGTCGCCTAGGTAGCCAAGACCTCGCCCTGCCACTCGTATAAGTTAGCACACGTTGGAGCTCATTTGGACAATCAACAAATTTACTCATCATGTGAAGAGAAGTGCGCAGATCAAGTGTGGACGCAGCAAGAAGGGAAGGCGCAGATTTTGGTGATGCGCCCACTCTTGGGCAAGGCTGAATGGAGGTAGCACATATCTCGGTTTTTGGTGAGACTTGACATGGGTTCCTTGGTAGCTCGAGCGAGTGCAAACCTGTCGTGTAAGGGTGAACATTCGAGACTTGGTGAGTCACCCGCTGGTGCGAAGTTGGAGAACGGTGGAACGTGGTGAGGCCGGGTGCACGGTGAAAGCCAGTTGGTGAAGCCAGTTGTGCAAAGGGGGTGTCTTGGTGACTTGGTGGAGTCAACCGCCCATCGTGCACAAAGACAAGCTTCGGTTGTGAAGTGCAGAAGGTAGCTCGTGTGTGGGCGCACCCGCTCGCCTTAGCCAAGGAAATCCCGGTTGTCACACGGAGGTGTGACAAGGTTGTAAATTTGGCTAAGTATGAAACTTGGAGTTTCCAAGTATACTTGTAAAGCTTTGTAAACTTGTGAAGTTGTATAATATATATTTTGAGTAGACTCATTGTTCAGGGGTTGCCCCTCCCTTTATACTGTGAAATTGTGTTCTTCATGTATAATTTCCCATGATAATGAATGTGTATGGTTGTTCATTGGTATAAAGGAATATTAATAATACTTGGTTGCGAAACATAAACTAAGTAGGATAAGTGGTTAGGCGTAGTCCACGAACATAAGTATTGGTGAAAAGAAAGTGTTCGATGGTGCCGCACCTCGCCAAGAGCAATTGAAAGATTATCGAGGCTCCGGCGTCGTGTCATGATTAGTCGCGAAGATCATGTAACAAGGTTTCAGAGACTAGTTGCATGGATGAGTTAAATTGCTGGCTACATTTGTTGAAGAAAGAATCGTGAGGTTGTGTCGTCAGTAAGTTTGGTGAGGCAATCATGTTGGTATGGTTGCTGAGAGGTCGTGTGAGCATGGACGACTGTGCGTAGAGTTGTATGTTCCTCGAGGGGTGGAGAACCCACATCAGATAAATCAGTGAAGGGAGGCTACAACATGATGTTAGAGTTGAGCCTCATGAGGTGTTGTTGGAGTGTTGTAGCATATCAATCCACGGATATGTGACATGAATAGTCATTGAAGTTGTATGTGTAATTTAGGAAAGTTCTTGCATGTGGAGAAGAATTTATGTGTTGTGGCTCAAGTGTCATTAGTAGAGCCACTGGTGTCACACCCCCAGGCCTGCGGTAGTCTTTCAACTGCTCTTGGCGAGGTGCAGAACCACCGAACACTTTCTTTTCACTAATACTTATGTTCGTGGACTATGCCTAAGCACTTATCCTACTTAGTTTGTGTTTCACAACCAAGTATTTTTAATATTCCTTTATACCAATGAACACCCATACACATTCATTATCATCAGTAATTATACATGAAGAACACAATTGCACAGTTTAAAGGGAGGGGCAACTCCTTGAACAATGAGTCTGTCCGAAATATATATTATACAACTTTACAAGTTTACAAAGCTTTACAAGTATACTTGGAAACTCCAAGTTTCATATTTAGCCAAATTTACAACCTTGTCACACCTCCGTGTGACAACCAAGATTTCCTTGCCCAAGGCGGGTGGGCGCGCCCACACACGAGCTGCCTTCCGCACTTCACAAACGAACCTTGTCTTCGTGCACGACAGGCGGGTGACTCCACCAAGTCACCAAGACACCTCCTTCGCACAACCGGCTTCACCAACATTTCACCGTACACGCGGCTTCACCACGTTCCACCATTCTCCAACTTCGCACCGGTGGGTGACTCACCAAGTCTCCACCGTTTACCCTTGCATGATAGGCGGGCACTCACCCAAGCTACCAAGACACCCATGCCAAGTCTCACCCAAAACTGAGATATGTGCTACCTCTGTGCGGCCTTGCCTAAGGGCAGGTGCATCACCAAAATCTGCGCCTTCCCTTCTTGCTGTGTCCACACTTTGATCTGCGCACTTCTCTTCACATGATGAGCGAAGTTGTTGATTGTCCAAATGAGCTCCAACATGTGCTAACTTATACGAGTCGCAGGGTGAGGTCTTGGCTACCTAGCTGACCTACCCATGCCCTCATCTCCATCACAAACATCGCTAAACTTCATGTCGACCTTCATCCAAATGCCAACAAGTGTCGTCAGCCTTGCTACGTTTGTTGGTTGGTCGTGGGTTGAGTGTTCATGCTCCCCACACATATAAAACACCTCGTTCTCCTCCTTTATGCATATATTATCCATCGCATTGTAATTTTGAGCTTTCACTTCATCAATCCGCGCGCCCGAGGGATGAACCAGCTCGTCGCACCAACCGGGAGGTCGTGCCAAGGACTGCAGGTCCTTACATCCAACTCCACCTGAAATCACTGTCGTCCTCGACAACATACCATCGTGGTAGCCATCCACCAAGATCATCATCAATATTTGTCTCATCCTCGGTCCATGATGTCAACTCATCCACATACTGCAAACATCCCTGCAACATATGTAGAACTGCCATCTCCATCATGTGTCATCCCATCTTGTGAACTGTCCTCCTTGTCTGCCTGATGCCAACATCTCTCTGTGCACTTCCGGACCCCATGTTTGAACTAGTTTGGTAGCTAATCCAACTGTCACGCTCAAGCCATGAGAGTGAACATCCTTATGCCTTCACTAGTCTATCTCGGATTCTGCCACATCCTGGACTCAACAAGAATCTCATCCATGCTCAGGTCCATGGAAACTCCATCCCATCTGCGACATGTCATGATGCTAGATGCCAAGCCATCCCTGCACCATCTGTCATACCTACTCAACATGTTTTAAGGACTCACTGCCATGAGCAGCTAACAATGAGCCCCATCTTCTTTGTCATCTAAGAAGGTGTGGAGGGAGTAGAGCCTGAAGGCTCACCCTCACTAATCAACTCAATCCATCTATCAAGATTCTCTATCTCTATCCTCTGTAGATAAGTGACTCGATCCTCCTCTCAGACATTCGACCTCACATAAGCCTCATCATCATCGTCATCCTCAACCACTTCTAGCCTTCTTGACAAATCCAAGATACTATCTAAAAGTGTTCTAATGACCAATGACTGCTTGGTAAGCTTTGTCTCAACTATAGACAACCGCTTACTCATGTCTTCCATTCACTTCTCATCCTCCATTTGCATCACTGCCAACTTACAATCAGGCTTTGTCACTCCAATGGTTGGAACACCAATCGGTACATCTTCCCTGCCATCATAAATGTACAACTTCTTCAAATGTGGAACAATGATAGCATCGAATTGTTTCAAGAATTCCATTCCCAGCAGAGCTTCGTAGTCATCAATCTGCACTATAGTGAAGTCGACCTTCCCTGTCCACTCACCTAGTGTTGTGTCCACCTTTTCAGCTAGACCAAGAAAAAAATCAGGAGGATAATTGACCGTCTTCATCTGTGCCTTTACTGGTACAAATTTCATCCCAATTCTTCTCACAGTATCTTCACCCATGAAGTTGTGAGTAGCCCCATTATCCACCATAGTGAATATATCAACACCCTCAATCTTCATCCGAACATACTCCAACTTGTTCCTCTCAGGATCCCTCCAAGAGATCACATCTGTAGCAACAGTAGCACCAAGTATCTGTATCATCCCCATAGAAGCTTCTTCATTCTTCGCATTAGATTGTGCAATAGCGGCCACTTTCGGTCTTGAAGGACAACTCTTCACCGTATGTGGTTCAGCACATATCCAACACTTCAAGGCTTTCTTTGTCTTTGACTTATCATCCAATTTCAAAGCATCATCCTTCTTCTTCTCTTTCGGTTTGTCGGACTTCTTCTTCCTATCATCAAAAGTCTCATCATAATGCTCCACCAACCTGTCCACAACAGCAAAAGCTTCTTCAAGTGTCTTGATCTTCTGCCTCTTCACTTCATTGAGTGCCCAAGGCTTCAATCCAATAATGAAGTTGAACACCTTGTCCCTCTCCACCATGTCAGGAAGTTCCAGAACCGCACTTGCAAACTCCCACTGATATGTCTATTGGTTCCCTGTCTGCTTTTTGAACTTTATCTTCATCCTTGCTTCCCACATTTCATCTTGAGGACTGAAATGGGTCTGCAAAGCTTTTTTCATCTCATCCCACGAAGTAATGTCATTAGCACTGCCATTAGCAATCTGATCCATCCTCCTTCGCCACCAAATCTTAGCATCCCTTGTCAAGAACTGAGCAGCTACCTTCACTTTCGTCTCATCATCAGATAGACCTAAATGTTCCAAGTGTTGCTCCATGTCCCATAGAAAGTTTCCAAGAGTCTTCGCACTCCTCCTACCATCATAAGATTTTGGTTCTTTGACTTTCACATGAGGCACTCCTCCACCTGAGTTATGCCTCACAACCTTCTTCAACATCACGATCTCATCTCTAGCTTCTTCAAGAGATTTCTGCAAGTCCACGATCTCTACCAAGCCTCAATCTCTTGCCTCTTCAATCTCCTTGACACTTACTTCGAGTTGTGTACACATAAGATCAGTGTACTTGTGTTGAGTCCAGAGTTCCTTGAGCTCTTCCCTCATCTTCGAATTGGCCTCTTGATCTTTCTCGACCAAGTCCATCTTCTTAGTCTAGTAAGCCTCTAAGTCCTCCATCTTTTCCAACACTTTTTCAATGAATGCCATAGTAGCATCCTTTGCACTGTGACTAGACCCAACCTGAAATTCAGCGGCCATTGCTAACAACTTCCTTCTTCCTTGCGATCTAGTTTCAACCATCAAACAACTTCACTAAGATGCTTGCAACCTGAACTAGCTCTTGTTCCACTTGTATGTGAAACAACTTCCTTCACCTGCAAGTACCTTCTTCACTGTCACCAATTGTCAACCTTCTTCAACCCTGAATCAGCTTCAATACCATCTGCACTTCGTCACGATCAACCCTACTCTGATACCAACTGTCACACCAATGAAGACAACAGTAGTCTTTCAACCGCTCTTGGCGAGCTGCGGCACCACTAAACACTTTCTTTTCACCAATACTTATGTTCGTGGACTACGCCTAACCACTTATCCTACTTAGTTTGTGTTTTGCAACCAAGTATTATTAATATTCCTTTATACCAATGAACACCCATACACATTCATTATCATCAACAATTATACATGAAGAACATAATTGCGCAGTATAAAGGGAGGGGCAACTACCTGAACAATGAGTATGTCCGAAATATATATTATACAACTTTACAATTTTACAAAGCTTTACAAGTATACTTGGAAACTCCAAGTTTCATACTTAGCCAAATTTACAACCTTGTCACACATCGATGTGACAACCAAGATTTCCTTTCCTTCCCCAAGGTGGGTGGGTGCGCCCACACACAAGCTACCTTCCGTAGTTCACAACCGAACCTTGTCTTCATGCACGATGGGTGGGTGACTCCACCAAGTCACCAAGACACCTCCTTCACAAAACTAGCTTCACCAATGTTTCACTGTACACTAAGCTTCACCATGTTCCACCGTTCTCCAACTTCGCACCAGCGGGCGACTCACCAAGTCTCCACTGTTTACCGTTGCATGACGAGCGGGCGATCACCTGAGCTACCGAGACACCTATGCCAAGTCTCACCCAAAATTGAGATATGTGCTACCTCTTTGTGGCCTTGCCCAAGAGCGAGCGCATCACCAAAATCTGCGCCTTCCCTTCTTGCTGCGTCCACACTTGATCTGCGCACTTCTCTTCACATGATGAGCAAATTTTTTGATTGTCCAAATGATCTCCAATGTGTGCTAACTTATATGAGTGGTAGGACAAGGTCTTGGCTACCTAGCCGACCGGCCCACGCCCTCATCTCCATCACAAACATTGCTAAACTTCATGTCCACCTTCATCCGAACGCCCACAAGTGTAGTTGGCCTTGCTATGTATTTTGGTTGGTCGTGGGTTGAGCGTTCATGCTCCCCACATATATAAAACACCTCGCTCTCCTCCTTTATGCATATATTATCCATCACATTGTAATTCTAAGCTCGCACTTTGTCAATCCGCGCGCCCAAGGGATGAACCAACTCATCGCACCAACCGGGAGGTCGTGCCAAGGACTGTAGGTCCTTACAACTAGAGTGCAAAGGAGCTAGTGAACATGGAGCTCGAGTAAAGGGTTGAGGCCTTCCGAACGCTGCATGGAAGAGATTGACAGTAGCATAGATTGGACCTGCGCGCAGTGGGTTGAGAAAGGTGCTGCATGTTCTATATCTGCTGCATGCTGCCTACATGGTGGAGTCTGCGCGGAATTGAAGGAGCCCACAGTGGAGGCAAAAGTAGCCTGGTGGCGTCTTTCAGATAAGGCAATTGATCTGGTAGATGAGGCATTTGAAAAAATAAAAGTGAAACTAAATTGACAATCATCTACATGCTAGCCACCTGTCTGTCCAATTTCCATTGATAGTCATATTCGATCAGCTGATTGTTTGCTTTAATAATATCTCACTCGCATCATTACGGGGAGTGTACACTTAGTTGTCATATTTCCAATCTAATTGTCACACAGACTCCACATTTGAATTCGAATGGTGAGATCTTTGGGCCATACATAAATTTTTAAATTGTTATCATCAAGAATCTGTGGGACCTGAGCAGAAGGTGCAGGTTGTGGATATCTGAAAAACAATTTAGAAATTTCCTTCTAAATTATTATATGCCACAGAAAATGAGATTTTGTTTTTTGTTTTTTGCTGATTTGAACCTATCTTCATAAATATGTGCATCAAAATTAGATACTGATAGCGTTTCCAACTTGTGAGAGGTAGTTTAGTTGCTCGTCGCCAGAGTCGAGGGCACTAATACATGCGTGGCATAGAAGCCACAGTCTACAAGGTTCTACAGTTGAAGAGCTGCCAAAGGGAGAAGTTTCTCGTTTGTGTGGTAACAGGGTTGTTGGAGCTCGAGGACTGTGTGGAGTTGAAAAGAAATCTTAAAGCAAGATAAGCTGGACCTTTCCAATATGGCTGCAATTTTAGACATATTTGATCCTGAGGGTTTTTTTTCATAAGGTATAGTGGTTTTATAAGTGACCACGATTATCAAGAGATACTATATGTTCTGTAACAATGTGAGACTAAAGACTCACGAGGTGTTTTCAGGAAAGATGTAAAGAGGAACATATTGTTGAAGATAAATTGGATGAGCCACATGAAGCTGATTGCAAAGACATGGTAGAAGAAGACAAAGGGGGAGTGAATTTAAATTCTAATGATCTCATTAATATTTCTATGTGTGCAGATGATACCAACAACGATAAGGAAAAAGTAACGAAGTTTGAAAAAGAATTGAAATTTCTTCAAGCATGGCTTGAAACACCATGTCTTTATGAAATCAACAGAGAAGTTGTAGTAATGAATGGTGAAGACATCATCGTTGGCATTTAGATGGTTGACACTGGAAATAGTGAGAAGGAAAATTCTCCTATCTAGCCTGCCATAATTCTGAAAAGGGCAAGAATAAGAATTCAAGTTTTCCTTCACAGGGGAAGAAATGAGGTGAAGATACAGCACTACCTCATGGCAAAAAAAGTGAAGATGAAGTCTCATCCACAAATGAACAAGCATGGACTCTCAAGCAAGAAGACTAAAATGAAAACCTCTGTTACCAAGTTGTTTTCATGTTTTTAATTGTAAGCCTAGCTGAGACTAGACCAGTAGGCATATGTTGTTGGTCAGTACCCTTTCTCCATTAAGGGGGGGTGTTAGAATTAATGAAAAAAACCAAACTTAGTTCACTGTTATGGTAATGATAGGATTGAGAGTCTAACTTTAGATCTCAGATCCTAATATTCAGGGAGTGGTTTGAACCACCTCATTGTGTGAAAGCCTATATGTACTAGTTTGTTCTCCACATAGAAAGATAGCGTGTATGTGTGAAGTGCTTGGGCACTCTCTAGGTATCTCACCTGGAGAGCCATTTAATTAAAAGAACATCATATTTTATCACCTATATACTCAAAATAGTGTCAAGAGAATTGAATCCATGACGTCTCAATAGAAAAAAAATGATTTAACGACATGAACTTGATCAATTGAACTAATCCTCAAGGATGTAAAGTGAAATACATAGAAAAAATAATATGAAATTCTTTTATATAAAAAGACAACATAAATACATATGAAAATTATTAAGTATTTAAGCCTAAAAAAAACTTGAACCTATACATATGAAATCTTTAATTGTGAAATCAAATTTCTTATAATTTATTAAACCTTTCATTGAAAATCCTATACACACGAAATCTTTAATTGTGAAATCAAATTTCTTATAATTTATTAAACCTTTCATTGAGTATAGTATTGTTCTCCCTCATATTTGTCGAAAATTATTGTTCTCCCTCATATTTGTCGAAATTTTTTCTTTTTTAAATGAGAGGGCAATTGGTTCCCGATTCTATCTCTACAATAGAGCGTCTCACATAGAATAATTAGGTCACATATTTCAATAGTAAATATTATATTGCAAGTTGTATTGCACTCGGGATGTTATGTTGTTAGGTTGAAGTGAGATACGTTGGCCATATATTGGTAGAGAATATCTCTTTCGAATCTATAAAAGACAAGAGTCTTCGATATTTCATATATGAATATCGTTGCTCATATTAAATGTAGAATACTTACATTCTCATTGATATTTTCATTTTTTTAATTGTAATTTACAATATGCGGTTTACGTGAAGTAATTATCTTGGAATAAAGGCATTATGATCCAGCATAGAACCATGGTAGCATCTCAGCGTCAACCACCTTGGAATATTTCTTGGAATAAAGGCATTATAATCCAGCATAGAACCATGGCAGGATCTCAGCGTCAACCACCTTGGAATATTTATTTCAGTTTAATATTCATGTAGAAAGGAGTTTCATCAAAGATAAAGTTGTCCATGAATAGAATTTACGCATAAACAAATTTAGAGGGTTTTTCATTCAATTGGATTTTGTGAATAGAGCATTAAAGACATAAAAATAAATATATCTTTGAAGGGAGAAAGACACCGACAAATACTTGTGTTCCTACCTTGTGATAATGAAAAAGAAACCAACGTTTGTTTATTATTTCCATTATTTGTTTCCACTATCAAGGCCAACACATAGAGGAAGCAACATGCATATCAACTAGAGCAACCAGAAGAAGGAAAGGAGGTATGCATCAAGTAAGACATTTCTCATTTTTCCTTTTTGCAGTAGTAAAGGAGATACCACTACCATATATTAGTAAATAGATAGGTATCAT
Organism: Pinus tabuliformis; assembly: GCA_031772625.1. Lineage (NCBI taxonomy): Eukaryota > Viridiplantae > Streptophyta > Pinopsida > Pinales > Pinaceae > Pinus > Pinus tabuliformis. The sequence goes on from CM062810.1 coordinate 948,745,133, forward strand.
TTCTTGGGAAGAAAGGCCATCATGTGTAACCTTATTGGGAGAAATAAGGAACTTGTAATTAACTATATTTTCATCAAAAGAGAAATAAAAAAAAGGCTTCCTTAAACACAAAATTAATTGAGGCACAAGGAGAAAAGAAAATGTCAAGAAATCCAGAGAGTGGTGCTCAGAAATTTTGCCATGGGTACAACTTCAAAGGACATTGGGAAGAAAAATGTTGGTAACTACATCTATACCTTCATCCCAACATTGTCCCAACCAAAAGAAGGGTGTAGAAAATGAAGTGTAAAGTTGATGAACAAATCTCTCACTTGGTAACCTAAGGTGAAAAAACATATTTGTATACTTGCGATAGTCTAAGCGGTGATCTTCACAACAAAGGAAATAGTTGTCCGATGGAAAGAGAGTAGAGGGGGTGTTAAGAATGGCTTGATGCATCTTTCGCTACAGTTTGGTTGAAGAATGACTCACCAACCAATGATCCATCTTACATATTAGTAGACAATTAGCGAAGCAATTGTTAGATAGAGACTCGACAATTAATGACATTGTCATTTGATTGGTATTAATGTAAACATGGAATTTTGTGCAAGCAAATGTAATACTATAAATAATTTTTATGTCGAAAAGTAATTTATCATTACAAAACAGAGAACATCACACTTTATTTTGTTGATTTTTTTATATGATATCATATGTTTTTAAATATATTAGTAACTCCAAAATTTATTTTATTAGATATTAGGAGAGTCTATCTCCAAGTATAAGAATACAAGGGACTTACATAATGAAGACCATAGTGATTCTGACTGAAGAATTTTGAGTCTAGATATTAATCTAGAGTGAGAGCTAGTGAGAATACATCTATAACCTAGAAGAACATGAACCAATAAATTGAATTTAAAGTGAGATATATAGCTAAGAACAAGAATTAAAACCATGAATAAGAGAAGTAGATAAAATTTATGTTGATTTGTATTAGTTTCTTCTAGGATTTTACAAAGCATAAATCCTGTCAACGGAGAATTTAGATCTAAAATGGATATGAACAAGACAATGGTTGTAATATTTAGTGTCTACAAGTGTAATTTTACAATTATTGAATGTTAGTTAAAATATAAAAGATAATGAAATCAATAAAAAATAATAAAGTAAAATAAGGAAGAAGGAATGTAAAATAATTAAATATAGAATATAAACGAATATAAGAGAAGAAGAAGAGGGGAATCAGAAATGAAAACGTAAGCGATTCTTGGCCTTCCCATTTTTCACTCTCTATCCTAGATATTTTTTTATAGTCATTCTCACAAAGTTACTTTCGTTGCACTAAGGGAGGTGAGAATGGACAAAAAATAAGGAGTTTCATTTTTGCAAGAAGAGATTATCAAAATGAGAATAAAGAAACCATTTGAACTTGGTTTTCCCATTTAGATTTACAATATAAATACTATGTGTGGTGAATTTAGTTGCATAGTGTTAGATATATGGTTAAGTCTCTTATGGTTTTCAAAATGTTTGAATTGTTTCCGATTTTTGAATTCATTATTATAATGAAGAATTCCTCTCATTTTTTATTTTTTAAAGCAAACAACTATGTAATTATCTCCATCTATTACATTGTGAATTCAAATAAATGGATATTAGTAACAAGGTGTTGTATTTTTAAGTTAAGTTTATAAATTTTCAAATGAAGAAACTATGAAATTTAGTTGTTGGGCCCATTAAAGTCTAAATCTAGCTTGAAGAGGAACAAATTACTGTTTGAACACTACCTATTACTTGTTTCTTGCGCTACACATAGTGAATTCCTTACACTTGAGGTTGTATATAGGTTTCATATTCAATTTACTAATTAGGGAGTTCTCCTTTCATTCCCATTGAATGAAAAAAACACTTTAGTAGGTTGTATGCACCACTTGTGTGGTCATTCCTATTCCTTTTTTGTTGCACACAAAGTTGGGTCTCATTTTAGCACTTAATTTATGAAACTAACTCACATCTTCCTACAATTCCTTACTCAATTCAGGCGTTGAGCAGATGCCCTCACATGATAATTCAACTCCTAGTATTTTACCACTTATATTGTAATTTGTTTGCACTTATCATGCTTCAAATTATTTTAACATTATTTGAAATTGCCTCATCTCTTCTACACTTTTGAAGACATAACCTTAGTGATTGCAACATGGAGCTAAATTAATTGGTCTAATCCCTTTGACGTCATGGTATTTGTCTTGTTCATAGTTATCTCTCTACACTTTTGAATACATAACCTTAGTGATTGCAACATGAAGCTAAATTAATTTGTCTAATCCCTTTGACGTGATGGTATTTGTCTCATTCATAGTTATTTTATGAAGTCTCTTCACATCTATCTAGAGCATAATACTTGTGAAGATATTGATATGACATACATACATACATACATTATCTATTATCTATATATATATATATATATATATATATATATATATATATATATATATATATATATATATAACCATTACATAATAGTATAATAGGAATAATATATTTAACTTATACATATGAAGCATGGATTTAATGCATTGTTTTTTAGTTTTTATTATTAAGGCTTTTTACTAATTGAAGTAGCCTCATCCCTTATATTTTTTAGAACAATAAAGTTTACAAATTTGTGTTATTCATTTTTTCACAGAAGAAAATTATGTGCATGAATTTTCAATTGTAAACTTCGGTGGAATGACTATGTTACATACATGGAAAATTAGATCTAAAATTATAAGTTGAATTGAAAAGGAAATAGTATTGTTATGCTAGAGTTGGTTCAATTGGGAATATACTTGTAGAATACAGGTCTTATTTTTTATTTTTTTGGTACTACCTAAAGGTATATTATTGGCCATAATAAATTTTCGATTTTTTCGTTTTCATTTATATTTATATTTTGGTTTCTTACACTTTACGATGCATGGTGTATCTATAGTGATTCGCCTAAAACAAATTCATTATAATTAGAACTCAACACACACATAAAACTATGATTATGTCTTAGGCCTAACCATCTTGATAGATTTACTTCGATTATGAATTCATGTGCAAAGTAGTTAGACCAAAGGTAGATTTCTTGGTTGTTATTCCAAAAAAAAATCAAAGAGTGCATCATTCGACTGGTTATTGATAATAGATAAATACAAACATGAGATAAATCAAGTGTTGAAGAAATATAGCCAATACTTAAGCCCATGCTTAATGGTAACCATAAAAAATCCAACCCAAAAAAATGTTTCTTATTGGCATTATTTATTAGTTTTTTTGTGCAAACTACATTGAGGACAAATGTATTGTAGTCATACATATGTTAAATATCTGGGAAAAGGAGAAAGAAATAGATATCATGTTTTAATTCCATAAAGGTCCATGTTGGCGAGGAAAGTGGGATACACATATATTATTTATGTATCATTAGAGGTGCCAAATCCTTGAACATGGCATAGCTACTAGAAACTTCAAGAGAACAAAGACACATCATATGCAAAGAAAAAAATGAATGGTTGGTAGACTACTAGGGTCCCACCCTAACCCCCTTATTTATGTAGTAGGATTGAGTCATAGTTATAGTTAAGTAAAGAGTCAATAAAGCCCACATTAATAATTGTAAGTGGTTAACCCACAATTAATGACGGGACCACAGTTAGTTGCAAATGGGCCATAGTATTAGATAGATGGTATTAATAAGAACCGTGGTATTGCATGTATGAGTCATATATAAAGGATAGAGACCCCTGCGAGGAGCATCATGTCTTATTTTGTAATCGAGCTCTGCTCTATTGGAGGTTGCCCCCTCGAAGAGGCAAGTGAGCATTGCTCTCTGAATAATAAAATACCTACTGTTATTTCTCACTATTCTATGTTCTGGTTACATTTTTGCACATATTTGGTATTCTTGTATCATCTTGCCAGTTAAGAGCATAACAAGTGGTATCAGAGCGCTTTCCAGGGTCGGTGGGATCTCCATTTCTTAGCAAATTTTTTTTGGCTAGAGACGTGTTCCGGCGTCTTTAAACCATGGGATCTATCGTTCAGTGCATAAACCTACAGATTTGGGGAGGCATGCACGCAGGAAATACAAGAGGTGGTCATGCGTGTTGGACTCCCTTGTAACCCCTGTGGGTACCCCTTCGAGTAGTAGCGCATTAGACAGAACCATGCAAGGATTGTCTTCCAAGTACCCTCTGGGTATATCAGAAGCCCCCTAGCTCCTTTGAAACCTCGCCATAGATAAACCGTCGGCCGTCTTGCTGCTACAATACACCGAGAACAACACTCGGAGAGATTACTCACCCGTGCGATAGGGTAGTCAGGTTGTACGGCTAAGGGTATGGTTGTTCCTCCTTAGTTAGTGCCCTGAAACATTGGGCCGAGTATTACTGTCAGGCCCTTATGTATATTGCGATCTGTAGCACCTGACACTCCTCGAGACCATAGTTCCCTTCTCTATCTCTAGATCATGCATAATCTCTGCCAGATCAGATCTCACAAGTGGGGGTTTTATAGCAGTAACAACAATCAGTCTTGCCATTTAGATTTATCAGAAAGCCATTCAGATCTATTAGATCCATTAGATCTGTAGCAGAAATCTATTCCGCCTCTCCGATCAGCCATTCAAATATCTCAGATCCATCAGATCTGCCATCCAGATTTGAGTAGTTGTGTGGGTTCCTATACCTAGGCGTGATTTTCGCAAGACTTTTGGTAGCATTGACATTTCGGAGATTTGGCAACTGCAGTATTCCTAAGCAAGGAGTAAAACTCCATTAGGGGTTTCAAAAGAAGAAAAAAAATAAAAAAATCTGAGACCCCCCGGAGCACTTATTGGTGACTTAGCCCATAAGACGAGTTGAGCAAGAGGGTGCCATTCAATTGTAGTGGAAAAAAAATTCAGGCGGTCCCAAATTTCAAGTACATCAAATTGGTGCATGGTAGAAACTAGAGCTCAAGCTATGGCCAATGAGAAGATCGATAAACTTGAACAATCCTTGAAAGAAATCCAAGACCAGCTGGCGAAAATAACTAACACACTCTCTAAGGGCAAGGCGGAAGCCCGCGAGGAGGTGTATATTGGCAATGAACACAGTGAGGGTGAGTCTAGCCACTCTCTTCACCTCTGGGGCACCCACCAACAATCCCGTCTGCGACCACCCAAGCTGGATATGCATAAATTTGATGGTTCTAACCCAGCAGCATGGGTAGCACAAATGGAGCAGTATTTCAATCTGAATTACATCTTGGATAATGAGACTCAGCTTATGGTAGGGAGCATGTACTTGGACAATGAAAGATGGCAATGGTGGCAATGGCATCAACGTTGCAATGGAAGGCCCTTGACTTGGGACACCTTCAAAAAAGCTCTTATAGAGCGCTTTGACCATGACTCTGCTTTTTTGGGTCGTCTCACTAAGCTCCGACAGACTGGCACAGTGGATGAATATATTACAGCCTTTGAAGCCTTAGCTTTTCGCAATATGGGTCTCCAAGATGAGTTCTACACTGAATGTTTTATTAGTGGTCACAAATAGGCCATACAAGCTCACGTTCGACTGCACCACCCTCCCACATGGTCAGAGGCTTGCAAGGTAGCTCGTAAAGTTGAATGTGCATTAGCGGCCCAATCCAATCACCCAAATTTGACCACCAAGGGTCGCCCCCCACAGGCTCACAGCACTACTCAAACACGTAAGGTTCAAAAGGTGTCACTTGCAGAAATGGAAGAAAGATGAAAGCAGGGATTATGTTACTACTGTGATTAAAAATACTCCCCTGGTCATAAATTCAAGGAGCCCAAATTCTTTCAAATTGATGCCACTGATCATAGCTCATCGAAGGAAGCCCCACCACTTGAGGAACCTGACGAGGAAGAAGAGGACAACCAGAAGGACAATGTCCCTAATGAACCAGTTATTTCGCTGCATGCTTTGGCAAGGATTTATTCACCTCAAACGCTCAAAATCAGAGGTTTTATTAAGCATCGCCTAGTAGTAGTTCTGATTGATAGTGGAAGTACACATAATTTTATCCATCAAAAAATTCTGGTAGCAGTGCATTGTTTTGTATGAGCAGTTTCTAACTTCCAAGTCCAAATTGCAGATGGGGGAACAATGAAATGTGACAACCGTTGTGAAAATGTCAAACTTCAAATGGGTTATTATCAGTTGAAGACCCACATGTTTTCCATACACATGGGAGGGTGCGACATTGTCCTCAGTGCTGAATGGCTTCGCACACTTGAGCCAATCACAATGGATTTCCAGGAGTTATATATGAGCTTTAAGCAGAACGACTACACACATACCCTCCGCGGACTCCAGGTGGGAGCTCCCTCTATCATCAGCTCACATAGGATGGAAAATTTGTTAAAAAAGGGCCATCATGGTGTTATAGCTCAATTTAATGCCATCCAAGCTGTCGAACCCAATTCTCTTCCGATTCATCTGAGATGCAATAGATTTTAAATAACCATATACCAGTCTTTGACAAGCCTCATGAGCTTCCACCCTCGAGAGGGGAACATGATCATCGCATCACTTTGGTCCCAGGGGCCCAACCACCAAATGTGCGCACATATAGATATCCATTTTCCCAAAAGAATAAAATAGAAAAAATAATCAAGGAACTTTTGGAAGCAGGCGTCATTCGTCCCAAAATTAGTCCTTATTCATCACCAGTGGTCATGGTACTCAAGAAATATGGGGAATGACGTATGTGTCCAGACTTTAGGGCCCTCAATATGTTGACAATCAAAGATAAATTTCCCATCCCAGTTTTTGATGATTTGCTGGATGAACTAAATGGGGATCAATTCTTCACTAAGCTGGATCTTCGCTCAGGCTACCACCAAATTCGCATGAAAGAAGTCTAGATTCCAAAGACTACTTTCAGAACTCATGAAGGCCATTATGAGTTCCTGGTCATGCCATCCGGTCTTTGTAATGCCCCATCTACTTTTCAGAGCCTTATGAACCACCCCCTCAAACCATATCTCAGAAAATTTGTCCTTGTTTTCTTCGATGACATCCTCATCTACAATCGCACCTGGGCCGCACATCTTCAACATGTAGATCTGCTCTTGCAACTGCTCTGCAAGCATAAATTATTTGTTAAGATGTCCAAGTGTTCTTTTGGCATGGAAGAATTTGAGTATTTGGGCCACATTGTGGGGCGTGAAGGTGTTAGGGTGGACCCCAAAAAGATCCAGGCAATGCAGGATTGGCCTCAACCTAAGACCTTGAAGAGCCTGAGAGGATTTTTGGGTCTCACGGGATACTATCACAAATTTTTCTGCAATTATGGTCACATTGTGAAGCCCCTCACTCAACTCCTCAAGAAAAATTCATTCCTCTGGAATGATGAAGCACAACAAGCCTTTACAACTCTCAAAAATGCCATGTGTTCCACTCCAGTCTTAGCACTACCCGACTTCACCAAATCTTTTGTCATTGAATGTGATGCTTCGGGTATAGGTATTGGGGCAGTCTTAATGCAGGAAGGTTGACCCTTGGCCTTCACAAGCCAACAACTAAGTGGGAAGAATCTGGGAAAATCTACCTATGAGAAGGAAATGATGGCCATCTTACATGCAGTAGATACCTGGCGACCTTACTTATTGGGGTGATGTTTCCAAATCCACACAGACCATCATAGTCTTAAATATTTTTTGGAGCAATTCCTATCCTCACCACAACAAAATAAATGGCTCGCCAAAATGCTAGGATATGATTATGAGATCATTTACAAGAAAGGGCGCGAAAATATTGTAGCAGATGCATTATCTCGCCAATTTGAGGAGGAAAGTACCATGCTCACAATTTCCCTTCCCATTCCAGAATGGATTGAAGAGGCTTGCAGGGAATGGTTTTCACATCCCGGGTTCTCCCAACTCATTACTCAATTGCAGGCGGATCCAAATTCCACCAAGAGCTACTCGTGGTAGGATGAGATTCTTCGCTACAAGGACAGAGTCGTAATATCACCAACATCCACCCTCAAAAGATGCATTTTGGCGGAGTTGCACTCATCCCCCACTGCAAGACATTCAAGTTTTTAGAAGACGTATGCTCGCACTAGAAGATCATTTTTTTGGATAGGCATGAAAAAGGACATTCTTACTTTTGTAGCAGAATGCGATGTTTGTCAGCGCCACAAAGGGGAGACAGTCAAAGCACCAGGCACGTTACAACTATTGCCCATCCCGGCATCAATATGGATGGAGGTTTCTATGGATTTCATTACAGGTCTTCCAAAGTCAGGAAACAAGTCAGTCATCATGATGGTTGTGGACCGACTTTCCAAGTATGCTCATTTTTGCGCCCTACCCCACCCTTTTACACTGAATTTGGTTGCTCAATCTTTCATGGATCATATCTTTAAATTGCATCGCATGCCCACTTCTATTGTGTCTGATCGTGACCCGATCTTCACCAATAATTTTTGGCAGGAACTCTTCAAGCTATAAGGTACCCAACTAAAACTCAGTACTTCCTATCATCCACAAACGGATGGTCAAATTGAAGCAGTCAACAAATGTCTGGAAACCTACCTTAGGTGTTTCACTTCAGAAAAGCAACATCTTTGGGTACAGTGGTTACCTCTAGCTGAATGGTAGTATAACACCAACTATCATGCCACCACCAAAGTGACTCCCTATGAAGCAATTTATGGTCAACTCCGTCCTTCCCCTACTTCTTATATCAAGGGGTGCTTAGAAGTGCAAGCAATGGATCAACTCCTACAAAACTGCACAACCATGCTTGCCCATCTTAGAGAGAATCTTCATCAAGCTCAAAATCGCATGAAGCAACAGGTAGATTAGCATCACTCAGAACGCCAATTTCAGGAAGGGGATTAGGTATTTTTGAGGCTGCAACCATATAAGAAAACATCACTCAAAGACAAGGGTTGCCAAAAACTATCTCCAAAATTCTACGGACCATATCGAGTACTTTAGCGCATTGGAGAAGTGGCCTACAAGCTAGCTTTTCCACCCACTGCAAAAATCCATCGAGTTTTCCATGTCTCATGCCTCAAGAAAGTGATTGGGAACAACTGCAGAATTCAAACCAGTCTACCTGAATTGGATGAAGAAGGGTCAATCTGGCCCCAACTTGAACAGGTCCTAGACACACGAGAACAACACCTGCATGGCCGCATGATCAAGGAAGTCCTCGTCAAGTGGAAAGACACCTCTCCGGAAGATGAAACTTGGGAACCAGCCACTATGCTTCAATAGTTTCCGCAGCTTCAGCCTTGAGGACAAGGCTATTCTTAAGGGAGAGGGCATGTTAGGGTCCCACCCTAACCCCCTTATTTATGTAGTAGGATTGAGTCATAGTTATAGTTAAGTAAAGAGTCAATAAAGCCCATATTAATAATTGTAAGTGGTTAACCTGCAATTAATAACAGGACCATAGTTAGTTGCAAATAGGCCATAGTATTAGATAGATGGTATTAATAAGAACCATGGTATTGCTCCGTGGTATTGCATGTATGAGTCATATATAAAGGATAGAGACTCCCTGCAAGGAGCATCATGTCTTATTTTGTAATCGAGCTCTGCTCTATTGGAGGTTGCCCCCTCAAAGAGGCAAGTGATCATTGCTCTCTGAATAATAAAATACCTGCTATTATTTCTCACTGTTCTATGTTCTGGGTATATTTCTACGCATATTTGGTATTCTTGTATCGTCTTGCAGGTTAAGAGCATAACATAGACTTATGGACTATCAATGTGCACCATCAAGAAGAGAATGGACACTTGAAGGACAAAACCAAATGTTTCACTAAACAATGGAAGATGGAGAGAAACCTTCATAAATTGGCAAGATGTTTTCTATTGCAAGATAAATAATTTGATGAACATGAAGACTCTCTTAGTACTATAATGGTGTATCACAACAGAAATTGATTTCATCTGATGCAATTTAGAAAAGATATTCAAATGGATAGTTGGTAGGTGTGTAGGCTCACTCAAATAATGGATTAGCTCTAATAAGAATTGTAAAACAAGGAAGAAGAAATGTAAAATCTACAAGTATCTATCCAAGAGACCAAGGATGTAAATCCACCTTCAATTGTCACTATCAAGACAATGCCGTGATTAGGCCAAGCATAATAAGTTCACCTTTTTATCCCATTTCTCAACAAAATTTTGTAAAATTTGATAAACATATAAGATGTAATTTCTCAAATGAAGAACAATCACACAGCCATCTAACCACATGCACAACAAAATAACACACAATAATCAAACCAACAACACACAAAAGACAAACTGGCAGAAAAGGCAGAAAGTCGTCTCTCATGCTCATGTAATTCTCTCTCTCTCTTATTCAAATTATTTAATAATACATTTAAATACATGAGCAAGTGGTCTTAATATAGTGTGTCTATCTTAGACTCACTTGGTTGAGACATTTTCTCAACTTACACACTAATTTAGGAGAACTAGTTGGAGAGAATCTCTCCTCCTAACTAAACTCCTTAGTTTGAGAAACTAACTCTCATGATTTAATTTAATTAATTATTTTATTTGGATTTATAATTGTTTTTAAGGGAGTAAGGCTAACACTCCCCCCTCAATGATAAATCCGAAAAGAACAAGGAACCATCTTCCAAGTTCTCAAGTTGCTCCTCAAAAATCATATGCCTAAAAGACTGCCAAAGCTGGATGCTGGAAAAAACTTAAATCTGAAGAGAACATGAATCACCTACATGCTTGATTCATCTCTAAATGTCGCTTGACAACTCCATCACGTGCGAAGCTACAAAAGGATCCAATTTTCATTTGCTTGAAATCAGCATCCTGTGTCCACTAACAAAATGTGATGAATGCCCACTGGCGTATTTGCTGATGATGATCACCACTGGCTGAAGATGTCGAAAAAACAACTCAATGTTTCTTTTCCTATGATGAAAGCTACTCACTATTGGTTTTGTTGTCGATTGCCCACTGGCGAATTTGTTGATGCTCACTTCTGATGAAAAATGCCCACTGGCTGATGAAGATGCCCACTAGCTACTTCGTTGATGTTGTCGAGACTTTCAATCTGACAATCACTTGTCAATTTCATTGACATTTCCCCCCTTTGTCAGCTGAAAGGAGAGAAAATATTTTTCAAATTATTGTTGAATTCTGAACTCCCCCCCTTCAAGTGTAGGAGAGTGTCACTGTTGTAATCCCTCGTTCAACTGCACGAGAGTACCATCTTCATTTGACTGTTGGCTGCAATATGTGTGAGTGAATTTGATTGTAAAACTTGTACAATATTTTGGTTGTGGATGACCATTCCCAAGGATCAATCCATGAATAATTTATCTTCAATCTGGTCGGTTGGTCTTGTTTGCAGCATTTCTCTGATGAATGATTCTGCTTGCCACAATGGTGACAAGTATGAAGATCAAAACACTGATCTTCTAGATGACCGGTTCTATGACAATGAGAACATTTCGGTTTGTCTGCAACTTGAGTTTGCATGCATGTCTGTTTATCTACAACTTTCTCATGGCTTGTTGATGTTATTTGATTAAGAAACCCTGCACTAATGAACTTGATCGGTTTAGAATAATCGTGGATATGCAAGTTGTTTTCATCTTTGTCATATCCTAATCCTTGTCGATTTTTGTTACTTTGAATTTCTTCCCATGGCTTGATGATGGGTTTGGAATAAAGTTGCACTGGAACAACTTCAACACTTGAAGTTGGTTGGATGAATGATTTGGAATCAACATCTTTATCTTCATTTGTATGGTTGAATGACTTGGAAGAAGCACTCTGTTGTTGCAGCTCATCACTTTGCAGCTGCGATTCTAGTTGAAGGAACTCAATCGTTTCATGTGCATGTTGAAGATGCACTTGAATGTCAGTAAGAGTGGTTTTACTGATCTGCACCATGTCACCAACTGATGATAACATTAAATTGTTAATAATTTGGGACAACTGAAAGTGTGTCGCCATGTTGTCTTGCTTACTTGGAAGTCAGGCTCACTTGGTGGAGAAGCCATGCTTGAAAATTGTGCACTTGAGTTGATCACTAAAATGACAGGCTCGCTTGTACTGATACTTTTAAACACTTGCTTGAACAGCTGATGCTTTTAAACACTTTGCTTGAAATGTTGATTTCATGCTTGCTTGATGACGATTGCTTTGCTTGAATGCTTCACGGACACTTGTGAATGCTGTAAGAAACTTTGCACTTGATTTGGACACGCTCGCTTCATTGGTTGTTTGAATTACATGCTCGCTTGCTGTGTTTGTTTTACTTGAAATACTTGTTTGCTTGATTGTTTTTAATGACACGCTCGCTTGCTGATTATTGTTGTACTTAGTTTAATTACTTGTTGTCTTGAACTCTTGTTTAATTACTGCACTTAGTGATGCACTGAATGTGCTGAAAAATGATGGGTGTCGAGCATTGTCGAAAAATGCACCCAAATGACAAATGATAAATTCATCAATGTTCAAGTAACAACTGACTTGACTTAATGATGCTCTTTGCCAAATCAAATGAGGGTTTTGGTTACAACCGAAAATGCACCCTTACAATTCAACGTAATTTGACTTTGATTACAATCCAACTTACAAATTATGATTTGTAAGTTACAGTTTTGTATTGAGCTTATGAAAAAATGGTGCAAGTGCAATTGCCAAAAAAATTGTTGTTGAATTGCTTCAATTGTTGTTGATGTAGATGACAACTTCATTAACTTGATTGGATGTTGATGTAGAATCGTCTTTGAAAACTTGATTATGTAGCATCCTTAACTTGATTTGTTTGATTACATAAAGGAAGTTAACACATAACCAATAATACACTCACAAACCCATATTAAACATATATGCAAATTAACACACAATAATCAAACCAGCAACACACAAAAGACAAACTGGTGGAAAAGGCAGAGAGTTGTCTCTCATGCTCATGTAATTCTCTCTCTCTCTTATTCAAATAATTTAATAATACATTTAAATACATGAGCAAGTGGTCTTAAGATAGTTCATATATCCTAGACTCACTTGGTTGAGACATTTTCTCAACTTACACACTAATTTAGGAGAACTAGTTGGAGAGAATCTCTCCTCCTAACTAAACTCCTTAGTTTGAGAAACTAACTCTCATGATTTAATTTAATTAATTATTTTAATTGGATTTATAATTGTTTTTAAGAGAGTAAGGCTAACATCAAAATTATTAGGGAGTATGGAACAAAACAAAGAAGGGCTAGGTAATAGAAAGGAAGCATCACAAGCCCCATTTTATCTAAAACAAGAGTCAATCATCAAGGCTTGGGATTTAATGGAAAGGAGAAAAAGGAAACATAAACGAAGATGACAAATTTTAAGGCAGAAGATAGTAGAGTTGACTTCTTCATTTAAAAAAAAATGGTGAATTAAAATGGAAGCACACTCCCAATACATCCTTCTTCTAGGATATTTAAAAAGGAATCAATGATGAATCTATAAAGAGCCAATATGTGAAATATGAAATAAGAAAATCAAATGGAGTAAGAAGAAGAAGAGAAGGTATGCTATAGGCATGGAATTCCTCATTTTTCATTTTTACAAGAGTAAAATCCATAGTGCTACTAACTATTGGTATAAAAAGAAAGGCCATTATATGGCTTCTTTCAAGGAGAAGCAAGCCACATTCCACAAGAAAAGTTTGTTTCAAAGGAGGAATGGTAATAAGACATACAGAAACAAGTAGTGGTTTGAAAGGCATGATGAGAAAAGAACTAGAATCCATGCAATAGTACTAGGAGTGTTTTATACAAGTATAAGTTGAGTGGAAATTGGAAATGAAAGTATTGGTGACTTCATATAGATATTATCAAAATCAATATATGACTAAGAAAAATGTGTGAAGAGTGAAGTCAAAAGGAGATGATGGTCTCCTTACCTTGACATCCCAAGTTGTTGAAAGAGCTTGCAGATTTGCGGTAGCATAAGAGATCAACCTAAAAAATGAAGCAATAATTTCCATTTTGGAAGACAGAGAGAAAAGAGGGATATCAAGCTCGGGATGAAATTTATTTCATTGTAATCCAGTTGAAGAATGATTCAAAATTTTTTGAAACATCTTTCCTATTAGCAAACAACTGAAGCAACTAATGGGAAATGGAGGGTCGATCATTCATAGATACTTCTACATAGATGAAGTGTTGCACAAGAATATGATGTACTAGAGACCTATTTTTATTCGAATAAATAATTCATAATAGCATAATAGGATAAATCACAACTCTTTTTATGGTTTTTCTACATGATCGAATATGCTTTCTAGAATCTCACTATATGACTAAAGAAATGAATTCAAATCATATTTTATTGGCAATCAAGATAGAACATTTATAATTCTAAAACCAGAAGGGACTTGAATTTTGAATGTAGAAATGAGTTGTAAGCGAAGACTTTGGATATAGAGTTTTCTTACAGCTAATATTTAGTGGTAAATCATGAAAAAAAAAGAGCTAGGAACAAAGTCTAGTGTTGTAGTAGGAACCAATGCCATAACCAAAGACAATGTATGAGCTATATTTAGGAGCTAAAGTTAGATAAATGTTCCTAAGAATTATAAATAAATTATATTGACTAATATTGGTTTCCTCTATGTTTATGGAAACAAAAAATCTTCTCATTTGGGAGGTGTGATCGAAAATCAATCTGAACAAATGAATGGTTGTAAGGCTCAATATCCATAAAATGTGATTTGAAATTTAATGTAGGTAATATAAAACATAAAATATAATATAATAAATAAAATAAAGATTAAATTAAACAAATAAGAGAGGAAAATCAAAGGAATCAAATGTAGATTGTAAATGAAAATAGGACAAAGAAAAAGAGGGGAGTGCGAAATGAAAGTTCAAGGAGTGCTCTCCCTTCCCATTAGACATCAATACTCTTATATAATTATGGGAATTTTTCGTTCGTTGACCAATAGAGGTCATAATGCATAAAGAGCCATAAGATACATTACAATTAAGCATTGTTGAAATAATAACTTAGAAACAATTCAAAGCTCATTTTCCCATTCGAGTTTCCAAAATAAATATTGTGTATTATTGTAATGGATTTCCTGACATGTTGTGTTAAATATCATTGATAATTTACTAGTGATCTTATGAATATTTAATCTATTACCTATAGTTAAAATCATAGTTATGATGAAGATTTCCTCAGTATAGTTGTAACGAGCTCCATCACTTCCTTTTTGGATTTAGATTAATGCATATTGGAAGCTATCTATTATAATTTTAACCCAATTTGAAATTATATATATGAATATACAACATAAGTCAATCATTGGATAGTTAAGGTCTAATGAATGAAAAAGAATAAAAAATCAGAGGTTGAATGCTTCATATCTCTTATCATTGATGATAATTGCAAATGAATTCCTTGCATTTAAGCTATTATGTAGGTTTTACATTCCATAGCTAGTTTTGGAAGGTCTCTCATTTCCATAAAATGCATAATTCGTCTAGCAAGTTATATGCACCACTAGTGGGTTGCTTCTCTACCTATTTTGTAACACATTGAGTTGCATCTCCTTCTAGAACTTAATTTTCTAAATTAGCTCACAGGTTTCATCAATTCCATTGTCAATTCAATGTTGAGTGACTACCCTGTGATGATCATTTTGTTATTCCCAATGTTTGCATATCATGGTGTAAGTCACTTGTACTTACTATACTTCAAACTACTATGAAATTACTTGTGTTTGTCTTATCTCTTATATGATATTGAATTCATCACCTTAGCTATTGTATCATATAGAACAATTTATTAATATAATCCTCTTAAATTTATTGTAATTTTCTCACTCATCATGATTTGATGAAGTCCCTTTATGTGTTTGTGTATGTAGAGAGATAGAGAAAACAAATTGAAATGAAATTCCTTTGTGTTAGAATAAAATATATATGCATATAAGCATTGGAAAGATTTAGAGTTTAATTAGAGCTTGAGCCTATACATATTAAACTTGGAGGTGATATTTGTTTTCTTTGTTTATTATTAAGCATTTCCATTGAGTGAAGTAGCGTTATCCCTTATATTTTTTTGAAATAATGAATTTCAACACTTTGTGCCATTTCTTTTGGCCATATAGAGGTAATTAACTTGTGGTCAGGAAAGTAAAAGCGAAATTAAGCACACCCATAAAAGAAATATGTATCAACCTTAACCACCTTGATAGATTCAACTTATTTAGGTATTTGTGTGCGAAAGAGTTTCACTAATAACAAATTTCCTAGTGGACATTATTACTTCAAAAACATAGTTGGATTGTGATTCATTCAATTGGGTCTTTACAATACAACATTCAAAACATGAAAGAACTCAAGCCAAGAAGCACCACCAATACTTATGTGCTTTCCTGTTGATAACCGTAGATAAATCAACGCAAGATCCTATTTCTTATTTATATTATTAGATGGTTATTGTCTATACTATATGGTGAGAATATAGTCCTCATAGCCATTCAAATGATAGATATATCCAGATAACAAAAAGAAATAGAGGCAAATTATAAGTTCACAAGGATTAGTGATGGTGAAGTGAGTAGGTTATAAGTCCCCCATTTATGGATTTTTAACAAATTGTCAATCTAATTTCTTAGCCATTGAATTATGTGGATCTTTAAGTTACTTATTCCTTGAAAACACATTTGAAGAAATTTCAGTTGTCCTTTTACTTGGTTTTAATTTGAAATATTAAGAAAATTGACTCATTCATAGCTTGTTGAATCCATATGGGTTCCTTTGAGTCATTTTTTTAGCTAATATTTTCAAGTCAATCTCTATGTTACAAAAAATTAAAGGAGAAATATTAGAAGAAATTGTTTTCCATTCTTAAAAACGAGGAACATATTTTCTAATTCTTTTAGATTCCATTTTATAATTAGAAATTATTCTTTTGACATTACTAAAATAAGTTTCCACACTTATCGACCATTATTTCATCTCATAATCATTTAAAAAATAATAAAATTTTCATCACCAATAGAGGTAAAATATCAAGCACCATTATTTGAGGTCACTCATGCATACACACATTCGTATGCATTAATTTGAGTATCTCTTACCTCTAGGAAAACATTATACCATTCCATGTTTACCAAAAACACATGATTCACGAAACTCAAATGAATCAAAATTTAGGCCCATACCCTGATTATTCCCTTTGATTGCATGTCTTGTATAATTTTCTCATTCAAGTGACCATGTTCCTTACCATTTCACATGCTATTTATATTGCTTTTAGGTGTTTTCTTAGTTGTTAGACTCTTCTTAGTTGTTTCCAAAATGCTACTAACGTCAACATTAGTAGTAAAATCCAATCTAGATGGTTCGAAGATTGATTCCCTTAGCTAATACCAATGCACGTCCTCATGAAAAGCACATCTAGCATGCATTATTCAATTGGATTGCTAAAAGAATATTACTTTTATCCCACATGCATGCAGTTACATGATTTTCCTATCATTGTTTATTTCTAGCACAGACCCTCTGCCCACTACATTATAGGCTTTGTTATTTATAGGATTCCAACCTCTTCGAAAGAGGAGTCATATAAAATGAATCTTCAAATTCTAAAAGACATGTTTCACTATACAGTAGAATAAATAAATAATATGTAATAAAGTGCATTCCAATTTTTAGCCATACTCCTTGTTTCACTATACGCTAGAGTAAATAAATAATATCTAATAAAGTGCATTCCCATTTTTACCCATACTCCTAGCTAGTAGAGACCACCATAGTGACATATTCTTCTTTTTTTATTAAGAATCCTTTATATGTCCATTTTGGTTGCATTTAAAGTGAAATGCTTCACATTTTATCTTCATACTAGTTATTTTACTCTTTGACTTGAGACTGCTCGAAACCCATTGCCTTTATTACCTTTCCTTTCCTTAAAGTAGCCTTCTGTAACAAATGATGTAACAAATGATATTAAATATAAAGATATAAATTACATTCCTTCGTAATTATGTGTTAGATAGTGGTTTAAGTCTTTGGGTTATCTCTACAACATGAGTACATATCCATTACCAAAATTTTTCCATTAATCTAGCATACTAATTTAGACAGAAATGGATATCATATAGAATCTAATTATTTCATGATTGTATTAAATTTATTTATTTTATAATTTTTTACCTTCATTTTTGTCCGTAATGCTTTTTCTCAATGACATCTTATTAATTAATGACTTGAAGCTATACAAGGCCTTTCAATTCTCTCATGTTTCCTTTGTCATGGGAGCTTTAGAGATATTAAAGTTTACAAAGTGAATAAATTCTAATCGTATTATGGTAAATGGTAAACTACGTATATTATGGATGGACATTGATTATGTAGTAAAAAGACTATGATCCCCAAAATTCATTACTTGAAATAGAAATGTATAACCTGACAAAAATTTGTAGCTTTTTTAAACAAAATCTTTTTGAATCTTTTTATGGTCCTTTCTGAATCAAATCCTAAATTTCAAAAATTTTCAACTTTGTTCATAAATAGTATAGCATAAAGCTAAAAATAGCTTGCACTGTGCACTTTGTGGTTGTGGCCCAACAAGAAAACCCCAAAGCTGAACAATGAGAAGGATGAAAAAATAAAATGTTGAAGACTCGTTCCATAATGGGAGAATTACACATAACACGGATTTTGATAAAGAGAATTTGATATTCTTAACCATGAAGAAACTATTACCTATATTCAGAATCATGGTTATAATGAAAAATTCCTCACTATAAATCTATTAACGTCACTCAGAATTGTATTCCTATCATTCTTACTCTATGAAACCCAAAAATTATGCAATGATCTCCATCACTTCCTTGCTTTTTATTAAGATCAATGTCTTTTGGAAGTTATCCATCACAATCTCAACCTGATTTTTAAAATTCTAAAGATGGAGAAACAACATAATTCAATCATTGGGATAGTTCAGATGTAAATGTAACATGGAGAATAATGAATTGGGTGTTGAATGCTTCATACAAATTATCATTGAAGTTGCATGCAAATGAACTCATTCTCTTTGAGGTCTTATGTAGGTTGTACATTCCATAAGTAGTTTAGGAAGGTCTCCTCGACTATCCATAATCTGCACAATTCCTCTGGCAAGTAATATGCAGTACTAGTGTGTTGGTTCTATACCTATTTTGTTATGCATAGATTTGCATCTCCTTCTAGCATTTAAACTGTCAAATAAACGTACATGTGAGATCAATTACATTATCAATACCAGTGTTGAGTGAGTACCCTGTGATGATCATTCCATTATGCCCAATGTTTTTATATCATGATGTAAGTCACCTGTACTTACAATGATTCCATCTACTTTGACATTACTTGTGATTGTCTAATCTCTTATATGCTATTGAAGTCGTCACCTTAGATATTGCATCATATATCAAATTCATTCATCTAATCCCTTTGAATTTATGCTAATTATCTCCCTCGTCATTATTTGATGAAGTCTCTCTATGTGGAGAGAGAAAACACATTTCCATGAAATTCCTTTGTGTGAGAAGACAATACATATGCATATGAGTAGTAGAAAGATTTAGAATTTAAATTATAGTTGGAGCACATACATATTAAACCTAAGAATTTCCATTAGGTGAGGTTGTGTTGTTTGTTATTTTGATTGAAATAATCAATTTCAACATAGCGCGTTATTTGTTTTCATCATAGATAAGTGATTGGCTCATGGTCAAGCCAATACAATCCCAATTTAACACACACCTAGAATAAATATGTCTCAACCTTAACCACCTTGAGATATTCAAGGTACATAAGTATTTCTTTGTGAAAGAGTTTCACTAATAACAAAATTCTTAGTGGATAGTGTTAATTACAAAACATAGTTGGAGTGTTTTTCATTAGATTGGGTCTTGAGAATACAAAATTTAAAACATGAAAGGAGTGAAGCCAAGAAGCCCCACTAATACTTATGTTCTTTCCTGGTAATAACCATAGAGAAAGATACTATGGATCCTATTTATTATTTGTATCGTTAGATGGTTGTTATCTGTAGGAGATGCCTCATAGCGATTCATGAGATAGATATATCTACATAACACAAATAAAGAGAAGTGGATGCCTCATAACGATTCATGAGATAGATATATCTACATAACAAAAATAAAGAGAGGTGGATTTAAAGTCCACAATGATTAGTGTTGGTGATGTGAGTAGGCTATAAATCCTTAATTTGTGGATTATTAAAAAATTATTATACTCATTCCTTAGTAATTAAATTTTATGGATCTATAAGTTATTTAATCCTTGAAAACACTTTGTAAGATAGTTAAGGTGTTCTTTCACTTGGTTGTCACTAGAAATCTTAGGAAAATTGACTCATGCATAGCTTGTTAAATCTAGAAAGGTGCTTTTGAGTCTATTTACTTGTTTTTTTAGCTAGTATTTCTAAGTATATCTCCATGTTGAAAAACAATATTCACAGTCTAAAAACAAATAGAATATCATACTTCAAAAAAATAGATAAAAGTCACGAAGAAACACAAAAATCTAAATTTATACAAACGAAATCTTTAACCATTTTATTCATTATTTTCTCTTTATACATAATATAGAGTAGAGAAATTTTCTTTCCATTCTTAAAAGTAATGAACATATCTCATAATTATACCTTTTTTCCATGACTAGAATATATTTCCACACTTCTCCAACATTTTCCTTCTCTTTGCTAAATTGTTTGAGTCCTGAGATGATTGTGAGATAAAACTTTGGTTTGAGGAAATGTCACTCACAGGCATCTAAGCCATCAAAACCACTCGGGCATTGCAGTTGATTTGGGCCACACCAATGCTTAACATGGTTAGATTTTTTTCCCATGGAGTTTCAAATCGGTTACCATCACATCATGGAGTGCCTTAATAGTACACCCCATCACTATCTATTCTATGCCCCATGGGCCACTGTTCTCGTACATTGTTCCAGTTGGTAATAATTTATATAATTAGTCAAAGATTAAGCACCACAAATAAAAGTAAAAACTTAAGCACCATGAATTGAGACTAGTCATACATACACATATACATGCATTAATTATAGTATCTCTCTAGCTCTAAGAAAATATTACATCGTTCCACATTTAATCAATGCACATGGTTCATGCCTTTAAAGTGCATGCCTTTTATACTTTTCTCATTCAAATGAGCATCCTAATTACCATTTAGCATGCACATTATAGTCCCTTTAAGTGCTTCCTTAATTCTTAAACTTTTCTTAATTGTTACTGCAATACTACTAATCTCAAAATTAATAGCAACATCTAATCTATAAAGTACCAAGATTGCTTCCCTTAGCCTTAAGCCAATACACCTCTACCAAAATATTCCAAAAATTCTTTGTAAAAATTTCATCTACTTATACATTTGTAAATTACCTCACTATTTTTTAAGAATAAACCCTCTACCTACCCCATTATTTTCTTTCTCATCACCTATAAACATCCTTTCTCTATTTATCTATTTTCAAGTTAGTCATATAAAACGAAGCTTCATAATCTTTTCACTATACGCTAGAGTAAATAAATAATATCTCGTATGCAATTATATAATATCTAATAAAGTGCATTCCCATTTTAAATTTCTCTTCGAGATACAAACCATTGTTTCTTATTTCAAGTGTTTTAACCCTTTCACTCTCACTCGAGTCTTTATGAATTCTATTGTTTTACCTTCCATTAGAGTGACCTTTCGTAACAAATAATTTCATTCATTTATCATTAGATAACAATCAGATAATTGTTTCAATCTTTCAGTTATCCCTACAAGCTCATTTCATAGACTACCAAATTTTCTCATTAATCTACCATACCAATGTGGAGAGAGGTTCATCTCCAATGGAATCCAATTATTTCATCAACATTTTAAATTCATTTAAATTTTTGGAGAATTTTTTTCCCTTCATTTTTTTTCAATTTTTTTTTTTTTTTTTCCAATAGCATTTCATTAATTGATGACATGGAAGTATACCAGGCCTTCAGCTTATCCACATCTCCTTTATCCAAAATATTTTCTTTTCAATGACATTTTATTAATGGAGGAATTGGAAGTATACCATTTTTTTAGATTTTCCACATTCTTGTAGAGAGGTTTAAAAATATTAAAAATTATAAAATATGTAATGAAAAAGTGAATTAATTATTATTTATCTTGGTAGATTTTTTATTATTTATATTTACTAAAAAATTATATAGATTAAATGGTTGAAATTCTCAATAAACATTTTTATAGATAAAACTTAAAAATATTATACAAATTAAAATTTTATTGAAAACATAGAAAATTCACAAAGTGATTGAATTCTAATTTAGTTATGAAGTATTACAGACGTTATAAATAGGCATTGATTATCTACAAATTTTAAATCTATCTTAATTTTGGATTTATCAAGTACTCAAAAGTACAAATCTCTTTCCTAAATACATCATAAAATATTTTAAAAATTCACAATTGAAATTAAATTTCATTACGAAGATGTTATAAATAAGCATCGATTACTTACTAAAATAATCCAATCAATACCCAAAAAAAAATAGAAAAATAGATTAATTGAAAGGGAAATGTACAACTTAACATAAACATTTAGTGTTTTTAAAGAATTCAATTTGAGTCGAATCAAGCACCAAATTTCCAAAATTTACAACACCATTCGTAAATACTAAAAAAAAGTTACAAATAAATTGCAATATGCGCTTTGTGGTTGTGGTTTGATAATAAAAACCTTAAAGTTGGAAAGTCATGAGAAAATTATGGAAAACTTAAAAAATTCACAATATAAATCCAACTTCATTATGAAGATGTTATAAATAAGCATGGATTATTTAGTAAAATATTCCGATCAATACCTAAAAAAATAAATAGATTAATTGAAAGAGAAATGTATGATTCAACATAAACATTTAGCGTTCTTAAATAATTCTATTTGAGTCTATGCATAGCTCTTTTTGAATCAAGCACTAAATTTCCAAAATTCACAACACCATTCGTAAATACTGAAAAAGAAAGTTACAAATAAATTGCAATATGCATTTTGTGGTTGTGGCTTGATAAAAAAATCTTAAAGCTGCAAAACAATGAGAAAGGGGCAAAGTTAAGATGATGAAGATTCATTTATTCATGTGAGATTACATGTCTAAAATTTTTATTATGAGAATCTCATAATTTTAATTATGAGGAAATTATAATTATGTTAACGGGTATTTTATCATTTACTAAAATGGATGTGTAAATAATGTAATAAAAATAGTATGTTAATATTTTTTTAATTTTAATTTTAATTTTAAGTTAATAGGTTGAATTTAAATTAATTTATATGTTATTTTTATTTATTTTTTATATAAATATTTTTTTAAATTATGATAGGAAGTAACTAATACTATAAGGGATGTATAAGTAATGTAATAATGATAGTATTTCAACATTTTTTTTAACGTTGGTTTAATATGTTGAATTTATATTTATTTATATGTTGTTTCTATCCATTTTTTATATTAATATTTGCTTGAGTTATTGTAAAAAGTAACTAATGGCAAATATGTGATTTACCTGAATGTGAAATTTTTTCAAAGATTTTATTTTTGGATTAAAAAATCACTACATAAATATTGGAACCATATCAATAAATTTTGGCATAAAATATGTCATGCAGTTATCCACATGACATTGTATTATGTAAATACTAAAATAAGACCAACTTAATATTTGAAAAATAGTTTTTTTAATAATATAGAAAAATAAATAATTGTTTTTCAAAGCTAACCATTATAAGTTGCATTGGTCAATGCTAAACTAATAATGGTAAATGGAAATTCTATTGCTAGAGTCAAGCCTTGGGTAGGAACTAATAATGATTTTGTAGCCATATGTAAAGTTAATTAATAAGCACATAAATTTTTCACCATGGATATTTACCCCAAATTTACCATGGATATCATTAACTTGTAAATAGGCTTTGTTACAATACTATGAGCTAGTACCATGGCTTACTATGAGCTAGTACCATGGCTTATCAATACCACATGCCCAAAAAACATAAATCATTTCACAATAAAAATATTTTATGAATATTTTAGTTTAATTTATTTTTATAACATTTTTTAATTAAATATAAGAGGAAAATGGTTATAAATTTTCTACCATCAGTGATACTAAAAAAAATTGTAGATATTTTATAGATATTAAATTAAAGTTTGAATAAAATAGAAAATAAGAATACCTTATATACAAAGATGTGAAATTTATATAATGAGGGATCTTAACTCTTGATCTGTCAATCACGGAGAGGGATCAAATCTCTTTTCACTCAAAAATAGGTTTGCACATGAAAAGAATTGATCCATATCATCCCTTGGCAATCCATAGTTAAGATGGATCTAGGCTAGGCTTAATTATCGATTTTATGGGTGCTTTCTTATAATGATTTTCATCTGAACGTGGATTTAAATTTTTGAAAAAATATGTTGGAGCAATAAACACAGTTGAAATTGTGGAAAATTTGTTAAAAAATATGTTGGAGCAATAAATGCGGTTAAAATTGTGGTACACAAATTGTCTCTGATAACAGATAACAGGCTTTTGTGATCCACATTGATTTAGTGAATGTCTTCCATATTAATCACATTATCATTTGTTGTTTAATGTTTTTAAACCTTTTTCATGAGGATGAAACACATTAGATGGTTCAAAACGTCGACAAAAAAATGATAATTTGATTAAATCGCATTATCATTTGTTGTTTGATGTTTCCAAACTTTTTCCTGAGGAGACACATTATATGGTTTGACATGTTCACCAAAAAATAATAATGTAATTAATCTAAAAGACATTTGCTTAAAAAATTTGTTTCTATATATACAAGGCGAAAATAAACACAATATTATATTTCACCTCTTTCATATACATTCTTAAAAAATATATACTTACATGAATACTTATATTATATCTTTATCTTGTTTTCTAGACATGAATATCTCTAAATTCGATTTCTTATAGATACAAATAAAAACAGTTCTCTTTAAAGAGACTTTTTGGCAGCTTTTTTGGTCAAAATCCGGTGGCAATTTATTGGAATTGCAAGTTTAATAGCTAATTTCTGCACAATCAAAGCGTCCCATGGTTTTTCAGGGTGCTGAATCCAAATATGCAGTTAAAAAGCCATTTTAAATAATACAAATCAAGATTTAACCTCAATTTTTTTCACCAAATTCCGTCACCAGAATCTCCAAAAAGTCGTACTAAAGACAACTCCCAAATAAAATATTACTTTTAAGAAAATCCATTCCACAACCCTTTAGGGAAAAAAATTGAAGATTTTGATATATTAGATATCAAACTAGAAGAAGTGATATGCATGCCAATAACTTAAATTTAAGTAGCTCTTTCTAGGTGGCCATAGTATCGACCGACAAAGAGTTTCTTCTGCAAATCCCATAAGTACCGATTTTCTAACTTGTTTTATATGCTAGCGGCATATTTAATTAATCTATAAATCCACTATAACAAATGGTGGGTATGAGTCTTTATAGATGATTAGTTATTCATGGAACGAGCAGCATCTATAAAATTCATTGAACCTAACCTAAAAGCGGTAATGTTAATTATTTTATTTTAATTAAAATTTTGAAGAAGAATATAATTTATTATAATTTAATATAAAACCTTGATTCTTTAGATATTTTTTAAGTTTGAATCTCGGTCAGCCGCCTATTTTTACACGTAAATAAACTAAACTTCTAAAAAACCTATTTTTACAAATAAATAAACTAAAATTCTAAAAACCTAATTTGCCTATAGTCTTAAATACCATCCCAACAACAATATTTTACAAACCTTTATTTCTCAATACATCTTCGTGCAATCCTTTCCTCTTAAATGCTTCTTATTGACACAAGACATAGAAGGATACAAGACCTTCAGCTTCTCTACAACATATTATCCATTTTGAATTATTCATGATTATATAAACAACAAAATTCCATTAAATAACTGATCTTCCATCTTTATTTCGAAATGAAATTTTTGAGTTATTATCATTATTTATATTTACAAACATTCCAACAACAAAATTGTTGGTTGATCTTCCATATTTATTTCCACGTAAAGAATTTAAAACTTTAAATCGATCTCTACTCTTCTTTGCTCTTCAAAGTAACCACCTGTTTTTCATCACCTACCAATAATAAGAACTCTATAAACCAAGACATCTTTGATACCATCAAAAGCATCAAATATGTCGTTCATCGTTTTTATAAAATAATGATTTTAAGCTGTTAATTTATGCTTTTAAATAGTAAAACAAAATTTTCAATTAACATACCATTGAAATTCATTCCTTTTACATTATAAACGTGATTGTCTCTCTTTCCTAAGAAAAATACCCTAAGTGACTTAGGAAATTGAAAATAGATTTATATATAAATCCGATAAATATTGAGAATAAAATAGCATCTTCATGTTAAGTCTTTATACACATAGTCTCCTTTTCTAGATTAAAGATTTTGGTGCTGAGTGAAGATGAAGTTACTGTCGTTGGTAGCCACGGTTATCTAATGTTTTAGGTTTTCACTTTTTACAACGGAGTTGTCTTTAAAGAAACTTTTTGGAAGCTTTTCCAGTCAGTTTTTCCGGTCAAAATCCGGCAACAATTTATTGAAATCACAAGTTTGATAGCTAATTTTTGCACAATCAAAGCGTCCCAGGGGTTTTTCAGGGTGATGAATCCAAATATGCAGTTAAAAACCCATTTTAAATAATACAAATCAAGATTTAACCTCAATTTTTCCTGCCGGATTCCGTCACCGAATCTCCAAAAAGTCGCACTAAAGACAACTCCTTTTACAACTACTCCAAATGATAGGACCAGAAACAATTTTCTTAAAGATTTTTTTGTTCGCGTGTTTAAAACAATTAGAACAATGCATTTTTAACCGCGGTTCATCGTTTTGTTAAGTTTGAGGTTGTTATTTATAAAACTATACTAATGGGTGATATTTAACTTTGAGCTTAAATTGATTGTAGATTTTCTGAATATTCGGGAATGGACAGATATAGGCATGGTCAAAAAATTGACCGTGCCTATGTCTGTCCAATTCCCGAATATTTGGGGAATTTGCAATCGACTTAAGGATGTCCGATATTTAACATCATTGAAATATTATATTTTTTTGTCCTTAAAAAATATTATTTAATTTTGTAATTGATTGTAATTTTATAGTTTACTATGAAGGTAATATGTAATTGTGTTTATATTCAATGTGGAATTGATACGTGTTTTTCTAAAATCATAATAAAATATTTTTTAAATAGTAATTTAAGAGGGGATATAATAAAAATAAAAATGAATATGCTATGCATGTTTAATTAGTTCAGGTAAAATAATTAGAAGTATAAAAAAGTGTAAGATATTTAAACATTATATTTAAAAAAAAAAATCAACATGGGATTTAAATAAACTATTGGAAGATCTATGTTAACTAATTTATATCTATATCAACTTCATGTATATCTATATAGTAAAAAAAATGATATATAATTTAAATAAACTATTGAAATATTTATGTTAACTAATTTATGTCTATGTCTAACTTCTTGTATTATATAGTAAAAAAATGATATATAACATAAATAAACTATTGGAAGATCTATGTTAACTAATTTATGTCTATATCAACTTTGTGTATTATATAGTAAAAAAATGATATATAATATAAATAAACTATTGGAAGATCTATGTTAACTAATTTATATCTATATCAACTTCATATATATCTATATAGTAAAACAGTAATATATAATATTTTATTATATTTTAATGTTGTGTATAATAAAATATTCAATGTGGATTATCAATAAAATATTTTAATACAAATTAATATATGCGTATACTTAAAAATATATTAATAATAAAAGACCATTTTAATAAAAATGTACCTATAAAATATTTTAATGTCAAATTATGTATATATTATATGTTGTTTTTAAAAAATTATGTATATATAGTATAAAGAAAATTTAAATTTTTATTATTAAAATGTTTGAAGTTGGCCTCAACATTTTACAATTTTGTTTTTTAGGTATAAGTTATTTTTTGTTTGAATCTAACAAATATTTTTTAGATTTACAAAATGTATTTTATATAGCATTCAAAATTACAATTCTAAAAATGAAAAATTACACATTATATTTTACACTCTAAAAAATTAACATTTAAAATTTTTTATCCCTCTAAAATCATATTAAATCTTAAATCAAAATAAATCTATACAAATAATTAGCCATGAGTCAACAAACCATTTAAAACTATATTACATATTTAGAGAATCACTTTCTTTTTGTAATCATGTATTCAAAACTCTGTAATTGGATTGATCTTAATATATCTATTGTCATTAGATGCAAATGCTACCCTTCATAGTTTGTCTTATTTTGTTATACAACATCGTTGTACCAATATCTGTATCATACCTTCTAAAATATATTTAGTGTGCACTGTTCATTATGTGTGTATATATGATAACACCGTTACAATATTTCTACAGAATAGCATACACCAAAACAGAATTAGTGTGCATTGCTCATTCCTAGAGAATTATTGCCTGTGTTTTCCGATACTTCATAAGCATATCCTAAATTGATTCATCTTTCTTTCAGTGAAGCCTTGAATGAGCTGCTCTAAAATTAGAGGAGAGTAATCTCTCTACTTTTCACCTTAATAAAGCTGACACACGTCTCTCCCTTATTGAAAATGATTACAATAATTCCGAATAGTTATAGTTCATCATCATAAAAGTACAAGTGTACGTTTTATTCATAACTCTCACTGAAAACAGTATTGGAGTACGAGATTCCAAGCTAAAGATATAATTATAGAACCGGTGAACATAACCCTGTCAGAGATGGCCTCCGTGTATTTTAGTGGATGATGGCACGCAAGTAAACTCTGTTAAAGGAGTCGAACGACGCAACTGAAAAAAATAATTGCATTGAATCTGACTTGTGCAACAGGAAATTGGTATTTTAATCTATTGGTTTGAACTGCCCTTGGCCTTTTCCAAAATATTTAAGGGAGGCTAGGACATGCGTGTTTAAGGAGTCGAACGACACAACTGAAAAAAATAATTGCATTAATGTAACTTCTGCAGTAGGAAGTTGGTATTCTATTAACTTTATATTGGACTTTCTTTCCAAAAGATTTAAGGGTACCTAGTGTTTGGCTTTTTTTTTAATATTTAAGGGAGCCTGGTGTTTAATTAAAGAATAATTTTTCGATTAATTAGGTATATTCTAAATAGTTGATGTGGAATAATTTAGTTCATCAAAACTATCTTTCACCATCAACTCCTCATAAAATTAATTCTTCTAGATAAAAATTAAATCTTATAAAGACTAATAAATAAATTTGTTTTCATTCTAAATGTTAATTAAATCTTATAAAGACTAACCAATAAATTTGTTTTCATTTTAAATGTTAATATATTTTGATTAGGCTTAGATGTGATGGGTTAGGGCACTTGCTATTTTGAAGATTCACATCAAAATATCAAAGTCAATGTAGGCAAAAATCACATTAGGATGTTTGTTGAGATAGAAGTGGCATGAGGAAACCAGTTGGTGTGAACCAGTGTTAAGGAAAGAGGATGACTGCTTAAGTGACTGGACCATAACAAAAAAGAAAAAAAAATGTAGATCGATTTTTTTTGTTTGTTTTATGTACATGTAAATGGGCATTAAACTATTAAATCTAATTAGCCATGTGTATCTATGAAAGTAAAGTCTAGATGTAGACCTAAGTTATAGAGGAAGAGATCATGTTTTCCATATTCGATCTCAAGAATTTCCCAGTAGTTTAAGGGAGGATTGTTATGTAATATTGACCTACTGAAATAGTGAAGGTTGTATGTCAACAATGGTGATTTTGAGCACCAGATAATGGTGACCTGTGGTATTGAGCACATGTTACTATATGTTGTAATATTTAAATGGCTTGTGAATCATTCATTGTAATGCACCTGATTTTAGATAAGGCCCAACTTGTCTGAGGCTAGGGTGATGGCTAGATTGGCCACATTTGAGTCAAGGATACTAATAAATCCTACAATTTGATGGTTTCCCCTAGTGGGGTTTTCCAGCATAAATCATTGTATAAATAAAATAATAATATATCTATTATTATTATTATTATTGAATGGGTTTTAGAGGATAAATCATGGCATAAGTGGTTTATTTGCAATTATTTGCAAGGAAAAAACTCAGAGGTTGTTTCATGGTAAAGAAGGAACTAAAGTGATCTACATCCAGATCTAAAAGGATTCAAAAAAGGAGTGAATAACACAAATGTTTTGGAAAACAATACCATCATCTTATTATGAGGGAAAGATGAATATTTTATAAACAATGAAAACATTCTCCTTATGCATTTTTAATTACAAAATATATGAGATAAAAATCAATTACATTATTAGATAAAATAACTTTTTTCCCTTGGAAAAAATCGTAATTTCCATTAATTTTGAAAATTACATTTTGAAGATGCCAAAGCATTGCAAAGACAAGGCTATGTAGCCTCACAAAAATGATTGACACAAGTGTCAAGTACAGCGTAAAAAAAAACTGAAAAAATAAACCATGCCTGGAGCACTGAGATTCCTGATAGGGGGACGATCAAGTTTTCCTCCCCTTTTTCCTCTCTACCTTGCGCCACTTGCCTTGGGCCGGATGCATGGGAATGAGTTGAAGTGGGTTTTCCTCTCCGGGTTGAGGATTTTCCTTGTCAAAGTCCGAGGTGTCCAATTTATGCTGCCTTTTGGTTCCACTGGGTTTCGTTGTGTCGAAAGCCTTTTCCGGTTGCGTTTCCACGGGCACTTGTGGAGATTGTTTCTAGGGTTCTGCTTGGCTGTTCTCATTTGGGATGGGAAATTCCTCCTCACCTGCATCCTCTTCCTCAGGGTCTGGTGGGGGGAAAGTCCACCCTTTTTTTTTCCCGGATTTCCTCCTTCTTTGGTTGTCTTTTTTGGAATCTGGGAAGGCATTTTGTAGGTGCCCTATCTGCCAACATATTCTACATCAAAATGCTGTATTTTCATAATCTATTGTTTGCATCCAGCTACGATCTTTATGCTTCAGTACTATGCGGTCTGGTAATCCTTTGCTGAGATCAACTTCCACACAGATACGTGTGAAAGTGTAGATTCCATCTTCCACTCGCTGAGTATCCATTTTAATATATCTGCCAAAGGAGTTTCCAATGCATGCGAGAGTCTTTTGGTCCCAGAAATGTGCAGGGAGGTTATGTAGTCGTACCCATACTGGCATCCTGGAAACGATGAAGGAGTTTGCATCAAACTCTGGGGTCCAAGGTGTAATGAAGAGTCCTGAAGATCCCTAGAACCACGGTCCCTCCTGAATTACTAGGGCCCTGACCTCTTCTGAAGGGAGTTTGACTATAAAGAAGCCTTTGGAGCAGAGCATGACGTCACAATTAAGAGACCATTTTGTGAAAATCCAGTGAAAAAGGTCCATGGGTTTTGGCCAGAAACCGTTGAAGCGACAGATGAGGGATTTTTTTTCATAAATGTTATGTACCTCCTCTACTTCTGTTGTATCTATTGTTAGTTCAGGTGTATAGTTCAGTTGCTCCACGATATATGGGCTGGGTTCTGTTCCAGCCTACTGTGGAGCTGCAGAAGAAGATTTTCCCCCTTGTAGAATATGCTTGTAAGATGTTCCTTCGCTTCTATGCTGCTGGTGTGGTTCTGGGCTGTGTTTTGCTTTGGATCCACTGCCCCCTTCTGTTTGTTTTCGTGGGTTGCTGGCTGCTACACCTCCACACAACCTCATGTTGAGTATAATATTTGATCCTGGCTTGATGTTGTAGTCGTCAATTTCTCTGTGATCTTGTAATGATCTTCCCTCAGAGAGTAGATGTTCATATCCTTCCGGGAAGCCAATGTGATTGGGAATGTTTTTCTTCAGATTTGAGACACTGTCTGTAGCTTGAACCCAGATTAGGGTTGATTTCCCAGAGGGGGGCTTTACAATGATTTGGAAGCAAGGATCTGGTAAAGTTGTCGCCACAGAGACCGTGGGAGTTGTTCTTCTCTGTTTTGTATTCAGGCTATCCTCGTGCCATATAGCCCCTTCTGAGATCTGGGGAACCAAATCGGTGAAGAGTGCTTGTGCAAGACCCATCACCACTATCGAACAATCCTTGTTGTAGGTGTAGTGGACTGGGTGGCTGAAGTTTAAATCATCCCAGTCCCGATGGCCTTTCGTAAACCAGAGTTCCAGAGTTCTTGGATCTTGTCGTTTCCTTTAATTGTTGTCCGGATCGGGTAGATCCAGGCCAGATCTGGCGTGCTTGTACCTGTTCATGGCTGGAGGGAGCAAATCTGCATCGTGCGGCCAGCCTCCGTTGATTTCAGCGTTTGATCCGATGGGAAATCTTGCATATCCAGTACCCAGAGTGCCCAGGACCCCCTTCCTTTTTCCTCCCGTGGCATTGTTCTGAGCGTTCGGCTTTCCTGCGCATTTCTGAGAGTGGCTCATCCAGATCCCTGTTGCAGTGGGCATGAGTGCTGCATTGTCTTTGTTAATTCTCTGATTCAGAACACCTCTTTCGCTGTGGCTGAGATATGTCGCCGTTGAGGGCGCATGAAGGTTCCGGGAAAAATCCAGAGTTCCGTGTTTCGATTCCATGCTGCCTGGGATGTCTTTCCCAGCTTCTTGCAGGGTTGCAGGGGCGACCATGGCAGCAGTCTCCGATTCCACGGGAGAGAGCAAAATCAATCGATTTCTAATGTCAAGGAGAATCCCGGATGCAACCCGATAAAACAATTATAGAGACGTTTGCATCTTTACTAGTTTTTGATGTTTCTTTTTGTTTGAGTTTTAGATGTTGCCAAGAAAGTAGTGTGCTTTTCCCTTGTTATCCAGATGTTTCTGATTGGTGAACCTTTCTTGGTTGCCCAATTCCTCCCTATTTAGAGTGGGAAGTGTCCTGACTTACTCCACCAAAGGAGGGAAATTGTGCTTGAATAGCTTTATTTTTAGCCATTGGGTATGCACTCATGCGTGTACCTTCCAGCCAACAAGATATGATAAGTCAAGGGCCACATTGATACCCCTAACCAGTGTCATTCTTCTCAATGAGAGTTACCTTTTTGAAACAACAGAACACATTGCATGCTTGCTCATCAGAAGTGGTGAGTGGTGAGCTGTTGAGATTATTCATGCATAAAAAGTAGCATGAATTTGAGAACAAGTGAAATTTTTCTTGTCTAACATGGAACCTTCCACAATAGGGCCCTTCAAATTTTTGAGAACAAGGCCCTTCTTTGACTGCCATTCTTCATTTGTTTTCTTATTGTTGAATACAGTATCCACACTCTACCCAAAAGTTGTTGAAAATGGCTTTGCCCCAACTTGTGTGGCACTCTTCCGACAAGAAATTTAACTTGAGCTTTCAACCATTTCTACCATTAATGGATTTATTTGAACCCCATTATTACCACTATTAGATGTTACATATCTCTTTACAACCTATATATTTTTTTGTCTAGTCTGACCTTTGACAACAACATGTTTCTTTGATGAATCATTTCGAATAGATGGTTTTCCGGCAAGGAAAAAGGATGGGGCGATGGATAAGGAAGCACTAGGAATAAGATTGATTTGTTGTTCAATAGAGCATTAGGGATGCAACACTGTGGGTTTGGTGAAGATATTTACAAATTCTAGCTCTAGTGGAGCCATAACAGGGGGTATTGGGTTGGTGTTGTTTTCTGGCTTAACAGAGCAAATGAAACACAAAGGAATGTATTGGTTTATATCGACTTTCTTAATGGCAGCTTTTCTAGTAAGAGGTTGGATTGATGTGAGGGCCGAGGATGTGAGCACATAGGTGCGGCCCTCATGTTGCAAGTGGTATTTGTGATCTTTAGCATGATAAACAACATCTTGAGCTTGTTGGTATGGAATGCCTAGTAACAAATCGACACAATCGAGAGGAGAAACATCACATACCACAATATCTCGAAAAGGACTAATAACAAAGGTGACGACACAATGTTGGGAGATAACAAGACAAGAACTTTCGTTTTGAACCCAACATAGTTGATATGGGTTGGGTTGTGGAGTGGTCGGAAGGCTAAGGCAATGAACCAAGTCTTATGCCACAAGATTCTTTTGACTCCCATTGTTGAGGATAATAGTCACCAACGCATGTTTGATTTGACAATTATGGGTAAATAGAGGTGGAGCAGATGTCCCAAATTCATTAGCAGTTATGAGGATGAGAGAGGGGTCTACTTCGGGGCATTGTCAAGTGAAACAATTGCAAGTGAGGTGGAAGAATTTGGTTTCTCTACCTCCATGGAAAATTCTAGGGGCTAATATTTGCAAGTGGGCTAATTTTCAATGATTTTTCCAAAAAAGAAAGATTCGCCCAAATTTTATAGTATAAAATTATTTTACCCTAAAAATCACCACAATTATATGGACTCTACCTATAAAGTAATTATAAATTTGGATATTTTTATAAATATATCAACAAATATTTTATAGTTTTCTTATTAGACACTCATGAGATTCGCCAATATTTATAAACTTTAAAATAAATTCCCATCCTTAAAATTTTCTCTGTCTACCTCTGTAAAAAGAGTCTTGTTTGGGTGCATATTTTGAATTACATGATAGTCTGTTGAAGCATGTGAGTTGGTCTTATCAAATGTCCACTAGAAAGATGAGTTAGGGGCCACATTAGATGGACTAGCAAGGGACAGACCATTTTTGGTTTGAGGAGATCAGATTTGAGGAGCCATTTTATGTTCTATAACCAAGCCCCAATAAAGGCCTTGTCCAAGGAAGTACTATCAAACAACTCAACTTCTCGACAAAAAAACATTAGTAGACCAAAATTAATAATTAATACCTCTTCTGGATCAGAGATATCACTACTACATAAAGGGGGGTTTTAAGACAACATTTAAGTCAATTTTTGTGTAAATTGTCTTAACTTGAGACAAAAACAAGTTGTGTATTGTCTTAAATATTGTCTTTAAGTGGGTGTCTAAAAAATTATTGTCTCAAAGATTATTGTCTTAAAAATTATTGTTTTAAAGATTATTGTCTTAAAAAATATTTTCTTACAGATTATTGTCTTAAAAAATGTCTCTATAAAGACAATATATAACACAAGCATTATTGTCTCTTAAGAGACAATTTCATTTTTGTCACTCTTGAAATAATTTCATTTTTATCTCTCTAGAGACCACTCAGATTAGAGATAATATGTCTTTAATACTAGCTATTGTCTCTTTAGAGAAAATAATTTTTTTATTTAAAGCTCACTTTTGTCTCTCTAGAGACAATATAAAACAATGAATCCAGAAATATCTCACCATTGAAATAAATTGATATAAAAAATATTCAATTAAAAATAAACTACAAAATCGTTGATTAATCCATGTTAGCACACAGTGGAATCAAACCACCAACCTCCTTCTTGTAAGGCAGGCGCTCTTCCATTGAGCTAGCACACTTTAAATAATTATGTGAAGAGTTCTTGCAATCCCGAAAACTACATGTATAGCCATTGATTAAAAATAAATAAATAAATAAATCTGACACATGATATATAATCTTTACAAAAGCTATAATCATGCAGACCATATTTTTAACTTAATAAAACTAACAATTGCCCCAAAAGGTACAAAGAGAGGCAAATTATATCTCTAGCAAAAAATTCAAAATCTTCTATTAGTATACAGTTAAATGTTCATGTATATAGGCTATCTTGCTACAGTGGCATATCCTTGTGTTGGGATTTCATTCCATGTTAAGACTTCTTTTTCTTCATCTTCTTCTCCACACATGTATGTGTCTATTATTGTGTATATGCACCCATATAAAATTCTATAACAAAATGTCTTGATTTCCAAACGTAAAACAAACAGAATTATGATTTGTGAATCCACAATCTGCGATTGAGTCGTTATCAAAGAAAAAGAAATGAAATGGAGTGGATATATTCTCTTCCACCTTTGCAATCATTTCTCCCTACTTAAAAGTTAATAGACCTGGAATATGTTTTTCCTTTGAATTTTAAGCTGGATAGATTCATGACTCCATCCTAGCTCCACAATTATTCAGGGCCCTCTATGGCTTGGGAGTTCCACACCATCCATTGTTTATGACAATGAAGAGTATTAATGGCCAAGAACATGTGCTAAAAATTTCATCTATGTTGCTACTAAATGCAAATATATATCGTGATAATGAAAAAACCAACAACAAGTTTCTTATTAAACACGTGGACGTCGATTATAAAAAGGAGAGGATGACATAATGGAAGACAAACTACTCTTCAGTAGTCAGTGCCAAGAAACTATGGCACACACTCAACAAAATAGATAAGCATAACATGTGAAAAGTTGCAAACTATGAACTGTAAAGCAAAAGGTCAAAGAACTACTTACCACAATTTCTCCAGTAGTATCTATCCACCAGTACAGATTACTTGCAAGAATAGCAGCTATTAGACCAATTGTGTTGGTGATCACATCAAAGAAATGATCTTGAGCATATGCCTTCCCAATCTCATTAGTAAAACTTCAACAATACATTATGAGG
This sequence comes from Pinus tabuliformis, assembly GCA_031772625.1. Lineage (NCBI taxonomy): Eukaryota > Viridiplantae > Streptophyta > Pinopsida > Pinales > Pinaceae > Pinus > Pinus tabuliformis. The sequence continues at coordinate 948,781,837 of CM062810.1, forward strand.
AACAACTTCACAAAAGTAACTAAATCCATAATTCCAACCACCCAATGCCATTTGTCACCATCTAAAGATAAACCATCCTCCTATGGAAATTTAGAAATAGAGTTGACAAAAGTTAATTGCTTGTATGCAAATTGGAAAAATAGTTTGTCTCTCAAAATATAGTACACAAAATTCTGACCATAAGGTACATGATAGAGCAATCAACAATATGATATGAAGCATGGAGAAGCAAATCCACGGCTAATATGAGCTCAATATTAGTGTAACTTTTAAGACAAGGAGTAGGATTATAACTGCGCAAAAAAACAACAAGAGTATGAAAAATGATTTATTAAAAACAAAACTGTAAGACTTAACACACAAGTAGGTCCCGCAAAAGGTGCATGGATTTTTGGTGTTTGGGTGTTGCAATCCCATGCTTCCTTTTAATCTATATTCATAATACTAGAATTTGTAAATAAAGGGGTATCTGCAAGAGTTGATATCAAGATAGGAGGGTTTCTACTAATGACCATACAAGAAAACAAGTCATAAAGCTTTTAATCTATATTTGAAAAATAGAAAGTAATTCTGCCAGATATCGGAGAATATATAAAACCATAAATACAGGCTTTGCAAACTTAGTTTTCCTATGAGAGATTATAGAAAATTCAAATGTAAAAAGAAGATGTGCAAATAGCTATTCTAATTTGACATTCATAATGAAAAATTCAGAGTATCGTACAACGCACTCAGGCTCACCAAACCTCTTTGGTAGTGAAACAATAACATGTTTGTCCTACAAAATCAAGAGCATATAAATTCTATTACTGTCTAAAATAGAGCCCTAAAAAATCCTTGTTCATTGTAAGGGAGGTTATTGTTTAATCCAATTCATACATTGTACAAGTAGAAAGATAGCAAAATACAAAAACAATGATGCAATTGGATGAAGCCTAACTAACAAGTGCATTATGATGTTATGGTAGGAGGAGGTTTCAAGGAAAATTCACTAAATTAAAGTCTTGGAACAAAGAAATACATGAGCTGATTTGTATATATAATCTCTAAATAAAATTCCAACTAAACTGGATATGTTCACAACTTCCCATATAAGTTTAGCTTCCATCTTCATGCAACATCAATTTTAGTAACAACGGGCATGACCTCTAGTAAATGTGCTTCAATTTATGTAGGTTGGTTTGTGGTCTAGCAGAAGCTTGATGTGAGTCTACCCCAACTAACCCATGTTTGATTCTCAGTGTATGCATGGTTGGGCATCCCAAAACTGACACATGGCAAGAATTTTCCAACCACTCAGGCCAAAATTTGCATAGTTCATTCAGAAAATAAAAGAGGAGGGGAGACTTCAGTATGTATTCAGGTTGGAAGGGAGGGAGTGCCTCGGAAAGCAGTTGTTGGAGGGAAAACAAAAATAAATAATACCAAAGCATGATATAAACATGGTACAAAATCTTAAGCCAATCACCTGGCCATGTGGATGGTCTCGCTTTTTAGACCATGTATATTGTGGTTGATATGCGCCCATAGAAATCTCAGTATCTCTTGAACCATCCATTGAACTTTGGTTAATATTTGTAGGTTAGTGTTTTTCTGTGAAGAATAACTACCCTGCTATATATTGGTTGTAGTGAGCTTTATTTTTTTCTTTTAGTTGTGACCTTCGTTTTATTTTTCATTATATGCTCTTGGTTTATATACATCGTTGTAAGATTTGTTGATGCTTTGGAGTAATGCACTACTTCAGCACATATCTTCAAAATAGTTTTCATACCATCATGCATTAACACTCAACCCTATAGACCACACCTACTGATTAATAATATCTATAATATAATATCAAATTTTATCCATTCAATTATTAAAAAATCAAAATTCCTCACCACCCTATAAGCCACACCTATGGATTGATAATAATATCTATAATATCCAATGTCCATACAACATGGGAGAGCCATGGAATATCCTAAAACAAGTCCATATAGCTTATGAAAAAAGCCAAATGGACTCCTTTCCCTTCATACGAGGATCTTTCTGTGCTTGCAAAGCTGCAAATAGATGTAACCAATTTTGAACACAATTAATATGACCACGTTCTCTCATGGCTGTCTTAGGCAACAAATATAGACTACAAATGTAGTCATTCTTATGCATATATAAAAGATAAGTGACAACTATATGGGATGGTCTTCAATGGTGTGAAATGATGAACTCTTATTTACACACAACCGTCTTGTGCCTCTGTGGTTTACTTGGAGGCCTTGTAGAGGTCATCAATGATGCCTACATCAAGAAAAAGAGATGAAGTTTATAAGGATCGTGTCCATATTTGTGTATTATGATAAAGATAAACATTGTAGAGTTTAGGCTTCTGTGATCCATAACAAGTTTATGATAGTTTTTCGGTGAAAATCACATGAGAAACCATTTGTCAAAGATAAACATCTTCATAAAACAATATAGATATATTTCCAACTGCAATGGCTGCGTTGTATACATTTCGGGGAAACAATATCTATAAAAGGAGAGGTTGAAAGCACCACAAAGAAGCAACAACAAGTACAGTAAATATTTCAACAATCTTACCTTGTAGTACTTCAGTAATTGAGGTCGCTTCAAATTTAATGTTTGAGTGATCAGGTCCCTTTCCACATCAAATGGCTTAGGTTCAAGGTTAATACCTTTCAGCATCTCGAAACTTGAGCTAGATTCAACATAAAAAAAATCAAACAATCATGAAATTAATAGATAACTAATAAAAATGAATAAGAAATAAAATAAATTTCCCAAATATGTATTGGAAAGGGAAATTGAAAACATGAAGTGACATCATGATGGATAATTCATAATGTGTTACCTTGTGGTTTTTCCCAGCTGCATTGAGATCGTGTAGGATGTATTACTTTTCCTTCGGATTTTCACACAAATATTTAAATTGGTGGCAACCCTGCTTTCAAGCTCCTTTTGATCAAGTATAATAATTCCCACAAGAAAAGATTCGAAACTATTGCCATAAACCCATATCTGAAACATGACCAAACAAGAATGAAGAGTGAACAAACATAGCTAGCAGTGCTAACAATAAAGTTTCGTTTAAGGACTGAATTAGAAAGAAAGTGCAGTGTTCCCCCTCACAATGCATGTCCGTTTTGAAGATTCTATTTCTAGCATAATAATTTTCAAGAGTTTGTAAACAAGGGAGTGCCCCGGAAAGCAACTGTTGCACAAAAAAAAAAAAAAAAAAACAATAGCAAAGCATGATAAAAACATGGTACAAAATCTTAAGCCAATCACCTAGCCATGTGGATGGTTTCACTTTTTAGACCATGTATATTATGGTTGATATGCACCCATAGCAATCTCAGTATCCCTTGGACTATCTATTGAACGTTGGCTAATATTTGTAGGTTAATGTTTTTCTGTGAAGAATAACCACCCACTTGTATATTGGTTGTAGTGAGCTTGTATTTTTTGTTTTGGTTGTGACATTCATTTTATTTTTCAGTATATGCTCTTGGTTTATATACATCGCTGTAAGATTTGCTGATGCCTCGAAGTATTGCACTGCTTCAGCACGTATCTTCAAAACAGCTTGCAGAGCATCCTGCAGAAACACTCAAACCTATAGACCACACCCCATATACCACACCTACCACTTAATAATATCTATAAAATAATATAAAATTTTATCCATTCAATTATTAAAAAATCAAGCCCTATAAACCACACCTACAGATTAATAATAATATCTCTAATATCCAGTGTCCATACAACATGGGAGTGCCATGGAATCTCCTAAAACAAGTCCATATAGCTTATGAAAAAATCCAGATGGACTCCTTTCCCTTCATACGAGGATCATTCCATTCTTGCGAAGCTACAAATAGTTGTAACCAATTTTGAACACAATTAATATGACCACATTCTTTATGGTTGTCTTAGGCGACAAATATAGACTAAAAATGTAGTCATTCTTATGCATATATAAAAGATAAGTGACAACCATATGGGATGGTCTTCAACGGTGTGATATGATGAACTCCTATTTACACACAGTCATCTTGTGCCTCTATGGTTTACTTGGAGGTCTTGTAGAGGTCATCAATGATGCCTACATCAAGAAAAAGAGATCAAGTTTATAAGGATTGTGTCCATATTTGTGTAGTATGATAAACATAAACATCTTCAGAAAACAATATCTATAAAAGGTGAGGTTGAAAGCACCAAAAAGAACCAGCAACAAGTACAATAAATATTTCAACAATCTTACCTTTTAGTACTTCAGTAATGGAGGTCGCTTCAATTTAAATGTTGGAGTGATCAGGTCCCTTTCCACATCAAATGGCTTAGGTTCAAGGTGAATACCTTTCAGCATCTCGAAACCCTTGAGCTAGATTCAAAATAAAAAGCCCCAATAATCATGAAATTAACAGATAACTAATAAAAATGAATCATAACTAAAAGAAAGTTCGTAAAGATGTATTGGAAAGGGAAATTCAAAACATGAATAGACACCATGATAGATGATTCAGAATGTGTTACCTTGTGGTTTTTCCCAGTTGCATTAAGCTCGTGTAGGATGTATTGCTTTTCCTTCTGATTTTCGCACAAAGATTCAAAATTCACTCTTACCTCATTGGTGGTAGCCCAACTTTCAAGTGCCTTTTTATCAGGTATAACAATTGCCACAAGAAAATATTCGAAACTATTGCCATAAACCATATCTAAAACATGACCAAACAAGAATGAAGAGTGAACAAACATAGCTGGCAGTGCTGACAATAAAGTTTCGTTTAAGGACCAAATTAGAAAGAAAGTGCAGTGTTCCCCCTCACAATGCATGTCCATTTTTGAGATGGTATTTTCAACATAATAATGTTTAGGAGTTTGTAAACAAGGGAGTTCCTTGGAAAATAGTTGCTGTAGAGAAAAAAAAAATAAAGAATACCAAATCATGATATAAACATGGTAAAAAATCTTAATCCAATCACCTGGCCATGTGGATGGTATCACTTTTTAGACCATGTATATTGTGGTTGATATGCACCCATAACAATCTTAGTATCTCTTGAACCATCCATTGAACGTTGGTTAATATTTGTAGGTTAGTGTTTTTTTGCAAAGAATAACTCCCTTGTTGGATATTGGTTTTAGTGAGCTTGTTTTTTTTGTTTTGGTTGTGACATTCATTTTATTTTTCAGTATATGCTCTTGGTTTATATACATCGCTGTAAGATTTGCTGATGCTTTGAAGTATTGCACTGCTTCAGCACGTATCTTCAAAATAGTTTGCATAGAATCCTATAGAAACACTCAACCTTATAGACCACACCCTATAGACCACACCTATCGCTTAATAATATATATAATATAATATCAAATTTTATCCATTTAATTATTAAAAAATCAAAATTCCTCACCGCCCTATAAACCACACCTATGGTTTATAATTTCTATAATATCCAGTGTCCATAGAAGATGGGAGTGCCATGGCATCTTCTAAAACAAGTCCATATAGCTTATGGAAAAATCCATATGAACTCCTTTCCCTTCATACAAGGATCATTTTGTGCTTGCAAAGCTACAAATAGATGTAACCAATTTTGAACACAATTAATATGACTGCGTTCTTTGATGGTTGTCTTAGGTGACAAATATAGAATGCAAATGTAGTCATTCTTATGCATATATAAAAGATAAGTGACAACTATATGGGATGGTATTCAATGGTGTCATATGATGAACTCCTATTTACACACATTCATCTTGTGCTTATGTGGTTTACTTGGAGGTCTTGTAGAGGTCATCAATGATGTCCTACATAAAGAAAAAGAGATCGAGTTTATAAGGATTGTGTCCATATTTGTGTAGTATGATAAGCATAAACATCTTTAGAAAACAATATAGATATATTTCCAGCTGCAATGGATGTATTGCATAGAATTTCGGGGAAACAATATCAATAAAAGGTGAGGTTGAAAGCACCACAAATAACCAGAAACAAGTATAGTAAATATTTCAACAATCTTACCTTGTAGTACTTTAGTAATGGAGGTCGCTTCAGTTTAAATGTTGGAGTGATTAGGTCCCTTTCCACATCAAATGGCTTAGGTTCAAGGTGAATACTTTTCAGTGTCTCGAAACCCTTGAGCTAGATTCAACATAAAAAATTCCAACAATCATGAAATTAACAGATAACTAATAAAAATGAATCATAACTGAAAGAAATTTCCCAAAGGTGTATTGGAAAGGGAAATTCAAAACATGAAGCGACATCATGATGGATGATTCAGAATGTGTTACCTTGTGTTTTTTCCCAATTGCATTGAGCTCATGTAGGATGTATTGCTTTTCCTTTTGATTTTTGCACAAAGATTCAAAATTCACTCTTACCTCATCGGTGGCAGCCCAACTTTCAAGTGCCTTTTGATCAGGTATAATAATTTCCACAAGAAAAGATTCAAAACTGTTGCCATAAAACCATATTTGAAACATGACCAAACAAGAATGAAGAGTGAACAAAGATAGTTGGCAGTGTTGATAATAAAGTTTCGTTTAAGGACCAAATTAGAAATAAAGTACAATGTTCCCCCTCACAATGCATGCCCATTTTGGAGATGGTATTTGCAGCATAATAATGTTTAGGAGTTTGTAAACAAGGGAGTGCCTCGGAAAATAGTTGTTGCAGAGAAAAAAAAATAGAAAATACCAAAGCATGATATAAACATGGTAGAAAATCTTAAGCCAATCACCTAGCCATGTGGATGGTCTCGCTTTTAGACCATGTATATTGTGGGTGACAAGCACCCATAGTAATATCAGTATCTCTTGAACCATCCATTGAACGTTGGTTAATATTTGTAGGTTAGTTTTTTTCTGCAAAGAATAACTCCCTTGTTGTATATTGGTTGTAGTGAGCTTGAATTTTTGTTTTGGTTGTGACATTCATTTTATTTTTCAGTATATTCTCTTGGTTTATATACATCGCTGTAAGATCTACTGATGCTTTAGAGTATTGCACTGCTTCATCACGTATCTCCAAAACAGTTTGCAGAGCATCTTGCAAAAACACTCAACCCTATAGACCACACCTATCAACTAATAATATCTATAATATAATATCAAATTTTATCCATTTAATTATTAAAAAATCAAAATTCCTCACCACCTTATAAACCACACCTACAGCTTAATAATAATATTTGTAATATCCAGTGTCCATACAACATTGGAGTCCCATCTCATCTCCTAAAACAATTCCATATAGCTTATGAAAAAATCTAGATGGACTCCTTTCCCTTCATACCAGGATCATTCTGTGCTTGCAAAGCTGCAAATAAATGTAACCAATTTTGAACACAATTAATATGACTACGTTCTCTGATGGCTGTCTTAGGCAAAAGATATAAACTACAAATGTAGTCTGTTTGCAGTAGACCGTACTATACTTTATCTTCATAATATGGAGTTTCATGCCATCTATTTGAGTAAAATGAAAGGTTATGGGCATATTAAGATGTAGGTCATTCTCACTACCTAACAAAGAAATTATGGAGTTGCCTATGTTACTAGAGATAAAAAATAAATAAAAAATAAAATAAATAAATAAAAAAATGAACAACAAATGGGAACTGAAACGAACAAGAAATATGGCTCAAGAGTCATAAAGATGGAAGTCGTTGGAGAATCTGAACACGTGCCTGCAATTTCAAAGGAAAAAATTGAACAACAAATGGGAACCGAAATGAACTAGAAATATGGCTCAAGAGTCATAAAGATGGAAGTTGTTGGAGAATCTGAACACGTGCTTGCAATTTCAAAGGCCAATCATGGAGGTGCACTGGAAGTGGTATCAATTCAAAATGAAGAGGGAATTCATAAAGGGAAACCAGATAATTATACGACAATGATGTAGTCTTATGAAATTCTGTTTCACAAGCCAAAGGTAAGCATGCATGCTTGTTATTTTGTGCCCATATCGTAACCTTAAGTCATGGGGGGTTATTGGGTTGATGGAAATCAGGTGTTGTTAGATCCATCAAGTTCAATTGAAAAAAAGGAGTTAATATATATATTTTTCCTCGAAAGAAAGCAATGTAAACAATATCTCACCATCAAATGCAATCTCATAGAAAAAAGTTTTATATTTCCATATCATCATTAGGCATATATATATATATATATATATATATATATATAGATGACTTTGAAGTTCAAATCCAAATCCAGTAGCATATAATCCAGCATTTATAGTGGGATCCGAAATTCTGAAGTTACTTTGAATTCAACAATGCATATTCTAATATTTGAAGATACTTTTAATTTAATGATGTATATCCTAACATTTCAAGTACTTAAAGGTAATTTAAATTTCAGTGTGTATCGTAACATATATAACATTAATTTCCCTATTGTTGGGTACTTATTGATTGCTTCATCACGACATATGCTTATTTTAATTTGTTAAGTATATTTTTTTGTTATATGAGATAATTGATGGGAATGTATACTGTGTATATTTTTGGAAAGCGAGAAACATTGTCGCTAGCTTATCAGACAATTGGGGTAGTGTATGGAGATCTTGGAACTTCTCCCTTGTATGTCTTCTCTTCTGTTGGTGTTGAAAATCCAAAGGAGAGAGAAGTACTAGGAATTCTTAGCCTCATATTTTGGAATGTAACCATGATTGCCCTGGTCAAGTATGTTATGATTTTCCTTCGAGCATATGATCATGGAGAAGGTAATGGATTTTATTTCAAATGTGTTCCACTTCACTTATAGCTTCTAAGACTATAAATGCTTGGATTTCAAGGGTTTTCCCTCTTTTGAAAAAATACCATTTTGTGGCTATTGAGGGTTAGTTGTATTGAATATGCACATTCGCACAAACCCATTTAGACCAGGGTTTGATATGAATTTAGAGGGATATGCATTTTGAGGTTGCATATTTTTCTATTGGAGACAAATCCAATCTTGAACTTCACCATGGTTGTGAATTTTGTCACTGCTTACTTCCATTTCCATTTCTTTTAACTCAAGATATGCACCCTCCTGCTTCACCTTTGAGAGGTGCATCTGAGACCCAGTTTGGATGGATTTGTGCCACTGAATAGGAATATTTAATATTCAAAAGTAACTAATGGTTTATCATAGAGTGCAGGTTAGTGCTAAAGTGTGAACTGGTTTACAGGAGGCACATTCACTGTATACTCCTTGTTAGCTCAGTATTTCAACCTTGAAAAAAGCACTAGAAAGAAATTCACATGCCTTGGATCAGATAATAGATTGAATATTTCAGTACACAAAATGGTGGAAACGCTATCAACTCGAAGACAAAGTAATTTCTTGAGAAGAGTGCAGTTTCATTTCGATGCATGGAGTAAAATAAAATAAGATTACTGCATCAGAAATCAAAATAAAGGAATTTTACTTTGCAAAATCATTCGTGAAAATGCTAACCTTCAGGAATATTTGCAACAATGATACCCACTTCTGATAGGAACCATAAGATAAAATTATATTTATTGGATATTCTTCCCTGTAGTGTTACGCGAGATGCTTACCTGATGGACTAGCAAGTTCAGGGGTGAGTATAATCTCAATTCATATAATTTTTTGGCAGAGAAGACAGATGAGGGACAGACCTATTGAAACTCCTAAATTCAATGCAAGATATTGAATAATCAAGCTACTTATAGACATCACGAGAATGACCAAGAGTAACTACAAAAACACAAAAAATTGAGCAAACAATATTATATTAGGATCAATTCTAAATTCTTCTAATAAAAAAAGTAATTAATCAGAATCAATCATCTCATTCAAGAGCTTATTATTATTATTAAATACCTCATATTTGAACCTAGCCCCTCCGTGCAAATCAAATGCCACTGAGACGCAATCAGAATTCTCGATATCAACATCGATACCCAAATATATACGAAATAAAATTGTTAAATATTAGTAACTACACACACATTCCAGGATCCATGAAGGCTATGGACACAAGAACTGCAGGTCAAATATAACCTAAAAATTTTCTCCATCCTGGCTTATTCTTCAATGATATTTCACAAATAAAAATTATTAAAAGGTAAGGAAATCACTTATGTTTAAACATTAGAGTGCCTTGCTTAAACTGTAGAAGGAATGATACATATAGTGAGATGTAACCATTATAACAAAATTCTACCTCTTAATTTAACCATAGAGATTCTTAACCTCTTAACATTTCTAAGGGAAGAATAAATATGCACACTAAAAGATATGGAACCCTAAGGTTTAAGGGAATGCATAGAATTTCAAATCATATATTCGAATATAAAATACTTGCCCCATATGGCTATCAAAAAATTGTAAAAGTTGAAATCCCGCTAAAAAAGAACATGACTCTTCATTAAACGATGACCCAAAAGGAGATTGGGCACCATTCCAATAGATGCATTGTGGATCTTATGCATCTCTAGGAAGACATTGAAATCGCCATACCTGTAACAAGAGCCAAGTTATTAGACTTATCTATTTATGAGTGTTTCATAGTAACAACCCTATCACAATTCGAAGAGAACAATAAATGTGCAAACTGAGAAATCTGTAACACTAAAGTATTGAGATGCACAATTTTAAATCATACATTAGAATATAAAATGGCTGCCATATATTTCCATAACAAACTCATATAATTGGAAATCAGAGTAAAGAGGAACATAGATCTTTGTTATGGGGTTACCCAAAAGGAAATTGGGTACCATTTGAACATAAATTGTTTTCCTTGTGTGGCTATAGAAAGCTCATAAAAGTTAAAATCCAACAACTAGGCAACACATGCCTTCTTTATGGGATGACCCCAATGAAATTCACAACGATTTGAACATAAAATTCTTTCCCTAATGGCCAAAAAAAATCCATAGAAGTTAAAATCCGACAAAAAAGGAAAATGTATCTTCTTTATGGGAAGAGCCAAAAGAAAATTTGGTATTATTTAAATATATAACTCTTGCAGTGTATGGCTATAAACAAACTCACTAAAATTGAAATCTGATTAAATATTATTAAATCCTAATTAACAAGATATAAGCAGCGAGATCTAATTAAATACTAATTAACAAGATTAAATCCTACATCAAGGAGCTTTCTATGAATCAAATAGCCTTCTCTCTTGCAAATACCAAATAAGCAAGTAAAGAAATTGCATCAGATCTAGAGCCTACTTCTAGTTTCCCACAATCTTTTCTAAAGGAAAATGCAATTTTAATGTTGCAGAGCTATTTCTAAATCAAAATATCTATCTCCCTTCACATAAGCAGCTAGGGAAATTGCACCCGATCTAAATCCTACATCTAGCTTTGCACAATCCTTTGTTAGTGAAAATGCAATGGTGACATTGTAGAGATTTTTCTAAATCAAATTAGCGTCCTCCACATCACAAGCGCAAGTAGGACTAGTGCATGAGATCTAAATCCTACATGTAGATCTGCACAATCTTTCATTAAGATACTTAGATGCAATAAGCTGAAATAGAAACTAAATTGTTATAAAGTCCATAATTAGGAATTTATATTATTTTTATCTAAGATTGCACTCTTCTTGACTTTGGATTTTATGTTTCCATCCTCGTCACTGGTTTCTGGGGTTCTACTTATAGTTTTTCACCTATTTTTGTATTGGATTTATAGATTCATATCCCATAACTAAAAATTCTCCTATGTTGCATCAGCATGTTTGATTTATGGATTTTATCTCTATTACTCATAGCAATCATTGCCTACCCTAGACCACACAAAATGGAAGACTCAAACTTGCACGATGTGCCAAAGCCAAGCAGAGGCGGGATAGGACAAAATGATAAACTTTTAAGAAAAAAGGGCTTTGAAAAGCGCCAAAGACAAATAAAGCGAGTGCAAAAGAAACAGAGTTTGACAAAATTACCTCACATCAGTTTCGACAGAATCATCTTGATCGTCGTAGGGAGAAGCATCTTGATCGTCGTCTGCACTGGACACATTGACCGACTGATTATCTTCATCATCTTTGTCGTCATCTACCATCAGACAAGTTACAACTTTAAGCTCTTCCTGGTCATCCTCTTCTTCATCTGGGATCGATTCTTCATTCTGTGGATGTTCTTCCTTGTAGGAAGCCAGGTCGTCTGATGAAATCCTACCATGCTTGCCCATTGCTCAACTCAGCTTAGTTGTAGAGGATAGATCCTGGGACCTGTATGGAAAGTAGGAGTGAAAATTGGAAACCCTTGAACCAGTGAGGGTTTTAAAATTTGATGAACAAATAAAACTATGCTTTGGTAGCTTTTGTTGTCACTAGAGTGAAGCGGGGAGGAGTATATTTGAGTAAAATGGTGAAATGTTGTTGCCACCCTTTTTATTGAACTAGAGCTATGAAAAGATAGATCAAATACAAAATACTCAATATCATGTTTCATACTATTATCACCCCAAGAAACTCTCCTAGGTTGTATATCAGAGATGCTCGGGAACATTACAAACTCAACAAAAAGTTGGATAAATGGTGGATGAATGAAAGAAATGTTGCATATTCAAGCCAGATAACCACTTCTACTGTGCTTGACCCTAGACATGGATTAACACTTCTAAACTACAAGGCTTTAGACCACAAATTACTCATAGTTTTAGGGAAAATGTGAAGATGGAGAAGACTGATCACACTAGCAGATGCGCAGGACCCTGAGATGGCCAGCTGCAACCAGTTTAAAGGTCTGTCAATCTATTTCTTAATGAATAGACAGGATGACAACTCTCTGGCATTAAAACAACAGAAACCTGCATACAAATTCAATGATACAGCTATATTCTAACACAGAGGTGGGATGACAGCCCCTCTAACGCCAAATATCAATAGTACATGAATAAATACATGATAGGCACAATCAGAACAAGAAGAAGAAGTGGAAAGTCAGAAATCAATAGAGAAAGAAGCTTGTATTAGTTGGAAATGAAGACCAGAAGCTGCAGGTGTCACAATAGTTGCAGTCTCCAGAAGTTGAACCTTACAGCAAAATAACACTCGTCAACCTATTACATCTTTTCTCTAGGTATATATGGAGGTCGACTACCAAATTGCTCTGCAAATCCATGCGAGGGGCCATAACTGACCACCAATTGCATTTACAACTAGAAATGGGTCTCTAATACAGTTTGACTGTTTTTAATGAACAAAATGGCTCTTTCCGTACTTTTTTGTCCTTCTTGAATAGGTGAAGTATTATTTGCATGACTTTCAATAATTGCTGCAGTCATTGAATTGCTCAAGGATCATTCTTCTCATCCTTGGCTGTGTTGTCTCCTTAATTGTGGTTGCTGAGAATTCAATTCACAGTGTACCAGATGATCTCTTCCTTCTTCGCGCGCACAAAACAGACCGAAAACACTAAAAATACATTGAAAATGGATGATGAACTAGGCACGAATATTAACCATTGGATGACAAAATGGATGATGGAGATTGTTTGTAGGGAGCTATTAGGCGTAGACGAGAACAGATGAATGAAGATCCACCGTTGGATTCATAAAAATCAATGGCAAAGATCGTTTGATGAGGGGTATCGAGAGGTTAGAAAATCAGGATAGACGAGAGCAGTCAGATCAGGGTGCGATCAATCCGACGGCCATCGCACGAGGAAGATGCGCACAAGTTAGTGAGTGGGGGACCATACCGAAAGGGCGGTAAGTGGTTTCTCCACACCAATTTATGGGAAAGGTGGTTTACGTACAAGGGCATGCGATCAAGTAAGGTTGCGACATGTGGCTAGCGGGAAACCACTTCCCCGCGGGTTAACAGTCATGCAGGTTTGTGGAGCAGGGGAAGTGTACATCGTTGGATGATATGGTGGGTGCAATTGGACGACGAAAAACGGTGAAGGGTTAACGGAGTGTGATGTGACAGGTGAGGGCCGGCGAATATTAAATTTCTTTGTATGGGCGTGGCTAAAATGTATTAAGTCATTAGTGCCAGGGAATAAACAAATAAAGGTTTATGCGGGGTTTAAAAGGTTTTCGGGCTTTTATAAAAGGTAATGGGGTTCATAAAGGGTTTAGGTGGGCTTTTATAGGTTTTAAACAAAAAGAAGCCTGGGAGCCCGAAAATGGGTTTATGAGGGGTTTTGAGACAAAAATAGGATAAAGGGTTTTAAAGGGAAATAAGGGGAATTTATGGGGAAGGAGGAAACGGAGGTGTGGGAGTTATAAGGAGAAAAGGGAAAATGAAGGAGAAAGCATGAAAAACTGCTGCCAACCTTGTACAAGAAAACTAGCACTGCTCAACACCTATTTTGATCCATCAAGTATCAAAGAACATAGCAGAGCTAACACTGGCTCCTTCTGGCGATGAGATCCTCCCTGTGAGGTCTCAAGAACCTACAGATCAATGTCTTTCTAGCTAAAAACAAATTAGCCAAAATTCCTAGTGTTCCATTGGCATGGACTCTACTGCATCTACACTAAAACTGATAAAAACACAATATTTACAGCTTTAAGGTGAAAGACCTTAAACAACATAAACTTTCAAAAACCGCCCATTAACTAGGCCATCAAAAACTCTCTCCTCCCATACTTTTTAGTATGAAGGTGTTGTTCCCTTGAATCTATAAAATGATGAAAGGCCCTGTCCAGAGAGCATCAAATTTCCCATGATTTCCTTTCTTCTCCTTTAGTTCATCCCATTTCAAAACCAAGTCACCAATTTGAAAAGTATTTGTTTTTTCCTTCTTGTCAAAGGCATCCTTGATCCTTCTCTAATGTGCTACAGCCTTTTCAAACAGTTGTTCTCTAATCTGATGTATTTCCGCTAAATCAGTGATCCTTTTTGCCATTTCCTCTTCTTCATTTTGCTCTTCTTGAAGGAATTTAGCCACAGGGAGAGTTAATTGAATTGGGAATATAGCCTCAGTGCCATATACCAGCTTGAAAGGAGAATTTCCTGTGGATTTTTTAATTGTCACTCTGTCAACCCACAGTGCATACTTGAGCTTTGAGTCCCAATTCTTTTTATTGTCCTCTAACAACTTTTTAATTATCTTGATCAGACTTTTATTAGAGGATTCTGCTAGACAATTTCCTTGAGGATAATATGAGGTGGAATGAACAAGTTTAATACCCAGTGAAGCACACATTTCCACTAGCTCTTTTGCCCTAAACGCTGCTGCATTATCTATAATTAATTTATGTGGACAACCAAATCTGCTGAAGATATTCTCTGTCAAAAACTTTATAACCACATTATGATCAGCCTTCCTTGTAGGGACTACTTCAATCCACTTAGTGAAATAATCAGTGGCTACTAATATCCACCTGTGCTAGCCACTGGAATGTGGATTGATTTCTCCAATAAAATCCAAGCCCCACTGCTGAAAAGGTCCTTTTGTCTGAATTAGTTTTAGGGGCAGGGATTTCAACTATTGTTTTCCTTCAAATATTTGGCACCTGTCACAATATTTAACAAAAGCCAATACATCAGAAAATAAAGTGGGCCAATAGTACCCAGCTTTGAGAATTTTATGTGCTATCGTTTTCCAATAATGGTGCCCTCCACACATGTTGTTATGAAACTGCTGCATAACTTCTTTTGGATGTTCTTTTTCCAGACACCTTAACAATATTCCAGATGGATCCCTCCAATAGAGAAGATTTTCCATAATGCAATACTTTGCTGCTCTAAGTTTTAAAGTTCTGGCTTGAATTTGAGTAAATCCTGAAGGGATCTCTAGCTTCAACAAGAAGTTAATTATTTCAGCATACCAATTACATGAAGCTAGATTTTCAGTCACTAACTGCTTTCTCTCTGTTTCAGCCATTTTCTCTTCTTTTGCCTGACCATTTTTTGTGATTGTGCATAAGAAATCAATATCTAAAGACCTGTAATTTTCTTCAGCCAATAACTTGGAAAACCCCTGACCTCTGACCAACTTGGTGGGCTTCAGCTCAATATTAAATTTTATCATTTTTGAAATCCATTTTGCCCTTCTTCCATCAGCATCAGGTTGTGTTAAGACATCCTTTATTGCAGCAGAAGGAACATATACAAGTATTTTGGAATGAAGGATATAAACTCTAAAATCTTTGAAGGATTTGATAAGAGCATATGCCTGTTTTTCAATAATATCATACCTCAGTTCAGCATCCCTCAAATTCTTGCTGAAAAATGCCACTGGATGCTCTGAACCTTCTTCATCTGCCTATAATAAAATAGCTGCAATAGTGTCTTCAGAGGCAAAAGAAAATATATGGAACTCCTTGTTGTAATCAGGGCTGCTTAGTGTGGGAGCCTCCATAATAGCTTTTTTGATGGAATCAAGTGATTTTCTTGCTGCATCAGTCCATCTTACCTCTGACCCTTTCTTCAACATGGAGGTCACATGCTTAACCAATTCTGCAAAATTTGGAATAAATCTCCTGACAAAATTAAGTTTGCCCAAAAAAGATTGAATATCCTTCTTTGATCTAGGGACAGACAAAGTCTGTATTGCCTTTACTCTTTTTGGGTCAATTTGAACACCTACAACAGACACAATATGTCCTAACAGCTTGCCTTCATTTAAAGCAAATTGAGATTTTTTGGGATTAACTGATATTCCAAACCTCCTGCACTTTAGAAACAATTTTTTCAAATGCTGTAAATGATTTTGATGGAAGTAGTTGTAAATTGTTATATCATCGAGGTATATAAGAACAAATTTTTCCTTCTCTCTGACACATGCTATATCCATAGCTCTCTGAAAGGTCGCTCCAGCATTCATCAATCCAAATGGCATTTTGGCATACATAAAAGTTCCCCAAGGAGTGGTAAATGCAATCTTTTCTTGATCATCTGGGTGCACAGCAATCTGATTGAAGCCTGAAAAACCATCCAAGAAAGACATCACTTTAGCTCCTGAGACCTTTTGCAGCAAATGTTCTAGCTTTGGCGGAGGATAGTTGTCTTTCTTGGGGAATTTTTTAAATTTCTGAAATCAACACACAGTCTAATTTCTCCAATCTTCTTCCTTACCACCACCAAATTGGCTACCCATTTTGAATACCTGAGAGGGACAATGATCTTGGCAACCAGCAATTTTTTTATTTCCTTTTCAATCAGTGGAAGAAACATAGGATTTATTGGTCTCAGCTTCTATTTGAATGGCATAGTATCTTTCTCCAGAGGGATTTTATGCTGAATTATGCTCTTATCATAAATTTTCAGGTCACTATACTCCCAGGCAAACACATCAGCAAATTGCCTCATTAAATTGCAGTATTCAGCAATTTGATCTGCAGACAAATGAGTGGACAAATTTACATATCTAGGCTGACCTAGACTTCCTATATCATGCTTACAGACTACAAATTGGTGTTCTTTTTTAGCAGCTTTGTAAGGCACATCATTCTAGTCAAACAATATTTCAAGAGGAATTAGACCCTTAGGAATATGGTTGCTGGGAAACTAGACAATGTTATCTTTACCAATTTTATTTCTAAGTTGGGACTGGTGGTTTTCTATCAAGGCTTCATTCTCTTGGTCAATTTGCATCTTAGAAAACTCATCAATGACTTGAAGGAACCTATTTATCTCATCATCATCTTCAAAAGCTTTCCAATGCTGGACATTGTCAAGCAAGGACAGTCTGTATTTCATTTGGACTTCATAAACTAGTCTGGGAGGCAAAGGAGGTATAAATAGACTAGCAGAAACAACAAGGGAATCAGCAAGCTGATTTTGACCTCTAGGAATATATGAAATATAGAAATAATCAAAGGAATCCCTGATTCTCCATACCTCATCTCTGTATGCTTTCAACCTTGGGTGCTTTGCTTGAAATGTTTTATTGACTTGCTGAATAATCAAATCAACATCTCCAAACACTTTCAGATTATTGATTCCTATGTCTTTCGCTGCATTAAGGCCCAATTGCAGAACTTCATATTCTGCTATGTTGTTTGTCACTTGAAAAACCAGCTTAAAAGATAGCTGAATACTTTCTTTCTTTGGAGATTCTAGCACCACCCCTGCTCCTACAGTTTCCCTAGAACATGCTCCATCAAAGAACATCTCCCAAACCTGACTTCCTTGTTCTTCCTCGGCCTGAACTATTGGTTTCCTGATCTACAACGAGGCCTTCTAAGATTCTTATATTTGGAGAATACATGCTCCAAAATCAGTGTCCACTGCATATATAGGATGATTTGTAGGATTCTTCTCATCACTAATGATGTATGCCAACTGTGCTTCTCTATATAACCTCTTGCTTTCTCCTCCAAAAAATGGGATAGTTGCATAAGATAGATCATTTTGTAGTGTCCCACCTAGTTTCTTAATCCACCCTCTGGACAACAGCATGTCAAACTTATGAGGGACATCTGCTACCAAAATATGCATCATCATATTCTTCATGGGCAGCTGAGTTAAGGTAATGGCCAGATCTTTAATCAATCCAAAACAATTCACCTTCTTTGAATCAAAAGAAAATAAATCATGATAGGGTCTAGTGATATCAAGGCCTAACTCTTCCGTGACAACTTTAGGCATTATATTGTGACTGGCCCCTATGTCTAGCAAGCAGTATGGAGGATTTTGTCATGAATGGTCAATGAGACATAAAAATATGGAGAATTATTATCAGCAGGTTCAATCATAGGGCTGAGCACAATCGCAGGCTTGTCATCTTGCAAATTGACGGAGTTAGTGGATGTTTGTGTGGTTTTCAGCTCAAGTGCTTCAAATATGGGCTTTCTAAACACTTCACTCTTTACCAACTCAACCAGAGGCACATATATTTTCAATTTTTGGACCTCTGACTCAAAGCTGAAAGAGGAGGGCAGCTTATCAGAACCTCTTACCTCTTGAACTGGAGCTTTGAGGATGACTGGATTAGCTGTTGGTCTTCTTTGTTTGATATTCTGTGATTCTGCTTGAAAAACAGCTCTTTGGGCAGGATTCTCCTTGGCATTTTTTGCATTGGATCTCAGATTATATCTCTGCTGGTCACCAGTTTGTAGAACAGTTCCTTTGTCCCATTCTTCATTGTCTTGTTCCTACAGCAATGATTGTTCACACTCAGCCAATGTCAAAAATGCAGCGCTACCTTTATCTTCCATGCAGTGAATTTCATCCTCATCTTCTTTAAATTGTTCCTCCTCCATGACAACATTTTGGAAAGGAGCTTTAACTTTCTGATCTTCTTTTGAATCTTCACCCCTCTACATAATCTATAACTACTCATTTTCTCTTCTAAATGGATTGGGATTTCTTCGAGCAAATGTGTTCTGCTGCCTTGTTTTCCCTGAATTCTGCTCAACTTTTAGCTTAGAAATTTTAGCAGCCAATGACTCTATCATCTTGGTCATTTTATCTAATTTAGGCTCTGAAGATGATGTAGAAGAAGTAGATGCCTGATTTCTCTGTCTTCTCCTGTCAGCTTGACTTTTGAGCTTTTTTGCAGCCATGATATTAGACTCTACTTCAAGGGCTGCATCTTGCATGTCTGCCAGCATAGCACATCTCCTTTCTCTCAATAACAGGAAGAAATCAGAGTCAAAAGCATTGGCATAAGTGAATTTGGCAAAGGTGGGAGTAAGCTTTACCTCAGTTGGTAATTTACTATACATGCGATTGAATCTTTTATTGAAATCAGGGAAAGATTCACCATTTTCCCTCTTCAGATTACCAAACTCAGTATGATAATATATCAAGTCTTTTTTGTCTCTCCATTGCTTCAAAAATGCATCATCTAATGCTTCTATATCTGTTATAGATCTCTGGGGTAGTCCTCTAAACCACTTCCTAGCCTCTCCATCAAGGCTCTGGACAAAAACTCTCATCCACACATCATTTTCACTTATGTCTAAATTATCGACATAACTGTAAAAAGCTTCAAGGTGTTCTTCTGTTGTTACTCCCTCTGTGCCAGTGAATTTAGACATATATTTTTGATATTCTCCCACAGGCATAGGATTTAAAGTAACAGGCAGGACTAAAGGTCCATATCTAGCAGCTACAATTCTTTTTATCCTCGTAGGTGCTTGCTGTCCTACCATGATTGGAATATTTGGAAGAATACTAACAGATTGAATGGTAGAGAGTAATGTGATGGATGGTAGAGATAAAGGGATGTTTTGGACTGAATAGGAAGCTTTCTTTGGACTGAGATTCAAAGGGGAACTAACTGCACAATGGGCTGAACTAACCTCTAAAGGTTTTTCCTTATTAACAGTGTTGTGCTCTAAATCTTCAGCAATAACTTTATCTTTCAGAGATGAATAAGATTTCTTAGGCTTACCTGATCTCGATGCCCCTTTCTGTGATGCTTTCTTCGATTTGATAGTCTTCTCAAGTTCAAGCACTGATTTAGTAGGTGATTTCTGAGGATTTTTTTGAGTGTGTCTCACAAACTGAGCTAGAACTTTAATGTGGAGTCACCAAAGGATGGTATTCTTCCAATGGAGTCGCCAAATAGATTATTACAACTAGAAACTGTGTTCAAACCTTGTCTATCATCAAAGCTTGACGCTGTTTCATTCTCCCAGGGAAGCTGAGCTTCAATTATCCTCTCCCCAGCAACGACGGCAATTAATGTTATCACCCCAAGAAACTCTCCTAGGTTGTATATTAGAGATGCTCGGGAACATTACAAACTCAACAAAAAGTTGGATAAATGGTGGATGAATGAAAGAAATGCTGCATATTCAAGCCATATAACCACTTCTACTGTGCTTGACCCCAAACATGGGTTAACACCTCCAAACTACAAGGCTTTAGACCACCAATTAATCACAGTTTTAGGGAAAATGTGAATATGGAGAAGACTGATCACACCAGCAGATGCACAGGACCCTGAGATGGCCAGCTGCAACCAGTTTAAAGGTCTGTCAATCTATTTCTTAATGCATAGAAAGGATGACAACTCTCTTGCATTAAAACAACATAAACCTACATACAAATTCAATGATACAGCTAGATTCTAACATAGAGGTGGGATGACAACCCCTCTAATGCCAAATATCAACAACAAATGAATAAATACATGACAAGCACAACCTGCAACAAGAAGAAGAAGTGGAAAATGAGAAATCAATAGCAAAAGAGGCTTGTATTAGTTGGAAATGAAGACCAGAAGCTACAGGTGTCACAATAGTTGCATTCTCCAGAAGTTGAACCTTACAGCAAAATAACACTCATCAACCTACTACATCTTTTCTCTGGGTATATATGGAGGTTGACTACCAAATTGCTCTACAAACCCATGCATGGAGGGGTCATAACTGACCACCAACTACATTTACATCCAAAAATGGGTCTCTGATACAATTTGATTGTATTTAATGAACAAAATGGATCTTTCTGTACTTTGTTGTCCTTCCTGAACAGGTGAAGTATTATCTACATGACTTTCAGTAACTACCGCAATCATTGAACTACTCGAGGATCATCCTTCTTGTCCTTGGTCGTGTTGTCTCCTTAACTGTGGTTGCTGAGAATTCAATGCATAGTGTACCAGATGATCTCTTCCTTCTTCGCACGCACAAAACAGGCCGAAAACACTGAAAATGCATTGAAAATGGATGATGAACTGGGCACAAATATTAACCTTTGGATGACAAAATGGATGGCAGAGATTGGTTCTAGGGAGCTATCGGGCGTAGAAGAGAACGGATGAATGAAGCTCCACCGTCAAATTCGCAAAAATCAATGGCAGAGATCGTTTGATGAGGGGTATCAGGAGGTTAGAAAGTCGGGATAGACGAGAGCCGTCAGATCAGGGTGCGATCGATCCGACGGCCATCGCACGAGGAAGATGTGCACAAGTTAGCAAGTGGGGGACCATACTGGAAGGGCGATAAGCGGTTTCCCCGCACCGCTTTATGGGAAAGGTGGTTTACGTACAATGGCATACGATCAAGTAAGGTTGCGACACGTGGCTGGTGGGAAACCACTTCCCCGCAGGTTAACAGTCGTGTAGGTTCGTGGAGTGGGGGAAGCGTACATCGTCGGATGATATGGCAGGTGCAATCGGACAGCGAAAAATAGTGAAGGGTTAACGAGTTGCGATGTGACATGTGAGGGCCCGCCAATATTAAATTTCTTTGTATGGGCACGGCTAAAATGTATTAAGTCGTTAGTGCTGGGGAATAAAAAAATAAAGGTTTATGCAGAGTTTAAAAGGTTTTTCAGGCTTTTATAAAAGGTAACGGGGTTTATAAAGGGTTTAGGCGGGCTTTTATAGGTTTTAAACAAAAAGAAGCATGGCAGCCCAAAAAAGGGTTTATGAGGGGATTTGAGACAAAAATGAGATAAAGGTGTTTAAAGGGAAATAAGGGGAATTTATGGGGAAGGAGGAAACAGAGGTGTGGGAGTTACAAGGAGAAAAGGGAAAATGAAGGAGAAAGCATGAAAAACTGCTGCCAACCTTGTACAACCAAACCAGCACTGCTCAACACCTATTTTGATCCATCAAGTATCAAAGAACATAGCAGAGCTAACACATACAATGGCCAAAACCCAATAAGCTAATGTTATATAGAGGATGAAGAAAAACTCAAGACATCCAAAGGACATGGTACACATTTAAGCAAGAAATTATTAGGACAACCAAATAAAACCCTTGACATCAGTCGCACAAACCCAACAATTTTTTTCCCACAAACCTTCTCATAAATGGATGTTGAAACTATCAAACATCAAATGCATGTCTTAGAACAACATGTAAGGGAGTTATGAGATAAACCCATCGCAAATTTCTCAAATATATTAGCAAATAACAAGGACCCCAGGGTTCATATTCATACAACATGCAAAAAGGGAAAAATGAATTTGCACTGACAACCAGTAATATAACTACAATACACAGAAAGAAAGATAAGTTTTCGATAATCGCATATGTACTCAAGTGAGTTTATAGCTCTCCCACAAAACTTAGAAGGGGATAAAAACTAAATGATCGGCTTGTAGAATTGTCGAGATATTTAGAGTTTGAATCTACAGCATGAAAGTTGTGATAGAACTCGCACCTCTTTCTTCAATCTCAGCATGATGTGCACTATGGGGTCCTTTTTTTTCCTACGTGATCTCTTACTCAAATATCCTAGTTTTAACTTAGGTTAAAATAAACTCTACGCAGCGATCGTGTTTTGACTAGTGTAGTCACATTTGATATTTTTTAGTTTTTCTAGCCTTCTCACCATGGATTGGGAATTTTTCCTTCCTATTGCAAGTTTTTTTTTCACAATGTAACAATGTTTTGAAATTCTTTTGTAAGGCATGAAAATGGTTAAGTTTGGCATGATTTTTAGAGATATGCATGTGTACATAATGGTGGAGTAAATGAAGTATGGTAGGGAGATGAGGTTGAACCCCAATAAACACAAGAAAGGAGATAAATTTAAGAAGGTTGGTGGTGTGGGTCAATGAGCATTGCGCTACTTAACTTTATTTTACATACATTTGTCTTATGGATTGAAATGTTTTTGATAAACTCAAGAAAGTGGTGATTATTTGATTTGATACATTGCAGTGTGGTAGAAGCATCTCAAAAGTTATGAAAGCACCCCTTTGGCTCAAAAATCACAACTAAATGGAATTTATTCTATTAAAGTCAATTGAGACTTAGACATAGCCCCTTCTTCAAAAAGAAACCCCCTTAAGAAGGAAATTCAATGCATGAAGGGTGAACATGTCACGTGGCATAATTGAACACATGTGGGGGAATAATAACACACTATACACATGTCCACTATCGATATCACCCACCTCCTCCTCTAGGGATGGGGCCAGATAATATTGCCTTTATCACTTCTGATGACTAATTATGGTAACTAGTATCTTGTTAGTTCTTTTTGTTTTTTGTCATGTAAGGCCGATAAGGTTGTGGGCCTCCCAGTTGGATATTTTTCTTTTTGTCAGTACCATGGTAATAACATTGGTAAAAAAAACTGGCCAAGGTAAGGCCACATGCATTTTGATTCCCTTGTACATACTTTTTGATTAATGAAAAATCTTCAACTTACAAAAAAAATAACACACTATACTCACACACAATGCAATAAGAAATCCCACATCGATGTTATGCACTACCTTAAATGGGTTTAGTAGCCTTGGATGGCTCTAACAATCATAGTTGAATGTATATGATGTTAACTAATTTAACCAACAAAACATGTCTTCAACAATGGTAACTAGACTTACACTCCATTTACTTCATTAAACAATTAAGTGGGGCTTTAATAATTGTAACCAAAAATACAAGTTGTTGATCAAGTTAGCCAACCTAACACTCCTTTAATAGTGATAAACAAAATGTACATGTTAATAATCAAGTGACCATTGTTTCATGCCTCTAACATGTATTAATGAACATAAATGTTGTTGATTGGGTTGACCTATCTAACATACCTCCCACAATTGTAGTCAAACATGCATGTTGATTCGATTAATTTCCTACATAATGTTAATAAAAAATACATGTTAATATCCAACCTAACATGATCTGAATTGGATCCTCAAACATTTTCATGACTGTTTCAAATTATGTCAGATCAAATCTTATGAATAACAAGCTTATCAGAAATGACCTTTGGACAATGGCAATTGTGGCCAGCGCAGAACAACGAGGACCCTCCATCAAAGCACGTTGACCGTTGGCCCATGGAGACCATGCATAGACACAAATTGGCAATCGGAAGCCTAGATCCAGAAATAGAGGTAGTTTCTGATACGCTAATTGCGTATCGCAGGGTAAAACCCTCAAAGAAGGAAAGCCCTGAGCGCTCGGTCACGAGGGAAAATAGGAAACCATGCAGAAAACATCAGAAGGCAGGTCCCATGCCCAAAACTGGCAAGGTATCATGTTCACTTCGAGAAGTAAATAGGTTTCGCCGAGTTCAGCACAATGCCATACACTGGGCAACGCGTGTCCAGTGGATGAGACAGAAAACCACTTACATCATGTGAGTAATGGTCGAGCAACTTACCCACGCAATATAGAAGGAGATCGTAGGATCTGGAGGCTCTAGATCAATGGCAGAGAATCAACCCGATGGATGACCGAATTTGGTGGGGAAATAGACTAAGGCACATAAAGATTTGGGGTCTGGCATGACTGATGAGCTGGAAGAAGAATCAGTTTCGCAGGAAAATCCTAGAGCAACAGAAATAACGACTGTTTGAAGAAAACTGACACTCGGTTCACAAGGCAACAAGTGGCCACCTCTCTGTGCATCGTTACATAGTAATGATGATGTAGAGTAGGGAATTCCAGTAGAAAGAGGCAGGTGATCCAGAGAGCTAGGAAAAGGAAACAAACAGTCAGGGAACAGATTGGCTTTAAGCCATGAACAGACAAAGAGCAAAGGGGAACGGAAGTAGAGAAAGAAGCGAATGGTAGAGAACAGAGAAATCGAGCTGACCTGCAAAGCAAAGGTAGCATTAAGCAGACAGAGACAAAGAGAGTTCGAGAGTCTGTGAACTCTAGAGAAGGCTTGAGAGGTTCAAGCAACTCCTCTGTGTATACCTGTCAGGTATTGAGTACTGAATTGGACTCGTACCATTGAGACCAGTTGAGGTTGGGATTCAGTAAGGAGGGAGTCTGTGTACTCTAGAGGCTTGGGGGATCCAAGTACCACCCTATTGACCATCATCTGTTAAGTGAGACTGAAATTGAGCTCCTTATTGTAAAAACTCTACTTTAAGACACAATAGAAAAGGCCACCACTGAATCTAGACCATGAGACATAGCCCAGGAGGATTGGGTGAACTCCTTATTAAATTTGTTGTGCTTTTGTATTTGCTTACTATGTTTCTCTTACTATTTCAAGTGTCTGTGTATTTCGTAATCTTATTGATCTGTTGCTTAAAATAACATAGAAACGCCCCAGCATATGAGTCTGTAATACCTTCATTAATTAACTAAGATCATTCACGAGTGATTTTCAGATCAAGTGGTATCAGAGCTTCTAGGTTGTTTAAGGTTAGACAAGCTTGTGCCGGATTTGGCTGTTGAATGCTAACTAGATCAAAGCTTAAATTAGGAGAAGGAGAGTTGGCTGAAACTAACTGAGAAACTTGAAGAGTCTATCCTCAAAAGAAAATGTCAAAAGAAAGTCCCTTGGGACCAGACCCTCAATTTATAGAGAGTTTCTTGGCCTTGAGGTCCATGGTAGAGGAAATGTATAAGCACTTTAGGAAACATAAATATGAGGACTCATCAGGCTCCAAGAAAGATAAAGGAGAGGAAGAGTCTCTCCTCCATGACCACTCAAAAGGAAAAGGGAAAGAAGAAATATTTCTCACACCTTGTTATAAAACCAGCTCAAGAAAAGATAAAAAAGATAGATCAACGCCTTAGAATTCAGCCTCTTCGAGGGGGCAACCTCCTTTACATTACATAAGTGAACAATTCTTGGATGATACAAATGACAAAACCTCCTTTCTATATATAGGAGTCTAAGGAGTCACAATATAATCCAACCGACCTAACAATAATAATATAAAGCCACAAAAATAACAATAGAGGGATTCTATGGGGCACAAAAATAACAATATGGGGGTAATAGGGGCACAAAAATATAAATAAGGGGTATAACTACAATAGTAATGGGGTAATCACTAGTATTATAGGGACCCAACATGCCCCTCTCCTTCAAAAAAGTGTTGTCCTCAATGCTTGAGTAGTTCTGGATACTTCTGCATAAAATTCTCATCCTCCCATGTGGAATCTTCAGCGGATAAGTTCTTCCACTTGATAAGATACTCTGAAATTGATCGATTTCGTAGCTTTCGAGTTCTTGTTTCTGTGACTGCTTCCGGTTCCAATATAATTTTTCCTTCCTCGTCAAGTTCTGGCAATATTTTTTGAATTGGGAGCTTGTCACCTATAACCTTCTTTAAACATGAAACATGGAAAACTGGGTGCAATCGAGAAGCTGCAGGAAGCTCCAATTTGTATGCCATAGTACCAATCTTTTGCAACACCTTGTACGGACCATAATACTTTGGTGATAATTTATTATCCTTCTTAGCTTGCTTTAGGGACATTTGCTTATATGGTTGTAGCCGTAGGAATACCCAATCACCTACATCAAAACTTCTTTCACTGCGATGTTGATATGCCTGTTGTTTCATTCTATTTTGTGCCAACACGAGGTTATCCTTTAAGAGTTGGAGGACTTGTTGTTGATGTTCGATGTGATGTTCCACTGCCTGAACCTTAGAATTTTCTCTTAAATATGATGTGATGGATGGTGGTTGATACCCATAAAGTGCCATAAATGGGGTCATTTTTGTTGTTGTATGGAAGGAAGTGTTATACCACCATTCAGCCAGAGGCAACCATTTGACCCATTGTGTCTGTTTATCAGATACAAAGCAACGAAGATATCCTTCCAAACATTTGTTTACTATCTCAGTTTGCCCATCAGATTGAGGATGATAAGATGAGCTATGAGCTAACTGAGTACCAAGACAAGAAAATAATTCTGTCCAAAAATTTCCAGTGAAAATGGGATCTCTGTCACTTACAATAATCTTTGGGTTTCCATGTAGCTTTTGAACTGTTTTTATAAATGCAGTAGAAACTGTACTGGCTTTAAATGGATGTGATAATGCACAAAAGTGTGCATACTTGGTAAGTCTGTCAACTACCACCATGATGACACTCTTTCCCTCAGACTTGGGTAAACCTGTGATAAAATCCATTGAAACCTCCTCCCAACGTTGGCTTGGAATGGATAAAGGTTGTAATAGACCCGGTGTCTTAATTGTTTCAACTTTATTTTGCTGGCAAACCAAACATTCCGCCACAAACTTTTGAATATCTGATTTAAGGCCATCCCAAAAAAATTCCTTCTTAACCCTGTGGTAAGTTTTTAAAAATCCTGAGTGCCCTCCTAAGGGAGAAGTGTGCAATTCCATAAGAATCTTTTGTTTTAGCTGGGAATTCTTACAGAGGTATAAGCGATCTTTGTACCATAACGAATCATTTTGCCAGCTAAATGTATCAGAAGTACTGGAATCTTGTTGTAGCTTTCGAATAAGTGCCCACACTTCTTCGTCATTCTTCCATTCCTCCCTTGCTTCGTTTATCCAATCTGGTTGGATAATAGAAATGGCACACAACAATGCTTCCACATCCTCATCCTTTCTTGAGAGTGCATCTGCCACCACATTTTGCTTCCCTTTTTTGTAGATGATTTCAAAGTCATAACCCAACATCTTTGTGACCCACTTTTGTTGCTCTTCAGAGGATAATCTTTGTTCTAAAAAGTATTTAAGGCTATCATGATCCGTTTTTACCTTGAAGTGTCTTCCCATTAGGTAGGGTCGCCATTTCTTAAGTGCATGGAGTATTGCCAACATTTCCTTCTCATAAATAGCTTTGCTTAAAAACTTTCCCTTGATTGGACGACTTTCAAAAGCAATGGGTCTTTCATCTTGCATTAGAACAGCACCAATTCCATTTCCTGAAGCATCACATTCCACAATAAAGGTTTTTGTGAAGTCCGGTGTAGCTAAGACCGGTGCTTGGCACATTGCCTCTTTAAGATGTTCAAAGGCCTTTGTTGCTTCCAGAGTCCATGAAAATGAATCTTTCTTCAATAATGTTGTTAGAGGTGCTGCTATTCTCCCATAATTCTTAACAAACTTGCGATAATACCCTGTCAACCCAAGAAATCCTCGCAGATGCTTTATGGATGTGGGGATTTTCCATTCCTTAATGGCTTTAATTTTGCTAGGGTCTACCTTAACTCCTTCATGAGATACAATATGACCCAAATATTCCACCTCCTGGACTCCAAAGAAACATTTGGATCTTTTTGCATATAATTGTTTCTCCTCCAATAGTTGTAGCACCCTGTCAACATGTTCAACATGATCCTTCCAAGACTTGCTGTAGATTAGTATATCATCAAAAAATACTAACACAAATTTTCTAAGGAATGGTTTGAAAATTGAATTCATCAAACCTTGAAATGTTGAAGGTGCATTGGTAAGGCCAAAAGGCATGACCAAAAATTCATAATGACCCTCATGAGTTCTAAATGCCATTTTCAGAATGTCTTCAATCTTCATTCTGATTTGATGATATTCCGAACGAAGATCCAACTTGGTGAAGTAAATTGATCCATGCAATTCATCCAGTAATTCATCAATAACAGGAATGGGGAACTTATCTTTAATAGTGAGCTTGTTGAGCTCCCTATAATCCGGACACATGCGCCATGATCCATCCTTCTTGTGCACCAATACTACTGGAGCTGAGAAAGAACTTTGACTCGGTTGAATTATACCAGCCTCTAGCATTTCTGCAACCATACGTTCAATTTCACTTTTTTGGACATAGGGATATCTGTACGGCCTGATGTTTGGAGGAACACTTCCTGGAATCAGATGAATAGCATGATCATGATCACGCATAGGTGGGAGACCTTTGGAGTCTCAAATACCTTGGAATGATTGTCCAGGACTTTTTGGAGATCTGGAGAAATAGATGATTCCAATGTGGAAACATCTAGCGAACATAATTGTGCAATTACACCTCTTTGCTCCTTTTTTAGAAGCTTTGTCATGCCATTAGAGCTGATTATCTTTCCTGGTTTCCCTGCAATACCCCTTAATTCAACTTCCTTTCCTTCTGTAGAAAATTTGATGAAAAGTTCTTGAAAATTAAAAGCTATTGTACCCAAGGATTGTAGCCATTGGACTCCTAGTACAACATCAGCACCTCCCATTGGAATGGAAAGCATTGGGCTAGTCAATACATATTCTCCCATGGATAGCTTGATATTATGGCACTTTCCAGAGAAATTTATTGTTCCTCCATTTGCAATCATCACTTGACACTCTGGTGCTGGATATAGGAAGCAATTCAATTCTTTTGCTACCCTACAATGAATAAAATTGTGGGTGCTTCCTGAATCAATCAACACTATTACCTTTTTCTTCTTGATTTGTCCTTCTATCTTGATGGTTTGAGGAGTGGTAATTCCCGCCAATGCATTACAAGATATGGTCGGATTTATTTTTTCTTCATCTAGGCTTTGTTCCTGGAGTATATCTTCTTCTTTTGACCTTTCTTGCTCCTTTTCTTCTTCCTCTTCACAATCTATGTAGAATAATTTCTTCTCAGCACACTTATGACCTTTAGTGTATTTGCTATCACAACTGTAACAAAGCCCTTTTGCTCTTTTTTCTTCCAATTGTTGTGGTGTCAACCTTATAGGTTGTGGAAGACTAGGGGCAACAACACTTCCGTCTTTATAGTTGTGAGTGGTATGCTTCCTGGTTGCCATAATTTTGCTTTCCATTTTTCTTGCTAACCTGAATGCCTTCTCTAATGAATCAGGTTCCCAAAGGCGAACATCATGTTGGATATTATCCTTTAAAGACCCTATGAACACATCAATCCTATGCTCCTCTGGAATATCTTTTACCCTTATGTTCAATTTTTGGAACTCCTCAATGTGCTCCATTACTGAACCCTTTTGTTTGAGACTTATCAATTGGCTAAAAAAAGTGTTGCTTTTTGTATCTTCATAATGTGCAAAGCCATTGATACCATACAAACTGATTTGGTTCCAAATATACAGTTGCCATACGTACCTTTTGTGCGTTTTGCACATTATTGAGATCGAAGAATTGCTCCATCTGTAATATCCATGTGGCGGGATCCTTGCCATCAAACTTCCTCATATCGATTTTTGGAATATGGTGATTCTTCGATCCAACATTAGCATCTATGGAATCATGATTAACATTTCTTTTGTTCTCATCATGAGTTTCCTTTACTACCTTTTCACCATTAGTGACCCTTTCTTGTAGCAACTTCTTCAATTCTTCCATGCATGTCTTCAAATCTATCTTCAAATCTGCCATGTCTCTCTCCAAATCTGTCTTCGAATCATCCATCTTAGCTTCCATGCCCTTTATCTTAGATTCCACACCATTTATCTTAGATTCCACGCCACTTATCTTAGCTTCTGTTAGCTTTTGTGAGTGTGACATTTGTTGCACTTGTTCTTGTAATTTTGATATATCATGTAGCATTTCTTCCTCTTCTTCATGAGTCATGCTAGAGCTTTCAGGTTCCTTACTAGGTGTTTTCATTTTCTTTCCTCGGGGCATCAGTTACCGATAATAATGCTTTACTATGCCCTTTGAATTCCGTTAAACCAAGCTTACACAAAAATTTAAAAAAAAACTACACACCTTTTTTCACTTTATAGAAGCCTGATATTGAATCTGATGTATCTCTGTAATTTCGGATCATCCAGTTCGAAAATTACTACCTGTAGTAGCCTTCTGCGTCCTCTTTCCAATGCCACAAGTCTGAGCCAAATTGGATTCTCCAAGGAAGAGTTATGTGAAATCTCCCACAGTGACTTGCTTTTAGACTGGTTCAGTAGAGCGAACTTGTACGACGTGCCACGAGTCACTGTTTCAACCTTTGAATCTGAAACACACATACAAGAAACTAAAGTCTATCCTCTTTCTGTACCTTCTTACGAAATTTCAATCTGATCCCTAGAGAGAAGGTTATGACGATTTTCCCCAGGTCACCTATTTTGAATGTAATTCAGGAGTCTGCAAAAAGACCAACTTCCTCAGATCATATCTCCGCAAATATCACGCGAAAAGCTCTGAAATTTGGACCCAATGTTCAGCACGATTTCTTCTCAAATGGGTTTTTTTTGAGACTTCTGAAATATCACAGAAAAAAAGTTATAGTGAAAATGCCACGATGACCTGTTTGGAGCAGCGAAACCCTAGAATCCAAAGCTCTGATACCAAATGTTATGAAACCAGCTCAAGAAAAGATAGAAAAGATAGATCAACACCTTAGAATTCAGCCTCTTCGAGGGGGAAACCTCCTTTACATTACATAAATGAACAATTCTTGGATGATACAAATGACAAAACCTCCTTTCTATATATAGGAGTCTAAGGAGTCACAATATAATCCAGCAGACCTAACAATAATAATATAAAGCCACAAAAATAACAATAGAGGGATTCTATGGGGCACAAAAATAACAATATGGGGGTAATAGGGGCACAACAATATAAATAAGGGGTATAACTACAATAGTAATGGGGTAATCACTAGTATTATAGGGACCCAACACACCTCCTAATAGCCTTGAACATAAAAAGAAGACATCTTTGATTAAATTAGATGTCAAATTTGATTTACCCATATATATGATGGAGAATTGAATGCAGAGAAGCTGGATAATTGGATCAGAAAAATTTATGTGTATTGCAGAGTGCAGAGTATCGACTCAGACAAGAGTAAGATTTAGTTGGCTAGCCTACGCCTCGGAGGAACTGCCTTGCTATTGTGGGAAGGCAGGACCCAAGCTGACATGAAGTAACATGGTAAGATTCTTTCTATCTGGAGTGAATTTTTTTTGTGATCAAAAAATAGTTCTATCCACTAGCTTACATGCAGCAAGCCATCATGAGCTGGAAAACTCTTCACCAATTAAAAGGGCAAAGTGTATAGGGTTACACTCAAGAATTTAGGAAGAGAGCTTTGATTCTAGGAATTTCACTAGACTCACTTGAGACTCTATTGAAGTACATAGTGGGTCTACACAACTACATGAGGCACACTATCCTCATGTTTAATCCCACTAGTATAGATGAGGTATTCTGTTCAAGCTACGCATCTAGAAGTTAGAGGAAAGAATGGGAACCCAGAAGTTGGAGGGTCATCCAAGCCCATTGCAAGCAAGAATAAGGAGAAAAGAAAATAGAAATGGCAAGAAAGGAAGGCCAATACTGTACAAAACACCAAGTATTCATGCACTCACTGTAAAAAGGATGGGCATGATGATGAGCACTGTTGGATTCTACATCCAGAGCTGAGACCTAAGAAGTTCGAGGGCAAGGAGAAGAAGACTGATGGAGCTATTAAAAAAGATTTGGGGTCAGACTCAGGAGATGAAACAAGCATTGTAGCCATAGGTATAAAAGGTAAAAATTCTGAAGCATCTACTATAATTCTACACAATCTATTAATGATGAAGAAAATGAGAGAAAAAGACATGATCTTTTCCATATTCGATTTATTTCCAAACATCAAAAGCTTGATACTTTGTTTGATAATGGCTCACAAGTAAATTTAATTTCTGAAGAAATTGTAAAGAAGTCAGGATTACTGACTACATCTCACAAGAATCCATACCCATTAGGTTGGTTAAGTGATAAAGCACAACTACAAGTGATTAGACAATGTAAACTTAAGTTTTCTTTTAGGTCACCATTTGTAGATGAGGTTGAGAACAAGTATCTACTCATTAAACATGGAATCAAATACTTTGTAAGAGCTCATAAGCTCAAGAATAATTATACTCTTATAAACTCAGGGTAGATGAAACAAATTGTAAATTCATGCAAACTTTTTTACTTATGGTTGTAAAGGAAAAGAAACCTGATAAAATTAATGTATTTGAGGGTTGTGATGCTAAACAGTAAGCTAATTTAGAAAAAGTTGTTTCAGAGTATGATATCTTGTTTCAAGACCCTAAAGGCCTGCCACCCAAAAAGGAAATAGTGCATGATATTAATTTGTAGCAAGATGCTCCATTGCCTAACATCAGAATGTACAGGTTTTCTGCTTTAGAGAATGCAAAAATCAAAAAGTAAGTGAAGGAGTTGCTTGAGAAGGGGTTCATCAGACCTAGCACATCATCATGTGGGTCACCAATCGTTCTGGTGAGAAAGAAAGATGGCTCATGGAAAATGTGCATTGATTACCGAGCATTGAATAAGATAACAATAAAAAATTGTTATCCCCTTCCTCGCATAGATGATCTATTAGATCAGTTAAAGGAAGCTGTTTATTTTTCCAAGTTAGACTTGCATAGTGGATATCATTAGGTCAGAGTTGCAGAACAAGATGCATGGAAGACTGATTTCAAAATAAAGCAAGGATTGTATGAGTGGTTGGTTATGCCTTTTGGCTTAACTAATGCTCTTGCTACTTTCATGAGAATAATGAACGATGTACTTAGACCTTTTCTTGATGATTTTGTTATTGTATATTTGGATGACATTCTTATATTTAGCAAAACGTGGGAAGAACATTTAAAGCATGTTAAGCAGACACTAGATGTTTTGAAAAGAGAAAACTTTTATGTTAAACTCTCAAAATGTGAATTTGGCAAAACATCTTTGAATTATTTGGGACATACAGTAGGGGGTGGTGAACTGAAGATAGATCCCTCTAAAGTTGCAGTCATTGTAAACTGGCCTAAACCCAAATTTGCTACAGAAGTGAGAAGCTTCTTAGGAGTAGCACAATATTAGAGAAAGTTCATTTCTAACTTTTCCTCAATTGCAGCTCCCTTACATGCTTTGACAGGATTGAACAAGGCGTTTTAGTGGGGAGGCAAACAGCAGAAAGCCTTCGACACCTTGAAAGAAAAGATTAGTATAACACCAGTGCTAGCACTACCCGATCTTCAAAGACCATTTGAGATCCAAATGGATGCTAGTGACTATGCCATGGGAGCAGTGTTGATACAACATAACAAACCCATATGTTATCATATTGAGACATTTAATTATGTAGTAGTTAACTATCCAACATATGATAAAGAATTGTATGCATTAGTACAGAGTGTGAAAAAGTGGAAGCATTATTTAATGGGCAAAGAGACAGTTATGCACACTGATCATCAACCACTTCAATATCTACACTCCCAAACTAAATTGCAACAATCAAGAAACTATAGGTGGATGGGTTTTCTACAAAAATTTCATTTAGTCATCAAATATAAAAATGGCATAGACAATAAAGTTGCAAATATGTTATCTAGAGCTATTATAAATGCATCTACTATACTTAAGCATAACTCCATACTGCATGAGAGCTACATTGAACAATATGCTCAAGATACAGATTTCAAAGATGTATATGCAACTTGAAGTCAAGGAAAACGAGTAGAGGAATTGGATTATCATGTCAAGGACTGAATCTTGTATCGCTGTGGGAAGCTATGCATTCCACAAACTGAAAGGGTAAAGATAATTTGAGAAGCACACACTTCTCTAATATCAGGCCACTTTGGGGTAAGTAAAACAGTTGCACAGCTGCAAAGATTTTTTTATTGGCCAAAAATGAATGAGACAGTTTCTAGATATGTAAAAGGGTGTACCATGTGTGCTAAAAGCAAGCCCAGCAAAAGAAAACTAGGCTTGTACACTCCACTGCCAGTTCCTTCTCATCCTTGGGAAAGTGTTTCCATGGACTTTGTTGTAGGACTCCTCAAATCTAGGAAAGGTCATGACTATTTATATGTTGTTGTGGATAGATTCAACAAAATGTGTATTTTGACACATTGTAACAAACAGATTACAACTGAACAAACTGCAAAGTTGTTCTTTCAGCATGTATGGGTTCATTTTGGATTACCCACTTCCATTGTATTTGATCGAGACACCCGATTTGTTGGGAAGTTTTGGTTGAGTCTGTGGGAACTGATGGACACCAAACTGAAGAAAAACATAGCCTTTCATCCACAAACATATGGCCAAACAGAAGTAGTTAACAGGACAGTGATCCAATTGCTCAGAGGCTATTGCAGCAAGCATCCCAAACCTTGGGATGAACATTTGTGTTATGTGCAACATGCTTACAACCGAGCAAAACATTCTTCTACACAGATATCTTCTTTTGAGACCTATTTTGGTTTCACACCTAGGTCTCCCTTGGATTTTGTCTTTGGTAAAGACATAGCAGTTGATGGACACAATGATGTGGACAAGGCAACTAGGTTCATTGAACAAATCCAAGAGATTCACTAGGAAGTACAGGAACAGCTGGAAAAGAGCCAAGCCATCTACAAGGCAAGGCATGACAGGCATCGGATGGAGCATAATTTCCAAGTTGGTGATCAAGTCTGGCTGTATATCAGTAAGGACAGAATGCAAGGTGAAGGTAAAAAGCTACAGCCAATAAGGTATGGACCTTTCAATATACTTGAGAAAATTGGTAAGAATGATTTTCGCCTTGATTTACCAGTTTACATGCACATCTACTCAGTCATTAATGCAAACAGCTTGAGACTATTTGAACCTTCATTAATTGAATATCCTGAAGAGCAAATTCAATTGCCTTCTATTGATGACCTATTACCTAAATATCTCAATGAATTGCAGGGAGACACAGTTCTGGATAGGAAGGTGAGGATGACGCATAGGGGAGATGTTGAGTACCTTAGAATTGGACACAAGGGTTCAAAACCAAGCAGTGGAAAATGGATGGAGATTGGACAAGTGAGACAATTATATCCTCACTTAGTCAATGCTTGAAAACCAACTTTTGGTGGTTCAAAAGCTTTTTCAGTGGGAAGGGCGTGATCCAAATTGGATCCTCAAACATTTTCATGACTGTTTCAAATTATGTCAAATCAAATCTTATGAATAACAAGCTTATTAGAAATGACCTCTGGACAATGGCAATTGTGGCCAGCACGGAACAACGAGGACCCTTGGTCAAAGCGCGCTGATCGTTGGCCCATGGAGACCGTGCATGGATGAAAATTGGCAATCGGAATCCCAGATCCAGAAATAGAGGCAATTTCTGATACATGATTAGAACAAAGGCAGGGAAAAACCCTCAGAGAAGGAAAGCCCCAAGTGCTCGATCACGAGGGAAAATAGGAAACCGTGCAGAAAATGTCGAAAAGCAGGTCCCGCGCCCAAAACTGGCAAGATATCGTGTGAACTTCAAGTAGTAAGCAGGTTTGGCTGAGTTCAACATGATGCCATGCATTGGGTGATGCATATCCAATGGATGAGAGAGAAAACCGCTTACATCACATGAGTAACGGTCAAGCAACTTACCCGCATGATATAGATGGAGACCGTAGGATCTGGAGGCTCTAGATCAACGACAGAGAATCAACCCAATGGATGACCGGATTTGGTGGAGAAATAGACTAAGGCACATAAAGATTTGGGGTCTGGCATGACTGATGAGCTGGCAGAAGAATCAGTTTTGCAGCAAATCTTGGAGTAATGGAAATAACGATCGTTTGAAGAAAACTGACACTCGGTTCGCAAGGCGACAAGTGGCCACCTCTATGTGCAGCGTTACACAATGATGATGACGTAGAGCAGGGAATTCCAACTGATAGAGGCAGGCGATCTAGAGAGCTGGGAACAGGAAATGAATAGTCAGGGAACAAATTGGCTTCAAGCCATGAACAGACAAAGAGAAAAGGGGAACGGAAGTAGAGAAAGAAGTGAATGGTAGAGAACAGAGAAGCTGAGCTGACCTATAGAGCAAAGGCAACATCGAACAGACATAGATAGAGAGAGTCCAAGAGTCTGTGAACTCCGGAGAAGGCTTGAGAGGTTCAAGAAACTCCTTTGTGTACACCTGTCAGGTATTGAGTACCGGATTGGACTCGTACCATTGAGACCATTTGAGGTCAGGATTCGGTAAGGGGGGAGTCTGTGTACTCTAGAGGCTTGGGGGATCCAAGTACCACCCTACTGACCATCATCTATTAAATGAGACTCAAATTGAGATCCTTATTGTAAAAACTCTGCTTTAAGACACAATAGAAAAGGCCACCACTAAAGCTAGACCAGGAGAGGTAGCCCAGGAGGATTGGGTGAACTCCTTATTAAATTTGTTGTGCTTTTGTATTTGCTTACTATGTTTCTCTTACTGTTTCAAGTGTCTGTGTATTTTGCAATCTTATCGATCCATTGCTTAAAATAACATAGACACGCCCCAATATATGAGTATGTAATACCTTCATTAAATAACTGAGATCATTCACGAGTGATTGTTAGATCATAACATGTCACTAGTAGTGACAATGGAATGTGCATGTCAATGACTAAGCTAATAGAGCTGATTGTTGTTCACTGAGATGATTAAAACATAACTCACTAAGCTGACCAAGTTGACAAACCATTGGTTTTTTCATTGAACTGACATGCCTTTAATAGACACAACTAAAATGTACATGATGTTAAACTAGTAAACCATCATGGCATGTCTTTAACAATAGTAACAAAGTGTGCAAGTTATAGATTGGGAAAACCAAACTAATATGCCAATGATAATCATAATTGACCATACTATTGGAATTATGACACAGCTTGGCACTATGGCATAGGTATTGTCTTTGATGGCAACTCACTCAGCAAATCATTCAGATGACAGTTCGGGCTCACAAGCTCTCAGAATAAAGGAAAAGAAGGTATACACAGGTTATCATTCGCCAAGCCACATATACACGCGGGATCGCTGATCAAAAGGCGCATATGCATATGCACACACTTTCATGCAAGGGAAAGAGCGTACAGTTTGGAAAGCTTGGTTTTTGGTCCTTGGTATTTGGACCTATGGTTTTGAACCATGGTATCTCGTCCGAAGTGATGAACCCAAGTATTTGGACCCATGTATTGACTCTAAGTGGTTTTGGACCATGGTGTTGAGTAAGGCCTAAGACTATAAAAGGGGAAGGATATCATGAGGTAAATGTACTCAAGCATTGAATATCTAATGAAGAGTAAGATCTAGAATACTGGTGTTTGAGTTATGGTGCATAGTTGGATCTAAATCAAGGAGGAACCTGAGCGCTAGAAGATGGATAAGTTCTATTGATGGGTCAAGATCTTAAGGCTTGAAGAGAAGTATCTTTGTGTGATTTTGATCTGTTATATTTGGCGCATGCTTGATCTGTAAATCTAATGATCTGGGTATAACTGATGTCTGAATAGTTGAAAAGGGTAAATTATCTTTTACACATCTGTACGTAGGTTCAGCATAGCAAAGGTGCATATAGACACTGGTTTGGTAATTCAAAATAGCGTATACGCAGGTTTGCCTTAATATAGTAGTGTATGCATGCAGGTTCTACATATTGAAGTAGTGTACATCTCATAAAATATGTTTTAGCTACCTCTATTTATTGCTACAGTGTTTTGGGTTCAAGATTGGTTTCTGGTTACTGTTATTATATTCTGGTTACAGCATTCAGAGAAGTGATTATTTGATTCAGTTTTGGTTGGTGCAAAGGAAATTGGTTGATGCAAATATATTTGATGTTTGATTGATGTTATTGATAGATATAGTCTGAAAATTTATGAAATGTGGTCCCTGGAAGAAGAGAGAAAGTTGTAGCCTTCTGTAAGTCAGCACCTACGTACTAGTACGTCAGTTAGTACAAGAGCTAAGGGGGTTGTAGCTCCCTTCTAGGAGAAGCTGGAGAATGAGAGAAGGTTGTAGCCTTTTGCATGTAGAACCCTGTGCACTGGTATAAGACTGCACCAGTACAGAAGTATTGTAAAAAGAAGTTTCTTATTTAAAGAAGATAGAGATGAATTGCAGCAGGTGTTTTTCACCCACATTGGCTTTCCACCTTATATCTTGTGTTCATGTGTGTGATTGCCTATACTGTTTACTACACTTTATTACTATCTTATGGTTCTGATACATAGATTAATATCATCTAACTAAAATTAGAAGTTTGCAAGATATACGCAGTTTTCTCTAAACACAGTTGCATATATACGCAGGTTCAGTTAACAAAAGTAGCGTATATCAATTTGTTTACGGAAATGAAAAATTGTTAAATTGCTAATACTGATTCATGGCCCCCTCTTAATATTATTTCCAACAATTGGTATCAGAGCAGGTCCTTCAGAAGAAGCTTGATTTCTTGAAGGAAGATCTATCATCATGAGCAACTACGAAAAAGAGGCATCCATAAGGCCACCAATCTCTGATGGAAGCAACTTCCTCTATTGGAAGGTGAGAACCACAACCTATCTTCAATCTCTTGGTACAGATGTTTGGGATATCGTGGAAGGAGGATACACATTTCCATCAGCAACTCCTATAGACACGGCTAGTAAAACGCAGTATGAAACAAATGCAAAACCTGTCAATACTCTATTGGGGAGTCTATCACAATCAGAATTCGTCAAGGTTATGTGGCTCAAAACCGCTAGAGAAATATGGGACAAGATCATTCTAAGCTATGAAGGAGACGATCAGGTAAAACATGCAAAACTACAATCTCTCATAATTCAATATGAAACTCTCAGAATGCACAATGATGAAAGTGTGGCTAATTATTTCTTACGTATAGATGAGATTTTTAATCACATGAAAAACTTGGGTGAAGAGATAAAAGAAGTTACTTTAGTTGAAAAGGTTCTAAGATCTTTGTCTTCTAAGTTTGAATCAAAAGTTTTTGCCATAGAAGAAAAGCAGAATCTTCATATTATTACCATGTCAGAGCTGCACAGAATCATAACTGCTTTCAAAATGAGAAAAGGGAGTCCATTAGACATGAGAGAAGCTGCATTCAAAGCTTCAGGAAAAGGAGAATAGATTGAGTCAGGACATACGTCAGAAGGAGAGGAAGAATCAAACTTTGTCAAGAACCTACAACGGGGTTCTGGAAGATTCAGAGGTAAGCTACCTTTCAAATGCTTTGCTTTTGGAAGAGTCGGTCACTATGCAGCCAAATGTCCTCATAAAGATAAGCTTGATAAAGGTAAGGAACCAGTTAAATGGAACAGAAAACAGAACGTAAGTAAGAAGAGTTATTATACACATGAAGACAGCGATGGACTTTCAAATAGTGATGAAGATGAACATGGTAATTATTATAGACTTTTGATGGCTTTTGAAGATGATGATTTCTTGGATGCTATAGATGAAGATGGTCTCTATGAAGAAATTTCTAAAATTAAAATTTTTTTATAAGAAGAGAGTATGATTATAGATACTCTGACATTCCAACTTGCTGAAAGGGAAAAACACAATGAAAAGTTAGAATGTGAAATTGTGGGTCTTATAAAAGATATTGAGAAAACAAAAGCTCTTAATCTTAGATTTGCTAAAGGATCTGAAACTTTAGATGAGATTATCAAGGTGTAGTGTTCTCCTCTAATCAAGACAGGTCTTGGATATACTGAAGAAGCATCTCAAGCACAGAAGCCATCCACCTCCAAAAGTTATCTTGATGCAAAAAGGAGAAGTGAATAGGTAGACAATCGTCAGCAAAGGCATAAAGCAAATCACCAGGTAAATTGAGGTCAATCTACTTCAAGGATGAATAGAAGCTACAACCAACCACAGGTAAATCATTCTCAATTTGACTCAAGAATGAATGTCAATGAAAACTAAA
The DNA here is from genome assembly GCA_031772625.1 of Pinus tabuliformis. NCBI lineage: Eukaryota > Viridiplantae > Streptophyta > Pinopsida > Pinales > Pinaceae > Pinus > Pinus tabuliformis. The sequence goes on from CM062810.1 coordinate 948,823,002, forward strand.
ATCACCTGGTCGGCAGATTTGATAATCGTAGGAATTTCTTTAATGGCAAATGTTTCTCTTGTCATAACTTTGGACACAAAGCTGCTCAATGTGTTTCCTACAAGACCATCATGACTAGAGAAGCACGAAATCAGAGGAGTGTTACTAGGATCATGAAGAGGACCTACAATAACTTTTCTGCACTTGAAAATGAAATAGAATGCTCTATTTGTAACAACTTCGGTCATGAAGATTCTGAATGCAGGAGTAAGTTTCAACAAACATCTCAGAAGGAGCAAGCTTCATTGGGTCCCAAAACATGGATAAAGAAAGAACCACAATCAGAAAGATGTGGTATAGAATTTTATGCGGAAGGATAGGAAAATCAGTAGTACATTGATAGTGGATGCTTGAAACATATGACAGGTGATAAAGAAAAACTTTAGTCGTATAGTGCCTTAGAAAAGGAAAGGAAGGTCTCATTTGGAAATGACACCCCTACACTCATAAAAGGTAAAGGTTCTATTCTTTTAAAAGAAAAGGTCAAAGCTGGAAATATTATGTATGTTGATGGCTTAAAGCATAATCTATTAAGTGTTAGTCAAATGTGTGATCAAGGAAATGACGTAGTATTTCGATCAAATGGATGTACTGTTCGTGAGTTTGATACAGGAGAAACAGTGATCAAAGGCATAAGAACTCCAAATAATTTATACATACTCAAGGGACAACAACAACAATGCTATCTATGCAAAAATGATGAACACTGGCTATGGCACAAAAGATTGGGGCATCTAAGCTTCCCTCAGATAAAAAAAGCATGCAAATATCAGGTTGTTCGTGATCTTCTTGACATCAAAATTCCAGACAATACAATATGCAAATCATGTCAGTTTAGTAAGAAAACCAGAACACATTTCCCTGAAAAGGAAGGATCAGCTAGTAAGCCATTTGAACTTGTCCATACTGATATATGTGGTCCATCAAGGAAAAAGTCACCTCTTGGAGAAGAATACTTTATATTGTTCATTAACGACCTTTCCAGGATGTGTTGGATAGGACTTCTGAAGCATAAAGATGAAGCTTTTGAAAAGTTCAAAGCATTCAAAGCCTTGGTTGAAAATGAATCAGATCGCAAAATCAAATACCTCAGGTCTGATCGAGGAGGGGAATTTACCTCAGATGAATTTTTTGATTTTTGTGAAGAACATGGAATAAGAAGGGAATTCTCTACTACAAGGACTCCTCAGCAAAATGGAGTGGTAGAAAGGATGAATATAACAGTTCAACAGATGGCTCGTGCTATGCTTGATGAGTCTAGAACTCCTACAACCTTCTGGGGTGAAGCTGTATTTGCTGCCATCACTATTCTCAACAAAATGAATGTTCGGGTAAACAACACTCAAACTCCTCATGAACTTTGGTATGGTAAGACTCCTACTATCAAATACTTCAATGTTTTTGGAATTAAATGTTATATCAAAAGGACTGATGAAAAACTTGGCAAGTTTGAACTTAGAGCAGATGAAGGAATTCTCTTTGGTTACTCTTCCTGGAGTAAAGGATAGAAGTGTTATAATAAAAGACTAGGAAAATTTGTTGAAAGTATTGATGTTGTGGTTGATGAAGCAGGCGAAAATCCAAAGCAGGTAAAAACTGAAGAGTGGGAAGATGATGAGGATTATCCTTCCACATCAAGTCAGACTAATGCTGAAGAAGAAGAAACCAATGAAGCACCAGAAGAGCAAATAACGGCAGAAGAAAAGACTCCATCCAGCTATGTTTAGAAAAATCATCCAGAGACTCAAATTTTGGGACAAAAAGAGGCAAGTGTGCAGACAAGAAGAACTATTATAGAAGCTTCAAGCTATCTAGCATTGCTCTCTTCCATAGAACCACAAAATGTACATGAAGCATGCAAATATGAATGTTGGGTCAAGGCCATGAATGAAGAGCTTGAGAAAATGTTAGGCTCCTATACTACTAGTGTAACCCCTTATTGTTATTAGTAACCCCCTTATTATATTTTTGTACCCATGTAGTCCCCATATTGTTACTATTGTGCCCCATAGAAGCCCACTATTGTTATTATTGTGCCCTTACATTATTATTGTTATATCGGCTCTGATTATATTATAACCCCTTAGACTCCTATATATAGGAAGGAGGTCTTTTCATTTGTATCATCTAAGAATTTTTCATTTGTGTAATGTAAAGGAGGTTGCCCCCTCGAAAAGGCTGAATTCTAAGGTGTTCAACTATCTTTTCTATCTTTTTGTGAGCTGGTTTCATAACATTTGGTATCAAGGCTTGGGATTCAAGGGTTTCGCTACTCCAAATAGGCCCCTATACTACTAGTGTAACCCCTTATTGTTATTAGTACAACCCCCTTAGTATATTGATGTACCCATGTAGTGCCCATATTGTTAATATTATGCCCCATAGAAGCCCACTATTGTTATTATTGTGCCCTTACATTATTATTGTTATGTTGGCTCTGATTATATTATGACCCCTTAGACTCCTATATATAGAAAGGAGGTCTTTTCATTTGTATCATCCAAGAATTGTTCATTTGTGTAATGTAAAGGAGGTTTCCCCCTTGAAGAGGCTGAATTCTAGGGCGTTGATCTATCTTTTCTATCTTTTTGTGAGCTAGTTTCATAACATTTGGTATCAGAGATTTCAGGTTGCTTACTAGGTGTTTGCATTTTCTTTCCTCGAGGCATTAGTTATCGATAATAATGCTCCAAGGAGAGAAAATGCAAACACCTAGTAAGCAACCTGAAAGCTCTGATACCAAATGTTATGAAACCAACTCACAAAAAGATAGAAAAGATAGATCAACACCTTAGAATTCAGCCTCTTCTAGGGGGAAACCTCCTTTACATTACACAAATGAACAATTCTTGGATGATACAAATGAAAAGACCTCCTTTCTATATAGGAGTGTAAGGGGTCATAATATAATCAGAGCCGACATAAAAATAATAATGTAAGGGCACAATAATAACAATAGTGGGCTTCTATGGGGCACAATAGTAACAATATGGGCACTACATGGGTACATCAATATAATAAGGGGGTTGTACTAATAACAATAAGGGGTTACACTAGTAGTATAGGGGCCTATTTGGAGTAGCGAAACCCTAGAGTCCAAAGTTCTGATACCAAATGTTATGAAACCAGCTCACAAAAAGATAGAAAAGATAGTTGAACGCCTTATAATTTAGCCTCTTTGATATTACAGATGGAGGAATTTTTCAATCTCAATAATGTGAAAAACACACAAAAGGTACATATTGCAACTTTATATTTGGAAACAAATCAGTTTGTATGGTATCAATGGCTTTTCTCTCGTAAACAAATTATCACTTGGGCAATTTTTACGGACGAATTGATAGCACATTATGAGGATACAAAAATCAACACTTTTTTTAGCCAATTGATAAGTCTCAAACAAAAGGGTTCAATAATGGGGCACATTGAGGAGTTTAAAAAATTGAACATAAGGGTAAAAAATATTCTAGAGGAGCATAGGATTGATGTGTTCATAGGGACTTTAAAGGATAATATCCAACATGATGTTCACCTTTGGGAACCTGATTCATTAGAGAAGGCATTCAGGCTAGCAAGAAAAATGGAAAGAAAAATTATGGCAACCAGGAAGCATACCACTCACAACTATGAAGATGTAAGTGTTGTTGCCCCTAGTCTTCGACAATATATAAGGTTGACACCACAACAATTGTAAGAAAAAAGAGCAAAAGGGCTTTGTTACATTTGTTATAGCAAATACACTAAAGGTCATAAGTGTGCTAAGAAGAAATTATTTTACATAGAGTATGAAGAGGACGAGGAAAAGGATCAAGAAACATCAAAAGAAGAGGATATATGCTAGGAACAAACCCCAAAGAAATAATAAATGAATCCGACCATATCTTGTAAAGCATTGGCAAGAATTACCACTCAAACTCTCATGATAGAAGGACATATCAAGAAGAAAAAGCTTCAAGAAGTGAAATATCACATCGAGAAAGAAGAAATCAATCCAACCATATCTTGTAATGCATTGGCCGAAATTACTACTCCTCAAACTATCAAGATAAAAGGACATATCAAGAAGAAAAATGTTCAAGAAGTGAAATATCACATCAAGCATCAAGAAATGAATCCAACCATATCTTGTAAATAATTGGAAGAAATTACCACTCCTCAAACTCTCAAGAAAGAAGGAAATATCAAGAAGAAAAAGGTTCAAGCAGTGAAAGATCACATTGAGCATCAACAACAAGTTCTCCAACTTTTAAAGGATAATGCCACTTTGGTGCAAAATCAAATAAAACAATAGGTAGATCAACATCACAGTGAAATTTCTTTTGATGTAGGTGATTGGGTATTTTTACGGCTACATCTCAAGCAATCTATTTATGAGAAGGAAATGTTGGCAATACTACATGCACTTAAGAAATGACGACCTTACCCAATGCGAAGACACTTCAAGTTAAAAATGGATCATGATAGTATTAAATACATTTTAGAACAAATATTATCTTTAGAAGAACATAAAAAATGGGTCACAAATATGTTGGGTTATGACTTTGACATCATCTATAGAAAAGGGAAGAAAATTTTTGTTGCAGATGCACTCTCAAGAAAGAATGAGGATGTGGAAGCATTGTTTTGTGCTATTTCTATTATCCAACAAGATTGGATAAATGAAGCAAGGGATGAATGGAAGAAGGACAAAGAAGTGTGGCCACTCATTCAAAAGTTGCAGAAGATCCCAATTCAAAAAATATGGGCAGAACTTGAAGAGGAAGGAAAAATCATTTTGGAACCTGGAGCAGTCATAGAAACAAGAATCCGATAGTTACGAAATCAATCAATTTCAGAGTATCTCATCAAGTCGAAGAACTTACCCGCTGAAGATTCCACATGGGAGGAAAAGAATTTTATACAAAAGCATCAAGAACTACTCAAGCGTTGAGGACAACACTTTTTGAAGGAGAGGGGCATGTTAGGCTCCTATACTACTAGTGTAACCCCTTATTGTTATTAGTACAACCCCTTATTATATTGTTTTACCCATATAATCCTCATATTGTTACTATTGTGCCCCATAGAAGCCCACTATTGTTATTATTGTGCCCTTACATTATTATTGTTATATCGGCTCTGATTATATTATGACCCCTTAGACTCCTATATATAGAAAGGAGGTCTTTTCATTTGTATCATCTAAGAATTGTTCATTTGTGTAATGTAAAGGAGGTTTCCCCCTCGAAGAGGCTGAATTCTAAGGTGTTCAACTATCTTTTCTATCTTTTTGTGAGCTGGTTTCATAACAGCAAATTGAAAAGAATAAGACTTGGGAATTAGTTCCTAGACCTAATGATAAGAATGTCATAGGGACCAAATGGATATTCAAAAACAAGTCGAATGAAAATGGAGATGTTATTAGAAATAAGGCTAGACTTGTTTGTAAAGGGTATGCTCAACAAGAAGGTTAGGCTTTGAAGGAACTTTTGCACCAGTTGCTAGACTTGAAGCCATAAGAATGTTCCTTGCTCTCTCTAGTTTTCATAAGTTCAAAGTAGATCAAATGGATGTAAAATCTGCCTTTCTAAATGGAGACTTAGAAGAAGAAGTGTACATTGAGCAACCAGATGAATTCATCCTTGGAAATGATCCAAAACTCATATGCAGACTCAGAAAGGCTCTCTATGGTCTCAAACAGGCTCCAAGAGCTTGGTATTATCATTTGGACAAATACCTCCATCAACAAGGTTTTTCAAAAGGATCACCAGATAGGAATCTATATATAAAAATTGACAATGATAAATTGCTAATACTTGTTGTGTATGTTGATGATATCATCTTTGGTAGCAATGAAGAAGCAGTGATGCAGAAAGAATTTGAAATGTCCCTGCTTGGTGAGCTCACATATTTCCTTGGTTTACAAGTCCAACAAAACAAAGATGATATCTTTCTATTATAAACCAAGTACTTCAAGCAAATCTTGAAGAAATATGGCATGGAAGATTCGAAACCAGTATGTACCCCTATGGTAATAGGATGTAGCCTCAGTGAAAATGATGAATCAGCAACAGTACATCAACCAACCTATAGATCCATGATTGGTAGTCTACTCTATCTGACAGGTACCGACTAGATATCATTCATGCAGTGGGAATAGTTGGAAGATTCCAGGCCAATCCAAAAGAGGCACACCTTCAGGCAGTTAAAAGGATATTCAAATATCTTCAAGGAACAAAAAACTATGGCTTATGGTATCGTAGAGATACAGATCTCACACTTCATGCATATACAAATGCAGATTGGGCAGAAAGCATGGATGACAGAAAAAGCACTAATGGTGGTGCATTCTTTATGGGTTCCAGATTAGTATCTTGGTTCAGCAAGAAACAAAGTTCAATTGCATTATCCATAGCTAAAGCAAAATATGTGGCTGTTGCATCTTGCTCCACACAACTCCTTTGGATGATGCAAGCATTACAAGACATTCAAATCACTTGTACTCCACCCATCTCCATTTTATGTGATAACACAAGTGAAATCAACATTTCAAAGAATCCATTCATGCATTCCAAGACCAAGAACATACCTATCAAATATCATTTTCTCCAAGAACAAGTGATTCAACAAAAATTCAAATTGGAGTATGTTCCCTCCAAGGAACAGGTTGCTGATATATTCACCAAACCACAGCCCAGGGAGACATTTGAATACCTCAGACAGAAGCTAGGAATAGTTGATGCATCATCTTGCTGTTAACACTTATCTGTTTCAGAGAAAAGTGGGTGTACGTGAATTTCATGAAGTGCATCAGCGTACATACATCGGTTTCTGTGGATACAATCACGTATATGTTGGATTGAAGAGAAACAGTAGGCTAGACTCAAGATGAAAAGAGTCTGATATGGGTCTGACAGAGACCATCTAGCACAGGTTCAAGGGGGGCATATACTTCTAATAATGCATTGTTGGCATTATCTTAGAAGATCTTGGTACAACTTCACAGTTGTTTTTTATTCAAGTGGAACAGGTGCAGACGGGGATCATGGTTGCTAGTCTGGATGGTAATTAACAGATGTTGTTGATGATAGTTGCTGATAATTGTCATAGTCTTGTTTTAGATAATTTGTCTCTATGTCATGTATATATTTTATTATCAAGGTCATGTAACGACCTATTTTGTTTCCCCACTAGGCCTGGGATGGATGATGTAAGGTTCTTGTGTTATCATGTATAAACTTTTGGTGTATCCCCACTTGGTTGGGTAGATGAGTCAATTTTTGGAATATCCCCACTTGGTTGAGAGATGGATGTATGTATGAGTCTTTGGTGATAGGAAAGTCATTTATGATGTATAGAGTCATGTTCTTTTTGTAGAACATCTTTTTGCAGACATTGCCTACAGTCAAGGGGAGCATGGACAACACAACAGAGAAGAGATTTTAGCATGTACTCAGGGGGAGCATAACCCTTTGCCCTTGATGACAAAGGCGGGGAGTCACTTGGGGTGTCCATCAAGTCCAAAAGGGGAGATTCTTGGCATTATGACACAAGCTTGGCACTATGGCATAGGTATTGTCCTTGATGGCAACTCACTCAGCAAATCATTCAAATGACAGTTCAGGCTCACAGGCTCTCAAAATAAAGGAAAAGAAGGTATACGCAGGTTATTGTTGACCAAGCCACATATACACGCGGGAACGCTGATCAAAAGGCGCATATGCGTATGCATGCACTTTCATGCAAGGAAAATCGCGTACAGTTTGGAAAACTTGGTTTTTGGTCCTTGGTATTTGGACCTATGGTTTTGAACCATGGTATCTCATCCGAAGTGATGAACCCAGGTATTTGTACCCAGGTATTGACCCTAAGTGGTTTTGGACCATGGTATTAAGTAAGGCCTAAGACTATAAAAGGGGAAGGAGATCATTAGGCAAATGTACTCAAGCATTGAATATCTAATGAAGAGAAATATCTAGAATACTGGTGATTGGGTTATGGTGCATAGTTGGATTTGAATCAAGGAGGAACTTGAGTGCTAGAAGATGGATAAGTTATATTGATGGGTCAAGATCTTAAGGCTTGAAGAGAAGTATCTTTGTGTGATTTTGATCTGTTATATTTGGCGCATGACTTGATCTGTAAGTCTGATGATCTGGGTATAACTGATGTCTGAATAGTTGAAAAGGGTAAATTATTTTTTACAGATCTGTATGTAGGTTCAGCATAGCAAAGGCACGTATACACGCTGGTTCGGTAATTCAAAACAGCGTATACATAGGTTTGCCTTAATATATCAGCGTATGCACGGAAGTTATACATATTGAAGTAGCGTACGTCTCATAAAATATGTTTTAGCTACTTTTGTTTATTGTTGTAGTGTTCTAGGTTCAGGATTGGTTTCTGGTTACTGTTATTGTATTCTGGTTACAATATTCAGAGAAGTGATTATTTGATTCATTTTTGGTTGGTACAAAGGAGATTGGTTGATGCAGATATATTTGATGTTTGATTGATGTTATTGATGGATCCAATTTGAAAATTTATGAAATGTGGTCCCTGGAAGAAAAGAGAAGGTTGTAGCCTTCTGTAGGTCAACACCTACGTACTAGTACATTAGCTAGTACAAGAGCTAAGGGGGTTGTAGCTCCCTTCCAGGAAAAGCTGGAGAACAAGAGAAGGTTGTAGCCTTCTGTAAGTAGAAGCCTACGTACTGGTATAAGACTGCACCAGTACATAAATATTGTAAAAAGAAGTTTCTTATTTAAAGAAGATAGAGACGAACTGCAGCAGGTGGTTTTCACCCACATTGGGTTTCCACCTTATATCTTGTGTTCATGTGTGTGATTGCCTGTACTATTTACTGCACTTGATTACTGTCTTATGGTTCTGATACACAGATTAAGATCAGCTAACAAAAATTAGAATTCTGCAAGATATACGCAGTTTTCTCTAAACAAAGTTGCATATATACTCAGGTTTAATTAACAGAAGTAGCGTACATCAATTTTTTTATGGAAATGAAAAATTGTTAAATTGTTAATACTGATTCACCCCCCCCCCCCCCCTTCAATATAATTTCCAACACATACGTGTTTGTTGTGATCAACCCTTAAGTTTTCCCTTGCTTCTATATAAAATTAAGTGTGCCATGCAACTCTCAAAGTGTTAATTTGAGGTATGTTCTATGCTAGAGCAATTTATTTCAATTTTCGCAGTTAGCTCATTATCTTTTCCATATTAGCAATCACATCAGCATTAAAGTAAACTACAGATAGAACATAAATATAAATCGCAGAAGACAAGCCAAGATAAGAGTACACAAGATGTGGCGCTAGCTAGGGAAAAACCCCACAATGTGGAGAAACCCTTCATCAATTCTTCTTTTGTGTTCTTCAAAGTTTAGTAGAGAAAGAGAGAGAGAGATAGTATATTTACAATAGAATTCAACACTTTGAATTATCTAGATAAGAGCATAGATCATCTCTAAGAAGATGATACATGAGATCAATTGAAGACATGCTACCTCAACTGATTCTCCAAGGTGACTCCTTCACCTATCGTTGTGTTCCATTTCATCATCATGCTGCACCTCATCGCGCTGCACCATGCTACACCCATCATCACTGTACTACATTATGTGCCATTGTTGCACCATGTTGCCTTCCTAGTAGTTCTGGCTGTTCCCTGCACTTCTGATAGTTCTAGCTATTCATAACAGTTCCTGCAGTTTTGACAGTTCCAGCAATTCTGGCTTTTTTGGCAGATCTATCTTTTCCGACAGTTCTGATTTTTCCGGCTTTTTTAGCAGTTCCAGCTTTTCCGACAGTTCTAGCTTTTCTGGCAGTTTTGGCTTTTCTGGCTTTTCCAGCGGCTCTGGCTTCTCTGACTTTTCCGGCTTTTCTGACAGTTCTGACTTTTTCGGCAGTTCCAGCTTTTCTATATTTTCCGATAGTTCTGAATTTTCTGGCTTTTCGGTCTTTTCTGGCTTTTCTAGTAGTTCCAGCTTTTCTGGCTTTTCTAGTAGTTCCAGCTTTTCCAGCAGTTCCAGTTTTTCTAGTAGTTCCGGATTTTCTGGCTTTTCCAATAGTTCTGGATTTTCCAACATTTCTAGCTTTTTCAGTACTTTCGGCTTTTTTGGTAGTTTTGACTTTTCAGGCTTTTCCGACAGTTCCGGATTTTCTGGCTTTTCTGGCAATTCCGACTTTTCTGACTTTTCCGACAGTTCCATCTTTTCCATCTTTTCCAGCTTTTCTGACAGTTCTGGCTTTTCCGGTAGTTCCAACTTTTTTGGCAGTTCTGACTTTTCTGGATTAAGGCAGCGTTAACCCTTAAGATCTCTCCTCCTACTAAAACCCAAAGACAAGTAGAGAGAGCAAGAGATCCCAAGTGTGTGTTGAAATGACTTGAAGTCCTCTATATTTATACTAAAACATAGATGATGAATAGGCATGTCTATTGGGCTTTTGAGCCTACTCAAATTGTTAGTCGGCTTGATAATAATTCCATAATCAAAATAAATTCATAACTCCATGAATACTTATCGGAATCAGATGATCTTTAGATCAATCCTACACCTCTCAATGAGAGGGATCCAATAAAAATATCAGCTACCATAAATAAGCTGGCCCACATGGAGTTTGGCCCTAGTTTCCAATTTTAACACAAAGTAACTTTGATACATATACAAATTAAGTTTGTATTTACCTATTTTATTTGTGTTAAAGTGTTTCCTCTTTAAAGGTCACAGGATTGTATCTAAAGGGAATTAAGGTATGTACACCTCCATATATTAAATGGTTAAAGCATTGAATGGAGGGCGTCCCTTGTCTCACAAAAAGGGGGTTTCATATGTCAACTTGGCAGCTACCTTCATTATAACTTAATATTAAATATTACTCTTATTTTTTCTATTAATATGAATGTTTCTAACATTTAATATATTTTTGAGGAGATTACCCCTCGACTAATTAGTGAAGTATTTAATATTGGATGAGAGAGTTGTGAGGATGAAATTTTGGTTACCACAGGTTAAATTTGGTGTTTGTATTATGTCAATGCAAAATTAGATTTCGCACCTCTCAAGGAATAAATCAAAATCATTTACACATACCAATAAAAGGCATTTAATAGATGGTTAAAGTAGTGGTTGGGAGGAATTCATTGTTAGATACATCCAAGGGTTTCCAAACTAGAGAAACAAGGGCATGTGTTTGATTTATGGGCTAACATTTGAAAGATTGCTACGAGGAGAGGAGTTGGTGGCAGTCCTTCTTATGGAAAGGCCCTGCAACTGTTCCTTTATTCCTTAAAGCGGGCTTGAAATAAGTGATTATAGATATATGATACATATAATATGCAAACCACTCACAACACAACAATATTGAACATTTTCATGTGACATAACTTAATTTATTCTCAATATATTTTTGCTTTAAAAAGGCAATATATGCTACCATGATGCAATACAATGATTCACCAACATTGGGCACCAAACAAATGACTTGGACCACAGATGTTATGTACGATGACAATCATCCACTATAAATTATGAGTATTAGCCACTCTGACACCCCACATTTATGGTCACTCATTGAATATGCTCATGAAATTTGAGATCACTGGACATGGTTAACATGCTTTGGTTAACACAATCTAGTATGGTGTGAGGGTCTTGCCTATAATGTTAACTTTCTAACACCCTTTAACACAACATTGATTCATGAAAGGAATTTGACATTGATTCATAATTTTTCTTTTGTATATGAGAAAGAAAATAAATGTTACTACTCCCCTATCCAAGATAATGCTCTTGATTACAAATTGAACAATGCATCATGACATTGCCTTTCTCTCTTCATGTGAACTTGCTCAATCAGCATCTAGATACCTCATGAGATAAAACTTGATATATGTACTATATTTGGTATTGTGTCAATTATTCATTTTTTATGTCTTAATATTGTGTTAATGTCCTTCAAATGCGTGGTCAGTCTTGAATTAAATTTTGACATGGAAAATCCCAATTTTGCAATTTTGGCATTCAGAGGCACAGTGCAGCAACAACGTGTATCCATCTTGGTGGATAGTGGGGAAACCCAAAAAAAAATTGATGCACAGTTGGTGGAGTGTAGAGGCATTCATAGATTGATATATATCCTGAACAATGTGGGCGATAGAGGATTCCAATGCTTCACCTCAGTTGTCTTCTTGATTGTTGGTTTGATATGTTGATGATATGGTTGATGGGGCAAATGTTGAGGATATGGTTGATGGTTCGATATTGAAGTCGAGATCCTCCCTTAAACTTTAGCCAAAGAAATATCTCCTCAAGTATCTCCAATAATATCTTATGAAGAGTCATAACATTTACCTTGGAATTATGGCCGACCATGATCATCTAATAATTAATTGAAATAGCACTAGACCTCAATTTAGGGAATGCATGGATCATATGGTGGGACTATGCTAGTGGGAACCCTAAATAAATGACTGAAAACCCCTTCATTTTCTACCTTGATGGAATTCATCTCCCAAATTTCTTGTTGAATACACAACTCCTAGAAAATATGACAAGGAAGATGAGAGGAAGTTGACAAGGACATTAGGTTGTCCTAGAACATCATAAAGTGCATCCACATGGATAAACATGGAATGGGAATTAAGGTCATAAAGTAGACTAGAGTGTTAAAGAAATAGGGTGCATCAAAATATTTTTGGAGTGTCCCAAAGGGCCATATACAATTCTTGTCTCCTCTAAAATACAATAAACATTTATTGTGGTGATAGTATCCACAAGATTCTTAGAACTAGTGGTATAGTGTTTGGTCATGAATGAATATGTGGCAAAGAAATATAAAGCTTTCGACTCACTGGCATAAAATAGATCATGGGGCTGAATCAAAATTTCAAGGGACATGTGACTCAAGGATCTCTGGTAAAATGGGGTTATCAACCAAAGGCTACCTTCCAAATAATCTAAGGAGAGTAGGGCATATTTAGAGGAGGCCAACTCAAGAAACCGTAAGCTATAAAAGGGGGAAAGTATCTAACAAATATGGTTAGAGTATGCATCAAAATCCCCATCCTTGAGTGAAATGATGATTTACACAGGGCTCATGAGAGAATATGGGATGGAGAGTAGATTGGCATCATCAAAAAATGAGAGAAGGGTTTTATCTACTAAAGGAATATGGGATGGAGGTTATGTCTAAGTTCAGTGAGGCTTTTAGCTTTTTTGAAAAGGATGGAGGTGGATGTATCACAACAAAGGAGCTTGGGGCAGTAATGCATTCTTTGGGTCGAAACCACAATCTATATTGGAAGTGGTCCAAATGTTTTATATTCAATAATCCAGTATCGAATACAATCAACCACAAAAGACTAATTATAATCTTCCTGTAAATGCAACATATTAAATACACCATTCCAAATTGATTTTGCCAAGGAGAGTAAAATAAGTAGATGATTCTGGTCATCCATCACCTCCATACAAAGTAAACAACAGCCAGGCTGACTCTTTCCTTTACGACACAAATTTTCTTATGTCAAGATGAAGCCGAAAAGATACATTAACTAATATTATTAGGCAGAGCCAAAATATGAAGCCAATATATAGACATTCTTTGAAGTACTACTCAAACGAGAGTCAACTTGCCTCCTAGGGAGAGCCACCCATGTTCCCATGATAAAAGTTTATATTGGATTTTATCTATAAGTGTTGCAATTTATTTGCTCATCTGAGCACAACCTGCAAGTGAATAACCTGTCTCTCTACTAACTAAGAAGATCAAACCCAGACTTAGTAAATTTCTACCTCTACTTGAGCCCATATTTCCTTGTGCAATTCCTTGAGAAATTAGGCCCCTATTATTTAGGAACTTTTATAAAATGGATTGCAAAATTCCCAAGGTTGATCATCTGACTGCATGCAACACCTATAAACTCAAGGCTAGTCTACAATTGATGTTACACTACCTTGGAATCTCCACCATAGATGGAGAACTCAAATTCTCCATGCACAAGATATTTTGGGTTCATTGATAAGCTAACTGGATGATTACTGAGTTTGACTGAAGTCCCACTGCACAATTGCCTTCCACTAGTTCCTCAAGTAATTGGAACTAGTTTAACTAAAAACAACTTGAGATAACTGAATTTGATTGTTACAAATTGTTGGTGCACTAAGATGTCTTTCTACAGGCAATCTTAATTCCTACATTAGTTGTCAACCCGAGGCAATTCTTTTTATTTCAAGAGTGTCAGCACCATATAAGCAGTGAATTCAGAGATTAACTAATAACAAATTATTGTAATTGCTAATGACTATCTTCTTCAAACTCAATCCAAACAACTCTAAAAGAAATTCATAGCACACTCCACAATTCTACTTAACCTATCATGAAAGGAAATGGATTTGAATAAAACTTGTAAATAATCACGCTTGGTAGTCTTAAATAGAATTGAAGCTAACTCGCTCACTCATGAAAGAGAACTGTAACAATTCACAATGGTAATTGAACAACAAATCCTAATTAAGCAGCGATTCTGAATTGAACAACAAATCTGAATTGAATAGCAATTCCGAATTGAACTCCAAATGATACACATATAACAAACATTATCTGAATAGAAAATAATTGTAGAAGCATAAAGTGATCAATTCTATCTCTAAAATCTATGATAACATTACTTGAAATGAACAATGATCGAAGCTGGAACTAGCATAACCAATTCAATCATAAGCATTACTCGCATATAACACACGGATCAATCTGAATCTCAAACGAACAACAAAAGCAAACAAAATTGTCAATCCTTACGATAATCAAAAGTAATATTAACTTAACATTAAAAAGCAATCAAGAATGAAATACAAAATATTATGAGACAAGTAGAGCAATAGATCTTCTCTTGATTCGACCCAGAGTCGCGAGAAGTCTCTGCTAAGACATACTCATAATATAAGTATGAGTTAAATGCAGTCTTTCTTCATTAAAATAAGTAACCAAGTTACAGCATCCAAGATAACAGTATTATATGTCCAAAAGAATAATTACAAACTATGAAATTATGAACTCCATGCAATTTTTCCTTTTGGCCTTATATATTACATTTAGAAAGTAAATAGATAAAAGTGAATCCTTAGGATTAGGGGATCTTGAGGATTTCGCTATACTTGATCTGATTCTATCATAAAATAGTCATTGGTTTGCCCGATGTTCCATTGTCCTGCCTTGCCTATGACGTTGTCACTTTCCCTTATGAGATGCTATCGTTTTGTCGATTGAGCAAATATCAATCAATTCGTGACTTTTGCACATAAAGATAGTAAAAATCAGTTTTTCCTGCTTAGATTCATCTAATTTGTTACTGATTACTTTTACTCGACTTTAGCTATTATTTCCTCTATTTTTATTCATAAACAGAGATAATCATGTGAGGATGAGTACTAAATAAAGCAATTACCAAGGAGAAAACATACCTTTTTCTTGACCCAACATACTCCCCAGCTTACCTTGTTGCATGACCTCATGCAATTAAATGGTTGAGGTGTAGCTGAGTTATGGAATAGATAGGATATACCTCCTCATTATAAATTCTGAAGCCATTTTTCTTCTTAAGTACAACAAAAGTATGGTTAATGTCTTGATCCCTCAATGTGTATTCACTGCGATACTTATCTAGAGAATACCATATGATTGGAGTTCTATACTAGCATCCTATCCATTTAGGCCCCATGGTTAAAACCATGTTACTGTACTTATGGAAACGAGAGGAGGTAGCTTTAAATTTCCAGTATCCAAATGGTTCTCGATTCTAACAATAGTGTTGGAGACTTTTCACCTTTGCCTAACTGTAGACAAGGCTTCCTCCTTAATCTCTTGGAAGTACACCTTTCTAGCTTGTGTAATATATATGTGAAATGGCCCCAATTGGCCCACAACACCTTCTCTCTTCATGAATTACTTGTGCCTAACCAAAAGATGTAGGGGTTTTGTAGGTTCCCCTCTAACCATAGGTCGATTCCATATTCACGCTTTCTAAAAGTATTATGAGCCTTGGCCCACTTGAGTTGGTTAGTAGAAAAAGAGAGAAATTCTTGGAATTGAACATTCCCTATAAAGGGGCCAGGGTTGTTGTCTCTGTCATCTTCCAGAAATATATTGTACATATAAATTTCATAGAGGAGGCATTGTACCTGCTCATTATGTTCTTTGAAGCACTTAACAAAGTCCGACGTAGTTTTGATTTCCACAGACTTCCCAGCCTTAACAGCTTTGATTTTCAGCAGGAGGTACCTTTCCAGGAGGAATAGGGCATAATTTGTAGCAGGGGATCTGCATTACAGGGTGTCTGAATAAAGAGAGCAGACAGTCTCCAACTGCTCTTTAGCCTTTTGTAGTTCGTCCTTGCTTTCTCAACCTTTTTCTGTTCAGCCTTGTACTAGGTGAAGGTCTCATCCTCAGTCACTGTGAGTGCCTCAAACTTTTTCTTTAATTCTTGAGGTATACATAGGGGCAATACCGCCCCCTTGTGCTGAGTTAATTCATGTTGAACCTTCAGTAGTTCATTCTGCAGTCTCCTAATAAATGCCTCCCTTACTAAGGGAATGTAAGAAGGTGTATCCTCTGTTTGGGCATCATTATCTTGTGTCTCCATAGGCTCAGTTTGGACAACAACCTCGACTGCTTCTTGAGTTATGCAATAATCAATTGGGATGCTTTCTTCAGCATTAGTCTGAATGGCAACGTTCACAGTAGGGTAGTTCATTTGGGTCTCCTGCGAACAAACACAGGGGTCTTCAGTCTACATTTCAGTGTCCTCTACAAGACATGGCTCTCTCTAAGATTCCTTTGAACAAACCAAAATAATCTCAGCTTGGGTTTCAGCATCATTTCCAGAACAATGTTCTATCGGTGTTCTTGTGGTCTCTCTTTCCACTTTCAATTTTCTGGCTCTAATGGCCTCTTTTAACCACTATCTTAGTTTCCAAATTATTCGCTTTTGTTTTCTATATTATTTTAGCATTTTTTTTTAGCCTGTCCTTGTAGGACTTCTTTATTCTGGGACTTCCAACTGGCAATGGTGTGGCTACATCTTCGTCAAGTTCATGCTCAGGTGGTATTATGTCAGCATCAGGGAGGGTTTCAACTAGAACTGTATCTCCCGATGGAGCTTCACGTTCTATTTCATCTTTGTCATGAATTTTTCTCTTAAGATACCCCAATAAAATTGTGTTTCCTGAGCAGTTATCATTTTTCGGGTTTTCTTCTAGGTAGGCCTCGTCCTTAGGGGACATAGAAAAAATAGTATTTGCTGGTTGATTTTCATCTCCCAGTGTTTAAGCTGCAAGATTTTCTTCAGCTGGGTGGTCCACTCGATGAGTATCTACTATCTGATTTTCTTCTCTAATATCTTCCTCTTCATGCATCTCGGCTTCAAGGGGTTTTCCCACAGAAGGGACTAGTTCCCTCTGTTCTTCCAAGAAATCAGTAAATGGAAAGGTTTGATCACAACCGGGGCTATCAGTAGAGGCAGATTGGTTGGGGGGACAATTTTTTCCTTTAACATTCTCAGATTGTTCTCTTCCCTCACCAAACACCCCCATGTTTTCCAATACCCTAGCTACCTCTTCCTCATAGTCTTATAAAGGGGTATTCTATGGACTTGGAGGTGGTGTGAGCGATGGCCCAACCTCATTTTTCTGAATTGGGGTATGTTGTTGGGACTTCACCTGCAAAGAGCACCAGCATTTTGTTGGGTTCAAGGGCACAGAGGAATTTTTTCTCTTCAATGTCCTTCTCGAACATGGGGTTCTAGGCCCTTGTCATTATGTTACTGGGTTTTCTGGGGGTGGGGCCAGAGTAGGATTTACAATATTGTGCCAGGTTAACTACCGCTGGGCCATTCCATGCATAATAAGCAATTTCATCAGTCTGTGATGACTAATGACAGTGCATGGGTCCTTAGCTTTCCTAACTTGTCGAGCGACATCATGCAATATAGAATTTAAGTAAAATGACAAATTAACTGAAATAGGATGGCTAACAATTTGAGTTGA
This sequence comes from Pinus tabuliformis, assembly GCA_031772625.1. Taxonomy (NCBI): domain Eukaryota; kingdom Viridiplantae; phylum Streptophyta; class Pinopsida; order Pinales; family Pinaceae; genus Pinus; species Pinus tabuliformis. The sequence goes on from CM062810.1 coordinate 948,841,084, forward strand.
CGGGGCTTTACCACATCCTAGTGACCATCACATGTGATGTAGTGCTGCACAATGACTGCCAACTTCTGCCATGCCTGTCTTAACGCTGAAGGGTGAATCCATTTCCCTGTTCGTGCCAATTGCTCACCCAGGTCTTGGAACACTTCAACCACATTGTGCAGAAGGACATGCTTGTTTTTCCATTTTGTTCGCTTAGCCAGAAGTCTAGTGACTGTGGCTATGATCACTTCAGAAACTATTATATCCCTGCCTTTTATTGTGGTGCTGCTATTCTGCAAATTCTGCAAGAATTCGAGTGTCATTTCTTCGTGAAATCCCTGCAATGTATTCAAATATTGTAGCCATCTTGTGCACTTGAGAATTGCATAAGCCTGGTCCGATACCATGAGTATTGTGGGCTCATTTTGGATAGATTTACCTCCCATGGTTGTTGTGTTCCTATGACTAGTTCTCCTACATGGACTTCTCCTGCTCTTTCAGAATTTAGAACAACAGCAAAGATCGTTAAAGAAATTAATAGGAAAATAACGTTGATTTGGGAATTAACAACATATACATTCAAGTCATTTGTGTCATCAACCATATTTGACGTAGGATCATAATCAATTCGCATTCCATCCATAATGGTTGTCATTGTTTCTCCAATCAGAAATACCTTGCTAATTATTACGCATATCCAATCATCATGCAGCCTTTACCCAGAAATCAATTTAATAATTAGCATTCAATTATCCATAATTATCACACACGTTGTTCATATGCCAACCATCCCCCCTCCAATGGGAAAAAGGACGTCCATGTTTGCCAAGCATGTGAAAATCAAGCGCATGAATTGAGGATTCATAAATGCATACAACCAATCTAGAAAAGCTATGCAATTTATGATAAAGAAATTAAAACTATACACGTATCAGAGGTAAAAATGGTTGAAAAAGATGAAAATAGATATCTAAATTATTATGTGAAAATATTTTCATCTCAATCAGTATTAGTAATAAACGCATAATTGGTAGTAAGTAGTAATCACTGTCATGAAATGATTGGATAGATATAACATAATGAATATATAACATAAGTTATCATGCATGTTGGCTTGTAAGAGTGATGTTCAAATGGGAAATCTACTTAGAAATGAATCCATAGGTGGCAATAGAATAGAGAGAATTTGGCAGTGTAAGATAATACTCGAATACCATAAGCAAAGCCACTATTGCCAGCATGCATTCATAGAATCAACAGGGTTGCTTTTTAACCCCACAAATGAGCCAGAGTCATCATTTTAGTATGTAGATGATTCTTATTTTTCTACCATAAGGAGACCACTATGCTGGAATGGTGACCAGATGATCATAGTGCCATTCACCAAGATATAAAAAAATGATCAGGTTGGCTCGTAATGAGACCCCTTGTCCTTCTAACACCTTTTAATGATCAAGAAGGTCATTACCTTGGTTTGGGGGCCAAAAATGGAATGTCACTTGTTACATCTTTATGATCATGGTAGGCTGACTCATGATGAGACCCCATATCCTCTTTAAGACAGTGTTCATTGCATTTTCATAGTTCTTTGTTTTCATTTTTCTTATCTTTTGATGTTTTTATAGAAAGAGGGAGGCTAATTTTCTCCTTAAGAGTCAGGGATGGTGTAAGAAGTAAAAGGATTCCAAGGAAGGGTTATAGTTTTACCCCCATCTCATCATATCAAAGGGATTTGTCTATTTGAAAGTGTGGAAAATAAGCCAACATGGTTTGAAATAATGAATCATCTTGTGATGTGTCCAAAAAAAATGTCTAGCCAATCATTATAGAGATGCACCATATCAACTTTTGAATAAGGATAACCATCAAGAGGCCTCATAGATCATAATAGTGTTGACATTACTATTTTTCTTTATGTTAGGCACAAATCCACTCAGATGGTGTTTATTCAAAACATAAAAGAAAAAGAAGATGGCACAATGATCGACAATGAATCAATAAAATAAATCACAATTCATCCTAAAATAAGTTTGAAAGTGCTATTCAATTGATTAAACAACAATCTTCAATCATTTGAATAGAAAAATCGAAAAGAAAAAAAAATTGTTGTTCAATTGGTTGAACAACAATCGTTCAATCAGTTGAACAATAAAACCAAAAGGAAAACAAAATTGTTGTTCAATTGATTGAACAACAATCGTTCAATCGATTGAACAGCAAAATCGAAAGGAAAACACGCAAGAGTGTTGTTCAAATGATTGAACAACAATCATTCAATCGTTTGAATGGAAAATATCAATAAGAAAAAAAACAAAAGCGTTGTTCAATCGATTGAACAACAATCGTTCAATCGTATGAATAGAAAAAATTGAAAATAAAAACTCAAAAGTGTTGTTCAATCAATTGAACAGAAATCATTCAATCATTTGAATAGAAAAAATTGAAACTAAAAAGTCAATAGTGTTGTTCAATCAATTGAACAACAGTTCTTTAATTGTTTGAACAACAACAAAAAAAATTGAAGGAAAAAACAAATGCAAAATTCTTTTTCACTCGATTGGACAACAAGCATTCAATCGTTTGAACAACGAGAATTGAAAAATAACAAGTGCAAAAGTGTTGTTCAATCGATTGAACAACAATCGTTCAATCATTTGAACAACAAATATCAGTAAAGAAAAACACAAAAGTGTTGTTCAATCAATTGAACAACAATCGATCAATCGTTTGAACAGTGAAAGTTGAAAAATAAAAACGTGAAAAGTGTTGTTCAATCGATTGAACGGAAATCGTGCAATCGTTTAAACAAAAAAAATTTTAAAAATAAAAATAAAAATGCAAAAAGTGTTGTTCAATCGATTGAACAACAATCGTTCAATCATTTGAAGAGTGAAAATTTGAAAATAAAAAATGTAAAAAGTGTTTTTCAATCGATTGAACAACAATCGTCCAATCGTTTGAACAACAAATATCAACAAGAATGCAAAAGTGTTGTTCAATCGATTGAACAACAATCATTCAATCATTTTAACAACAAAATCAAAAACACAAAAATGTTCTTCAATTGATTGAACAACAATTTTCACACACAAAAATAAGTGTTTTTCAATTGATTGAACAATTGTTCCATTGATTGAACAACGACGCACACATATACATAAGTGTTGTTCAATTGATTGAACAACAATCGTTCAATTGATTGAATAACACTTACCAAGCACTTAAAACAAGAAAAATCCTCATATTTACATGGTGATACCTAACTGAATTGCAATCAATCAAAAAGAATATATACATTATTTACAATTTAAAAAATTATTTGTTTTTTGAAAGAAAATCTACAGGTTCATCACTCTTTGTAGCTAAGATTTGCATGGAGGGGTCCTCATGTACCTTCTGGCAAAAAGACTCCTTGGTGAGTGGTTTGTGGTAGAGACGGACTCGATGCCCATTCACCTTAAAAGAATGGCCAAATCCGTCAATGGTAGTCAAAGTAAGAGTGCCATTGTTATGTACTTCTTGAATCTCATAAGGGTCGAGCCATCTTGTTTGCAACTTGCCCAAAAAGTCCTGGAATTTGGAGTCATAAAGGAGTACCCAATACCCTTTTTGAAATGTCTTCTTTTTTATAACGTTGTCATGCCACTTTTCCCTTTGTTGCTGAATAATTGGAGTACGTTACAAAGCTAGCAGTCGAGCTTCATCTAGTTCGTTGATTTGTTGAAGTTGCCTAGTTCGGGCTTCTGTTAAATCCAACCCCACTTCTTGAGCCATTCTTAGAGTCTTTATTTCAAATTCGATTGAAAAAATATGTTCTTTTCCGAAGACGAGCTGGTATGGAGAGTATCCAGTAGTATTCCTCCAAGTCATGCGATACGCCCACAAGGCCTCTCGCAATCTAGCAGCCCAGTCTCACCAATGTGTTGACACTGTTTTGGTCAGAATCACTTCAATGATGTTATTGGTGCTTTCGACCTGCCCATTTTCCTGCAAGTGATAAGGGGAAGTGATCCTATGTGGAATGTGGTGGTTTCTGAGAGTGGTGGTAATCTTGTGTCCTACGAATTGCCCTCCCCCATCTATTATCACTTCCTATGGTAAACCATACCACACGAATAGCCCAAAGAGGAAGTTAATCACGACTTCCTCTGTATCTCTTGGTAAATCTATTGCTTCCACCCATTTCGTCACATAATCTATGGAAACCAATATGTATTATTTCTGATTTGATGGCAAATGGAATGGGCCAACAAATTCCAATGCCCATCATTCAAAGGGTTCTATGACTAGTTGGGGTTGCAACAACATTCCATCAGATTGGCCAGGTCAACCCATCCTTTGGCAGTTATCACAAGCCTGGGCATATTTCTTAGCATCTTTAAAAATAGTCGGCCAATAATAGCCCATCTATAGTACCTTATGCCCTGTCCTTTGATCTGCAAATTATCCTCTATAGGGATTGTCATGGCAAGCTTTCAGGATGTCATAAATCTCATCCTCGCAAATTTATCTACGTATACACATATCAGGCCCTGTGTGAAAAATATATCCACCAACCTAAGAGAATCGGACGCTGCGCTGAACGATCTGTTTCCTCTCCCTCACTGTCAAATGCCTAGGCAACTTCCCTACTACTAGATAATTTTCACATCTACATACCATGGCATCCTGACTGTCACGGCAAACAAATGTTCATCTGGGAATTGGTTGTCCACTTCCAGTGGATCGTTTACCTTTGGGATTCGAGACAGAAAATCAGCAACTCGGTTTTCCTTCCCCGAGAAATCCTTAATAGTAATGTCAAAATCTTGCAAAAGAACTAGCCAACGAGTCACTCAACCATTTGTGATAGGTTTGTTAGCTAAATATCGAACAATAGAGTGATCAGTATAAAAAAAAAAACTTGGTAGCCAGTTATGTAATGTCTAAATTTGTTTATTGCATAGATAACAGCTAAGAATTCTTTTTATGTTACTGTATAACTAATTTCTACATGAGTAAGATTTGGATTAATATAATATATAGCATAACGCTTCATGTCCTCTTTCTGACTGAGGACAACACCTATAGCTACATCTGATGCATCGGTGGATATGTGAAAAGGCAGCTCCTAGCTTGGTCCACATAATACTAGTGTTGTCAAGACTAGCTTCTTTAAACGTGTAAAAGTTGTGTCACATTTGTCAGATCATTTGAAATCAACATTTCTAGTTAAAGCATATAAAGGTGCAACAATTTGCAAAATTTTTTTAATAAACCTACGATAATAGCCTGCATATCCCAGGAAACTAAGTACCTCTGTCTGAGTATAGAGAATAGGCAGTAAAAGAATTACATGTATTTTTGTTGGGTCTACCTATATCCCTGCTACAAAAATATAATGTCCCAAGATTACACCTTCGGTCATCATCATGTGACACTTGACATTGCTTAAACATAACTGGTAGCAATGCATTATTCTAAAACATTTTCTAATGTTTGCAGTGCTTGATCAAAGCCATCGCCATATGGAGTAATGTCATCCATATATACCTCAGGTCCTTCGTTTATCAAGTTCGAAAAAATGATGAGTATAGCTCTTTGAAACGTGGCCAGGGCATTGCATAAGACGAATGACAATACTCTATAAGCAAATGTACCCCAGGGACAGGTGAAGGTTTTTTTGTCTTTGCCTTCAGGGGTGATCTGAATTTGATTCTATCCAGTGAAGCCATCTAGGAAGGAAAAGAATTGCTTCCCTACCAAGGTATCAAGGACTTTATCGATAAATGGGAGAGGGAAATGATCTTTCTGTGTTGTCTTGTTCAATTTCCGATAATCTACGTAGATATGTCATTTCCCATTTTTCTTGGGGATGACCACCAATGGAGAAACCCATTTTCTATCTGAAATAGCATAAATGAAATTCACATCCAACAACTTCTGTAATTCTTCTTTCACAATATCCTTAAGGTGCAGATTCAATCTCCATTGAGGCTAGCAGATAGGTTGAGCATCCGTCTCGATATAGATGTGATGTGTGCATAGCTGTGGGTATATACCCTTCATATCTGGGTAATCCTAGGAAAAATCCCCTTTATATTTTTGCGGGATCTGAATGAGTTTTTGTTGTTGATCACTATCCAGGATATCATTAATGTTTAAAACTTTGCTTGGTTCAATTTCCATCGAATTGCTATTATGAACAACAGTCATTTGGATGTGCTGATCATCAGTATCCTTCAATGGATCTTCCAATGCTTCATTATCAAGAATTGTTTTCAACATTTGACACTTCACATTGCTCACATTAGTTGGTTGATTGATGAAATTGTTGATAATGTCATTTTCAGTCTGATATTTGAATTCTAGTGCCTCTACTACTGTGAGTGGTGAATGCATCCTTTCTTCCGGGTATGATGGTGGTTGTTTACATATTTTTATAATGGGCAGACTTGGTTTGGCAGGGGTATATAAAACAAAAAAATTTGCAGCAGCCCCCTTTGTAATAATCATGTTGCCCTCCCATAATCCTATATATGTATCAACTGTCGCCAACCAAGGTCAGCCTAGTATCAGAGGGTGCCCATCCAATCGACTCTTCGGGTTTATAACAAGAAAATCTATTGGATATTCCCATGAGTCAATATAAACCGTGATATCTTGTAGAGTTCATTCTAACCTTGCCACCAAACGATCAACAAGTTCCAGTAAGGTGGTGGTTGGTTCCAAGGCTGTAATACCAATTTCTTGACAAGTTTCTGTTGTTAAAATATTAATAGTTGCACCCAGATCAACTAGCATATTGGGAAAAGAGAAGCCATATATCTGAACTGTCACTATAGGATTCCCAGGACCTTCATACTTTACCAGAGTTTTCCCTCCCAAGAGTAAATCAAATAAGGCTCCTACAACATGAATGGTGGGTGAAGTTTTTGCTTTCCTCACAGTGTTCTTTACACATAACTCTTTAATTGTTTTATCATAGATGGCAATGTCCTGAATGGCCTAGAGGACCGGAATTTTTATACAAAGATTTTTTAGTTCCCCTACAAGATCAAAATTTGGGTAAAAAATCGGCTTAGGTATCGTTAAACTTTTGGGGAACAAGGGAGAAGTGACTATGAATTCCTCTGGATATTTCTACTGATCTGTCTCTTCTCCTCGTTTCATTTCAATATTAATTATAGGTGGTGGTATATGTACAGGTCAAGTTTCAATCTCAATGATGGTTGATCCTTGTTTTCCTTAGGGGTGATGATACATCCTAACCTCAATCTAATTTCATTACATTCTTTTTGCTCAATCTTATAGTCTAAGCTTTCTACAATTTGCACCAGTTGGACCGTTTTGTTATTGGGATTTGGATTCGGTTGGGTTGGTAGTTGAGGGTGCAAAAGAGGCTGTGGATTCTATTGTAATGCATAAGGAGCAGACAATGCGAGTTGAGGTTGAGGAGCTATCTCCATAGGATTTTTGGATATTCTAAAAGGTCACTGCCAATTTATAAACCAATTTGGGTTTTGAGAAGTGGAGGCAGGCCGCTAGGATTGATAGGGATTGCCTTGCCAAACAAGAGTAAAATTTGGCCAACCACTACTAGGAAAGGATTGAGTTATGTCGTTGATTAAACTGTGAAGAAGGAAAGAACTCGGATGCATCTTGTGACATACCTAGAGTTTTGGCCTGCCACTATCGACGCTAGTTCATTAGATATATTGTCTATGTCTCTTCTTCTGCTTCCTTGAACACTACTTTCAACCTCGGGAGTGGTGGACATTGTTCAGTGGCGTGATCCTTGGTATAGATAGTGCATGTCTGAACCATGTCTAATGGACACTGATGTTGGTTGTGCTTCTTCCGACGACATGGATAGAAAATGGACAAGTTTTGTTCTGTTAAAGCTTGTTTTTATTTAGCTTGTATGACGTCCAGCTGTGTTGTGAGGGTGCCTAGGATGTCCATTTTGAAACCTTCTAGGAAGTTACAGATTTTGATTCGTGTTACTCCTCCATTGTTTGGCTTCCTTCCCTTGTTCATGGGATCTCGGCTTGTTTCTCCTGTTTGTGAGCTTCCTCGCAAACACCTGATACATAATCGAAAAATTTCATCATAATCTTCCTAAGAAATATCTCCTTTCCCCATTAAATTTAGAGTTTCTAACCACTCCTCTTTCATTCCTTTAATTAAGATAACTCTTAGGACTTCTTTTGGTAGGGTGGTGTGTGGAGATCTCTGCAAGTTATAATGAAATCGTTCGATGTATTCTTCTAGAGTTTCATTATCCTTTGCAGCTATCTTAAATATTTCACCCTTTAGCTCTCTATTCTTGCAAAAGTCCTAGTATCTTGTGAGGAAGGAGGTTTTCATATTGTCCCAAGATTAATAGTATGTCCACCCAGACCCATGAACCATCTTAAAGCTGCTCCTTTCAAAGTAGAAGGGAATAGTTTTAGCTTTTGGGGTCAGTGGTGTAGTCATACCCTTTGTAGATGACATCAAATTCGAACATGAAGGAATTAGGATCTTCTGTGATCATCCCATTAAAAGTTGGGATGCTCTACAAAGGAATACCCATCATGGGGGCATTGGCCATTTGGTCGACTATGGGGTATTCCAATGTTGAGGTTTGACCTTGAAGTGGTTGATTTTCCATTTGGTCAAAGATGTGCCAATACTCTTCAGGGATTTCAAGGGGTGTTTTTTGAGTAAGCGGAGGATTAACAACCCAAGATGGCTTCACAACATTGCTTAGATATGGGATCATAGGAGACCCTTGTTCAGGCAGCTGAGGTCGTGCCTTAGCAGTTCCACTGGTTTCTCCTTCTCCTTCTCTTAAGTTACACGGTTTTCCCTCTTGTAGAGGATTAGAATGTAAGCTTACTGTAGCTTGAACACTCTGTTTAGATCCTCCAATTTGGCTTTGAATCTCAATGTAAGCTGCAAATGGTGAGCCTGCTGCTTGAGGGATTACAGTAGAACTTTTTCTAAATACAGTGTAGAATCCTACTGACGTTCAAGACTCTCCTTTTATCACAATTTCATCTATAAAAGTCATTCTCCCAAGGCTCACCGATCCCTTGGTTTTTGTGGATTTTGGAGGGGGTTATGTTATTTTTCTATCTTTATATTCCTTGTCATTCATAAAAAACAATTCCTATTTAACCTCTAAGCATTTGCTGAAAAGCGGGTTGGTAAGAAAGCACTTTACTTGCTAGGGATGCAGGTTCTTACCTCCCATTTTTAAAACCCAATTCTTTTGCAGCAAGATAAAAAGGAAATCACTTTGGAACACTCTCTGTGGAAACAATGCCAAAATGTTAGTGCACTAAGATGTCTTTCTATAGGAAATCTTAGTTCCTACATTAATTGTCAACCCGAAGCAAGTATTTTTATTTCAAGAGTGCCAGCACTATATATGCAGTGAATTTAGAGGTTAACTAATAACAATCGTTGTAATTTCTAATGACTATCTTCTTCAAACTCAATCCAAACAACTCTAAAAGAAATTCATAACACACTCTGGGATTCTACTTAACCTGTCATGAAAGCAAATTGATCTAAATACAACTTCTAAAGAATCAGACTTGGTAGTCTTAAATAGAATTGAAGCTAACTTGCTCACTCATGAAAGAGAACTGTAACAATTGACAACAATGGTATTGAACAGTAGATCCTAATTAAACAACAAATCCTAATTAAGGAATAATTCCAAATTGAACAACAAAACTGAATTGAACAGCAATTCCGAATTGAATAGCAAATGATACAGGAATAACAAAAGTTATCTTAATAGCAAATGACTATAGAGTCATAAAGAGATCAATTCTATCTCTGAAATCTATGATAACATTACTTGAAATGAACAACGATCTGTGTTGGAACTAGAATAACCAATTCAATCAAAAGTATTACTTGGATATAACACACGCATCACTCTGAATCTCGAATGAACAACAAAAGCAAACTGAATCGAAAATCCTTACGATAATAAAAAGTAATATTAAATTAACATTAACAACCAATCAAAAATTAAATAGAAAATATTATGACACAAGTGAAGTAGTAGATCTTATCTTCACTGGGCCCAATGTCACCATAAGTCTCTGCTAAGAGATAAGCAAAATATATGTATGAGTTAAATGCAATCCTTCTTCATTAAAATAAGTAACCAAGTTACAACATCCAATATAACAATATTATATGTCTAAAAGAATAATTACAAACTGTGAAATTATGAACTCCATGCAGTTTTGCCTTTCGGCCTTATATATTACATTTAGAAAGTAAATAGATAAAAGGGAAATCCTAAAGATCAGCGGATCCTGAGGATTTCGCTTTACTTGATCTGATTCTATGATAAAATAGTCATTGGTTTGCCTGGTCTTCCGTTATCCTGCCTTGCCTTTGATGTTGTCTCTTTCCCTTATGAGATGTTGTCGTTTTGTCGATTGAGCAACTATCAATCAATTTGTGACCTCTGCACATAAAGATAGTAAAAATCAGTTTTTCCTGCTTAGATTCGTCGAATTTGTTACTGATTACTTTTACTCGACTTTAACTATTATTTCCTCTACTTTCATTTACAAACAAAGATAATCATGTGAGGATGAGTGCTAAATAAAGCTATTACCAAGGAGAAAACATACCTTTTTCTTGACCCAACACAAATTAGCAATCATACATGCTTAACTAAACTCTAACTCCAACTCAAATTTACTGAGTAAACCGGGTGATACAAACCATGTCACACAAGTTAACTACATCCAAGCTGTTTGTTGATGTGGAAATTCAATTTTTCTCAATTTAATCAAGGAAAAATCAAATTGAGAATTTCTTCCTACATTTTTCAAGACTCCCTCTCTACAAGAAAGGGATTATCAACCACCCCTATCTTGCACCTATGGAATTTAAACTTCCCTCTTGACAAAGCTTTTGTTAAAATGTCAACATCTTAATCCTCTATCAGAATGGAGTGTACCAACATCATCTGCCTCTAGACACAGTCTCGTAAATGGTGATATTGGATATTTATATGCTTGGATCGATCATAAAATATAGGATCCTCAGAGAGATTGATGCAATTTTTATTATCTCAATTGGATCCATCATTTGACCAAATAGTCCAACAAGTATCTTTCTCATCCATATTGCCTCACGTGTTGCTTGACTTGTAGCCATGTATTATGCTTTTGTCTAGCTGAGCACCACAAATCTTTGCTTCTTGTCGTACCAAGAAAGAACTACATACCAAACACTAAAAATTCCACTTGATGTACTCTTTCGGTGTGATGGACATTGTACCCAGTGAGAATCTATGAAGCCGAACAAATTCACTCCCTCTACTCATTTGTACCATACTCCAAATTGGGTAGTGCTTGTGAGGAACCATAAAGCATGCTTAGTTTCCTTCCAAAATAGTTTGGTCGACCTAACCATAGCTTGGCTTATCTAGTTGATTGCACAACACAATCTGGTCATGTGTTCACAAGATACATGAGTGGACCCACTGGCTGCCGATAAATGGTAGCATCCACTTCACCTGAAGTGGCATCCTCCTTCCGCTAGTTGTTCATTAAAGGTGTTTCAATGGGTTTACAACTCTCCATGTAGAATATATGTAGTATCTCATTTTCATACTTGCATTGAGAAACAAACAATTCCCCATCACCTTGTCATACTTCCAACTCGAGAATTTAGTGCATGAGACCCATGTCCTTCATTTCAAATTCCCTTGCAAGGTCCTCCTTGCAAGATATTATCAATGACTCATCACTAGTTAAAATAAAATTATCAACATATATGAAAATAATAATAAATTTACCTTCTATTGAGATGTGATGAGGTTTACATTGGCTTCACTTATGGTGAAGCCCAAACCACTGAGATAACTATCGATCTTGGTGTACCAAGCACAAGGTACTTGTTTGAGGTTATACAATCCTCACTTGAGTCTGCACACAAGAGACTCTTGATCAAATGTCTCAAAGCCTTTTTTTTACTCTATGTACACCTCCTCCTTAATAACCTGATTCCAAAATGTTATTTTTACACTCGTCTAGTGGATATTCCACCCCATTTGTGTAGCAAGAAAAAGAATTGATCTAATGGATGAGTACCTTACTACAAGACAAAATGTCTCCTCATAGTCAATTCCCTCAACTTACCCCTTGGCCACAAATCTAGCCTTAAACTTCCCTATGCTTTTTTTTGTTGCTTGCTTCACCTTGAAGATCCATCTCAAACCCACTATTGATTTATATGCTGGTCTTGGGACATTTTCCCAAACATGGTTCTTTGCAATGGATTCATATTCCTCCACCATTTCATCAACCCATCCAAGTTGCTCTATTTCTTCCTCAAAATAGGATGGCTCAATCTCTATAAGCTCAATCATAAGAGCCATGTAGCCAGTGTACCTCTTAGGTGACCTCCTTTGCTTACGCAATTTTGAATAATATCCCACATTCTCCCTCGCATCTTGCACAAGTCTATCAACTTCCTTAGTTCTTTTTCTGCCTTCTCTGGAGGTTTTCCTTTAGTGAATTTCTCCACTTTCTCCTCCACAATTTGTGGTTTCTCTACAACTTCCTGAGGTTCCTATTTTGGAGCTAAAATCTCATCTTTTGGTGGGATCTAAAGCTCCCTCTCAAGAGAGTACCACATATATTTCGCCTCATCAAAATTTACATCCCTACACACAGCTATCATTATGATTGATGATAAGTACACATGTTAGTTGTGGGGAGTTTCTATGTAACCCACAAATACGCCCAATTCTACAATCGACTAAACCTTATTCTTTGATTCGTTGGAGACATGGTAGTAAATAAAGGCTCCAAAAATCTTGAAGTGCGACACATCTAGCTTTCTTCTCAAGAAAACCTCCTCTTGTGTAATCATGCCAAGAATCTGATGAGGACTTCGGTCCTGTAAACATACTATTTTATTGCATTCCTCAACCCACAAATGCAAAGGTAGGCCTTGGTCATACAACATCACCCTCGTTGCTCCAAAAACACTATGGATATTTTTCTCAACCACCGCATTGTGATGTGGGTTGTGGGGTGTTGTCAACTCTTGTTGAATTCCTTCTTTCACACATAAAGTTTTAAATTCATTCAACACATACTCACCTCCATTATTACTTCTGAGAGGCTTCACCTTCTTGTTGATTTCTTTCTCAATCAGTGCCTTGAAATCTATGAACTTGGACAGTGTCTCATCTTTCTTCTGCGTGAAGAGATCCAACACTTATGTGAGAAGTCATCAATAAAAATGACAAAATATTTGTGTCTAGCAGTGGAGGCTATCAAGGAAGGTCCACAAACATCAGAGTGGATCCTTTCTTGGACTGCATGTGCTTTGTTGTCCCGATCACGAAATGTGGATTTTATGTACTTCCCCAAGGTACACCCTTTGCATACATCCTGTTGCTCAAGCTCTCCTTTAGGGAGGATAGTGGTTGTTTTTTGTATAATATTTGAGGTACCATGATGAAAATGGCCAACTCTTATGTGCTAAAGTTCACCTACATCATGGCCCTACATTTTCTTTTCCTCAGTTCTTAATGCAACACAAACTTCCACATCTAACTTATATAGATTCTTCACACAAACCTTGATCTTCTTCACCTGTCTTGCGACTATGTGTCTCAAGAATGTTTTTCCTTTGTTGAAGATCACATCATAACCATGGTCTTCCAAAAATGCAACAAATATGAGATTTTTCTTTAGGCCTGGAACAAACATGACATCATTGAGCCTTAGATGGGAGCCTGCCTCCCTCTAAAAGGTGACTGTACCAATATTGGTCATGTTATACCTTCCATCGTCCCCTAGCTTGATGTGCATCTGGACATCTTTCTCCTCCAGGTCACTAAAAAAATATCTACACCCTTTCATGTGGAACAATGCACCTAAGTCCAAGTACCACACACTCCCCATCACTATGTTGGACATGTATGTGATAAGGGTAAAGTCAAGGTCGAACTGTGAAGCCAAGGCTTCACCCACTACTCCTCCTAAGGTCTTTTAGCATGTCTTTTTTTGTGGGCACTTTGTGGCATAGTGCCCTTATTCATGACAATGGAAGCATTTAATTTTTGACAAATCTTTCTTCTTTCTCCCTTGGTTGGATTCTAGTTTGATTTGAGATTTCTTCCATTTTCCTTTCTTTCCCTTTCCAACCAATGAAAATTTTTCTTCATCCTTGCCCTTTGATGAGGTCCCATCTCTGGTATTCTAGCTTGTTTCCTCCTATACCAAATCATACCATAAGTGTTCCCAATTCGGTAGTTTCTCCCTCCTGTTCACTTAATATTGATAGCTGTGCCAACTCTTGGGAAGGCCCAGAAGGGATATTCTTACCAAGTCATCCTTTAAAAGATTAACACCAACCTCTGCAACCTCATCAAGAACTTGTGTGAACCTCCTCAGATATTGCGGGATAAGGTCATTCTTCTACATCTTCATATTTCAAAGTTTATCCTTAAGCACCAACTTTTTGTGGTCACTACTATTCTAGAATAGATTTGTCAGGGCCTACCACATTACATAATGATTTTCTTTCCCATGGATATTTCTGACAATGTGGTCCCGTACTCCCTCCAATATTATTATCCACACCTTGGCTACAATTTTCTTCCACTAAGCAGGGTTTTGGGCATAAGATTCTATTGGCTTTGTAACATCTCTCTTGATGTATTTTAGCAATTCATCATCATCGAATACCTTCTCCATGTGATCCTCCCAGTCAATGAAATTAGAGTTGCCTTCCAAGGCATACTCTAGTGTCAACCTGTTGAAGGTCATGTTTTTAGTTCTTAAGAGATCTTGCTACACTGAACTGCAAATTCAAACCTCCTGAGAAAAAAATTTGAAATATTTGCTCTAATGTGAATCCTGCTATGACACGATGAAGAAATTGTGGTGTATATTTACAACTTCTCATGATTTGTTTTCAAAATCATAAGACACAAACCTACTCTACTGCTCTATGGAAGTTAATTCACAATTTAGAACAAAAAATTCAGACATGCAATAAGAAATAAAACACATGCACAAAATATTTTTCCTAGGGAAAGCAATCTTCTAATAACTCCAATGCCTTCTTGCATAAATCTTATGAATAAAGATGTATTACAATTTCTTTACTCAACTGTGCATGACCTATAAGTGAATAACCTATCTTTGTGCTCACTGAGAAGCTCAAACCCAAACTTTGTCAATTTATGCCTTTTCTTGGGCCCCTATTTCCATGTGCAATTCCTTGAGAAATTAGGCCCCTCTTATTTAGGTTTTTCTCCAAAATGGATTGCGCAATTTCTAAGGTTGATCATGTGACTGCATTCAACACCTGTATGCTCAAGACTAGTCTATAACTAATGTTACACTGCCTTGGAATCTCCACCATAGTTGGGGAACTCGAATTATTTGCATGCACTAACTATTTTGGGCTGATTGGTCAGTTAACTATATGATCCCTGCATTTGACTGAAGTCCCACTACACAACTAGCCTTCCACTAGTTCCTCCAAAAGTTAGAACTAGTTTAGCTTAAAACAACTTGAGATAATTGACATTGATTGCTACGAATTAGCAATCACACATGCTTAACTGAACTCTATGTCCTCCAACTCAAATTTATTGAGTAAATTGGGTGACACAAACCATGCCATACAAGCTAATTTCATCCAAGTTGTCTACTGATGTGGAAATTCAAATTTTCTCAATTTAATCAAGGTAAAATCAAATTGAGAATTTATTGCTACATTTTTCAACAACCGTTCAAGTGAATCTAATCCATGTTGCCAATCTAGCACAATAGCGTGCTAATAAGAACAACCAATGGATATAAATAGCATTCAAAATAAATAAACGAGTCAAAAAGCACATATTAAAGCACAATTGATGGAGACCCCAAAAAGTACTCCAACTATGTTACCACCTATTAACGTTCATCGAAAGTGCCTCCATCACTCCTCTCACGACGCACACCTCTGTTTTCAGCCTCCATCGCCCTAAATACCATTATTTATTGTCAACCTCCATCGCTCTACTTCCCAAAGAACCCCTCAATAGCGTAAAGATGAAACCCTAATCCTTTACCTTTTTTACTAGCCCGTCGTATTGAAAGTTTTAAGACAAAAGATTTATTTTCTGTTAAAAATTTGTCTTAAAATTCCCCTCCATGTAAGTGTTGAATGCAGAGACATACAAGTTGTCTCTAATTGTATCAACAGAGATTGAAGGGACAAAAGAGTAATTAATTTTTGGGAAATTTTGCCAAGGAAAGTTTTCATGTTCTTTAGAGTCAGTTACCCCCACAAAACAAAGAGCCCAACAATTCGTTGTCTTTATATAATATAACATGAATGGAAAGTGAAATAATAGCATTGGTATATGCGGAATACAGTGCTAGCCCACAAGATGGTGGACTTAGGGTGCACTATAAGAGTCAATTTTGTAGTTGTTAAATAATATTTTCTTAAATTGATATGTTTTTGTCTTAATTGTTAATTTTCTTAAATGAGTTTCATCTTAAGTGGCCATTGTCTTAAATATAAAGTTGTCTTAAAATATTTTTGTCTCAATCTGTTTTTGTCTTAAATATAAAGTTTTGTCTTAAAATAATTTTATCTTAAACTATTTTTGTCTTAAAATAAAGTTTTTTCTTAAAATATTTTTGTCTCAAACTGTTTGTCTTAAAATATTTTTGTCGTAAATATAAAGTTGTCTCAAGATATTTTTGTCTTAAATTTAAAATTTTGTCTTAAAATATATTTGTCTTAAGTTGTTTTTGTCTTAAATATAACTTTTTGTCTTAAATTTTATATTTAAGACAATTCAATTGATATTAAATTTTAATGTAAAATAATTAAAATAAAAAGTGACTTTTTAAGACAAAATATTTCTTTTGTCTTAAAAAAATGTCTTAAAAGTGCCCTTGGTGTAGTAGTGTATGGAGTTGAATGCGCAATTTGTAGAAGACATCAATGTATGCTTGCATTAATTGATTCAGTAGTTCTCGGAGTTGCAACCATTTGGCAAGGAGATTCTGGAGATATGCTGTGCGGTAAAAATGTTCTCCTGAGGCTTGGCAGAAGTCATCCCAAGATGTGATATGTGTGGATCTTTTCTTGGCTTGGTCTTCGAGCTCAATAACCAAGGATGTATTCTCGAGTTGAGTATCCCACCATGTTTCCTCCAGGCCCTCCAACTGTAGACTGGAGATTTGAAGCTTCATGTCTCTTCCATCGTGGGACATGTTTTGAAATAGGTAGAGATACTATGGAGCCAAGAATCAAAGTCCTCTCCATTCATTTGGCCTAAAAATATGGTCAATTAAAAGCATATATCCAATTGCATTTGTCAAGGAGGGTGTATTTGTTGTTGCAACATAATTAGCTCTTGAATAGCCATGGCTAAATCATGGACTAGTGAGTCCTCAGTTGAGGGTTCTCGACGGGGTGGCATGATTTTTATCCACTAAAGGAATTGAAAGGTATGACCTCAAGTGACTTGGACTATGAAGCAAGGAGGGCTCACTAAGAAGGGTGTTGAATTTTTAAGCCATAAATCCCAAAAAAAATCTTTGAACAAGTGGATGGCTTCCAAGATCTTATGCTCTAATACCAATTGATCTACGTGCAGATCTAAAAAGATCCAAAAAAGGAATGAATAAAATAGATGTCATGGAAGACAATACCATCATCTTATTATGATGGAAAGATGAGCATTTTATAAATAATGCAAACATTCTCCGTATGCATTTTTAATTACAAAATATATGAGATAAAAATCAATTACATTATTAGATAAACAACCATAGAGATGTTTCCATCCTTTCTAGTTTTTTATGTTTCCTTATTTTTGAGTTTTAGATGTTGCCAAGAAAGTATTGTGCTTTCCCTTGTTGTCCAGATGTTTCTGATTAGTAAGCTTTCTTAGTTTCCCATAAAGTTTTTGGTCGATCCACAAAGGGGTCGAGCAGAATGTATGGATGACCTTCTTGGATCACTGCTTTAGTAGCTAATTGCACAGGAAACGTTTTAGCCCTCAATGGGGTTTTAGAGGATAATTCATGGTCTACATGGTCTATGTGTGCTTCTTTATATGGACAAAAATGATAAGTTCCTACTTGGTAAAAAATAAAATAAAGTGTTTTGTCAAGCCACAAAGGGATTGAGAGTAATGCATGGTAAGTAGATGCACAAGCAAAGATCAAATTCAACGTAGATGGAAATTATATTAGGATGTTGGTTGGAAAGATGCAACATGGGGAGATAACTTGTTGTGTATTGTCGTGAAAGTGATGATATTGTTTTTTTAAGTTCTAGCACAACAACTAAAAAAACAAAAATTGGCTATGGAAATTTTTTGTTTAATTACATGTAAATGGACATGTCACTATAAGAGTTGGTTAGGAATCCATAACTCTAGGGGTAAATTATAGTGGTAGATCTAGATCATAGGAGGGAGATCATGGATTTTTTCTATATTGGATCCAAATAATTTCTTGGGTCAAATTTGAAGGGGAAATTGTTGTTTCACTAATTGAAAGAATCAAATTTGTTAGGTCAAAAATAGTGGTTTCTTATTAATGACTCATAATATTAAACACATGGTATTATAAGTTGTAAGGCTTCAAAAAAACCTGAGCATTATCCTTATTATACTTAAATGAAAAATAATAATAAATTAATCGTTAAATAATTTTTTCTCAATTAAAATTTTTCTCGTTACTAATTTACATAGTAATTATTTTTATTCTCATTCCATTTTAATTATTAACACAAAATCTATACAATATTTGCATTAAAAGAGAATAACTTTGTTTTTCCTCTTGTCTTATATTTCAGGATTTTAATTATTAACACAAAATTTATACAATATTTGCATTAAAAGAGAATAATTTTGTTTTTCCTCTTGTGTTATATTTTTACCTGAAATAGAACATTGTTTCGCTCAATTTGGTTGTTTATCATGTAAATCTGAAAGTTTCATTTCATCGAAGAATAATTCGTTTTCGTTAAATTTGGTTGAATGACATCAATAATATAAATTTTAGAAATTTGATTCGATGGATTAATAATACAGTCTAATTCAATTTTTATATAGTATGAGCTCGAATTTATTATTACTATGATTATGTATCCATCAATGTTTTGATCCATGACAAATAACTTGTGCGTGCTATTAAAAAAATCATACTTGGGCAAAGTCTGCGAAGCCTCTTATAGTAATTCCTTACGTTATGTAACCATTCTAGAAAAAACATTCACAAGGCTCATAGAGAATGAAAACATGTGTAGTGGAGATACTCTTCTCAATATTATCAAACAATTATATTATCAAACAATTAAATAAGGTTATATAGGAGACATCAGTAATAAATTACTACAATGAGACTGAACAACAACTCAATCGAATTGGACTAAACTCTAATTGACTGTGACACTTGGAAGGGTAGTTATGATACCTACCAAGTGGTTGGAATTAGATTCTCTAACATTCCCCTTTAATTTCAACCAAAAAAATTTAAACTAAGATGCCTATTGGTCTAAGTCTCAGCTACACTTTTAGTTTTAAAAAATTACATCAACCATATTTCCTTTTCTTTCTATTTTCTTCCCAATCTTGTATGCTCTAAATTTCTTTAACATTTTCTTTTTGTTGTATGCTTCTAATTTAAAATTCATGATTTATCAATGTAGCTCTTCCATTTTTCCAGGATATCTAAGCATGTCCTTGCCTTTTTCAGAAAAGGTCTTATATGTGGGCTACTACCACATGTCATATTTTGTTGTGTGATTTTCATCATCAATATTCTACTGCAACATAAGTCTATAGTAAAACGTTATATATTAAAGACTCCACTTCATGAAAATATCATTAATGTTTTCATCATCCATGTCATCTTCAACATTCATTTTTGCAACCTCTATGCATACTTTATGAAGGAATTGTTTTGCAAGACATGCTTCAAGGAACTTTAATTCTTCTTCTTAATCATCTTGTTCACTTCCACATTGGAAATAGATGTTAGGATTAAAATAATTTGCAAAACTCCATTGGTTTTGTTCCTTCCACTCTGCAATGAGATTTTTCTCATGTTGCACTTCCTACACTATCTTTGTCAGTTCCACTTCTTTACTAACCTTGGTTTCTTCAAAAAGGTTGTCTTCCACTTGGCTTTGAGACTCAAGTGGTCTTCTCTCACTAAATAACATCATGTTGATATGATGTTCCTATTTCATCATCTACAACCATTCATCATTAGGGAACAAGTATTCACCAAACTTAACATCAAAAAATTGAATTGATGGATTCACCATAATATTGGTTGCTTCAATGACAACTTCATTGTCATCAGCAAGCTATGTTGCTGGATTCACCAAATATGCATCCATTTGTGGTTGTGCACAATGGGATTCAAGTGCATCTGTATGATCTTTCTCTACTTCTTCTACAAATTATTCACAATCGTCATCCCTTGGTGGCTAAGCACAGTTGGGTTCACAAGAATATATGTGTTGTTTCTTTGTTTCTTCTACAAATTCTTCATAATCATCATCTAGGTGTGGCCAAGCATAGTGGGATTCACCAAACTCTTCATTTTCAACTCGATTACTCCCTCTTAGACCAAAACTCCTCTCAAGGGCATCCCAAGCCTTATTGGCTATCTTTGCATCTACAATGAGGAGAAGAATGTTATCGTCTACGCATTCTTTTATGCATTTCAATGCGAAAGATTTTTTTTTCATTTTCGTTTCCAAAGCTTTGAAAATGATATCAAACATTTAATTTTACCCATTTGACCTTCTCAAGCTCTTGGTTGTTCCCCTTCGTTGAGCACTGTTAGAATGTGGCTCAACTAGCGATTTGTCTTGCAGACATAGTGACTAACCGCAATAAAGATGCCTCTGTGGTGGCTTCTTTTCTCCTTAGCTTCCAAAAATAGATGGGTGTACAAAGTTCTCTGCAAAAGTGACACTTTCACAAAGCTTTCACATATTCGTCTATCATTGTTTCAAACAAAACCATTTAAGCAAGGTGTTTTACTTCTTTTAATAGACCCAATTTAAAGATTCAATATTTTTTTTTTAATAATATATG
Source organism: Pinus tabuliformis (assembly GCA_031772625.1). Classification (NCBI taxonomy): domain Eukaryota; kingdom Viridiplantae; phylum Streptophyta; class Pinopsida; order Pinales; family Pinaceae; genus Pinus; species Pinus tabuliformis. Next base: position 948,862,160 of record CM062810.1, read on the forward strand.
AAGACAGTCCTTTTAAAATGAAACACAATGCCTTTTATTTTTTTAATAGACCCTATTTAAAAAAAAATGACATTTTTCCTTTTGAAAAGGAACAAACAATGAAGTCCTTTAACATAAGCCCTTTTCCTTTTAGTATCTTTGGAAGCCTTTTTCTAAAAATAATGACATGAACGCCCTTTTAAATTTTAAAATTAAAACTGTAGGCCTTTTTTTCAAAAAGAATTACATGGGTGACCTTATTTTTTTAGCCTTGAAATAAAAGTCTACCGAGACAAAAATAATAATAATAATAAATAAATAAGGTAAGGTCGACTTGATGCTCACAAGAAAATTCATGCTCCAGACAGATAATGCACTTCTTGATGCTATGTTGTCGCGTTATTGCAAAAGTCGTGTGTGGGACATAAAACACGACTTTTGAGTGATGACATCATTGCATCTTTTAACACATGAATTGTGCATTGAATCATTAACCATCCAGTCTTGAAAAGGGTATTGTTGAATGTTTTTCTTTAACTATTCCTGCAAACAATAAACTAAGCTCCATGTTGGAAAATTACTCCCAACCACCTCATTAAATAACTAACACCCAATGGGAAAGTACGTAAGCAAATTTTGTGTATCAGCTAGAGGAATGTCAAGTTAATGTTTTGCAAGCCTAAGGACACAGATTTGGTGACTATTAAGTGAGGCTCTTACTCCAATAGTATATGGAATGACAAAAATTAATTTATTTGACTCATCACCATATTTTGTGATGCCAGGGTTACCCCAGCTTACACCCATAGTATGCATGTAAAATGCATAACCACATTAGTCCAAGGTATTTAACTCACCAAGGAGTCAAATCTTCAACCATCAATGGTTAAGGCCCCATTAATCAATTCCTATGCAGAATTATTTACTAATGCCCAACATAGCTAACCTTTAGTCCATATACACTTATCGAGACTTAATCACCCCTCAAGTCTTCATTTAAGACTTTACTAAAGCCTTCCATTAAACCCTTCCTATCGGGACTTTAAAACCATAAAAAACTTTAATTAGCCCTTTGCTAACCTTTTAACTGCATATATATATAACCTATCCCTCATAACATTGGTTACATATATTTTAACACTTATCGTATAAAACCTTCCATCGCCACTATGTTTCTTTACAATCCATTTACAAAGGAATTATATGAAAAACCTTTTTCTGCCTTGGTATGACCTCTACACAGATCCTGAGGTTAACTTTATCATAATCGGGTATCACTCCTCCATGGGCACACCACATATATATATCATCACTGCTTCCCCTCCGATGTGAAACTATCAGAATGATAATATATTTTTTAGCCTTAAAAGACTCGGCACAATATTTTAACGCAAATACATGGAATACACAGGAAATCTGCTCTGAACACATATAGCGGATCTTAAATATTATACACTCGCCACTATAACTCCATTGGGTCCACACCTTCCAACCATTATACAGCACTGCTCCGGTCGCCCCGACCTCCGATCACCAATCGGTGCTTTATCGCTATTGGTGTATCGGCATATCCACTGTCTGACCTCTTCCACTTGAAACAGCTGATCCGATATGCCTTATGAACCCGATGAGATTATCGATTGCGTATGATAAGGTTTCAAGTCTAGCTACCAAATTGCATATCGCTCTTTCTTTTGGCCAAGGTTAATTCCTCCCTTTGGATGGTTGCGATGCGACTTTCTGGTTCCGATTCGATCCTAGCCATTAATCTGCCAGATCTAACGGTTCCTGATTATCACTCTTCACTTCTCCGCTCGTTCCTTTTACTTAGAATTTATGCGGTTTTCTTCAGCGTTTCTCCATGGTTCGGGTTTTTTCTTTAGCTTTCTTCAAAGGGTTCCACTGCTCAACTTCCTCTGAGCTTTACTCTTCTGCGAATTCTCACTTCGCTATTTCTCCCTAGAGCTTCACTCTAATCTTCAACTAGATTCAATGACCCATTTATGATTCCTCTTAATCATTCTTCACCTCTACGTATCCTTTAGAATTCTGCCTGCAACCCTGTTACAGAACCGACTAATTCACATGTAATGCATTCATAAATACTCATTTCACACCATTACATAGTTAGAGAATAAAACTCTATATAATAAGTACAAACAAATGATTACATTCAAGACTCTTTGTCTCTCACAAGCCTGATCTTTGATATCAGTGGCCTCTTCCTTCCACTCTACCCGTAGGCTTACACTTATACTAGAAAGCTCTGTTGAACTAACTCTAGTTCAAATCCTAAATCTACTAAACTGACTCCTAAATCCTCTATGTCCACTTCTAACTTCATTTAATTCCTAAGAACTCTCCCTAGTTCCTCAAATCATGAACTGCTTTAAGAGTTATATTTGACTTCTAACTCTTTTGTCATTACTAGCCACTCATGTTCTGCTTAATTCGAGAGCATTTACAAATATCTCACATTATCTAATTAATTCTTATCCTATTCACTCAAAAGCCTAAATATTTACATTATTCATCACTTAGGAATCCAACTTCCTTAAAATACATGACCCTCTATGTCTACTAAAATACAATTATTTTCTCTTCGATTGAATGCTCCTACATCATCTTGCGTGTATGTTTTTACCCTATCATGAAAATTTATGTCAATGACACAAGTCACATGAGGTATGTGGATTTCTATATTAACACATCAACAAAATTTTATTTGATAGTGAAGAGGGGAAAAGTCTTCACAAGGGATCTATGATCTGCAGACCAAAGGAAGAGTAAAATAGCAGAGAGCAGTTTTGCAGACCAGAAGAAGAGTAAAATAGTAGAGAGTATTTTTGTAGGCTGATACAATTCATTACAGTACATAAGAAAGAGCAGTTACAGTGTGTAAATTTTTTGTCTTTCACAATAGAGGTTGAGCTAAAGTCTTAGTTTTAGTTTGCAATCATTTTTAGCCTCCATGAAATCTTAATATAAAGTGTATTATTTGGACACTCCTATTTATAGAATTATAGTCAATCCCCTATTTTACTCTATTTTACTTTGTTTTAAATGTGTCGTTACTTTTTTTTACTCTGTTGTTACATTGTGTTGTTTTTTCACATAAATTTCTGGGTTTTACCTTCTACCTCAATCAAATAGTGGTATTAGAGCATGTTCAAGAAGTTTTTTTTTTAACAGTTAAAGATAGCAGCAACATCAAGAACAGACTTGACCAACCCACAAATACCTCAATTCAATGAAAAAAATGATGACTATTGGGCTATTAAAATGAAGGCCTTGTTTTCTTCTCTATATATTTGGGATTTGGTGGAGAATGGATTCTGAAAACCAGTAGATGCAGTAGAATACAATTCTTTGTTACAAACAGAAAGATATTTACTGAGAGACAATAGAAAGGACCCTAAATCCCTCTTCTACATCTTTCTAGACATACATGAAAACATATTTTTGAGGATTGCAATAGTAACAAAGTCCAAGCATGGGATATTCTCCAAACAACCTATCAAAGCATGTTAAAAGTCAAGACAAAAAACCTACAAATGTTAAGAAGAGATTTTGAAAACATTTGCATGAAAGTATCTGATAATATAGACTCATGTTTCACACAAGTTATTGGACCAGTTACCCAAATCAGGTCTTATGGTGAGACACTTGAAGATAGAAGGATATTTGAGAAAATTTTGAGAAGTTTTCCATCAATATTTGACTGTATTGTTGTTACCATAAAAGAGATCAAGGATCTCTCATCATTTTCAATGGATGAGCTTCAAGCATCATTGATTTCTCATGAGCATAGGTTCAATAGAACAAAAAACAACTCATTGGAACATGCCTTCAAGACACAAGTTTCCATTGGTCAAGGTAGATGCAGAGGAAGATCAAATGAGAAGGGGAAGAAGTCCACATAGAAGTGGAAGTGGGAGCCCTTCAAACTCAAGTAAAAGAGGCATAAATCAAAATCTAAGTCAAGGTCCAAGACAAAATCAAGCACAAGATCATAGGTATGATAAATCCCACGTTCAATGTAATTATTGTAAGAATTATATCCATTGTGCAAATGAATGTAGGAAGAAGAAGCATGACCTTAGTAATAAACGAAATGCAAATTTCATAAAGGAAAATCAAACCAAGACAACATGTTATTATCTTTTAATATAGCTCAAGATAAGCAAAACAATGTATGGTATTTAGATTTATGGTGCAACAACCACATGAAAGGGAACATATATTTTTTTTCAAATATAGACTAAAGTGTGAAATCTGAAGTGACATTGGGGACTTATAACAAAGTGTTTGTTGTGGAAAAAGGAAGAGTCAACATTCTAGAAAATAAGGGGGAGAAGAAGTATATTTCAATTGTATATTTTTTCCATTATTTGAAGCACAACCTTATAAGCATTGGACAACTCATGCAAAAGGGCTACAATTTCTTCTTTAAAAATGGTGAATGCACGCTATGAGATAAAATTCTAAGTAAGAAGTTGATTGCAAAAGTGAAAATTACAAGCAATAGGATGATTCCTTTGAAGATAAAATTAGATTTAAAGGAAGAAGGTGCACAAGCACGACTGTCAATTGTTTTACAGGACAAAAGAAAGGTAGTTTCTCTTATATAGATAAATGTTGTTACAGAAACCAATTTTCAAGCAGAGTTGAAGGATGAAAAATGGTTATGACATGTAATATTTGGTCATCTTAATTTTGGAGGTTCAAATTTGTTGCATAGTAAAGGCATGGTGCAGGGATTGCCACTCATAGAATAATCAAACAAGTTATGTGAATGATGCATCTTGGGCAAACAACATAGAGAATCATTTCCAGCGGGAATGTCAAATAGGAAAAAGGAACCCTTGGAGATTTTCCATTTAGATTTATGTGGACCAATGTAGACACCATCAATTGGTGGCAACTATTATTTCTTGGTATTCACAAATGATTATACAAGGAAGACATATGTCTACTTCTTAAAATATAAAAGTGAAGTGTTTGAATGCTTCCACTAATAAAAAGAACTTGTTGAGAAGCAAAGTGGATATTACATAAAAGTTTTGAGGATTTACAGAGGTGGGGAATAGATCTCAAATGACTTTCATCGGTTTTGTAAGGAGCATGGCATTCACAAGAAATTTACAACAAGGTATATGCCTCAACAAAATGGTGTTGCAGAAAGGAAAAATAGAACCATTGCAGAAATGGAAAGAATTATGATCAAGGAAAAAAATTTGCCAGATGAGTATTGGCCTGAATTTATTGTTTTTACAACATATATTATAAATAGATGTCCAACAAAAAGTTTCAATAATAATATTCCTAAAGAAGCATGGAGTAGAAGGAAGCATAGTGTCACTCACATGAGAGTGTTTGGATGTGTGGCTTATGCACATGTCTGAGATGAATTAAGGAAGAATTTGGACATCAAGGGGGAGAAATGCATATTTTTTGGATATAGTGATGAATCCAAGGTTTAAAATCTCTACAATACATTAACCAAGAAGGTCATAATCAACATAGATGTGCAATTCATTGAAGAGGAAGTATGGGATGGAAGTTTGGAGAGGATAATCAATGTAATAATAAACATAACAGAAGAGGATAAAGAGGAATTGATAACAACAAGTCATTCCTCATTGATGACTCCTCCTACACCTATTCAAGCTCAACAAAGCAGTCATCGAGTGACACCATTAGCAAGCAAAAGGAAAATGTCATGCAAACAAGAAAATACTACTCCTAGTGCATCGAAGAGACTCACAACATCATCTTCTCTAAGAAAAATATCAAGTGACATGTCAATTCCATCTTATGGAAGCATGAGAAGACAAAAATTTAAATATTTTAGTGAAATTTATGAGCAAAATGAAGCTAAGTAGCAAAGGTATGAGGTCTTTATATGTTTTTTTTTGTCATGTAGATGATCCAATTTATTTGGAAGATATTGTTACAAAATAAAAATGGGTTGCAGCAATGAATGAAGAAATGGAAGCAATAGAAAGGAGTGACACATGGGAATTAGTGGACCTTTCCAAAGGAAAATAAGGCCTAGATGTCAAGTGGGTGTATAAGACCAAAACCAATGTTGAAGGAAAGATAGAAAGGCACAAAGCAAGGTTGGTTGTAAAACGATACAAGCAATGACATTGAATATATTACGTAGAGAAATTTGCACAAGTTGCAATAATGAAGACCATACACAAAGTGTTGTCAGTAGCTGCACAACGTAGATGGAAGGTGTACCAAATGGATGTGAAGTCGACATTCTTGAATGGACTACTAAAAGAGGAAGTATATGTGCAGAAGCCATCGGGTTTTGAGGTTCAAGGCCAAGAAGATACAGTGTATAGATTGAAAAAACTTTTTATGGGCTGAAGCAAGCACCATATGTATGGTACAATAGGATAGATGCATACTTGTTGGATAATGACTTTGAAACATGTGATGGTGACTCTACTTTCCACATCAAAGAGAGTGACCATAAGCTTCTTATTGTTGTTTTATATGTACATGATTTGATTTTCACAAGGAGTAATGACCTCCTCAATGATGATTTCAATGAAGTCATGAAAAGTGAGATTAAAATGACAAATTTGGGTTGTTAAGGTACTTTTTGGGAATGGAAGTGAAGAGAGGAGAAAATGGCATCTTTGTCTCTCAAGAAAAGTATGCCACAAATATTCTGAAGAGGTTTAATATGAAGGATAGAAAGTCTCTGCCAACTCAAATTGTCATGGGGTTGAAATTAAGCAAAAGTTATTGTAACAATAAGGAAGAATGTAACAACAATGAGACATTGTAACAACAGTGTCAATCTGACATTATACATAAGTATGGTTGGCACCTTGATGTATCTAACAACAACCGGGCCTCATATAATGTATGTAGTGAGCTTGGTGTCAAGATTCATGGAGAAACCATTGTAAGCATTAAAAAGAATCCTAAAGTACGTCAAAGGGAAAAAGGAATATGGTATTTTGGATACTGCAACAACTGATTTCAAGTTGGTTGGTATTTTGGATACTACAACAACTGATTTCAAGTTGGTTGGTTACAGTGCCAGTGATTAGTAAGATAGCATTGATGATAGCAAAAGCACTTCAAGCTATGTATTTCACATGGGTTTGGTAGCCAGTTCATGGACATCCAAGAAACTAGCAATAATAAGAAATTGAATATGTTGTTGCAACAACAACAACATGTCAAGCAGTTAGGATGAGAAAAATGTTGAAAGATTTATGGAAAAAAACAAGAAGGAACAACAACAATTTACTATGACAATAATTATGCAATTCCTTTATCTAAGAATTATGTTTTCCACGAAAAGAGAAAACACATTGACACTAAGTATCATTTCATTACAGACTGGAGAAATTGTTTTGCAAATCACATGAGCTATTTGTAAACATATTTACAAAGCCACTCACAAGAGATAATTTTGTCTATCTTAAATATTGTTTGGGTGTAATGAATTTCGGTGATTGTAACGGGAGGAGTGTTGACAAAAAAAACTCCCAACCACCTCATTAAACTACTACCAGCAGCTAATCTCAAAAAGTACGCAAGAAAATTTTCTGCATCATTTGGAGGAATGTCAAGTTAATGTTCTACAGACCTAAGGATGCAAAGTTGGTGACTACTAAGTTAGGTTGTTGCTGCAGCAGTATATAAAATGATAGAAAATTAATTTATGTGACTCACTCCCATACTTTTCATGTCAAGTTAATGTTCTACAGGCCTAAGGATGCAAAGTTGGTCACTACTAAGTTAGGTTGTTGCTGCAGCAGTATATAGAATGATAGAAAATTAATTTATGTGACTCAATGCCATACTTTTCCTTTATGTTATTGTCATGACATGAAAAGTTAAGTCGTCGCACTAGTCATTTGCAGTATCCATATTTCTATATTAACGCATCAGTACAAGTCTTTTGGACAGTGAAGAGGAGTGAAGTCTTTACAACAGATTGATGGTCTGCAGACGAGAAGAAGAGGAAAATAGCAGAGAACAGTTTTGTAGGTTAATACAATCTATTACTACAACATATAACAGAGAGCAATTACAATGTGTAAAATTTTTGTATTTCACAATAGTGAATGATGGTCTGCAGACGAGAAGAAGAGGAAAATAGCAGAGAACAGTTTTGTAGGTTAATACAATCTATTACTACAACATTAACAGAGAGCAATTACAATGTGTAAAATTTTTGTATTTCACAATAGTGAATGAGCTGAAGTTTCAGTTTAATCTTAATATAAAGTATTTTATTTGACGCTCAGATTTCTAGCTTTACAATGCATCCCCTATTTTACTCTGTTTTAATTTGTTTTACAACATGTTACTTTTTTTTACTCTGTTGTTATGTGTGTTGTTACTGTTTTACTCTGTTTTATTTTGTTTTACAACATGTTAATTTTTTTTTACTCTGTTTTTGTGTGTTGTTACTTTGTTTTGTTTTTGCACATAAATTTCTGGGTTTTACCTTTTTCTTTGCAATCAAACACTCCACATAAATTTCTGGGTTTTACCTTTTTCCTTGGAATCAACACTCCACATGCTCTCTGTGTTCGTATATGATTTACTAGCTTTACAGTGCATCCCCTATTTTACTCTGTTTTATTTTGTTTTACATGTTGACTCTTTTTTACTCTGCTGTTACTGTTACTGTCTCTTGTTTCTGCCCATAAATTTCTGGGTTTTACCTTCTTCCTTGCAATCAAACACTCCACAGGCTCTCTGCGTTGTATATGATTTACTCGCGGCACAGACAATTCATCAAGATAATGCTATATACGTACGACGCTTTAGAAAGCGAGATTTTGATTTTGATTTTGTATATGGTTCTAGCCAGGAGTTTAATTGTTTTTTTGGGTTGGAATTTTAAATTTTAGATCTTTAACTTAGAGTAATAAAGTGTTCATGAGTTTTTAGAACGCTCAATTGTATATGGAATGTATTTTAGATAATTAAAATTCATGATTTGATCTCAATTATATCACCAAACTATATATAACCTATTTGAAATAGTTATTTTGTTCTATTCCAGCGGCTACATGAGTTATTTGTTAACATAATATTATGTGTTTGACCGTATATCATTTGGTTTATCATACTTTTCAGATTCCTATTTTTCTAGGTGTAGTTTAGGAAATGACATTTTTTATTATATCTTTTCTGATTAATTTTAATCAAAATTTGACGTATATTTTTAAAATTTTGATTTTAAATTTTTTAATATACATAATTGTAGTGTTTTAAGAATTCTCAGGATGATGAATCTATTTATACACTTAAAACTGTATTTTAAATATATAAAAAAATTGAAATTGTATTGGGAGATTTTGATAAATTAACTGAATTTCTTAATTGACCTGTATTTAAAATTTTATTTGAATGGGAACTATGCATATCATATAGTTCATAAAAGCATTTATGTATATGAAGTAATTGAAGAAATATATTTTTAAGATTAATATTTTAAATAATTTCAAACTATATTTTTTTTACAATTTGAAATATAACTTCTGTAAATTACACTATCCAAATATATAAAAAAATTATCTTAAACATTAAAACTATTCCTACATTCAGAAATACAATTCAAACCAAAAAAATTACATAAAAAAAAAAAAAAAATTACCTAAAATATATAGATAACCACCTCCTAAATTTGTGATTAAAATGCATCTTACGCTAAATTACTGCGAACGGCTCCAGATAGGTTATAAATTGCTCTTAATATAATAGATTACCGTGCACTATTAAATGCAAATACTCTTGGATTATATTGAATGAATCCATGCAGAATCATAAATAAATAAATAATATATATATATATATAGCTGGTAAATATTAAATATACTCTTGGGTTATATATATATATATATATATATATATATATATATATATATCCCTGCGAAGTATTAGGGTCAAGGTTAGGGTTACATCATAAGAGGGCTATATTATGACATCCACATTGTTATATCTTATAGATAGAAAACTGTGCCTACACGGTGGACGATTAACCAGTTTTGATATGGAATGGCATCAGACAATTAGACATCACAGTTTCAGAAACGTTCTCATATCCGCTTCAAATCTTAAAAACGCTTGAACTAAAACCACCAACAGTAATGAAATATTTTTCTAGCTGTTGCTGCATTGCAATAAACTGTGCCCGGTGGACAATATAAACCGTTCTGGTATGCAATGGCCGGGGAGATTCTCGTCCACAATCCGCCATCACAGAATTCTACAGAAATTTTTGGCGCTTGGAATACTGTTGTTGTTACGACTCCTATGTTAAGAATGCACGAACTAAAAAGCCAACCCTACTGTGCCATCCACAGTAATGGAATATGGAGTGTGAATATGAGTAGTACGGACTAACCAACCGGTCAAAGGTATTGCTGAATGTTATTTTAACTATTGCTGCAAGCAATAAACTAACATCCAAAGGCTCTCTGCATTCGTATATGATTTACTCGCGTCACATACTATTTATTAACATAATGGTATATATGTACGACGCTTGTACACAGCCTATTCATTAGCATAATGCTATATATGTACGACTCTTGACCATAGCCAGGACTTTGATTTTGATTTTGATTTTGTAGGTGCTTCTAGCAGGTCGTAGTTTTAGTGTTAGGGATTACTAAATTTTGTTAGAAATTTCATTGAATTTATTGGAATTTTATTTTTTAGTTTTGTAACTTAGAGAAATAAAGTGTTCATGCCTTTTAAGAACACTCAATCTATTCCTTCATTAAAAAATAAAAGGTATCGTAAACAAAAATTGGCGATCTCATCCCGAATTATATTGCCAAGACCCAGAAAAACAAAGACCTCCCATAGTTAGATTTTGCTACATTCGAGCCGTTGCTTGGGAAATTCGTTAAAATAATACTATTATGTGTTCGACGGTCCTTCAATCTTGAATCCGAGATTTTGAAATGGTTTATCATACTTTACATTCGAGCCGTTAACATAATACAATATGTGTACGATGGTCTTTGAATCTTGAATTCGAGATTTTCAAATGGCTTATCCTACTTTTGCGACTCTCAGCGTTGGTAGATTGTTCTACGCGTGGCCGTAGCTAACCATCAATGAAAACCTTTTCCTATGGACATTTTTTTTTATGATACAATAGTGATAAGAAATAACAAGTTTTAAGTGACATTTTATTAATTTTTAATTGCCAATCAGATTTACTAAGGTCTTTAAAATTGTTATTTGAAATATTGATCGCTTGAATTCATAACGTTTTGGTTATCAATGGTTTACTACGTTCCCACTAAGTAATAAAAACTGGAACACCAACTGAAAACATCCGATAGTTTCGATCCGAATTTTACTTGAAAATGAGCAAACGATTTATTAAAGGATTGGATAATTTTCGATAACACGAGCTCAATGTTAACTAACAATCTGATAGCGCCCTATTAACCAATCGGATAATTTTGATCGCACTAGTTTTAGAGAAAAACTCTCAATACATCTGGTTATGAAACTATAAGAATCCAATTCGCTGATTTTCAAGGAAAACTGGCCGGCAAAATTCGTTTTGGCTTATGAATCTCAGTCCCTTTATTTATATATTCAAATTCCAACTTAGTTTACTAACATCACAGATTAACCCTCTATATAAAATACTTTTGACGTTCCTTTATGAAGCTCTATATTCTAAATATATATATTATTAATTAAAAGTTAGTTTAAACTTTACTAACACATTATAGATTAACTCTCTATATACAATATGAACACCTACCTTTTTACTATGATACCTGGCACATCATTTCTTTATTATTGTTTTTATTTCTCTTCCATGACCACCAAAATATGAACACTTACCTTTTTACTATGATACCTGGCACATCATTTCTTTATTATTGTTTTTATTTCTCTTCCATGACCACCAAAGCACTACTCATCTTCTTCTCAGTTGTTCAATGATGATCTTATAGTCATAGTTCAATATCATTTTCATGCCATTTACAAAATTAAACATCAAGACCACCACAAGCATTACTCCTCTTCTCCGAAATTGTGCATTTTCCAAAATTAAACATGATTTTTTTATTGTTTCTCTTCATGATCACCACAGGCATTACTCCTCTCCTTCCCAATTGTGCATTTTCCATTAAATGATGTTTTTATAGTGATATTTTAACATTATTATTTTTGTAAACTAACATTTTTTTAATAATAATATTAGTGATATTTTTCTTAAAATTACACAACATGGAATTAATTACTCAATATGGATATCTCTTATTCTCTTTATTAATTTAAATGAAATATAAATTTTCGTGACTAAATCGAATATAAATTCTCTTGACTAAATGGAATATAAATTCTCTTGACTAGACACTCTATCAATACATTCACTTGATTATAAAATAAAAGCATGGGAGGATAGGTTCAATGATTTTTTTCATCTCACTTGAAACAAATATATTTCATCTTTCTTCATGTTTGTAAGTGGATTTAAATTAACAATCTTTTATTAACAATATTTAGTCTTCAATTTAGTTAATCATTATCTTCATTTTAGTAATCTTTAGTGCAATTAATCATAATTTTCATTTCAAAGTTTCTTTTTCATTAATTTTATGTAAACCATAATTTTTCATCTTTCTTTCATTTTCTTCTCAATTTCATTATCATCCTTACCTCTTATCCACAACTGCTTTTCTATGTGATATCATAACCTATTTCACAAAGTGGTATCCTAGAGTCTAATAACATTGGTGTAAGACAAGGGTGAAATCTCCCTTCCCACCCAGCTATCTTAGTGTTGTCAACAAGGCACAAGGGAATGCATGGGCACAAACAGCCTTGCGTCACATATAAATTGGATATAATCATGAATATAAATAAAATATAAATTACTCAAAATATTACTAACAACAACATGAACATAATACATAGATGCCCACATATTAAAAAAGTATTTAGGTAGAAGGGCCAAAGTGAAAGTTATTGTTTCAAGATCTCTACCATTCTTTTCATTTATAAATCAATTCCATAGAATACATATTTGGTACAATCATGGGGATTACCCTAGTTATTGTCTTGTGATACAGACATATAATCCTAGGTTCTCTAGGTAAGTAGCAATGCCTTTGGGCCTTTCTCATCTCTCAGCATAGAGTTGGGATTACTCCATCAAAGCCTCAACACTAAGTTCCTATCTCCAATATCATCAATTGTGGAAGGGTTATCTAATTGGATATAGGATATTCTAATAAAACCTTAATAGAATGTTTTTGTTCTTAGATAATGATTTCCTAAAGCTTTAACATATCATAATTTAGTCATTCAACCATTGTTGATGACATTTCTCTTATTTACCATTCATTCACATCCACATATCTCATCCATTCATCTCATCACTTTCCATGTCATCCTCACCACATCCTAAATATTCTTTATAGATACTAATAATAAACGATCTTTTATGTTTCTACATTATCATTTCTAGAATTTCACTCTTGTATAAAATTTCTTCACTACATTATTGGACCAAAACATTTTTACTGAACATTATCTAAGATAACAATATTAAATCCAATCATTTCAAATTTCAATAATGGGAATTTATTCAATTAATTTTTCATTGGATTTATACCATTATTTTAGTTAATATTTAACATAGAATATAATCAATAGTAACCCATCACTCACCCACTGGGTCTATGATAGATGTGATGTGTTATTTTCAAGCACTCCTTAATGTGAATTCAGGCACTCCTTGATGTGAAGTCATGGATTCAATTCCTACCCCAATCCAGATCATATATTCGACATGATGAACATATAATCCCACCAAGTTTACAAAAAAAATTAACAACCCATCACTCATAATGTTATTCATAGTTTTTCATTAAATCTATAGTTTCATCTTAATTAACCTTCTATATAAAATATAATCAATAATAACGCACTTCAATACTTATCATAAATAAATTTGTATTTAGTATGGTTAATTAATTAAAATTTTTAATAATGTGCTAATATTATACCCTTAATGTATATTGAAATATCATAATGTCTTCGGATTTTTCTTCTTAAATTACATGAACCCTTGTGAATATTTCGTCTAAAATTCATCACTATTCATTTAAGTTATCTTTTAGTGCAGGTCCATCCCGACTTTTACATGTTTCCTTAGTGCTCACTGAACAATCTATACAATCAAATCTAATGGTGCAAGCCTTCGTCAATTTTGTCGTCGGAAGCACTATGCGGCTAAATGCTATGTCGAAGGCCCAAATAGAAAGTAGTAACTTCTCGCCTCATGCTTAAAACCACAGACTCCTGTACCTCTACAACTACCCAAAATCCGAGACTGAGATCAAAACAAAAAATGACGACAACTTTCTATGTCTCTCGCTCCTGTTAGATAAAAAAATCATACTCCTCGGTCCCTGTCTTGAAATATCGACCTTCAGCAGCTCTGTTTCCCTTTCCAGGTCCTGAGATAGAATGAAATTGTTGACTCTATTAGTTAACATATCATGATAAAAAATCTTCGATCGACCTACGAAGGAGTTTCTTGGCACTATATGAACACCTCGATATTTTGAAGGCCCGAGAGACATAGACGCCAAGAGAAATGGGAAAGGTTTCTCTGTTGATTTGGCACGACATTCGTCAGTTTTATACATAGAGACTTTAAAAGCCCGAATATTCATTACATCAACTATCATTCTGATTCAATTCCCAGGAATCATCGTTGACATCTCCATTTAAAAATTAAGGATGGAAAATCTATGACAAAAATGGTCAGCTCTCACGTGAGGCTATTTCACAGGCCACTTCACCATTCATTATAAAGAATACGAAAGTACATACATGTAAAGTAATACAAATATGTTGAGAAGTTGGAACAACTTCCTGGTAAATAGGATCTATATCTTAAATAAATTTCACAACTTTAGTGAGACATCATATTCTCAACAAACATCTAATAATACATTCTAGAATTCATTAATTCCAAGTTCTTTTTTTAATGGAGAAATAGATCAAAGTATAACATAAAAAACATGCACCTTGGTGAGAGTGCCTGCTCATAGGCCACTTCGCCATGCATTATAAAGAAAGTACATATCTGTAAGGTAATACAAATATGTTGAGAAGTTGGAACAACTTCCTCATAAATAGGATCTACATCCTAAATAAATCTCACAACTTCACTGAGACACCATAATCTCAACAAACATCTAATAATACATTTTAGAATTTCTCCATTAAGTCCAAGTTCCTCCCTTAATGGAGAAATGGATCAAAAACATGCAGGTTGGTTTGAGTCTCAGTCACGATTACAATTTGACCTTAAATATTTCATTTTTACTTTTCTTGTTATTAAATAATGATGCTTCTTCCTTAATTTCGTTAGCTACATGATGTAACTGGGCATTACCTCATCAAGTTCTCGAGACCATAATTTGTCTTCAATAGTTAGAGATTTTTCAATACATACATAAGTGGATTTTTGTGTTTTATCATCATCTATACCTTTTTCGGTGGATTGTTGCCACATTAACCTATAGTAATGCCTAATTTCTTCAAGACTCCACTACATAAGAATCCCATGAACTTATTCGAATGTATCAATTGTTCTATCAATCTCCATGTCCCCCCCATAATTCATGGATTCTTTACATGTAGCTCTGACTTTTGTGTAGGTTTTATCAAGACATGGTATTTCAATCCATTCTTTAATAAATTGTAGCTCTTCTTCAAAATTTGTTATTTCTTCCTTGTCACTGCTAATATCTACGCATTGAACTTTTCCACCTAACAAATAATCTATTAAATTCTTTTCCTATATCATTTGTAACAAACCTTCACTGGAAAAAATTTCATCATCATATACCCGTTAATAAATTGTAATACTTTTAACAACACCTTTAGCAACAGGAATACTTTCAACAACACCTTCATCTTCAACTACCTTACTTCATTCCATTTTGAGTTGATTCGAATCTATATTTTGCATTTCATATGCCACCTCTGCCCTATAATAATTTCTCCTGAATTGTTTAAATTCTCTTCGGAATTTTTTAATTTTACTTTTCCTACCCATTGTTTCTTTCTCTTTTGTCTTATCTCTATCTAGGAAACATATACAATATTTTTTTTTAAATTACTAGTAACAATTCAGATTGTAATGGCAGAATTAATTAACCAAATAGTATGTCTTTTAGTTTGTCAAGATCAAGACCTCTACGCACAACGATTAAATCTCTAGGTCACGCCCACAATAATTCCACGGTCGGTAATAATCTACATAGAGATGACAAATGGGATATCTATGTAACATATTGGCTCTCATAGCAGGTCAACTCTCCACGCAGATCAACTCCACACACTACTACATGTAGGGGGTTTAAGACAATATTTGAGTCAATTGTCTTAACTTAAGACAAAAAGAAACTTGTGTATTGTCTTAAATATTGTCTTTAAGGGGGTGTCTCAAAATTTAATGTCTCAAAAATTTGTCTCTATAAAGACAATATAGAACACATATTATTATTGTCTCTATAAAGACAAGAATTATTGTCTATTAAGAGACAATTTCATTTGTCTCTCTAGAGAAAATTTAATTTGTCTTTGTAGAGACACTTTCATTTTTGTCTCTTTAGAGACAATTACATTTTTGCCTTTTTAGAGACAATAGCTGAGATTAAAAACATATTGTCTCTATAGAGACTATATGTCCATAATTCAAACTATTGTCTCTCTAGAGACAATATAAAAAAATATTTAAAATTAAATAAAATCATTTTAAATGTTCTTTCAATGTAGTTTCAACATTCAAAGTTCCCAAATAGTGATTTTAATTACCTTAAATCTCTATTGTTTATGGATACCAACAGAATAAAAAATAAATAAATCCATTATTTTTAAAGATAACAAAAAAGTAATTTTAAATCTAAATGAAAAAACAATTCTTGAAAGCAACATTGAAAATAATAAGGCAACACACTTATATTTTCTGAAAATGCATTCATGTCATTTGAACATGCACGATCCTCAGTTGGAACTTCATTTCAAGACATATTATGAGGTAAAAAAAAAAAAATTCTAGATTCTCCTTCCTACAAGAGGCTTCACTCTCTAACATATAAATTCAAAGCTTCAATCACATTAAATGGTGGAAATTAAATTCATATCTAGTTGTTAAACCATAATTTCAAGATCCTTTTATAATTGGAATTGGCTTCCTTGATAACAAAGAATTGTAATAATGTATATGCATTTGAATCTACAATTGATTGGAAATTTTGTCTTCATGAAGGTTTTACAAAAGATGGACAATTGACACAAGTCCTGGCAACATGATATAGGCCAATTCTCAAATTATTGGTGACCTACAAAATTATCTTCTCCACTACTGGCTTTCACAATTCGAGTTGGCTCCATCTCCTGTTTGCAACCCAAGAATTGCTGCAATTGGTATCCAAATTGGTGGTGATCTAGTTCCTGAGGAAGCTTCATATCCAATGAATCTAATTCAGGTAATGAACTATTATGATCAACTTCATAGCAAGCTGAAGTTGCAGAGAAGTCTCTATCACTAGCTTTTTTCTGGGCAGTTAATCGTTTCTTGGAGGCACACCAAACCATCCATCCTTTTTCCTGTTAAGAATAAAATAATAAATTCATGTAAGGCAAGTTTTATACCATTGTTCAACCATTTCCAAGAGAGCTACTTACTGAAATAAAATAAAATAAATGTAGTGCGTACCTGAAATAGAAATGTGTGCACTCTTAGTATTTCTTCATTATCACTTGCCTTGCCTTGCCTGATTCCCCAGAGCACCTGCAAATGCAATAGTAGAGTCATTTTACTTTTTTTATAATAAAAACCCCTACCATCTTTATAATAATTAATAATTGAAATAAAATTAAAATTCTGCAAACTTATTAAACTCTCAATATAAAAATGGCTCAAAAACAAAATCAATATACTCTTTAATATAAACATAAATTTTAATGATGATACCATCTCTATTTTTGGTTGGTAGCACTGTTTGTTCCCATTCAAAGCCCAAAAATGTCATGAATACTAGTGAAAATACAAGGTAAGTTTCAAACCCTTTTAAAATGAGAGTAAAGCACCTATTTTTCTTTGCAGTGGGATGAAATGTCTTTGAAAACACTTCTTAGAAGAGTGAACAAAATCTCTGATTAAAACTTGTAGAATCTTAATCAACATCAATACTCAACAAGTATATGGGATTTTCCCTAAATCAGGAGATAGGGGAGAGAGAAGTAAAGAGTTCCACCTAGCCAGAAGATGTGAGATCAAATGGTGATGGAACTGGAAAACATCAAACAGAGAAGAGGTAAGTTGGTTCAAAACATAATAAATGTCCTCCTTCCCAGTGAACTACTCAACTGGATGGTACTCTGGCTATTGCATTAAATCACAGATAGAACTCTACCACAAATGCCATTACTTATTACAATAATAAGTTGGGAAGCATGAGAAAATGAATTCAATGAAGAGAGGTTGAGAAAAATGAATCTTCATTCAAAAGGGTTGGTGGTTTGCATTCCCCTGGAGTGTTGGTAGTGTCGAGTATCACCAATCTGGTCTATTATGTTAAACACCATGGATTACAACATTACCAAAGCTGGTAGCCTGGTTCACAAAGCCCCAAACATGAGGAAAACCAGGAGGATGCGAGGCAGACCACCCAAGTGTAGGGAACAAAAGAAGAAAGGAGGAGGACCCTCTCCTCATAGGAAAAAGACAAGGGTGGAAACAGATATTGCTACGTTCTAACTGAACCAACATTCAGTAGTGAGAAGAGAGGTTGAAACCATGGATGATAGGGTCAATATTACAAGCGGTAGAACCATAAATTTTGAGATAGATGGGGGGATTGGGAAACCTATTCCAAATACTAGCTTCTCTAGAACTAGGGAGTCTAAGTAAACCAACATTGTGGATCCTTATGTTATATTTTTGGTTACTCCCAAAGTGTTTACACCATGCTTAATGGTGTTTCACATGATGTGGAGATAGTGTGTTAGCTACCCTTAGTTGAACTATGAAGGGAATACACATTGGATATAGCTTCCTCATCGATTGCTACATCTTGATGTGATGGATATGCGGCATGCTTTGTTAAGAAATTTGACATCTATATGGTTTGGTGATATTTTTCATGTAGCATGTTACCCACCAAAAGTGGGTAAACCATAAGTGAAACTTCTTCTCCTCATTTTGACAGCCAGACAACCGGCAGCCCAATGATGGTCAACACATAGCATTATGCCACATTTTATCCACCCATTTCTCCAGTCAGATCTCTCTCCCATCTAGCATTCTTCTTGAATGAAGATGGCTCATATTTTGGTAGGTACTCAACCATTCTAGCAATCATATATTTTCATAGTAATGTTATGGGAATATTAATATGGATCATGAGGCAAGCTGGATGACTGATTAATTTGGATTGTATCCTTGTTCCCACACTTCCTTTGGGAGGTTAGTATTCGATTCCAATCCAGTGAGACCTCCTCTAAGGTCTTATGGTTTAGGAAGGTCACTATTGGCGAGACATTGATTGATAGAGCATGTCCAAGGTAATCCATACTTATCACTTTCCATATTTTCCAATTATCCATCTCCCATCATTGGAGTTGTCACCCTATATCCACATCCTTAAGTCAAAGACAGAAAACTTGGCCTCGGAGGTTGATGCAACCAAAATAATGATAGAAGAACATAAAGCCACAAGGAAAGAAAATGTAAAATGCAAAACATGGTTGGGGCAGATTTAGCACGCGGACAAAGCCTAGCATGATCTCCACCCTTCTCATTATCTATCACCTAGTTCCTCAAGCATTTAATGCTTCAATCTCAAACAAAGGAACTCTTGAATGCCCCAACCTCGTTGAGTGAGAAACTTTTATATATTACAGGAGTATTGAAAAGGCATAAAGCAAACTTGGGCTCCTAAGCTATGCACCAAATAAAGATAAATAATTAAAGGTGCACCAGGGGGTGGAAAAACCAGGCAAAGAAAAGGGATAACTAATTTTAATTTCTAAGTACCATTTTCAATTTTTTGTTTCTTTGCAGCACCCCAAAAAATATTTTACCCAACAAATTAATTTTCTACAGTAAATAAATTTTGAAAACTACAAAACAAAAATACTCTGGTACTTTTAACTCGATAATTTTGCAACAGAAATACTCTGGAAAAAAGTCAAGCAAATAGCAAAGATTTTACCCTCCAAATTTCTCTTCATTAATTTTTTCTCACCAAGGAGGATGGCCCTTTGAAATACAAAAAATACAATTAATGAAACTTGGAAAAATCGGCCCATAGAAATCAAGAAACTGATCTCTACTCACAACCGATTGCCTGATTTCTCTATCTTAATGGATCATGTTATGTTTGAAAACACAAATAATGGTGCATCTCAAATCTTTGATCTTGCTATCGATCTTCAGATCGCATTGCCGAGGCGGATTAAATACAGGATCTCAATGCGAATAAACTTGAATGTGAATATATTCTCGGTTTTTTATTCAACTCTTTTATAATTCTTTGAATCTATTATACATTGGAATTCATTGTTTTAGGTTGGTAGTTCCAGTGGTTGGTTGGAGCTAAGGTTCACTTTTCCATTCACCGTAGTTTAACTTCAAAGCCATATTTCACCATAGTAATAATGATCTCTCGGCATCTGCTAAATCAAAATTTCTGATATATGTAATCTTCTAGTTCTAGAAATATTTCAATAGTATTAGAATAGCCTGTTTAAATATAGTTTTTTTTAATTGTACATGTAATTTCAACAGCCTAAGTTATTAATAAATGGTATATCTAAATATATAATAAGTGAAACAACTACCATGACCTTGCCTATACTTCCATAAAATCGATTTTATGGAACACATTTTCCTTTACTCCATCTCACATGTTACATACCTGTAACGAGGATCATAAGGGTAACATAATTTATACTCGAGTAGGGTGAAAAATAATTTATACTCAGGTTGTTTCTATCCCTCACCGAGATTTAAATTTCCAAAAGACATGTTCAACATACCCATGTATACAGGCTAGGCTATATGTTCCAGTTAGAGCCAAATACATATCCTTTGGAAATAGATATATGTAGTAACAGTTGCTTAGCCAACACTAAACAGTTTTCGAAACATCACATTCACCCTTCTTACTTGCGAAGTAGTCTTTTACTCAACTGAAAAGACAAAATGGTCAAATTCCTCAATGCAATCCTTCACTACTATACCTAATACATGAACATGCTTTTGGTTGTTTAATATGTCCCTCTGTACAAACCTCTAAATAAACTAATTGAATTCATGAATGGTTAGAGAACTGGAATAAAAAGCTAAAACAGATATGATAAGCAAGATAGACTTACAACATATTCAATATAACATAAGTTGATGCCTATTTGAATTGCAAGGAATGTAACACTTTATTCCTACAACAAAATCACTATGGTACAGACTATATTCACTACTCTTACCTGAGAAGATTACCCTTTCCATGTCAGACTTTTACATGTCTAGAACGGAATCTCCATGTACACATCACAAACCTCTTGATACACTAAAAATGAATTCATGAATGGTTAGAGAAATGGTATAAAGAAGGAAAAAAAGTTATCTTAAACAAGAGAGGCTTACATTATCTTCTTTATTTATGATATTTTGAATGCAAGAAATTATTCTTATACTGCAGATAATACCCATGTGCTAATCCCTGAAGTGGAAAATCTGCTTAACGAGTCTGCTTGAAATACATGTTTAAAGAACTAGCCGCATCTTTACTCTTGGTCCTATTTAAGGTATCAAGAGCTCCAAAGACTTAACAAATACAAAGGAAAGGTTGTCATTGTGTCAACACAAAAACAAAGGAAAGATTGTCAGCACAAAACAAATACTTTCAACACAAAATCTATTTAGTGTTAGATCAATACAATGAATACCTCTGCCAGATATAGCACTCTGGACATGTCACCTATAAACCTCTCTTATCTCAACCATATATGGATATTTCTATAAGGTCCGCTGGTTCTGGCTAAATGCATGTGAGCAGATAATACCCTTGTGCTCATTCCTGAAGGATGAAAATCTACTTAATGGATATTCGTGAGATACATGTTAAAAGCACCACCCGCATCTTTACTCTTTGTCTTCTTTAAGGTATCAGGAGCTCCAAATAATTTCCAAAACCTAAGAGTCTCATCTCTTATAGCCAATGCAATAGTGTACCCATCTAGACTCTGAAAATACAAAACAAAGGAAAGATTGTCAGCAAAAAGGCTAAGACTGTCAGCACAAACCCAATTAGTGATAGATTAATAGAATGAATACCTCTGCCTATCTAAATTGCAAGGAATGTAACAATTTATTCCTACAACAAAATCACTATGGTACAGAGTATATTTGCTACTCTTAGCTAAGAAAATTATCCTTTCCATGTCAGACTTGTACATGTCCAGAACGACATCTCCATGTATAAATCACAAACCTCTTGATACACTAAAAATGAATTCATAAATGGTTAGAGAAATGGTATAAACAAGGAAAACCAGTTATGTTAAACAAGAGAGGCTTACAATATCTTATTTATTTATAATATTTTGAATGCAAGAAATTATTCATATACTGCAGATAATACCCATGTGCTCATACTTGAAGCGGAAAATATGCTTAACGAATCTGCTTGAAATACATGTTTAAAGCACCAGCTGCATATTTACTCTTGGTCCTCTTTAAGGTATCAAGAGCTCCAAAGACTTACCAAATACAAAGGAAAGGATGTCATTGTGTCAACACAAAAATAAAGGAAAGGCTGTCAGCACAAAAATAAAGACTTTAAACACAAAATCCATTTAGCGTTAGATCAATACAATGAATACCTCTACCAGATGCAACACTCTAGACATGTGACCTGTAAAGCTCTCTTATCTTAAACATATATGGATATTTCCATAAGGTCGGTTGGTTCTACCTAAATCAATGTGAGCAGATAATACTCCTACGCTCATTCGTGAAGGAGGACATTCTGCTTAATAGATATGCATGAGATACATGTTAAAAGCACCAGCCGCATCTTTACTCTTTGTCCTCTTTAAGGTATCAGGAGCTCCAAAGACTTGCTAAAACCTAAGAGTCTCATCTCCTGCAACCAATGCAACAGTGTATCCATCTGGACTCTGAAAATACAAAACAAAGGAAAGATTGTCAGCAAAAAGGCTAAGACTGTTAGCACAAACCCATTTAGCAATAGATCAATAGAATGAATACCTCTGCCTATTTGAATTGCAAGGAATGTAACAATTTATTCCTACAACAAAATCACTATGGTACAAAGTATATTCACTACTCTTACTTGAGAAGATTACCCTTTCCATGTCAGACTTGTACATGTCTAGAACGACATCTCCATGTACAAATCACAAACCTCTTGATACACTAAAAATGAATTCATGAATGGTTAGAGAAATGGTATAAAGAAGGAAAAACAGTTATGTTAAACAAGAGAGGCTTACAATATCTTCTTTATTTATAATATTTTGAATGCAAGAAATTATTCTTATACCGCAGATAATACCCATGTGCTCATACCTGAAGCGGAAAATCTGCTTAACGAATCTGCTTGAAATACATGTTTAAAGCACCAGCCACATCTTTAATCTTGGTCCTCTTTAAGGTATCAAGAGCTTCAAATACAAAAGAAAGGTTGTCATTGTGTCAACACAAAAACAAAGGAAAGATTTTCAGCACAAAAATAAAGACTTTCAACACAAAATCCATTTAGCGTTAGATCAATACAATGAATACCTCTGCCAGATGTAGCAATATATACGTGTGACCTGTAAATCTCTCTTATGTTAACCATATATGGATATTTCCATAAGGTCAGCTAGTTCTGGCTAAATCCATGTGAGTAGATAATACCACTGTGCTCATTCCTGAAGTAGGAAAATCTAATTAACGGATATGTGTGAGATACATGTTAAAAGCAGTAGCCGCATCTTTACTCTTTGTCCTATTTAAGGTATCAGGAGCTCCAAAGACTTCCCAAAACCTAAGAGTCTCATCTCCTGCAGCCAATGCAACAGTGTACCCATCTAGACTCTGAAAATACAAAACAACGGAAACGCTGTCAGCAAAAAGGCTAAGACTATCAGCACAAGCCCATTTAGCGATAGATCAATAGGATGAATACTTCTGCCTATTTGAATTGCAAGGAATGTAGCAATTTATTCCTACAAAAAAATCACTATGGTACAGAGTATATTCACTACTCTTACCTGAGAAAATTAACCTTTCCATGTCAGACTTGTACATGTCCAAAACGACATCCCCATGTACAAATGACAAACCTCTTGATACACTAACAATGAATTCATGAATGGTTAGTGAAATGGTATAAAGAAGGAAAAACAGTTATGTTAAACAAGAAAGGCTTACAATATCTTCTTTATTTATAATACTTTGAATGTAAGAAATTATTCTTATACCACAGTTTATAATACTTTGAATGCAAGAAATTATTCTTATACCACAGATAATACCCATGTGCTCATACCTGAAGCAGGAAATCTGCTTAACGAAACTGCATGAAATACATGTTTAAATCACCAATTGATATGTAGTATGCTTCCAAACCAAAATGCAATAAAATTGATAGAAAGTACTAAATATCTATGTCCTCTTACATACTAAAACCAATTCCTCAAAATATTCAGATGAAGGCAAGTTGTCTAAAGTCGTCCCTAGTGCATACAAAAGGCTAAGAAATCTTGACCAGACTTTACTTGAAGCATACAATTTTTTGATGTCTAGAACAATATGTTAAAATTTCACTACATGGAAAATAGACCTACAAACTTAAGGAACTCTCAAAACTACTTCTGTGTGTTGGATCTGAAATCTCAAATTATAACTGAAAACTGGTAGCAAAACAAAACAATTTACAGCATTCAGAAAATCATCTCTATTTTTCTTTATTAGCTTGGGAAAGGAAAAACAGTGCACACACTCTCTGGTAAACTAAATGGATAACAAAAACAGCAGGGACACCTTAACTAGTGCATCCTAATCAAACCCTAATTCTACTCTAGGGAAGTGTACCCAGGCTTCATAAGCGAGATGCTTATAATATATCACCTCACCTATGGAATAGTGTGCCCTAGCTAAACCTGATACACATGGCATTCTAATTTTAGAACTCTGGTAAACTAAATGAATAAAAAAGAAGTAGGGACACCTTAACTAGTGCATCCTAATCAAAACGTAATTCTAATATAGGGAAGTGTACATAGGATATGTGCAGCAGATGCTTATAATAGATCACCTCACTTGTGGAATAGTGTGCCCTAGCTAAGTCTGATCCACATGGCATTCTAATTTTTGAACTAAACTGGACAAAAAAAACACATCTAAGGCTGGCACATGCATTTTTCAGCAGATTTGCAGCAACCTCAGCTCAACCATATATTAGCAGCCAAGTTGGACACTAAATTGGTGTCTGAGCCTCCCTTGTTTTTGGGACAAGGGATCTCATCCACACAGCAATTTGACTAGTAAATTCTACCAGATATGTTAGGGAACCTATATACTTTTTGTACACTGACGAATCAACCAAATTTGAATCTGAATCTATTGATAACTTCAAAATATGTATCATAAAAGTAGCCTAGGGTTTATTGTCCATTATCCAAAACTTCTTCAGAATATCAATTGCTTACTTACCCGTGTTTGAGGACCATCTCACCTCAACTTAGCCAAACCTCCAAGGCCAAGAAATAACGCATGAGGATGATGTCCTTCATGTCAACTTCACTTGCCAGTTTCTTCTTGCACCATGGGATAGAGTTCTTTAAACTGACTATTAGGATGAGGTCATTTACATACAACACAAATATAAGCATATCAAATTTATCATAATCAAACAAATAATACAAGTTAGGACCTGCAATAGTCTTAGTGGTGCCCATAATCTGTAAGTACTCATCAATCCATGAGTACCAAGCACATGGAGGCTACTTTAGCCCAGAAAGGGCCTTCTTCAACTTGCACACATGGGTATCCCATCCTAAAAAATATATTATATCTGAACCCAAGCAGAAATAAAACCATGAATCACTCTTCCTGCCACCTACATCTCTGGCCCAGTCAAAATCCACTAAAGCATGCAGCATCTCAAATCACTATGCCAGTGTGCCCTTTAAGTACCTCGCATGCCTCAGACCATGGACTAGATTTGCAGAAACCTCAGCTCAACCATATATTAGCATCCAAGATGGACACTAAATTGGTGTCTGAGCCCCCCTTGTTTGTGGGACAAGGGATCTCATCCACACAGCAATTTGACTGTTAAAGTCTACCAGACATGTTAGGTAACCTATATACTTTTTGTACACTGATGAATCAACCAAATCTGAATCTAAATCTACTGATAACTTCAAAATATGTATCATAAAAGTAGCCTAGGGGTTATTTTCCATTATCCGAAACTTATTCAGAATCTCAATTTCTTACTTACCCTTGTTTGAGGACCAGCTCACCTCAACTCAGTCAAACCTCGAAGACCAAGAAATAACTCATGAGGTTGATGTCCTTCATGTCAACTTCCCTTGCCAGTTTCTTCTTGCACCATGGGATAGAGTTTTTTAAACTCTATTAGGACCAGGTCATCTACATACAACGCAAATATAAGCATATCAAATTGATCATAATCAAACAAATAATACAAGTTAGGACCTGCAACAGTCTTAGTGATTCCCATAATTTGTAAGTACTCATAAAAAACAAAGTATCTTCAAAATTTGTTTTTTTGCACACAAAATTGGTTTATCTTTGGATCCTCACAACCTAGTTCACTCCTTAGAAGCTAGAGTGATGCACTACATTAATTTTGGGTGTGGAATGCTCATCGCATTGAACACCCTCCTCATTATTTTTATCTCCCATTCATTGAAATTCAATAATGGTTTCCTGCCAAGGTTCATGAATGACAATTGAATTATTGTGTGCAACAAATGAATCATCATGTGCTTTTATCTCCTCCCCATGCTTACTCCCAGATGTTTCACCTGATTCCTATACACAACAGACTTTAACTTGTTAGAATAACATTATACCTCCAATTGAATTATTGCATTATTCATCAAATATTATAAACAACTAACCTCATATCCATAACGAGTAATTAATTTTTCCCCTCAATTTATCATGTGTTGGTGAAGACCTTGGGAACCATGTAATAAAGCATATTTTAAGTCTTCCTCTAAATCTTCCTTTTGAAACGGGTGAACCTACATTAACAAAGATAATCATATTTATAAGGTAAAATAACTAATAATATACAATTAACTCAACGTGACCATGGTTACTTTGCCTAAAATAGAAAATATAATACATGGAAATATCACTTACCATAGCACCACGAATACTATTATATCCACCAGAGCGTAATTTGTGAGATCCAATTTTTGACACCCTTGCTTGGCTTTCTTTTCTTGTATCTTGGAGGCATCTCTTAGGTCCTCCTTGTGCAAATGGTGTATAGTTTGGATTTTTGAGGACATTCCTCTTAAACTTGGCATCTTTCATAAGTTCATCCCATGTCACTTGGTCTGTGATACAAGCTGGATGTGGATACATCAATTTTTTTGTCAACTTTGACCTTAAATTGGACCTCTTTGAGTGCATGTATTTACTTGCAATCTCTAAAATAAGTTCCTTATCAAATCCAGGATTACCAAATGCTATTACTACATCTTTAAATAGTTCCTCTTTTTTGGCATTGGCTTGTTTCCTCCAATCCATTTGGATGGTATTTCCAAATAATTGTTCTACACGATGAAAAATAAAGTGATAAAATTTCAACCCCATTTCATCCTTCAAGACATTTCCTTCTGAAGTGAGCAAGATTGTAACTTCTTGCATTCCTTTTGTGGTCACCAATGATATTTTTGTAGTCTTGGGGATTGAGGAAGATGCCCTTATAGGTACATTAGGCACTTTGTCACTTACTTCCTGCATTTATGATGAAATTGTGGAGCTGTTAATAACCCAACCAAAATATTAAACTATTTTTCATTTCTAAAATAATTATCCTAAACATAACAAAGGAAATTATAAAAAATAAAATAATTTTACCTGTTGATCTCTTGCAGGAGCTACACTCTCCAACAATGACATTTCCCATAACAGAATTTGTTCAATTATTTCTTGTCTGATTTGAACATTTGTAGGAATATCTGGTAGGAGACATAACATTCTTGTTTGTGAGTCTATAAAACTCCTCAAAGAAACTTGTTCTGGTCTTGGTGGGAGAATTTTGACTGGACCCACATTTGATGTAAAGGGCATGTTATGGGGTTCTAGTCTAGGTGTAGATGGCATAACATGACCCTCTATACCAACAGATTGTATACTTGTTGGAGTCACCCTAGAAACATCTTGCAAGGCACAAATATAAATAATAAGATGGAATAATAGATGAATAATGTTGAAATACATAACTAGGTTCAGTATTCATAATGAGATATGTAATCACAATTCTATGTAATTTATGTAAAAAAAGGAAAAAGAAGATTATTTTTGTTATGCTTGAGGCATGGGTTTCATCCTCAAGGAATTGTATTCTAGATCAAGCTCCCATTGTGATCTCTTAAAATTTTGTCATTGAGTCGTTGTCATAAAGACCAATTTCGGCATGTTACATATTGCAAAAAAAAAAATTGTTTGGGTTAAATAGAGTCAAATGACCATCCAAGACCAATTCGAAATGTTCCATAAGCAACCATACTATAACTTGATGGAACACATGAAGAAGCAAGTCCCATTATAGAATGACAATATCTTGGAAGACTCATTAAAAGAAGGTCATGAACATGGAAAATGATCAATGAAATGTATATTACTGTTGCAAAGAATCATGGCAACTAAAATAATAAGCACTACAGATAGGTGTCCATGAGGTATGTATAATAATTTTCTTTTAAAGGGTTCATCATAAGATGTAGTAGGATTGAATTTATGGGTTTATATTTTAAGAAATACCCTAGTATTTAGAAACCTTAATCTTAAGGTATTTGTTCCCTATGATTTGATTTCTAGGGCATGGGATAAACTCTATAATGACATAAAGGGAAAAGAGTATGATCTAAGGTTTGAATTTAAGAGACCCTAAAAAGACCTCTTGATTACATAAAAACCCTAGAAAAGTAACTTGACATCATGTTTTGGAATAATATATTGCTTGGGTTACTTGCTAAATAGTATTGCATGTACAAGAAGTAAAAAATAGATGGGGTGATCCATTGAAAGGCATGATGTAGCTCTTGGCAACCTCATAACTCAAGGAGTCGTAGTGAAAAAACTTTATTAAATATATGCCCTAGATTTCTCAACAAATAACATAATCAAACCCACACAAATAAATGGTTGAATCTTACATTTTGCATAACATTGGATGTATATGGGGGCATTAATGATCCTTGCATGCCAACATTAGGTGTATTGAGGGGAATAAATGAATCCTACATGCCAAAAAAATGCACACTTAGTAAAAACACAAATATTAATAAATAGATATAGTGAAATAAGTTAACTAAATGCACAAAAATATTGTTCAAGTTTTATCACTAGCATTACCTTAGATGTATTATAAGGTGTTATAGGGGTTGGAATGACTTTAGCGATTGCCTACATTCCACAAACATAAATTAGCATAATATAATAAGGAACATAAGATAATTGAACCTATAAAAGACAATATTCAAGCTTACCTCATGCATCATCATAGCAGCGCCTTGCCCTCGTGCATTTGTTAACATTTCCATAAAAGTAGTGAAATTCATTGAATCCCCCATAGTAGCATCAGTAACACCCATGGGTACATTCTTAAAAAAACACATAATAACATAAAAATAAAAAAACCTTGATAAAAAAAACGATAACAAAATAGAATCGGTAACACCAAAGATATGTCTTTCAAGTAAAACCTTAGACATCCAAATTACTAGATGTTCATTACAATTAAAAATTCATTACTTAACTTGTAAGGAAAAATTATATTGCAATGAATCCTTACAACCATCTTAAATTAAGCATAGTGATCGAAAAATGTCATACTCACAAGTAAAACATTAAACATTCAAATTACTTAATGTTCATTACAATTAAAAACTCAATGCTTAACTTGTAAAGAAAATTGTATTGTAGTGAATCCTTAAAACTATCTTAAAGTAAACATAGTGATCAAAAAATGTCATCCTCACATGAAATCTCCTCATCTGATGGCATATATACCCCATCATTAATAGACCCCAAATCCACAAATAAATTAATACCATCATTTTCATAGTCCTCATCACCTTCAACTACAGTAAATTAAAATCAATAAATTCATCATCTTCATGGATTTGATACCCATGTGGTTGCTCATGTCCTTCAGACACTTCAGTAAACTCATCCTGGTCTTCATCTTGGTCATATGCATCATTGACAATAAAGTCTTCATCATCTCCATCTTGGCCATCTATGTCTTCAAGGGGAACTTCTGCATCTTCAAGTAAATCATGGTCCTCTACATCTTGAACAAATGTTACTCCTCATCCTCTTGAATCATAATCAATCACAAATGACCAACTAGGTTGTTCTAAATTTGGAATGAGAAAATTTTGGTGACATTGACTTGGAAACACATAAGGTTCAGAAGTCGGTTCAAACCTAGATGTATTGATCATATGGAATCCATTATTATGGAGCAAGATAGTTTTTTCTTCTCCCACTTCAATAAGCTTGTACCATTCAACACGAAAAATAACTTTCTTCAAAGACATAAAATCAAGCTCTGTAATGTCTTCCAACACTCCATAGTAGCGAAGTGTTCTTGTGATTCATTGTCTATCATTTGCATGTGAATGATATTCCACCTCAAATGATGTTGAAACTCCACAATCATAAGTTTTTCTCTTTTCATCAACTTTTTTGATGCAAAAATGATGACCAAAATTCCACATTCCTTTGTAATATATTACCTAAATTCATATAAATATTAACTAATTAGATTCAAGGATGTGAAATCTAACAAAAACTTTATTAGATATATGCAATATATTATTATATATCACCTCCCCATTTATAGATCCTTTAATGAAATTTAATTGTTGTTGTGTTACTCTATCATTCCCTTTTGTTGCCTCATGTTCAATATTGGTTTTTAGCCAATTCCACGAGCATCTCTCTAGCCACTTTCTTTTATGGATTGCAGGAAATCCTCGAGTAGTGTTTTCACCATGTCTATTATATATATTGGCCCATGCGTTTTCATCTTATAATTTATTTTTTTCAGCGTACTTCTCCCATAAAGTCAAAATTGTATGCAACATACAAATGTAATGCCCCATGGCTTAGCATCTACAATGAAAAATGTATTTTTTCAATGAATTAATAATTATTTAAAGCCATGTAATATAAAACCTAAGATAAAAATAACTCCTAACATTTTTTTATACCTTTTATCTTATTTGAAGTCCCTTCACCCTCTATTTTTTCTCCTTCAAATGATTGAGATTGGATATAATTCCATAATCGTGGAGCTTCAAGATGAAATTGAGGTAAGTACTCACTCAAATGAACCATGGCCTAGAAAACCATGTACCCCTCAACTATGGACCCTTCTAGTCGATCCGTTTTCCTCACAAATTGTTTTAAGACCTTCATATATCTCTCCATGAGCCACCTTGTTCGAATATGAATAGGACCACACTGTTCAATCTCTTCTACTAGGTGTACAAGATAGAGCTCTTGAGAATTAAGGAAGCATGGAGGGAAGCACATTTGAATATCACACATCAAAAGTGAAAGATTCATCTTCCAATACTTCAAGTCATCCTGATGTATCTCTTTAGATGAGACCCACCTACAATTATTACAATAAATACTTGTTATTTCTTGTAAACTAAAAGTAGAAACTCATATAAAGGCATAACCAATGATGCAATTCAAACGATAAGAGTAATGGAAGATTATGCATGATGGATTCAAAAATACCTCAGATATTTACATAATTTGTAAATAGTCAAAGTCACATTGTGGTCAAAAGTACTTGGTAATGCTACAGGCAACACATACTGCATGACCATTAACAAATAGCCATGTTCAAATATGCATGAACTAATATTATCACTAGGATATAAAATTTTCTAATTAAGTTTCCAACAAATATAACATGTGACAACATTACCTTTATCCAATTGTGTCAATCGTGTGTTTTTAGGCTTGGGAACTCTGATCCATCTCTTGTGAATAAGTTTTTTAATGTCGCACCAAAGCCAGAAGGAAATCTCATGCTTTTCATAGTAGCAATGATTTTTTCTTTCTCATTTGATGTAAATGTCCATGGAGCATGAAAATACGAGTTGTCTTCGTGCAACCACATGTTCGGCATGATATTGGCAACTCGAAGGTCCTTTATTAACTTTATTTGTGCTTCAATGTTATTTCCATTTAGATGTTTCCACAAGCACTCTATTGCATTTTTCTCGATATGCATAGTATCAAATAGATGGGTTATTGGCAAGCTCTCATAATATTCTAATTTGTAGAAAATAGAGAGTCTTTTCATTCCTAGGGGAAAACTTGTCCCTTCTTTTTTGTCATACATCGTTTTCCACCTAGTAGGGTTCACCTTTATTGTCTCCCTCATTTCCACTTCCTTTCCATTGAACTTATGTTGCTCACGCACTCGATAGAGATGATTTTTTGGTAAGAATTGTCGATACCCATCATAGATAGTTTTATTGAGATCCCTTGATGGCCTATGCAACAATTTTGGCCCACATGATGGACAACCATGTTTCCCCTTTGTTTGTTGTCCTAAGATAAGATTGGAACCCATATTTAATAAATTCTAAAATGAACATAATAATTATAAATGTAATTTATATTATATACCACAACAAATAGAGAGCCCCAGGGTATCATGAATTGTCCAGATAAGAATCGCATGAAAAAGGAAGTTTCTATCATTGATAGGTCTTGATACATCAAACATATTTACACCATCCCATAATTCATGAAGCTCATCAATGAGGGGCTCCATGTATACATCCATATCCTTTACCTGATATTTCTTTAAAAGAACAAAGAGTTCTTTATTAGGATTAATTGAATTGAAATATTTTTATGTAATCTTCAAGAAAGCATTGCGTTCACATGTTCTAGTACCTAGTATGATAAGAGCTAAAATTGCATGTTCCTTTTTCATTTCCATCCAAGGGGGAAGATTGTTGTTTATAATTAACAATGGCCAAACAAAGTATGTTGTTCTAAGATCTCCAAAAGGATTTACGCCATCAATTGCTAGAGAAATTCTTGCATTTCTTGGCTCATTTCTTAAATGTGGCCATTTTACCTCAATGTCCTTCCAATATTTACTATCTGCAACCATATGCACGACACCATCTTGGCTCCTCCCTTGTGCATGATGATCCATATATTTTTCCAACTCCTTGCATTTGAACATTCTCTCAAACCTTGGCTTTAGTGGAATGTGTCATAATACTTTATAAGGAACATTCTTGGATAATTGATCTTGATGATACCTATTTCTGTGACACATTGGGCATTGTTGTAAATTTGCATTATTTCTGTAGTACAATATATGGTCATTTGGACATGCATCATATTTCTTGTACTCCATTCCAATGTCTTTCATTATTGAAGATGCTTCTCTATGAGAATGAGGCAATTTATTGTCCTTTGGAAGTATTTTGATCCAAAAGTCTCCATAGTGCAACAAATGATTTTTATAAGTATACATAATATTCAAAACTTTTAAGACATATAGAGCATTAATTTATAGGAATATCAATCCAATCTTAATATATCATTAAAGCATGTGTTTGTCAATCCATGTGCAACCTTCAAGTTCAACAACAACATAAGTGTCGCCAATATAGAAGATTCAACATTTGCATAAAGAGGTGTCCTAGCCAAATGAGCTAGGGGTGAATCAACAACTTCTTCAAAATATGTGTACAAGTCTTGGATAAATTCATTGACACCAGCCTCATTTATCTGTGAAGTGGCTTCATTCATAAATGTGTCTTTTCTTCATCTTGAGAGTTGCTATTATCAATATCATTTGTTGGTTCTTCAGGAATATTTGGAACCGGAAGCGACTTTCATAAATAACAAAAATCAGATGAAATGATCAATAATAATGTATTAAATAATGTGCATATTTATTTATTATAAGAATAACAATTTGTTAATTATAATGTACCTCTTCTATATAAAATCCATGGTCTAATCTATGGATACCAACAAGCCTTTGCTTCTTTAGTTTCCTATTTTGGCACATTTTTCAACTCCAATATATCATTTCATTGGAGTATTCATCTATACTTGGAGTAGGTATTGTTTCCCATTCATCTGAATATTTGGATGACGATGTGCTATTTCCCTGAATGCACCATGTTTTCGAAACAATAAGACTGCAATTTTTATCTTGGGTATTACTTCTTTTTCAAGAGAACATGACCAATGAATAAACCTAGGGAGTGAATCTATGAATATGTAGCTTTTCAATGTATTTTTTGGCTCTTTGATCATTTGATTGTTTGTACTTTAGTTTTTTTTTTTTGTTTCAAGGTAGTGTCCAGTGCTTCTATAGGAATTAGATATGAAAAAATTGAGATCTAGGTTCAAAACCCTGAACAAAAATCTACCAATGTGTTGAGTGAGCATTGAAGATCTATCCAACACTTTGAGGCAAGCTTATCAGAGTGTTCCAACAAACATCTAACTAGTCACAAACAAACTTTTGAAGTATCGTTTTAAAATTATTTCTAAAAATAAATCCAACCTCTAACTAAATCAACAACATAAGTACTACGAATGCCAAAAGCAACATAAATACCTCGTCTGCCATTTTGTATAGAATAATGTAATAGAAATATGTGAAGAAAAAATTGTGGACACTAGCTAGGATCATTAAATAAATAAATGTTGAAATATATGACAACGTGTAAAACCATAAAATTATTCTAAAATATGTTGGTTTAAACTTTTATGCATGTAATACTAATTTCATTGAGGCAGTTTTGTGATTAAAATGCATGTAGTGAATGTAGACCAATTCAAACTTTACAAGCTACTAAATTCACATGATGTAGTCTTACTAAATTTACCAACATCTCTATAATATTTCTCAAAAAATTATATATATAAATAAATTCTTTTATATATATATATATATATATATATATATAAGAGCATCATCTGGAGTTGAGTGGTGGAGACCTAGCAAATCCTCCATTGCACTCTGAAAAAAACATAAGTGTATTTGAAGACTCATTAATTACTATACAAAAATGTACAAAAATGTTGTAAGATGAAGGATTGCAGGAGGAATGACTTTCCTCCAATATACCACTGAATAAATATCCTTTAGGATAAGTTTCAGAGTTTTGATCTCTGCCATATTAAAATGGATACTAATCGATTAGAAGATGAACAAGCCAATATTGGAGTTAACTTGGCACAAGGAATGATTGTGGAAGACCAAAATAATCTATTTGTATGCCATATCCCATGATTGTACCCCTTCAAGGGAGGATAGTCCCAATGAACCTTATTAAGAAGAAATTAAGTTATGGATGAAGGAGCCCACTTAATCAGGAAACTAGGTGGAAACACACAAGGAATATGGAGAGGTATCAGGACAAGTGGAGAAACGATGATAAAATATTAACTTCCTATATTAGGGTCAGACCTGATATTACTATTTCAGAGTTTGATTGGTCACCTTTTTTAATGTGTGCTCTCAAATTGCTTGTTTTAGCAATGGATCTTCAAATTCATTCTGAGCGAGGACATGATGTAACCATTGAATGTCAGCAGAGCTCCTCTTCAATTGTCTTGGGAACAGACAAAGATATAAAGGGTTGGATACAAAATTTAAAAGTTCAATTGATTATTATTAGAAAGTGAATAGCAGACAGTATGGCCTCAGCTTCTGGGAATTGTATTGATAAATCCCTATCCCTCAACATTTATCATATATCCTTTGAGACATGGTGTGATCAGCACTGTTGACAATTGAGGGTTGAGACATGGTGTGACAGTGATTGACACCATTATCTTCCCAGGACTCTAAATCATATGATGGAGAATTTTGCATGAGCAACAGTATCAGGGCAAACTCTCCCTGTGCTTTTGTTTAGGATTTATATAACAAAATTCAGAAGTTGGATTAAAGTGAGAGATTGCAGAAAATTAAATGAAAGTCTGGTTGGTTGACTCTCTACAATTATGGATTGAAAATATTACACAACTGAGATCCATATTTAAAAGAGTCATCCTTGTGGGATTTTTGGTGGTGCTAGTTGTCTTCCTGAGTAGCTCAAGTACATGATTGACTCTGCATTTTAATCATGCTCTTGAATATGCCTTTGATGGAAAGGGCTAGATGCTCCCTAGATTTACAAAAGAGGAGGGCATGCTAAAACCCCTGAAGACAGAGTAACACCAATCCCTCAGCATTTATGATATATCCTTTGAGACGTGGTGTGATTGGCACTATTGCCAATTGAGGTTTGAGACACGGTGTGACAATGATTGACACCATTCTCTTCCAAGGACTCTAAATCAGAAGTTGGATTAAAGTGACAGATAGCAGAAAGTTAAATGAAAGTTTGGTTGGTTGACTCTCTGCAATTATGGATTGAAAATATTACACATTTGAGATCCATATTTAAAAGAGAATTAATTATGCCCAGCTCACTGAGTGAAATTAATATTGGGAGGACTAGAGTTTCTTTAGCTGGTGTCATCCTTGTGGGCTTTTTGGTGTGGCTAGCTATCTTCTTGAGTAGCCCATGTACATGATTGACTCTGCCTTTTAATCATTCTCTTGAATATGCCTTTGATGGCTAGGGCTAGATGCTCCCTAGCTTTACAAAAGAACAGGGCATACTAAAGGTCTGGAAGATAGAGTAACACCTACCCCTCAACATTTATGATAGTTGTAACTAGGTAGCCATGGATGTAACATCCATCGAGAAGGGTAGCTGCCACTATGACAACATATGGATCACTACATCTTCTTGCTATTCTAAATTATGAGATTCTTTAAAAGAAGGGTTTATGTTTGTTGTCAAAATCACCCTGCCCCACACAACCCAACCCAACCCACCATATATTCACACTAGTGAAACCACTGAGGTTGCATATATGGTGCTCAACAAACAAGCAGTGTTCCTAACAAAAAAGCATCATTTTGCATATAAATTATTTAAATAAATTATCATCAGTTTATATTAAACTATTAAATCAACATTTGAAAAGCAATGCATATTAAGCATATTAAGCATGGATGGAAACTACTAATTGGAGTCCAAGGAATTATTATGGTAGATGAAGCGATATGGTGTGTTGCCTTAGAAGAGCACCAATATGCAATAAGGAACCCTCAAATTTTCTAGAAAAATGAAAATACATAAAATAATGGAGAGTATTGGTGGCAAAGAGGGTAGAAAAAACCAGAATTATGTTTGTGCTCCAGAGAAAATGGTTGAAAGCCCTATTTTTTAGACCTAAGACATCCCTGTAAATACTAATAGCCAAGGCAGGAAGAGTCACACTGAGATCATGTTGAGAACATAGATAGAAGATCTATAGTGATCTCTTCATCAAAATCTAATACAATCATGTAGAAACCCTTCATATTTACTACGGAATTTAACAAAACAACAATATTAATTGTAGCAAAATAGCATGAGAGAGAAAAATAGAGAATTTGGGTAAATATGGAACTGGATCAAAATAATCAATGAATATGTTGTACAAATGAGTGTGCATGAATTTATTCACATCCTTCTAGGGTTGGGCACTAGTGCCAAGAGGGTGACTAGGCCAACCTAGTCATAAATAATAAAGTGGGTAACTTTCCCATATGTAAGAAAATTAAAGCACTCAATACATCAGGTAGTGGATCACCATGTGGTCTTAAGTGGAGATTACCCATACTCTAATAATTAATCAATGCTTAAGCACATATTTTGTATCAATGGAATTCTTGAATCATGAAGGCTTTTATGTTATAGAAATAGTGTTATACACATCAACAATAGCTATAGTGACAATCCATAAAGATGAATAATGCATAGATCTGGCTAGAAGGTTTTTTCTCTCTGACCTCTATGTTAGAAAAAAATATGACTCAGATCCTCTTTTGGGTAAGAGATGAATTTTCTCTGGATTATATTACAAAGGGCAATGCACTGTCTTAAATTGTTGTCACATCATGCAAAGTAATCTCTCTGTAGAATATTGGGTTTATGTGTTGTCAACCATAGGGTTCTAACATTTAAACTTCTTTATATTATTATGAAAGGTAATTTCCATTGGTATGTTTTAATAGGGACTTGTCAAATTTGTTTATTATCTAGTCCCCTTATTTATCTAATGTGATAAAATTCTTCCATACACTTACTGTGATTTAGTTTTCTGATACCAATCACTTTAACTTTAGAAGATGAACAAGCCAATATTGGAGTTAACTTGGCACAAGGAATGATTATGGAAGACCAAAATAATCTATATGTATGCCATATCCCATGATTGCACCCCTTCAAGGGAGGATAGTCCCAATGAACCTCATTAAGAAGAAATTAAGTTACGATAATCCGCATAAAAATGTTTTTAATTCCAAGAAACAGAGTCTCGAGGATCATCAATTTTGGATGAAGGAGCCCACTAATCAGGAAACTAGATGGAAACACATGAGTATGGAGAGGTATCAAGACAAGTGGAGAAACAATGATAAAATAAAAACTTCCTATATCAAGGTGGGACCTGATAGTACTGTTTCAAAGTTGGATTGGTCGCCTTTGTTCATGTGTGCTGTCTAATTGTTTGTTTTAGCAATGGATCTTCAAATTCATTCTGAGTGAGGACATGATGTAAGCATTGAATGTGAGCAGAGCTCACCTACAGTTGTCTGGGGCCCAGACAAAGATATAAAGGGTTGGATACAAAATTTAAAAGTGCAGTTGATTACTATTAGAAGGTGAAGAGCAAACAATATGGTCTCAGCTTCTAGGAATTCTATTGATAAATCCCTAGATGGGCAACTCGACATGATGAAAACAAAAGTCTCAGAGTTGATATCTACTATAGGAGAGAATCTAATCAGTGAGAGTCATTTCCACTTTCTTTTGATTTCAAATCAACTTGGTGATCTAAAAAAATATGTGGAATGCCTGCATGCAACAATGGATTTGATAATCACCAAAATGGAGAAGTTGGAATACAAGGTAGAAAATTTTGAAGTGAAAGTGGAAACAACCATCGTTAAATTTTTGAAGGAGGTTTTTGGTCTCAACGAACAACAAAATGTCTTGAACAAAGAGCATCATCTAGAGCTTAGTAGTGGAGACCTAGCAAATCCACCATTGCACTCTGAACAAAACATGCACTTGTATTAAGATGTCTCCCAGAATAATACAAACTAATATATCTGGTTGGTTGACTCTCTGCAATTATGGATTGAAAATATTACACAACTGAGATCCATATTTAAAATAGAATTAATCATGCCCAGCTCACTGAGCGAAATGAAGATTGGGAGGACTATAGTTGCTTTAGCTAGAGTCATCCTTGTGGGATTTTTGGTGGTGCTAGATGTCTTCCTGAGTAGCTCGGGTACATGATTGACTTTGCCTTTTAATCATGCTCTTGAATATGCCTTTGATGGCAAGAGCTAGATGATCTGTAGCTTTACAAAAGAAGAGGACATACTAAAGGCCCTGAAGACAGAGTATGGTTCTCAACAAACAAGTAGTGTTCCTAACAAATAAGCATCATTTTGTATATAAATTATTTAAATAAATTATCATTAGTTTATATTTAACTATGAAATCAACATTTGAAAAGCAATGCAATGTTTACATTTTAAGGAATCCTCCTTAATTATCCAGTAATGATGTATCTAAGAATAATATTATTCAACTCTTAAGGAATAAATTTATGTTAAAACAAGTCGAATTAAAATTCAATGTGTTTGGACCTGCTACTCAAATAGTTGCTCTTAATATCTTTCACTGATAAAGATATAATCCTATCTCCATTTTGGAGGTATGATAATAGGGTTGGAACCCCTTTTCCGAAGAGGAATTAATACTCCTTGCATGGTTGAATTGTTTGATATCCGTCATAAGGAATATGAACATGCAAGAATAGGTACAATAATGGCAAATTTAGCTACTAGTTGTCCGTATGGTACTATATATCTAGACTATGTTGTTAGCTTAACAAATAAGCATATTAAGCATGCATGGAAACTACTAATTGGAGTCCAAGGAATTATTACGGTAGATGAAGCGATATGGTGTGCTACCTTAGAAGAGCACCAATATGCAATAAAGAACCCTCAAATTTTTTGGGAAAATGAAAAGACATAAAATAATGGAGAGTACTAGTGGAAGAGAGAGTAGAAAAACCCAGAATTATGTTTGTGCTCCCTAGAAAATTGTTGAAAACCCTATTTTTCAGACCTAAGACAACCTTGTAAATAGTATTGGCTAGGGTAGGAAGAGTGACACTGATATCATGTTGAGAACACAAACAGAATATATATAGTGATCTCTTCATCAAACTCTAATACAATCATGTAGAAACCCTTCAAATTTACTATGGCATTTAACAAAACCAGATCAAAATAATCAATGAATATGTTGTACAAATGACTGTGCATGAATTTATTCACATCCTTCTAGGGAAGGGTAGAATATTGGGTTCATGTGTTATCAACCATAGGGTTCTAACATTTAAACTTCTTTATATTATTGAGAAAGGTGATTTCCCTTAGTATGTTTTAACAGGTGCTTGTTAGATTTGTTTATTATCTAGTCCCCTTATTTATCTAATGTGATAAAATTCTACCATACACTTATTTTGATTTAGTTTTCTGAATTTAAGAAACTTTAACCGACAAAAACCCATAAGCTAATCATTGCACTTTACACACACTTTCTTGGTAGTCCCCTTCCATAACTGCTCTTATAGCAGGATATGTGTTTGTTCTCATCTTGCCCAAGCAATTGCCAGCAAGGAAAATGCTACTAAGGGTTCTTATCCTGCATCGGTAAGCTGAAACAATATATTTTACTTGCAGAGTCATCATGCAATCTTAGTAGTTGGTAGAGGAAAAATGTTTATGCGTGCTTTTGAACCTACAAATTCCAATTATGCACCTACAAATTCCAATTACGAAGTAATCATAATTGACAGTGTCAGCATATGTAATGGTACAAACTTCATTCCTACTTAATGATACTGCTCATCCAAAAGTAAAACAACATGTGTTAAAAGATTACATAACAACTGGTACTTCAAATACTGAGGTAGAGGGAGTTGGTTATGAAGAAGGTTGTCTTCCTTCTGATTGGTATTTTCAATATCAATCTTTAGAGGGACAGAAAAATGAGAAAAATATCCAAGAAAAATTGTGACTAGGAATGGTCAAATATAGTTTCTACAAGATATGCAAGAAATTTCAAAAACAATCATTAAGCCACCAAGATATAGTTTTTCTAATCATATTAATAAAGCCTACAACTATACCACTGAATAAAGCTCCTTTTAGATAAGTTTGAGAGTTTTGATCTCTGCCATATTAAAATGGATATCAATCGATTAGAAGATGAACAGGCCAATATTGGAGTTAACTTGGCACAAGGAATGATTGTGGAAGACCAAAATAATATATCTATATGCCATATCCCATTATTTCACCCCTTCAAGGGAGGATAGTCCCAAAGAACCTCATTAATAAGAAATTAAGTTATGACAATCTGCATAAAAATGTTTTTAATTCCAAGAAACAGAGTCTCGATGATCGTCAATTTTGGATGAAGGAGCCTATTAATCATGAAACTCGATGGAAACACACGAGGAGTATCGAGAGTTATTAGGACAAGTGTAGAAACAATGACAAAATATTAACTTCCTATATCAGGGTGGGACCTGATAGTACTTTTTCAGAGTTGGATTGGTCACCTTTGTTCATGTGTGCTCTCAAATTGTTTGTTTTAGCAATGGATATTCAAATTCATTTTGAGTGAGGACATGATGTAAGCATTGAATGTGAGCATAGCTCCTCTGCAATTGTCTCGGGTCTTGACAAAGATTTAAAGGGTTGGATACAAAATTTAAAAGTGCAGTTGGTTATTATTAGAAAGTGAAGAGAAGACAATATGGTCTCAGCTTCTGGATATTGTATTAATAAATCCGTATACGAGCAACTTGACATGATGAAAATGGAAGTCTCAGAGTTGATATCTAATATAGGAGAGAAGCTAATCATCAAGATTCGTTCCCACTTTCTTTTGATTTCAAATCAACTTGGTGAT
The DNA here is from genome assembly GCA_031772625.1 of Pinus tabuliformis. Taxonomy (NCBI): domain Eukaryota; kingdom Viridiplantae; phylum Streptophyta; class Pinopsida; order Pinales; family Pinaceae; genus Pinus; species Pinus tabuliformis. Next base: position 948,904,604 of record CM062810.1, read on the forward strand.
CTAAAAAAATATGTTGAATGCATGCATGCAACAGTGGATTTGATAATCACTAAAATGGAGAAGTTGTAATACAAGGTAGAAAATTTTGAAGAGAAAGTGGAAACAACCATCATTAAAGTTTTGAAGGAGGTTTTTGGTCTCAATGAACAACAAAATGTCTCAAGCAAAGAGCATCATCTGGAGCTTAGTGGTGGAGACCTAACAAATCCACCATTGTACTTTGAACAAAACATGCACCTGTATTAGATGTCTTGTGGAATAATACAAACTAATATATCTGAAAGGTTGACTCTCTGCAATTATGGATTGAAAATATTACACAACTGACATCCATCTTTAAAACAGAATTAATCTTGCCCAACTCACTGAGCAAAATGAAGATTGGGAGGACTAGAGTTGCTTTAGATGGAATCATCCTTGTGGGCTTTTTGGTGGTGCTAGATGTCTTCTTGGGTAGCCCAGGTACATGATCGACTCTGCCTTTTAATCATGCTCTTGAATATGCCTTTTATGGCAAGGGCTAGATGCTCCCTAGCTTTACAAAAGAAGAGGGCATACTAAAGGCCCTGAAGACAGACTATGGTTCTCAACAAACAAACAGTGTTCCTAACAAACAAGCATCATTTTTTATATAAATTATTTAAATAAATTATCATCAATTTATATTAAACTGTGAAATCAACATTTGAAAAGCAATGCAATCTTTAAATTTTAAGGAATCCTCCTGAACTATCCAATATTGATGTATATAAGAATAATATTATTCATCTCTTAAGGAATAAACTTATGTTAAAACAAGTTGAAGTAAAAATCAATGTGTCTAGACCTACTACTCAGATAGTTGCACTTAATATTTTTCACTCATGAATATATAATCCTATCTCCATTTTGGAGGTATAAAAATAGAGTTGGAACCCCTTTTCTTAAGAGGAATTAATACTCCTTACATGGTTGAACTGTTTGATATCTGTCATAAGGAATATGAACATGCAAGAATAGGTACAATAATGGGAAATTTAGCTACTAGTTTTCCGTATGGTACTATATATCCAGACTATGTTGTTAGCTTAACAAATAAGCATATTAAGCATGCAAGGAAACTACTAATCAGAGTCCAAGGAATTATTATGGTAGATGAAGTGATATGGTGTGCTACATTAGAAGAGAACCAATATGCAATAAAGAACCCTAAAATTTGCTAGGAAAATGAAAAGACATAAAATAACGAAGAGTACTGGTGGTAGAGAGGGTAGAAAAACATAGAATTTTGTTTGTGCTCCCCAGAAAATGGTTGAAAACCCTATTTTTCAAACCTAAGACAACCTTGTAAATACTACTGGCCAGGGCAGGAAGAGTCACACTAATATCATGTTGAGAACATAGATAGAAGATCTATAGTGATCTCTTCATCAAACTCTAATACAATCATGTAGAAACCCTTCAGATTTACTATGGAATTTAACAAAACTAGATCAAAATAATCAATGAATATGTTGTACAAATGAGTGTGCATGAATTTATTCACATCCTTCTAGGGAAGGGTAGAATATTAGGTTCATGTGTTGTCAACCATAGGGTTCTAACATTTAAATTGCTTCATATTATTGTGAAAGGTAATTTCCCTTGGTATGTTTTAACATGTACTTGTTAGATTTGTTTATTATCTATTCCCCTTATTTATCTAATGTGATATAATTCTGCCATACACTTACTTTAATTTAGTTTTTTGAATTTAAGAAACTTTAACTGACAAAAAACCAGAAGCTAATCATTGCACTTTACACACACTTTCCTGGTAGTCCCCTTCCATAACTGCTCTTATACCAGGATATGTGTTTGTTCTCATCTTGCCCAAGCATTTTCCAACAAGGAAAATGCTCTCAAGGGTTCTTATCTTGCATCGGTAGGAAGAAAGAATATCATTTACTTGCAGAGTCATCATGCAATCTTAGTAGTTGGTAGAGGTAAAATGTTTATGCATGCTTATGCACCTACAAATTCCAATTACGAAGTGATCATAATTGACAGTGTCAGCAGATATAATGGTACAAACTCCATTCCATCTTAATGATATTGCTCATCCAAAACTAAAACAACATGTGTTAAAAGATTGCATAACAACTGGTACTTCAAATACTGAGGTAGAGGGAGTTGGTTATGAAGAAGGTTTTCTTCCTTCTGATTGGTATTTTCAATATCAATCTTTAGAGGGTCAGAAAAAATGAGAAAAATATCCAAGAAAAATTGTAACTAGGAATGGTCAAATATAGTTTCTACAAGATAGGCAAGAAATTGCAAAAACAATCATTAAGCCACCAAGATATAGTTTTTCTAATCATATTAATAAAGCCTACAGCTATACCATGAAAATAATCCCAATGCCTACAGCTATACCAATGCCTATAGCTATGCAAGGAAAATAATACCAATGCCTACAACTATGCAAGGAAAATATATCAAATCCAAAGGAAAATACCTATGGAAAATAAACCCTTTGTTGTCTTCCTTGAAACTTCTAGCTCAGCTTCCAGTTCCTTTGCAAAATAACAATGAAAGCCCCAACATATAAAAACTAAAACAATTTGGTGCCAAAATGATTTTCGGCCACTACAACAAAAAAAAATTAGCGGTTTCAGCTGGCTTGTTTCCATTTTTGGCTAGCCTGTTTCCATTTTAAGCCAGCCTAGCCCATTGTTTCCTGTTGTTTCCCACTAAGTCGGTGCCCCTGTCTCCCACTTTTCCTATGAATTATGATCTTAATATCTATTTCCCACCACCCACTAATAAAGGATTATGTGCTCTACTGCCCTGAATGCTAGTAAGGGGTATAACCATTGGGCCTCATGCCCTTAATTCTCATCACAGAAAACCTCACCTTGTGGCTCTCAAACCCTAAGCATCTATCAAACCCTCATCTGATGGCTCTCAAACATTGGTGTTTGTCTCTCCATTTTCTTGACAAACCCTCCATTGCAATGGGGCAAATGAGGCCATCCTTCCACGCATAAATTCTCATACTCCTGACACAGGCCACCATGATCCGCTGTGCATATTTACAGAACCCTCAAATAATGTAGAGAGGGAATTCAATCCAACACAAGCTTAGCATCACCGACTTGAGACAACTGCACTCTAGGAGAATATTACGCACAATCAACATGCCCAATGGCATTGTCACCATATTCGTGAATCAAATATAGCTGAAAACATTTATCAAGCTTTTCCGAGATCAAATTCTTCTTTTCCTTGAAACCCTCTCTTAAACTCTGCAACTCGTTATACTTATTCAGAGAACTCTGACTTTTCCTCAGAGTTGAAGCTGCCTTACGAATCTCATTTTGCACAACCTCGATCTGATTTTTAAACGTTTTCTCAAATTCCCCTTAAGGCAGGTAGATATTTTAGGTAATTCATGAAAATTCCTCGCATTCGATGACCAATTTCAATAATGATGGGCCGCTCTTCGAAAATCAGTTCAGGAGTCCAGCCATGGGTACCTAATAAACGCTACTCTCACAGGGAAACCACAACTTAAACGTTGTTGTCATAGGAAAACCACACCTTCGACTATCAATTCCCAGCGTTTAAAAGACAATTTTATCGTGCCATGTTCCTGTAGATACTTTTGATTACAAATTACAAATTTTGTCTATGCTAGATACCCCATATGATTACAAATTACAAATTGTATATTTCTACTCGTTTGCTTTTCATGTTTTTTATTAATATTATAATATATTTTATAACTAATACATTAATATAAATTAAATGAATGGTAAAGTGAGATCGACATTAATTTATAATAAATATCAAATTTCATGATACATTTCATACTATTAAAACTAAAAAATTCATAAAAGCTAAACTAACCTACATCCACAAAAGAGATACATGAACACCACAAATGATCAGTGGTGATATGTGTCATGCAATTAGCTACTAGATTTCCATCAAAATTTGGGATATTCAAAGGAAATTTAATAGGCATGGGTGACCAATTGGGGTTATAGCATATGTGATGATTGATTAGCTTATCCAAATCCAATATATCAAGAAACCCTAAAAATTGCAACTAATTTTGATCAAATGGATCTAGGAAAAATGAAGACCATCACATGGACTTTATCATCTTCACATAAATCAAATTTTAGAGGTTGAATCAATACCAATTTATTAATCCTATGGTTCTAGGGTCTTGGGAAAAAAACAATAGAAAAAGGATTATTTCCCCTAGGTGGGTTTTTCTTATCGACAAAGGATCTCCAAAAGGCATCACTACCAATGGTAACATATCAATCTTTAAGAGTATAAATCCCCAAAACCAAAACACCCCTAGTTGTAGGGAACATCAAGACTAAAAGGTACTAGTAAGAACATTAACCCCAAATTTATGGGCACTCCTTAAGACATTAAGGCCTTGAGTGAATATAATTTCTCCTAATGACTATTTTCCCTATTGCAACAAGGAACAAATTTACCATATTTGTGCGAATACTAGGTTGTGAACACTACATAATTGTGGAGTGGGTGAGTTTGTGAAATCCCCATGTTCTAACCTTACCCTTGTAATGATAATTTTGACTGTAACACCATTGTGGAAAACCATGAATGAATGGAACTCTAATTAAACATATGAAAATTATCATTTAAAATAAATTAATTAATGTAACTAAGGAAGGGACAAACTTACAGATGTTTGGTTTAAGCGAAGCTTACCTGCTTGTGTATTTTGATAGCCTCACCCAACCAAATTTAATACCTAAATCCACTTACTTTCTCACCTAGACATGACCCGTACCTAGTCGAATTAAATGTAGAAGTTTCTTGCAGCCAAAATAAGCCATGGTGTGACATATTTAATGTGATGCAATTGGGGTTGAATGATGTTGGAAAATTTCAGTAACATTCCTCATGAGATTTGAGTAAGGTGGTTCAAGGTAAGAAGTGCTCATTATCAATGTTATCTCTCACCAATCGAGGAGACAACCCTAGAGGAGAAGACAATGAAGAGCTAAGGTAGTTCTCTCTTGGTTGTGCCAAGAGACAAAGGAGAAATTTTACATATGCACACATTAGAAATGAATTATTTAGTGGTTTGTTTTCTTAACAATAATATAGTAGCTTATTAGTTCACTAATCAAAGATTTCTCCACCATCACCTTCAAGTCAATGGGACGATCGATAGATCTCATCACATTAGAACTTGCATGACCGTTACATCCCTTATTCTAGTCGAGTGGATCCTCCATCTAGAATAGGGCTAAAGACAACTAGGCACTAAATGAGGACCATCATTTTTGGGAGATTAGAAATTATAGTAAACCTAGATTTTCGGAGGAGGCCTTGATGCAGCACCCCAAACTTAATCTTGAGGAAATTCTATGCGATATTCAAACCTTTACCACCCATCTAGGTGTGAAGAAAGTTAGATAGTTTTGGTAAGACTCCAATGCATTGACGAAGTGGAGATTTTGGATGTCTCTGAATCATTGGCCAGTGTGGGACTCACCCCTAGATTAGGAAGACCTCACCCTAATTCTGTGTAAGTGTCCTATTCTGAAGAAAGGAAAAATAGACAAGCTTCAGTTGGGGCACCTTTCAAAAGGTATGTTCTCTCTTAAAGAATATTATTCGACACTTTCTACCTCATCTAACCAAGTTCCTAACCCATTATGGAAACAAATCTAGTACTCAAAGTTGTGGACCATGATTTCATCTTTTCTTTGTCTCATCAGGCATGGAAAGATCCTTACGTGGGATAAAATTAGGAAAAAGGGCTTCTGCGGCCCCTCTAAGAGCCCCTATTTCATCTTGTGCAGTTTTAGTTTGGGTCGGGTGGGAACTAGTTTTTTCTAGAACAAATGAGTAGTAGTGGTCCTCTTCGGTCCATTTATAGGCTTCTTTGTTGCTGGGTGGAGCCATTGGAGTGAAAATATTAAGCTCTAGTTAATGTGGCTCACGGGTGGCCGCTTTAGGTGAGGTGCATACTTCTGGCTCATGGTAGGTGGTTGTGATTTCTGTATTGCATGTACTTAGCACCATGGAGAATGGAGGTTCAGCCGGGGCTGGTGGTGTCTCCTTTTGTACGGGAAGTTCGAGAAGTATCAGGAGGGTGGTATTTTGTTCATTCTAGTGGATCTGTGAAAGCCATCCATGCACCCTATTCGTCGCTCAGGGTATAAATGTTTCCTTCAATGTTGACAATGAAGTCATCGGAGAAAGGATTACATAATCTTATATCCCAGGTATAATGTGTGCATGTTGGGTCCAAACTAATGACACATGAAATTGATGAATAGACATGAGGATTTTGTTAAATATTATCACTGTGTTGATATGGATCCAAACATGTTTCCACCAAGATACTATGTCATCCATAACCAAAATATCATCCACATAGATACATAAGGTTAGTTATTGATATGGAGTTATGTACTCTATGGTATGTACAAGTATTATTACACCAAAATGTCACGACTAATCATTAACGGACTTATTTTACCAAGATCCCTTAATATTGTGGTAAAAGCTTAGCAAGAAGAATTAAAGTGGAACTTCAAAGTTTAATTTTGTGTCACTGTGACTAGGTTAGGTGTGACTAGGTTAAGTAGGAGGTGCCATCTGATATCGTGATAGCAATATCAACAGATTTTACCGAACAACTATCTCTTTCACCAGGTTTCTCGATTGAGGCCTTAAATTTAGTCGAGGCATGCTCACATTGCTTAGAAGAACATAATATGCCATCCTCAAAATCCTCCACCTCCTCAAGTTAAAAAATAATATTAGGGGAAGGAAAAATTATTTTGAATCCTAACACACAAATAGGATTTTTTCTACTTGTTTCATCAAGAAATATAATTCTGTTAATGAAGCAAGATGACTATGTAATCAACAAACATTAACACTCAAAATAGTTTTGTGAAAAATTTCCATCACCTAAGGAGAACATATAGACGAAGGAGATACTAAAGATGAGGCTCCCATAATAGGTACAACTTAACCTCCACCCATCAATATCCCATTCTAGTAGTTGGATTGTCCCTCTTTAATTCATCCATCACTACAACACATGAACTCTTGAAGCCTAATATTTTCATATATTGAAAAGTATTGGTTGATGCAATCCCTCTACTCTAGTACTTCTTGCGTGGATAAGTTGTCAATATATTGTGTGTAATGTTAAGATAATTTGTGATCCCATTTTAGTATCATGAATTAAATATTCCCATCCATTCTCTACTTTATTTTGTACAGACATGAGAAGGAGACATGAAAAAATGTCTTACTAGTGACGTGACTTCTAAATAATCCACAACATCATAAGATGATCCATAGTAACATCACTAAAATTCAACCCATATTAAATAGTTATCAATTTAATAATTCATTATATAGTTTAATATATGTTATTTTCTAAATAAACCATGTTTGATAATAATTTTGTTAACAATAACAAGAAATATTATATAATAAAATATGTTTGTGTTTTTTCTTTAGCAAAAACAAAGTTGATCATATTTCTATGTGATTTGAAAAAAATACACATAGTAGATACTTATATCATTCACAAGGAATTGAGGTCATTATATTATTGTTACAAATTTCTCTCTCAATATTTAAAATTCTAGCAAAAATATTAAGAAGCCCATAACCCTTTATAAAATTGATTGCAAACATCTAGTATTTAAATATTTATAATTACAATATACCATGATAAAATTTTAATTACTTCCAATAAGGAAATGATGTACTCTATCATCACCTAGAATAGAGTACTCTCTCAAAGGTCTATGTAGATATGAAATTCTATTCACTCAAGATTGATTATTGCAAAAAATATTTGGAGTTCTACTCTTCACCTAGCCATAGACCTTATTGCTCCAGATATTTCAAAAACAAGTCACGCATGAGCCATCAATCCATTACTATGTTGTCTCTTCTTAGCCTTGTCCTCAATTACACAAGAAAAAGTGATGCCATCTTCTCCTTCTTCTCCCTCCTTATATAGAATACATTGATGGTAAGGAACCCAAACCCTATGGTCCACTTATCATTATATAATTATTCCTTTGTCTTAACATTTTCCATTTACATAAACCTACATTATATATTATTCCTCCCTCGTCTTTAATTTTATAATTATCAATATAATAATTAATTAGTAAAATTTAAACTTGTTACAAATTTCAAATTTATGAATGGAATTTCAAGAAAAGGTATCATGTAGATATTGAACATTGCATGTCTTGAACCAATATAGAATTTTCATATCTTTAAAAATTGCACCACTAGAAGCTACACCAATGCTTGTTTTTCACATACCAAACAAGATTTTAGGAGACCAAAATGTGAGATGAACACCACCAGCATAGAACTTCAATTTGAAAATCCCAAAAACCCAACTTTCCCATTCAATAAGAAAATGATAGATAGGAAATGTAGGTGAAAAAGTCGAAAAGCATAACCACTTGGTTCTTTCTCATATAACTTTTCTTGATGAATGAAAATAGTGTAATCCTTTATAGAAAAGTATGAGCTTTGAAATGTTCCATGATAATTGCATATTCTTGGGGCTTGGTTTTCAAGGTAAAGTCCAACATTCACTCTAAACCAACTATGATCATCAATAACTATTTGGTGAATGCCAGTAGTCAACGAGTAAACCAACCACACTAGAATTTGAAACCAAATAGGTAAAGACAGAACTTCAGGGCTTTGCGTTGATCTCGCAGGTCTAGTATTCTCGCAGATCTCGCAGATCTCTTCTGGTTCAGATCTCGCAGATCCCGTGGATGTTCGTAATCTTTTGGAGGCAGCGGAACGTGTGGAGGACGTAGCTGGTCAAAAGTTATTCGTATGGAGGCAACGTAACGTGTGGAGGACACAGCTGCTGTTCCAGCATTCTTAGGGTCTGCGGTTCAAATATTTGCTGCTGTTCCAGCATTCTTAGGGTCTGCGGTTCAAATATTTGCTGTTGTTCCAGCATTCTCAGGTATTCACCATACGGTATTTCCAGCGGAACGTGTGGACGACGCAGATCTGGGGACGGTCGTATCTCTTCAGATCTGCGGCTTGAGCTGCGTATCTCTTCAGATCTGCGGTTTGAGCTGCGGCTCGTAGTATCTGCGGTTGAGTGGGACGTTCGTATCTCTTTAGATCTGCGGTTTGGCTTTCGATCTGGTGCAGATCTGCGTAAAATATGGCTTCGAGCTTCGCAAAAATAACTGGTGGCTCATCCGCCTCTGGAGGGCAATCTCCTGCCCATATCGTGAGTGAAGCCCCAGCTCCCACTATCCAAGTGGTCCAGGACTCACTCGATGAAGCTTTGAAGTTCTCCGAAAGTTCCCTAATTTTCCGGTTCAATGGTTTTTGGCCGCGGCTGATAGCACTCCACAATTGGATCTCGGAGGTATGGAAGCCTATCATTTCTGATGAAATTAATATCTACCCCTATGCTAGAGGTTTCTTTATAGTAGATTTTGAAAATCCTGAAAGCAGACAATGTATTCTAGATTTCGGCCCTTGGTTTTGGGAAAAATCAGGCCTATTCATGAAGCCATGGAACCCATCATTCGATCCCTCTACAGCAGTGATAACCTCAGCAACAGTTTGGGTGAGATTGCCAAGCCTACCCTTGCATCTCTGGAATCTCTCCTCGCTAAAAGCCATCGGAAATGCAATTGGGAAATTTTACTGCAGGTGCCCAGAAACAGAGGAATATGCCAGAACCACCTATGCACGCATCTGTGTGGAAATGGATTTCAGCGCCGGATTCCCAGCTGAAATAAACCTAACAAGTAAAGACTATGTGTGGAACCAGAAGCTTAATTATGAAAGTGTCCTCTTCAGATGTCGATCGTGCTTTGAGACGGGGCATCTAGCCAAAAATTGCCCAAAAGCCTCTGAGAAAAATTTTGCTAGAAAAAACCACCACAGATCTACATGGTGGGAAGGAGCACAAAAAGAACACTACACTGTCATCAAAGAAGAATATTCTAGAGAAAACTCTGAGTCACAAGAAATCAAGGAAGAAGGAAACAACTCTCAAAGCAAGCAAGGAGAAAGCTCGCCCCAACAAATCAACAGTTATGAGGATTTGAATACCGCAGAAAATAAATCTTCATTTAACAGCAAAGCAGATCTCCTAAACCAAACTTCTCCGACTATAGATCGCGAAGCTAAGACACCAATGTCCCAAGAACCAGAAGAGATGAAGGTGATGCAAGACAAAGGAAGTTGGAAGACCGTAGAGAAAAGAAAGAAAGCTACAACACCAATCTCGCCAAGAAAGACGAGGAGCCAGACAAGTAAAAATTAAGAAAATTGTAGGTCCGATAGACCAATTTGGTCTCAGTGGACGTTAACCATCATCATCATCATCATCATCATCATCAAAAATGAAAATTAAGTATGTTAACACGAGAGTTCAATAAGAACTTGAATTTGGTTACTCATGCCTACTAGGGATATATTTCCATTAAAGGAAATCATAACACAAGAAACAATACAACAAAGTATAAGTGAAGGACTGGGAAATTTATGGTGATGATGGGAATGATAGATCTCGAAGACAACATGATGATGTTGTTGGAGAGAGACATATCATTGTGGAGGGATGGATTTATTTTCTAAAAGGGTCTCAACTCAATCTACCCAAATGGATGGGTTGTTTATCTCAGATATAGCAAGATTGGTTAAATTTAGCTTATCAGGTTCATGATGGTAGGAGAGGGAGGTGAAATAGGGATGGGAAGCTTAACAGTCCTCCCCAAGGAAAATAAATGCTTGCATGTAAAGGTAAAGGGAATGCTAGGGGGCTAATTTGATGCAAATCAAGGGTGAATTGTGCCTCTATGAATGCACATCATGAGACCATGTTTAAGATTTTCCATTCTGAAGCTGCGAGAAGACTAGAGTGTAAGCACAAGAGAGAAGCTAAACATATTGTGGGTTGAGAAGAGGGTCAAGAAGGCACTTTCTGGTTCTTCCTCTTTTATATTGGAGACACAATATTTAAGAGTTTTTATATGGTAGATAGTAAATATGAGATGGATTGTCAAGCATATGCTGGTAGGGGTGTTGTTGGACTGTCACAGTGGAAAAAATGATCTAATGGATAAAATGAATGCCTACTTCCAAAGAAAATTTCAATGTTGAGGAGCAACTTGGGACGGCTAGCTGATGATTCCCTAAGCTAGGTCAAGTGCTTGTAATGGATTAAATATCAACTTCTATTGCAAAGTCTCATGAGGAATATGATTATACAATAAATGCACATGAAAAAATGGAATTCAAAGTCTAGGACTCATTAAAAAGAAGCGGTTCAAACAGTCACCACTAAGTTTTGAATGGGATCTAAAATTTGACTTTCTCAAAATTGAATGAAGTTGGAACCACTCTTAAACAACCCTAAACAGTTAATGTTAATATTCAAAATTTAAGTAAAAGTTGACATTATCCTTATCTTTCATTTTCGAAAAGGAAAGATAAGGAAAATGTCAACTTTTACTTTAACTTTAAAAATTAAATATTACCATTAATTACTAGGGTTAGGTTTTCTACGGCCTTGGGGTTAAGATATTTTTTTTCCTTTGAAGTATTTTTTATTAAAAATTAATATTTGGTGGTCATTAGCTATGTTGTGCTACATTCTTCAGAATTGGTCAATTTACTAGAGAACTAGTCACTTTGGTGTTTTAAGGTTGGTTCAATACAAGACCAGCCTTAGCTAATTGGAACCACCAAACTAGACTAGTACAACTCTAAAACCATTGGGACCAACCAATTCCACTAGTTTTAGGCTAGTACCAATAAGAGTGTTCCCTTCTCATCTTCCTCTCAAGTCGTTTTGTTGGATCCTTTCAAGAATGGTGATTTGGAGAGTGCCATAAACTGTCGGACTATTGTGAGCACCTAAGATCATAAGTAGTTAAGCCTTGACAAATAGAAATTTGCAAGGAACTAGTACAGACATCCCAAAACATATTTAGTGAGGACGTGCATGCAAGGAACTATTACAGACCTCCCAAGATACTTAGTGAGGACGTGCATGACCAAAAAGCATCAGAAAAAATTATCCACCCTCAAAAACCCTACCCAAAACATTGAAGTGTGGTGCAAAACAAATTGTTGGTAGGCTATTAATGCTACCAAAAATCATTCCCTCTCCAATTTCACAAGAAGCTCCTACTCAAGCTACCTCCTCCACTATGGTTATAGTAAGTTCTTGCAACTCTGTGAGCTATAAGAAATTAAAACTACCTTGGAATCTCCACCAATCTTAGGGAACTTGACTTCTCTACATGCCCCAACTATTTTGGGTTGATTGATCAGTTAACTGGATGATCACTGAGTTTGACTGAAGTCCCACTACTTAAATTACCTTCCACTAGTTCCTCCAAAAGTTAGAAATAGTTTAACTGACAACAACCTGAGATAATTGACCTTTATTGCTACAAATTAGCATTCGCATATGCAGAACTGAACTCTAACTCCTCCAACTCGAATTTATTGAGTAAACTAGGTGACACAAGCCATGTCACACAAGTTAACATCGTCAAAGTTGTTTATTGATGTGGAAATTCGAATTTTTTCAATTTAATCAAGGAAAAATCAAATTGATAATTTCTTGCTACATTTTTCAACACATAGTTCACTGGAATGTATTACTTTCACTATGAACTTGGCATAGTTCACATGTTAAGTTCATAAGGCTTTTCACTGATGTGGTTCTATTTGTTGTGTATATAAAGAATAGGTGTCCATCTCTTGCTATTAGAAACAAGACTCCTTATGAAATGTGGTATGGCGACATTCCTTCTGTGAGGCATCTCAGGGTTTTTGGTTCCTCCTATTATGCCTTCATACCTAAGGAACAAATAAAAGAACTCAATCCAAGGAGTCACAAATGTATCTTCTTTGGGTACTCATACCTCCAAAACATACCATCTCTATGATGAAGTGAATACGAAGTTTATAATATATAGAGATGTGATCTTTCTTGAGTCTTCCAAGATTGAGAATGTTGTTGAGTGGCAACTTAATCGTTTGAATAGGTTTAAACATGCAAAGTATTTTCAAGAGTTTGATAGTGATATTCCAGATCTCCTTCTCTTAGCTTTATACTTTCTATGAAGAGCCTTGAAGAAATCAAGTTGAAGGAAATTCCTACCTTTGGTTTGTCAGGAAAGAGCTAAGAGACTACTAGCAGCAGGTAGCCAAATTTGATAAGCAGTGAGGGTACATGCAAGATACAAAGCAAGGATTAATGCAAAGGAGTGTACTAACTATATACATATCATCAAACATATTTCATCCCACTTAGGATGCCTTGCATTGTGCCTGGTTGGTCATAAGATCATGTTGGTCACAACCTCTGTAGCTTAAACAAACAATTGGTATTACTCTTCATCTTCTAAGCTATGTAATAAAAAAGTGAAAAAGAGAAAGCCACGTAGAGGAAACACATGGACTGACTTTCAGTTCTTGCAACCATGCATCTCATTGAAGACAAAATGATACGATAATGATAAGAAAAATTTTAAGCTACAATAGGAGGTGTATTTCAAAAGATGTGCTTTGTTTTCCATACCTAGCCTCCAAAGGGTTATGCATTAGATGGAGTCTTCATGCAATCCCGATATTCTATCATACCTTGGTTTCCTTGGTCTACTTATTTTTATCCTCAGCTCCTTGAGAGTCATCTATCATGTCATCTTTCTTTGCGGCCCCTGAGAGACATAATTGTGTAGTTTCAGCGAGTACTGACTATGACAGGATGAGGCCCTGGGAGGACACATCTACGTAATTTTAGGATGCAAGGAAGACTGGGTAATAAAGGGACAAAACTACATAGTTTCTGGAGACATTGGGTTTCGGCTGAGGGAAGGACATTGGAGGAAACCACTGCGCAATTTTGAATGCTAAGGGAGGTTGGTATTTCTGTGTGTTGCATAGTTCCAATAGGCAAGGGAAAATCTTGAGGGTTACATATGTGAAGTGCGCAGTTCAGGAAAGTTGGATGAGGCTAGGTTGATAAGGAAACTTTGAAATTTGGCTAAGTGTGGGAGCAGTGGAACTGATGTGAGCAATGATAAAACTTGACTACGATCAAACACTTGAAAACTTAGCGATACAACATAGACTATTCAAAACATATAACACATACTTTGCTTAGTGCAACAACCTTTGTGGCATCTTACGACAAGTACGACTCCGATGATAGACTTTGGGAGGATGATTGACTATGTGAAATGAGTGTGAAACATGTATATGTGGTGAGGACAAACCATTCTCATAAATATTTCCGCTTGAATCAAAACAAGCCTCCCTTTGTATGACAAGCGATAACCCACATGCCCAAAGATGACACATTCTATGTAAAAATAAAAGCATGAATGACTCTTAAGATCGAAAAGGGGAGCTTGAGATCATGATCAACTTACCAATAAGTGACTAAGGAATGATCAATCAAAATATCCATAGTAGGCTCCGAAATTTAAGTGCAAGCCAAAATTTTCGAGGGTGTTGCAGTCGCTACAACAGAGCCTTCACCTTCTTGCTAGCTTCTTTTCCAACCAATGTCTTGAATTCTACGAACTTGGAGAATGTCTCATCTTTTTTCCACATGAAGAAGATCCAACACTTCCGTGAGAAATCATCAATAAAAATGACCAAATGTTTGTGTCTCACAGTGTAGGTTGTCGAGAAAGGTCCATAAACATCATAGTGGACCCTTTCTAGGACTACATGGGCTTTGTTGTCCTGATCATGGAATGTGGATTTTATGTACTTCCGTAACGTACATCCTTTGCATACATCCTACTGCTTAAGTGCTCCTTTAGGGAGGCTAGTGGTTATTTGCTGTATAATATTTAAGGAACCATGATGCAAATGACCAAATATTTTGTCCCAAAGTTCATCGACATTGCGACCTGCACTTTCTCTGCCTTAGTGCTTAATACATCACAGTTTTCCACATCTAGCTTATACACGTTCTTCACACAAACCCTGATCTGTTTCACCTGTCCCGTGGCTATGCGTCTTAGGAATGCTTTTCCTTTGTTTAATATCACTTCACAACCATGGTAAACCAACCACTTGGTGAATGCTAGTAGACATACCCCTAATCTTTTACCTTTTTTTTACTAGCACCTCGTATTGAAAATTTGAAGAGAAAATATTTCTTTTCTCTTAAAAAATTGTCTTAAAATCCCCCTCCGTGTAGCAGTGCTGAATGCAATGATAGACTAGTTGTCTCTAATTGTATCATCAAATATGAAAGGGATAGAAGAGGAATTGATGTCCGAGAAATCTTGTTAGTAAAAGTTGTCGCATTCTTTTTAGTCGACTACCTCCACAAAACAAAGAACCCAACAAATTGTTGTCTTTATATAAGATAATATGAATGGTAACTAAAATAACGACCTCGATATAGGTGCAAGACAGTAGTTGCCTGCACACTAGCGGATTTAGGACGCACTGTGAGAGTAAATTTTGCAGTTGTTAGATAATATTGCCTTAAATTAATATGTTTGTGTCTTAATTGTTAATTGTATTAAATAGGTTTTATCTAAAGTGACCATTACCTTAAATATAAAGTTGTCTTAAAATATTTTTGTCTCAAATTGTTTTTGAATTAAATATAAAGTTTTGACTTAATATAATTTTGTCTTTAAATGTTTGTCTCAAACTACTTTTGTCTTAAATATAAAGTTTTGTCTCAAAATATTTTCGTCTTAAATTATTTTTGTCTTAAATATAAAGTTTTGTCTTAAAATATTTTTGTCCCAAACTGCTTTTATCTTAAACTATTTTTGTCTTAAATATAAAATTTTGTATTAAAATATTTTTGTCTCTAACTACTTTTGACCTAAAATATTTTGTTTTAAACTATTTTTGTCTTAAAATGTTTTTGTCCCATATTATTTTTATCCTAAAATTTATATATAAAAAAATTCAATTGATATTAAATTTTAATGTAAAATAACTAAAATATAAAGTGATTTTTTTTTTAATCTAGGATAATCCGTAACTAGTGAGAGTTATGGTGAACAAAATCTAACTGGCTGCCACTATAGACCTAGGCTATGTGCAACACCCTGCAAGCCGCACAATAGCAGGAAACTTCCTCAAAAAGAGCCGAGACATCCGCTATTGGGTTGCCTACTCTTCTAGCCAAGACACAACAAGTCATATATATACTCAATGAGATTTGAACTCTCATCTCGTGGGTTTCACCCAACGAAACTTACCGTTAAACCCCATATCACTATGTTATAAAGTGATTTTTCAAGAAATATTTCTTTTATGTTAAAAAAAAATCTTAGAAGTACCCACATCGCTCACCTCAACAGCTTTCTCGAACATGACAAGCACTTTGTCGAGCAGGATGACTATGGTAAACCACTCACCTCCAGTCAACAACATTAGCAATCTATGTGACATCTGCCCCCGTTGTAGATAATAGCGTAGCTCTTCACAGCTCCCAACGCCACATAATGTTTTTTCTAATGCTTTCTCAGTCGTTACGAAGGCTCCACCATACAATAGACAACAATTGCAGTTGCGAGGAAGATTTTCTTCGGAAAGGGCTGGAATATATGTAAACGTTTTTTCTTTTGCTTCAGCATCTACTCTGTGTTCTCGATCTCATCTTTGTAATAACGGTGAGAGAAACCAATTTGCAACAAGTTTAAGCCTTTGAAACCCTTTCCAAACTGAGATGCATGCTACAATGGCGATTTCTGCAAAGGCTGGGCGCCAATCCTCAAATGCATCCACAGCTCGGCCTTAATTCACAAAAGACTTGACTTCAATAGATGTCGCCCTCCTATGATCTCTGGTTTGTATATGTCACGGATTCACTGTTTCCTTCGTACTTCACACCTAATACTTCACATCACAACAGGAAGGCAATGACCTAGCCACAAGCAAGATCCCAAGTAGATTCACACAACTGTATCATTCAGGCACAGTCAGCACCACAACTCTTATTTTACCTTTTAACGTTGCTTTTAATTCGAACAACGCCATCCGGACAAGAAGTCTGGAACGACTTCACGCCACGAAGTATGCAACGATCGCTCCTTAACCACACAAGAAACAGACCAATTCAAACACCACCTCCTATCATGATACGCTACACTCCACACTAACTCAACAACAAAAACGCCTACTGATCCTCTGGACGTTAACCATTATGCCTTTTGAAAAAAGCCGCTTCTCCTTCCTCGTACAACACGTGATCTCACGGATCACAACAATTGAAACAACTTCAAGCAATGACACATAATCTTCTTTATGGGCTGACTGGTGCAGTCTTCCAATGCTATCTCTCACGCATTTAAACGCTTAACGACAGCGGTGGCTGCTCAAACAAAACGATATCCTGAGAACTCCACGAAAATCTCTCGTACAGGCTATTGTGGATGTCTCGTGGTAATTTACTGATCACACTTTAACGGTAAATACATCGTAGACAACGACTGCTTTTGTTCAGAGACATACCGCCAATTCTTTTTTGGAGCAGTGATCACTTGCAACAGGGATTGATCTCTTGACAATAGATGACTTATAGTGGCAGCGCCCTCTCACACACCAAAAAAGATACTATAACAACTCTTCTACTGCAGAATGATCTACAAATTCACCGAATGGCATTCGAGCCTTCTCCCTGCTCGTAGCTCTGTCGTTCTCTTCATAAACTTACAAAAACTTTACCACGACTCTCCTGCAGATTCCACGCAACACAACTTATTCACTGGCACACATCTCCTCAAGGTCAACGACCTTCTTACTCGCCCTGGTTTTGACTTACAGACAATCCCCACTCTTTCACGGTTCCACTACCTCTTACGGCTTCAAACAACTATCAAACACACGGTCAAATTCACCCTTTAAAAATTCCCCGCTAAATCACAACTAACGTCGTCTTATTGCAAGAGCAACGATCTCTCTCAAAGCAACGACTTTCAGCATCTCCCAAGGCACAATCCGCCCTTATCTGCACCTCTGTTTCCAAAACCACCATGCCACACATACACTTCCTACGCACGCACTTATAATTCACTTCCCAGGCTTCACTTTAGCTCAGGTTCACCGGTAGAATCGATTTCTTTTCTCTTTGCACATAGCCTGACGCTCTATTCAAACTCACTCACTCAGCTTTAAGCTGATGCACTCTGTACTATATAATCGAGCATCGCTCTACAAAAAACTAGCGTCCACCATGCTGGAAGTTAAGACTGTTGTCGCCAGTGCAGCGAAAAATAATTATGTTAATGTTAAATAATCAATTAGATCAGGAATAGGCTGGACAACGCCTTCATTTACACCACACGTTCATGTGCTTCACACAACACCAAAAGCACCTCTCGAATCCCGAATCAGGTTCAATATCTGGTAGATTCTTAACACTTCAGTCAATTTTCCACCAGTGCCGCAAATCACAACGGGTTTGACTCACGACCACAGTGGGAAACGTACCCACTACCACGAAGAAAGAAATTCGAAACCTTCAGCAACACCACCAGATGGTAGGCCAAGATTTCCTTTCCTCGACAGATCGTAAGCAGTTCACCAATACACAACTGACTAAACACACCCCCTAACACCAAACTCAATTAACAATGGACAATCTATGACAGAAATGGTCACCTCTCAGTTGAGGCTACCTCAACGTGAGAGTGCCTGCTGACATGCCACATCACCATTCATGAGCAACAAATTATATACATTTAAGGTATTACAAATTTATTGTGTTGTTAGAACAACTTCCTCATAAATAAGATTTATATAATACATTCTAGAATTTCTCCATTAATTCCAAGTTCTCCTGTGTAAATTTCCTTCTTTTCACTTCCAACTCGGCAAAATGCCTGCAACCCAAGGATGTAGTTACTATTCGAACGTTGTTAATGTCAAAGATTTTGCAAGGATGTAGTTACTATTCGAACGTTGTTAATGTCAAAGATTCTAACCGAGACTCATCCCTTTGTTTGTACATCTGTTTGATCATTTTGAGGGAAAGAACTCTGAAAAGTGTTTTAATGCAGTGACAACCGGTAGTGGGATTGATTCCCATCACTAGTTCCTTACAGACTCCACAATTCCATTGCTCAAGAAGTAGTTTCCGCTATAAAGGGATTTGATACCGCACTGTTTTTCCACTGATCCAACATATAAACACATAGGTTTCTTCCTTATGATATAAAATGATAAATACATTATTTAATAAGAAACCAGGAAAGGAACCATTGAGACAAATAATGCATAAGAATTCGGATTCAAATCGCGCACCGTTCTAATATTAGTTCCACATCGAAAAAAACATATATGAAATTAAGAATGTATCTCGCTTTCACACACTTATTTGGCCATGCTTGGCCTATATCCATAACAACCACTCTCTCACTCCTTTCAACCTACAATATTTAACTCCAAAGGATACTAATACTACACTTGGTTCAGATCCTAAATGCCCCCCCCCCCAAATTCTAAGACCCCTTCTCTAACAAATAATAATAATAAATATAATATTCATACATACGAGGAAATGATAAATATAATATTCATACATACGAGGATTGATAATATCAAATATTTAACTAATTGACTTAAATAAGCCATTTAGATGATAATTAAGGAGGAAACCTTATCCTTCTAGAATGTGATTATAACTTTCGAAAATAAAACTAATTAATTAAGAGAATCCACTACTTTAGTAAATTTCAAATAATCCTTAGTTCTAATCAAAGTGATTGATATTTAATGGGATTTCTTTTGAATCGTACATCCCAATATCAAAATATACATGATCTTCTACCCGTGAGACTTTTTGTGTTAATTTCATCCTAGGTTCTAAATATTATACGATTTCTTGCCACTTCCCTTGTTGTCATGTTGTTGTTTTTTTAATGTGGGTAACCTTCCATGATCCCAAACTTTTCTTTTTTCTTATGTAACCTCCTTGTTCCCAATTTAATCATTAGCCATTGTTCACTATTTTTTATTTTCCTCCATACCCATTTGGAAATCTTCCTTACTAACTTTGTTTTCTTAAAAGAAAAATGGTCGTTGCACGCCTCTTTGAATTTGATACTTCACCTTTCCCCAACACATTCTACAATTTCATAAGTATCCTTTCAATGTATTATAATATTTGAAACTTAGTTCCATGCTTTCTTTACGAACACCTTTCTCTGGTGTGTCACTGTGTACTTTAATTCTTTCCTTCATCATTAGCATCATTTTCTGCCTCCAAAATGTTTCCCTTGGATTGTCTTGGGTATTAATCCATAGCTCCTTAAATGAAACACTTAGATAAGTAATAATTTATAACTTAGTTTTTGCTTCCATTTTCCACATGTCCATTGTTTTGAGTTGATTCTTCTTACCATAAAACCAATCATTTGTGCACTAGTCTTTTATTGTAGATTTTTTTTTTTGAACTCTTGAACCTTGCTAACATATCCTTTTTCTTAGGTTGTACCCAATTTCACTATCAATTCTTCCAATTTCCCAAACAACACCTTGATCTTCATTTCCTTTTTTTTGTCATCAAAATTAGTTTACATTCTGCAACTTGACATCTTCTAGAATCCTAGTTTCCTTTAATAATATACTGGGTAAGACTTGTAAAAAATCTTCTTCCTTCATTCCAAGTCCCATCTTTGCAAAAGTAAACATACTAACAAAATTCCTTTAAGGTTAGGTTGGAAATACATCACTAATGAGAGGGCCCGTGAATTAGTAGTGATAGTGATTATATCCATTTTAACTTTTTTCCAAGTTATTAAAAAAACTCTACACAACAAATGATCAGTGGATTTGAGCATGTAAACAATATTAAATAATCAACATAAGCATCATATGAAGGATGCACATAGAAAACAAGAGTTTATGGTGGAAACCCTCAAGGGGAGAAAAGCTACCCTAATACTTTGTTTCTTTCTTTTCTTATTATTCTTATATATCTTTTACATAGTTTAGTTGGCCACTACAAGTAAGGATCCACCACCCCTAAAACAATTTGATGGCCACTACTAGCTAGGAAGGCCCAACTCCCAATCAACTTTTTTCTATCCACTACCAGTTAGAAATCCCCAACTTCCTATCTTCGCAAGCCACCACTTACCAAAGGCCCCAACCTCCTCAAGATCTAAGGGCCACCATTTCATTCATTTTCATACTCAGCCCAAACATAACCATTAATATAAACTCGTAACCAATTCTCTACCCAATACATAATAACACTCTTTTTGATCATGAAAACTCTACTCAACATCGTTATCTTTGCCCCACCATCTCACTCACAAACCCAACTGCCAAACACATTCATGAGTATCATACCCACACTAATTCTCTAATCAATATACATATCAACAAACCGCCAAGCCCTAGTAACATATATAAATATACAAGCCACACTTACTTAGCCATGAATACATAAACAAACCTCACAAACTTTGACTATGTTCATCAATACATCTTTGTTGGCTCAAACACACTCTAATATACAACTCTTAACATATATACTATAATTCGCTCTCTCACTTAGTATATATAACTCTGAAAAACCTCAAGAGTAGTATAAATAAGACTTTGACAGAGTACTTCTAACAAAATATGACATTACAGGATTTTCTACAACACACACTTAGTCATGCTTTCAAACTCACTGAATAAAGCAACATACAAAAACACTATATACTGATACAACCTCACTTATTCTTGATCGTAAAATATTGTCTTTGTGATGAACGTACAACAATTTGATTAACAATTCTCTGTCCATTAAGAATGGACTCTACAAGTTCACAAATATAGGCATCATCACAACGACCACTAAAAGGCATATAATCCTTGATCCAATGCTCAAATAAAGCTCAATGCACTCTTTTTGACGTATCAATCTCTTCAAGGTATCTAATCCCTAATCCAACAGTAAAAAAATATCAACGCAAACCATCTACTGATGTGGTGATCTCTGCCATCACACTCCTATACCTTAATCAATCTGCTATAAATCTGCACTACATCATAGATTTGCTAAATGCATTTATTCCAATCACTCTCTTTCTCTACACACAAAATCCATTGCACTCTACGTTTGACATTTACAAATAATCACATACTATTCAATGGTCAAGAAACACACACTCGCTAATCAACCTCATTTAAGCCTTAATCAAGTTCTCATTTAACCCTTAATCATGTTCACAAGAACTTGAGCTTTACTTCATACACAATTTACCAAAACTCACACATCGTAATGTTAACAATGATCCCACAACAAGGCATTTGTAAATTGTTTGCACGGAGGATCACTAAACCACTATGAAGTCTTCGACACATTCACATCTCTTGTGGCCAGATCATCATACTCAGACCGAAATAATGCATGAGAAAATGAGCACATTAACAAGCAATAACCAGATCAATTATTAACACAATGATTAAACATTAAATCATTACCAAAATAGACAACGCATTTACATTTATGTGGAGAGTAGATCAACTTAATTAAACTCATCACATTTCCTTTGTGACTTAGACCCAATCAGTACACAACACTAAATATTTCATTGCATTCATTCTCATTTTGGATCAGATTGAGAACAATTCAACATGAACATTGATGCTAAAACCTTGGGAAATTACAATGGTTAAGGCCCGAGTTTTTCCCTTTGCGCATCCCGTCAGCAGTGCAACTATATAAAAAATGGCAGATTACAACAATTGTTGTGGGCGCCCAGTGGCAATCCTATGCCACTTCCTCGGTGTCACTATCTGACTGTGTCAGGCCTACTGCTGTCTCTATTACTATGTAAATTGAAATTATCTCTTCACAGAACTACTACCAAATTCTTCAACACATACTCAAGTAGTTGTACACCATGTTAACACCTTCAATCACATTTGAAGTACCCGTAGCGTTAATAATGAATTAGGACCATGATCCACCACTAGGTTGAGATCAATGGAAATATGTGAACCTGCCATAGTGCCAACTGGCAGTCTATGAACTGGCATACTATGAACCACGGTCTATGGAATAAAAAACTATAACAATGGTTGTGACCGCAGAGTGGCAAGCTTGTGCCACTTCTTCAGTGACGCTTTGTTACTACCTGAAGCTTATGATATTATGTATTACTAAGTAAATTTCAATCCTCTCTGCCTAGAATTGCTTCCAAATTCTTCTACACGCCTTCAAGTACCTATACAACATGTGAACACCTTCAATCACCTATGAAGCACTTGTAGTATCAACAATTCATCAGGAGCACAATCCCCCAACTAGTTGACATCAACGACAACATGTCAACCTGCCATAATGCCAAGATGCTAGAATAATGGAAAGAATAAATTCCAGCTTTCCCCTGGATCCTATACCGTCCTTGACAGAGGCTCAAATTCTTATGTTTCCGTGGCCTTTTTCTTCTCTTGTACCGTAACAAAAACATATTCCCTTCTTCAAAGTCTCTTTCTCTCATCTTTTGGTTGAATGTTACTTTAATTATTTACTATTTTTTATATATTTGTTCAAAATAAAGACAGTTAGATTCATGTAAGTCTAAAGTGGATCAATTCTTACATGTACTACATTCTTTTATATCATGAGCTATTGTATAAATTGAATAATAGGTGATTGGAAATGAATAGGGAACTTGGATTCAAATCCATATACAAGTTCAGAGTTATTTTTTTAATAAAAGTATTAACAATATTATTATCAACCCATAATGCATAGTTCATCTTTTCATCCCAACTCTTCCTATACTTACCCACAATTTTCTTAACAATGTTTATGATATTGTTGTTGTTGGATTCTTCCAATCCATTGCCTTGTAGGCAAAAATTAGAAAAGTGTAATAACACAATCCCATATTTAAAGGAAAATTTGGCTAGGGAGATTGATTTAAATTCTTTAACATTGTCTATTGTAATTTTGGGCCAGGTTACAAATCTTGTAATTATTTTATCTTAAAGAAAATTCATTATGTCCATCTTCTGAAATAATATGTGGTAGTCAAAGTCCATTAATATCCATCACTAGAATTATATTTCAATTCCTTGATAATATCTTAGCCCCATTATTGAAAAGGTACTTCAATTTCCACAAATTTCAAGGAAAATATGGGAGTTGTTTCTTTCCTATGAAAAATTAACATGGTTGACAATATCTAACATCTTTATGAGTATCAACAAAAATTGTGACAATAATGTGCCACCCTTAAAAATCTTGTGTCCGGTAGTTCACACTATAAAATGTCCCCTAAAATATCGAAAACAATATTTTTTATTAGATTTTTAGTTTCTCCTCTATTGATGCATTTGAGTTTTATTTCATTAAGAATTTTGCAACCAATACCATGTTGAGTTTTGCAAATTTTCATTTCTTTCAACTTCGATGTCATTTTTTTATCATCAATTAAGTGAGGATATGTGGGTACATTTTTCAAATAATGGATGATATGAGACTACCACTCATCATTTTCTAATTCACTCAAAATAGCACAAACTTTATCATCTTATCCTATTTCAAAATCCTTTTTATTTCATTAATATTTTTTCTAATCCTTTTCCATTAACAATTTTCTTTGCTCTAAGATTAAGGGAAAACTCTTGAATCGTTAAAACCTATTTACCCCTAGTCCCTAAGAAATCTTGTTGTGTTAACACATAATAAATGACAAGATGAGGGATATATGCCATGATTTCATTATTCCCAACATTAGCTCAAAAAGCTTCAAATATTTTATGAATTTATAGGCTTGTTTCTCAATGATAATATATATCAATTCTGCATCTTGAAGAACTTTACTCATAAGTTCAGTAGATTTTTCATTCCTTTTGTCATATTTTTTGTAGAATAATTTCATCCATAGTTTATTTTGATGTAAAGGAACCAATATTAATAATAAAATATTGAGAATAATATAGAACAATCATTGGTTGTGTGTTATATTCTTTCTACGACTAGCCCCACACGTTAAGTGGGGGGATATAGAGGGGGGGTTAGTCCCCCCTTTGTTGTAGCAGGCGTAGTGAGGGGGTGACAGCCCTCCCTGTCAGGGTGTTTGAGGGGGGCAGTAGCCCCCTTATACAAAGTCCATGGAAGTGCCTTAGGATTTTTTTTCTTTGGACCCTATATTAGTGGATGAACCTACCTTCATTGGGGTTTTGTGCATGGGTTTTGCACTTGGTTTTGGGCATGACGGTTTTATGCCCGTGGTATCTTGTAGATCCGGTCAAGGGAACTTCGATTACATTCTAATATAGGGTGAATGGATTGGGTTTATGAATGCTTCAATATATATACATATGTGATGTAACATTGAAAGGAATATAATGAAAAATCAATCTGGTAGTCTCAGTTTTGAGATATAGGGGAAAATATTTGTGTACATCTGATTTGTGTTTTTATTTATTGTATATTTTTTGTTTTTAAGAATTTCTTTGCAGACAATTTTTGTACAAGGTTAAAACGTACATTTGGTATCATAGTTATTTTGGCTTCAAGGGGATGCCTTTGCTATTGAGGGGTTTTGCTTGGCCTTGTGGTAGACTATGTTCAATGGGAGAGCTGTGGGATTGATTCTTGCCATGAAAGAGGATGGGGAGTAGTGGAAAGATAGACATTGAGAAATTTAATGGTCAAAGTTTTGAGTTGTGAAAACTCAATATGGAGGATCTCCTGGTGGATAAAGATTACTGGATTGCGGTACATCTCGGTACTAAACCAACGACAATGTTAGATGAAAATTTGGGGAAGTTTGATAAGAAAGAAAAGAGCACAATACGGTTTTGTATCGTAGTTTCAATATTATTTAATGTATCAAGGGAAGCTACGTTGAAGGCTTTGTAGGACATGTTAGGGACTTTATACCAATCTAAGTCTCAGGTGAACAAATTGTTCCTATGGAAAAATATATATAACCTAATGATGAAGGATGGAGACTTGGTGACAATTCCTTTAATACTATGGTAAGTCAGTTGTTATCTATTAATATTAAAATTTTAGAGGAAGATAAGTGCATGAGTTTTCTTTATTCTCTATCATATTCGTGGAATACTTTGGTTGTTGCAATAGGTAGCAATACAACTACCTTGAAGTTTGATGAAATAGTCTCATCCTTGTTGTCGAAGAAGATGAGAGAAAAATATGGAAGGACAAAATGGAGATGCCTTGTCAGATGAGGACGATCCCAAAAAATAAATAAAAATAAGCCCTTGAGTGGAGATATAAATCTAGAGGGAGATCTAAGTCTCCAGGAAAGCCTGTAAAGGTGTGTTGGAAATGTGGAAAGGAAGGGCACCTCAAAAAGTACTGTAGATATAAAGCTCCTGAGTAAGGAAAGGGATTTGATGATGCTCCTTATGCAGAGGAAAAAAAACCTTAGATGAAGGTGGGGATGTGTTCTTGGCTTCTTCTTCAAGTACGCATGTAAATCATGAGGCATAGTTGATTGAATTAGGTGCATCCTTTCACTTCACTCCCCATAGGGAGCGGTTCTATGAGTATGAGAAATATGATGGTGGTGACGTCTTCTTAGGAGATTATAGGAAGGCTAGAATCATTAGACGTGGAAAATTCAAGCTGAAGATACAAGGTGGAATGATTATAACACTTCCAAGTGTTCTACGTATTCCTGCATTGGCCATAAATCTTATTTATGTAAGAAAGATGGATGATGCAGGTGTAAAAACAATGTTAAATAAAGATACATGCAAGATGGTTTAGGGAGCATTGATATTGATGTAGGGAGTTCAGTTTGGAACTCTATACAAGATTTTGGGTAATAATTTTATTGATGGAGGCAACAGTTCTGTGTTTCCTGAAAGTGGAACGGAAAATATAGTGGTATCTGGAAAAAAGACCATGCTATGGCATCAAAGGCTTGGACATATTGTAAAGAAGTGCCTTCAAATAATTCATTGTAATGGTATGGTAGAAGGTATGTCTAATTTCCCTTTGGATTTCGATTTTTGTGAACATTGTGTATATGGGAAGCAGAATCAGGTGCTTTTCCCCTTTGTTGCTAAGAGGGCGAAATGAATATTAGAGGTAAGTCCGTTTACTATGTATCATTTATAGATGACTTCTCAAGTAATACATGGATATATTTCCTCATGAAGAAATCTGAAGTCTTTGGTAGGTTTAAAGAATTTAGGCTCTTGTGGAAAACCAAATAGAGAAAAAGATAAAACTGCTAAGGAAAGACAATGGTGGAGAGTTCTGTATGAAGAAATTTGAAGATTTTTGTAATATGTGTGGTATAGCATGACAAAATACTTCTCCATACACACCTCAACAAAATGGATTTACATAAAGAATGAATAGGACGTTGATGGAAAAGTCACGAAGCATCCACAATGGTTCCGAGTTATGACATGAATTTTGGGCATAGGCGATGGAGACTGCATGTTGCTTGTTCAATAGATCATCTTCATCATCTTTCGAGGATAAGTCTCCATATGAGGTAAGGAGTGGTAAGAAACCCTATCTTTCGCATCTGAGGGTATTTGACTGTGATTCATATGTACATGTTCAAAATGAGAAAAGAAACAAGTTGGATAGTAAATTGAAAATGTGCATTTTTATTGGGTATAAGGATGGTTTAAAAGGTTATCAGCTTTGGAACCTAGAAACAAGGAAGGTTTTGTACAACTGAGATGTGGTATTTATAGAGGTGAAATATGTAATTAAACATGAATTCCTACCAAAGTAAACTGAGAAGATAGAGTTTGAGGTAAAGGAGGAAGAATCAGACTCTACAACAGAAGAGGAATCAGAAGATGAAGAGCTGCAGAATCCAGCTTTGAGAAGACCAGTTCAAGAAAGAAGATAGCCAAAAAGGTATAGTGCATCTTCTTTATGTTCAAATTTGTCTTTATCTATTGCTGATGATGATCCAAAAACTGTGAGGGAGGCAGTAGATTCAGAGGATGGAAAACTATGAAAAGAGGCCATTGTTGATGAGATGGCATCTTTTCACAAAAAAGAGGCTTGGGAACTGGTGGAGTTGCTGACTGGAAGGAAACCCATTGGAATAAAATGGGTGTTTAAGAAGAAAATGAATGTAGAAGGAAAGGTGGAGAAATACAAAGCTTCGTTGGTAGCTAAAGTTTATTCCCAGGTGCTGAGAATTGATTTTTATGCAAGGTAACTCTATTCGTGCTTTTATTTGTTGTTGTTGCTTTTGATTTTGAGGTAGCATAGATGGATGTGAAGAGAACATTCCTTCACAGGGAGCTGGAAGAAGAGGTCTACATGAAGCAGCCTAAAGGCTTTGCAAATGAAGGGAAAGAAAGAACCTGTATACATGTTAAAATAGTATTTGTATGGGTTAAAAGAGCCACCAAGGATGTGGTATCAAAAATTTGATGCATTTATATGGGAACTTGGCTTCATTAAAAGCAAAGCGGATCACTATGTGTAATTTAAATTAATTGATGACTGTGTTATTTATTTGATCTTCTATGTGGATGATCTCTTGCTAATTGGAAATGATAAAGAAATTATCCAGGATTTGAAGACCGAAGTTTCCTCTAAATTTGGCATGAAGGATCTAGGTGCTGAAAAATATATTTTTTGCATGGAAATTAAATGAGATCAGGAAAAGAGGAAGCTCTGGCTAAACCAGAGGAAGTATGTCGACACAATACTGTAGAGGTTTAATATGAAGGATAGTAAAACAATGAAGGTTGGTATTCCTGTAGGTGTAAAGTTTTATGTTAACAGTGTCCCAAGACACAAGAAGAGGAAGAGGACATGTCCAGTGTCCCATACACAAGTGCAGTCAGTAGCCTGATATATGAAATGGTCTGTACTAGACCAGACAATGCACATGCAATGCGAGTATTGAGCAGGTTTATGTCAAAAATGGGGAGGAGCATTGGACAATAGTGAAGTGGTTTTTCATGTACTTGCATGGCACTAGTGATTATGATTTGTGCTACCATGAAGACTAGGATTGGATAGAGTTTTGGACATTCGTGGCTTTGTTGATGCATGCTCAGTTGGAGATCTGGATCACAGAATATCTACAAGTGGGTAAGTGTTTAATCTATTTGGAGATGTGGTCAGTTCTAGAACAAGAGATAGTTCCTAGTGACACTTTCAACTACAGAGGCAAAATACATGGCAGCCACGCATGCAAGAAAGGAAGAAATTTGGTTGATGTGTTCAAGTATGGGGTTCATACAACGAGCTATAAGGATAGGCTATGACAACCAAAGTGTAATTTTCTTGGCAAAGAACCCTACTTATCATTCAAAGACAAAGCACATTGATGTTCAGTATCACTTTTTTAGGGATATGGTTCAGGATAAAAAGGTGTTGTTGGTAAAAGTGGAGACTTTGAACAACACTGCAAATGCATTAATGAAGTCTGTGACTAAGAAGTTTTATTGGTGTAGAGAACAATGGGAATTTCATGGGTGGAATAATGAATAAGCTCCCAGGTGACCCCCTCTGTGGAAAGAAAACAACAAGTGGGAGAATTTTTGGTGTGTGTTATATTATTTCAACGACTAGCCCCACACGTGAAGCAGGTGGTTAGAGGGGGGGCGTTAGTGCCCCCTTCGTTGCGTCAAGTGCAGCTTGGCAGTCATGGGGGGGTGGAGACCCCCCCTATTGGGGGTTCTAGGGGGGTCGTAGCCCCCCTTTATGGGGTCTAGGGTAGTACCACAGGAAACATTTTTTTGGACCCTATATTAGGTGGTCAGACCTACCTATGGTTTTGTGCATGGGTTTTGCACATAGTTTTGGGCATAATGGTTTTCTGCCCATGGTATCTGGTAGATCCGGTCAAGGGAACTATGGTTATGGTCTAATCCAGGGTTAATGGATGGGTGTTTATGAATGCTTTGGCATTTATATATATGTGTTGTAGCATTGAAAGGAATATAATGAAAAATCAGTCTGGTAGTCCCAGTTTTGGGATCCGGTGGAAAATATTTGTGTATATCTATTTTATGTTTCTCTCCATTGTATATTTTATGTTTTTAAGAATTTGTTTGCACGTAATTTCTATATAGGGTTAAAACCTCCACCAACCATGGTAGGAACAGATATACAATTTTCATTTATATCTTCAAAATATGTCTTATTTACTTCATTCTATACAAGCTCAACATATTTTTTTAACAAAACATTCATAGGTTTAATGACTTCTGCAAAATTTGTGATGAATATTCTTATGAATTTATCTTACCGAAGATACATCATAAATCTTTCCTATATTTCAGGAGGTGTATTGTTTGAATAGACTCGATGCTTTCAATATCTATGGAAATTCCATCCTTAGACACAATGCATCCTAGAAATTTCTCTCAGTCACACCCAAATATTAAATTCTTAGGATTAAAGGAAAATCCATACTTCCTACATTACTGAAAATATTTTTTTAAGTGTTGTATATGTGAATCCCTCGCTTTAAAAGATACATTCATATCATCTTGACATATGTCTACTTAAGTCTTTAATGGTGAAGCCCATGACTATTTGAAAAGTTGAACTAGAATTTAAGAGGCCAAAAGGCATTCTTCAATATCTATAAATTTTCCATGGAACATTAAAGTTTGTCTTTAATTGTTTTTCTCTTTGACGAAAACTTGATTATATCCTTAAAAACAACATGTATCATTGACAACATTCTAGCCCCACTAACTGCAAAATTTTTCCTTGTTTGGAAGGGGATACTTATCTTTAAGAAAAGCTTGATTGAAGCCCCTAAAATCAACAAACAACCCAATATCATCTATCTTTCTCTAACCTGCCAAAAGGTTACTACCCATGAAGAAGATCTAATGAGAACGATAATCTTATTGTCGAGCATCTTTTGTAAAGAAAAATTGACAAGAGCTGTTAGTTTTGGATTTAAATGTCACAAATTTTCTCTAATAATTTTAACATATGGGAATGGTGTGTTGGATTATGTATTTTCTATAAAAATTTAGGTCTTGATAAGGCCAAGAAAAATCATGTTTGTATTCATGTAATAAATGCTTAAGGTATTTTCATTGATTATTAGTATTTATTTTACCTACCTTAATTATTTGAGGAATTGATTTCGAACTATTATTGATTTCAATTTATTTTCATACCAATCAATTATCCATTCCTTCTTACACATATCATATCTATTGAAAATATTTTTTAAGGGTAGCATTCTTTTAGGAAGGAAATATTCAAGAAGGTACTCAAATTTCAAGTCTTCAAATTTATTTGGTATTTTGAGAATTCCTTTACACTATCTCAAAAAGAAATATTTTATGTATCATCACTAAGACATGATAGTGCTCAATGTTATCTATTACAACTGGTTTAACAAATAATTTCATACTGCATTTTCCATACATAATATTTTTTTTTACGTTGTAATATGGATGAAGCAACAGATAATGAGTCAAATAAGGCCTTTCTTTCTCTACGTATATCCTATACAGAAAAAGTGTCAAAAATTTCTATGGTTTCCCATACAACATTTCTATATCTTCTAAGCTTCTCATTTTTGGTACTAAATTTTTTCTTAATCTAGGATATAATTAGATCAGTATCACCAACAATATTAAAAATTACATTCTTGAAAATATCCGAAGAAAATATTAAAATTCTAAAATTTTCTATCCAAAGAAATATCAAAATTCTAAGATTTTATATCCAAAGAAATATCAAGTTCTAAATTAAGAGTTTCATATTTTATAACATTGTTGGTACATTCAAACTATATTCTATAGGAAAATAATTTGCAAAGCTCGGTTGGTGAAAGTAGGATTATGAGAATAATAAGCCATATTTTAGAGCAAGCCCCACCAAAATACATAGTCAAAACTTTATTCAAATCATCCTCAATTAACAAGGATTCTGAAATTTCCAATTTATTTATCTTCCAATTTTTCATCATCCAAGGAAATGTTTTATTCTTCCACTCAAATCCTCTTAGCTATTTTCTTATATAGGAGGACAAAACATTTCAATCTTACTAAAACTTACCATAAAAAAAGTAAAAAATAAAAACGCCCTTTTGATAATACCAGCTAGGAAAAAATAGCGCCCTTTTGATAATACCAGCTAGTTTTCCTTATCTTATATAAAATCATGCCCCAAGAGTTTGGAAAATCTATAAAGACTACATCCATTTATATGAATATTCTATAGTGGAATTATATATATACTAGTAAAACCTTGATTATGGAATAAACATTAATATCCTGTAAATAAATAACACAAACATTTTTATATGGACAACTAATTTCCAATCCCAATTGTTTCATATTTTTAGCAACATTACTGCAGTAGAATCCCTTCAATCCCCATTACATTACAATTATGGAGAGGGAAACCATTAAATAATAATGTTATGAATAATGGGGATGACTCGCATGATTCTTTTTTGTATATAAGATTATAGTAAGATAAATTTCATCAAAATCAAGAGGGATTGAAATATCCTTGGTCCAATCATTTTTGTTCCATCAAGAAAGTAATTGTAGGAGAAGGGTTATGTAAGAGAACTTGATTTCCCATTTGTAGCATACTTATTTTTTTTTGGGCAATGACATTATGTGTCTTAGGTATTTGGGGAGTCTATTATTAGGTAATTTTTGTTTGCACTTATCACAAAGTCGTTATAAGGATTGATCACATCTATAGTACTAATGGTGGGTTTATTCATGAAAATATTTTCCTCATTATTGAAAGCATATTCCCGTGATTGGAAAATAGTATCGATATTTATTACTAAAGGAAAAAGTAAAATATTCTTTAAATACTTAAATATAATTTAAAATATGAAATTGCGATGAATTGTTTTTAGATCCATAGGATTTTTATTTTCATCAATGTTTCAAACCAGCAAGTGTGGCTCATCATTAGGATGAATGTAAGAATAATGGGAAAGTTTAATCCACTATATATATATAACCTAAAGGATAAAACTAAAGATGGAATGAGAAAGAGGGAGATGAAGAAAAATTAAAAACCAAAGAAACCCTAAAATACTTAAATTAAAGGTAATATGTAGATATTGAATGATAATTAATAGTATGTTTTTTTTCAATTATTAATATAATATATTACATTAAGAAGTATAAGATTTCATAATATTATATAAATAATATATGACTCACAATAAATTTTTATATTTTATAATAACATATAAATACTATATTAAATACCACATAGTTTATTTAAAAGAGGAAAGGGGAGGGCTTAGTAGGAGATAGATCTAGAGGTTAATCTGGGAATCCAGTTCACACTAATTTTGCTACCTTCACCTCTGTTAAGATTGTTAAGGCTCTTACCTTTTTGGATGGCTTTATAGATTTTCTATGGTCATAATGATCAATATTGTCAAGGATGTATTTATTTTCTATTGGAATTTGGTTTTCATTGATGTCAACCCAAGCATGCTAGAAGAAATATTTCTTTCATTGAGGAAATTGATTGGGAAAAACAATATTTTCTCTTACAACACCATATTCGTTTCATATAATTTTCATGAGGATTCCAACTATAGGTGGCACAACCCGTAACTCCTCACAGTTGAGGAGATATGCCTAAAGAAAATTGGAACCCAATTGTGTGGTCATGATCCCTTAAATAAGATGATAAGAGAAGCTTGTTGATTGGTTTATTGGTGGCATTTATTATCCAAAAAATTCAATTAAATTATGATGGGCCTATTAAATCTTGTTATTTGGACTATCCCAACCCAATTTAGCTTGTAAATAAAGCTTGTTAATTATGAAAAATTTGGAGGTTAAGTGGAACTTAAATGTTGGCTCCAAATTTTAAAAATTCAATTTCAAATTACAAGGTTGGCTTCCATGGAATAAGGCCATGTTATCCCCTCTGGAAGTCCCCTCCGTCACTATATATTTGAGCTCAGATTTCTCCATATGGGAATTAATTTATCACACAATCATCTATCTATTGTTTTGATTTCCTATGGCCTTGTATAGTCACGCATATCTGAGGGAGTGAGGCCATGTTTTTAAAGAAGTTTATGGCATATTTTCCTTGTGATTTTCTTTGGTTTGGGAAGATATTTAAGGACTAATTGAGGGAAAATATAAGCTAAATTCATTGGTTCTGTGGGAAAATTCATATTTTTTCTATGTGCATATATTTTCCACCTAAGAAGGTTTATTTTGGAGGCTTTCACTCAGACTTATGTGGATGTTTTTCTATAGTATATTTGGTCTCTTCTGAAGAAAACTATGGCACCCACTTTTGAGACTATTCTAACGCTATTGGAATTACTATTTAGATATGTTCTAAAGAAATTTTTTCATCCCTATAAATTTAACATTCACATGGTTGAGGCCTACTTGTTGAATTCCTTCATATCTTTATGGAAACTATGAAAAGTTCCTATTTCATTTACTCATTGATATGAAAAAAAATTGACGCCACTTTAACAATTATTGTGAAGCTCCAGTGGCCCTAATCGAAAGGTTTCATGTAGCTTCCTTGGGAATCATTTTCATTCCTATATCAACACTCTTAAGGCCTCTTCCATTTCATAATTTGGCATCCTTTTGAGACTGATTTTGTGGATAATTTTGGCCTACTTGTGAGTTCAACCCTGACTAAGCTAGATCTCTATATAAGCAAATAATTTTGGAAAATTTATGGCCCAAACTAGGGATGGATTATTAGTAAATTCATGTTCATTCTAGTCTAATTACTTTTGGATTTTGTAAGGTAAAAATGCAAATTCTTCTAAAGAATTGATTTTATAGCTAAGGTTGAAGTGCGGTAACATTGTTTTAGTATTAGTTGAATCTAGAGAGAGGATGTGCAGAGAGCTATGGTGATTCAAGGATGTCTTGGGTTAATCCTTGAGTCAAAATTGTTAATGTTTTAGAGGAAATTTTTTGACTGTGATTAAGCGCTGACTAAGACCATATTCAGGGAAAACGTTGAAGAAATCAATGGAACACTTTTCATTAGCCTACATGAGGTATGTTTGGTCAAATTTTTGTTTTATTATAAAGTCATTGTTGAGGTAAGAATTGGATAGTAGACTTTGAGGCATATTAAATACAATATATCAAGTAAAGGTGAAGGATTTTGATTGAAAGAAACATCAAGTACTGCAATAAAAGGTAGGAGCTATCATTATGTTATATCTTACTATACTATCTATTGAAATTTATGATTTATAAAAGCTTGGACAAGAATCATTGATCTATATAAGGAACTTTTCTAAAGTTTGGCTGTTGAAGTAGTTTTTGCATTTAATGCATCAACTGTAAGGGGTTTCATTTAATACCATTGTAAGTGGTTTATTGTCCCTAGTATGGGATCCAAAATAATTTTTATTATATTTTTATAGTGGTTGGGTCGTGCAACGTAAGCGATTGAAGTCCACCTCAGATTGGAGCTTGAAAATACTTCACGTTTGTAGGGTGGTGCTAGGGAAAGTTAGAGCTTGTAGGGTGTTGAAGCATCCTTTTAGTTGTAGCTAATAAAACTAGGGTGTTAAAGTGTCCTTCTAGTTGGAGTTAATTAACCAAGGTGTTGGAGAATCCTTTCAGGAATTGAGGCTTCGTAATAAATTGAATGATGTTATAGAGTACTAGGATATTGGAGCTTCCCTTTCAACTGGAGCTGAGAAATATTGTATTTATAAATTATATTAAAGCATTTAGTGGTTTTTCTCCGACAAGGGTTTCCACTTAAAATTTATTTTGTAATGCTCTTATGATGTGTTGATGATTTATGTTTAGTTTGATTTTAATTCTTTTAAATTTAATAATTAACTAATTGAAGTGAAATCCTCTAAGTATTTCCAACATCTTCAATGCCATGTTCAAGATGGAAAAATTTAATGTTCATTTATTTTCAAGGATGAACTCTACCAAGCTATCAAATTTATGGTTGAAAATATTTTCTTCCTTTAAAAATATGGCCACTACATCTATTTTATGCTCTCATATTTTAATCAAAAACATCACAAAATATTTCCAAGTCTTGATGTCTTTATCTAAAAGGATTTGACACCAAGCCTCTACATTGTTGTCTAGGGATAAATAAAATAATATCATCATCATCATCATGTCTTAGGTTATATGTATTTTTCGGTAAGAAAGACATGCCATACTAAAATAGTAGAAATGTTAACTACGTTGGTATTATTTCCACAGAATATTGGCAACATTACTTTAAATTCCTCATCCATTTTATAGGCATGACCTTGTGTACTTACCATATCAATAGGTTTGAAGATATGTTGATCTAATGGTTTGATATCAATTATATTAGCAAGTTTTTGAAATACAATACCATTTGAATGGAAAGGTTTCTTAGATAATCTTTGATATGTGATAATAGTGCTATATTCTAAAATTTATAAATTCATATGTGGAGTCACCATATGAGTAAACTAGAGTAGGTTTTGAGATATACTGATCAAGAAAAAGGTTGAAGCATAGATTTCATATTTTGAGAAGAAAGACTCAACTCCTCACTAGTGATGGGACTAAAAATGTTACCGTAAAATATATCAAGTCAATACAAATTATCTAATGGGGAAACTTAAATTGAGTGCAACAATGGGAGTGTTACCATTTTCACCTTAGCAACAACTCACCTCATTTCATTGATGTATGAAATCCAACACAAGGAAGGATGCACTAGTTGATATTAAGCGTCATGTTACCCAATCACTTTAAACTAAATCCTCAATTCCACAAAGGATAAGAAGCATTGAAATTAGAGTTCAAGGTGGATCAAATTGAAACCTTAGGATTTGAGTTACAAAAGCTCATATGGCTCAATAAAAAGGCTCAAATAGGTTCCAAAACATACACAATCTAGAAATTACACTTGGCTAACATATGCCATCCATTTAAATAAATAAACAAACAACAATACAATAGTTTATGATAGTAATAAAACTAGCCCCAAAATATATGATAAAAAGGTGTAACATGATGGATACAATAATGAGTAAATAACAAAATAAGAGAATAAATTACAATAATTTTTTTGTTGTTAGAATATCATAATCCCTAGACATTGTACCTATATTGGGAATGGAAAATGAAAGTAAAATGACAAATTTTCTTTTCCAATTATATGTAAGAAAACCCTAACCCTATGACAATAACATCCAAGACCATTAATGCTAAAAATGTATGATTTTTTATTTAAATAAACATTTAATTATCATAGATTAAGTAAATAAAATATTTTTTAGGGATTTAAAGATTGGCACAAAATATAATACTATTTTCTTTCTTAATATAGGGCTAATTGAATCTACAAATATTAATATTTAGAATAACACACTGGATTTGGATTCAAAGGAATAAGGGAGATAGTTTAGTGTCCTTCAATCCTCTAACCCTAACATACTTCTATATTTTTAGACAAATAAAGGGAAGGAGCTAACACTATATCACCATAAGGGAACTTAATGAAATCCTTCTTCGGGGAGAATTTAGAGATAAATAAAACATTGACAAAATGTTGATGAATAGTTAATAACCCTAAATCTTTGATAAAAGGAAATATTGGAGGAAGATAACTTAGATAGCATAGAATAAATCATTAAATATCACCAATATTCATCCATGAAAATAGAACCATCCACAAAGAATCTCCCAAAAGAAAATTTCTCAATTAGTGATCCATAACGCACAAGAGTGAAAAGACAACATCAAGTATAAATGATCTACAAGTGTCTTAATGATCTGAGGAAGTGAATTTCTCCCCTATACATATGAGGTGAAGCAAGTGATTTGATCCTCTAATTAGGATAAAAGCCCCTAAGAGTATAAATTCCATGATATAGGGTGGGTATGTTATTAAGATAACAACCAATGATAGCATCTATCATATTTATTAAAAATAGCCTAAAATAGTTGACACATGTGAGAAAAGTCCCTTCCGAATGGTGACAACATCCTCCAAAGTGATGTTTCTCCATGAAAAGTGGGAATATGTGGAGAAAATGGCATGTATCATTCCCTTAAATCATATATCATCACCTAGGAGTGGTGCTTCATCATTATAATTAGCCCTTTCAAGACCAATATCATCCTCCAAGGTCGACATCATCATCAAATTTAGTGCTAGTGTGATGTCCTTGTATTAGGGTATGGTGTCATCAATATAGAAGGTGTCAAATTCCCTTTGCAGGGGTCCAAAGTCATCATCATAGGAAGTTGTCCTCAAAATTTACCTAGCACCCTATACCAATTTCCCTATTTCATCTATGAAATAGGTGGAGCATCAACTATTAAGTGCTACAGAAGCATATTCATCATCCTTCAATGGATCTTATCTACACCTAGAGTATTATCTAGAACATACTGAAGAAATCAAGTGAGGTCAACATTATGGATAAAATAATATTAGGAACATACATATGGACCATATTTAATATGAGATACATCAAATTACATCACACTAGTTTTCATGTTCAAATGTCTCACTATCTTATGACTATATACAATTTGTCAGCTTTAGATACGGGAGGGTGTATGTCGCTATTAGGTACCTCCAAATTGAAGGGGAGGAATAGTTCCTAGGAAAATTGTTTCAAATGACAAGTGCAAGCGATAAATATTAGGATTTTTAGTTTCCATCATGAAGGATTTCATAGTCTTATACTAGGAAATGTAAAACCGTCAGTGATGATCTCCTCTATAGAAAGAGTGCTTAGTTTCTTTAGTTACCTTCTCTCATGTTTTTTTTTCCAAACCCCTTTTTTATCCTTTTTTATTTATTTGATTGACTCATTTAACAATTTTTGTTGATTATCATGTAATAATGATGATATACCCCTTTGATATATGGTAAATTTATCGCTTCATAAGGGTAGAGCTCTCGCATAATTGGATTTTTATTTGCTTTAAATAACTTACCATTATTTTTCATTCTAACTTCTTCCCTATGATTATTCTTTTTTCTTTACTACATTAACCTCATGCATTTCCATTCCCTTCTTCTCATAGGATGAATTATATAGGCATCTAGTATAATTGACTAACAATATCCAATCAAGTTATAGGCATAGGAGTAATTATGTTATGGGAAATATTAAGTATGAATATGCTACACATGATACCACAATCAAAACCCTTATTTTGCACCTCCTAAATAGCTAAAGAAAGGCCCTAACTAAGGTCACATTGTAATAGAAGAAAATGATAAGCACCAAGGTGAAATGATGAATAATTATACGTTCTAAGCATCAAGATATATTATCTAGTCTCAAACAATAACCCATACTAGAGTGCCAAAAGCACTATATGAAAATCCTCATAAGTAAAAATGGTTCATGTAACTCATAATAGATGACCCCACCTTCATCAATGAATATGTTAGTAAAGTAGACAAGATAACCAAATAGTGGCCATGAGGAATCTAAGGATAGTATATGTGAACTATATGAGGTTTTAAGCTAGAAATCTACATCTTAGAAGAAAAATTTTGTCTTTCGGTTACTGATGTATATGTATGGGTAAGAGACAACATTACAAAGTTTTATGTACCAAGGATGGGTAATGAAGTTGTAACCATTGTTCGGAACGAACAATAAACACCTCAACATTTTATTAAATCTTCTTAGGCTCAATAACTTTGAAAAAGTCATTGAACCAATGGAGAAGTCCTTAGTAGAGTTATTTATAGACCTCTAGGTGGGATATAAGTGTCATGAGTAATTTACCTAAATTTGAAATGGGCTTTGATGAATAAACATGGTCAATGTGAAAAAATAAGCATAATCCCCAATGTAATGATCTCAAGCTCAACTTCCATGAACAACACTTACAAACCACAACATGAGACCTCCACAATGAGAATTTAACATCCATGTTAAATATAAGCACCATTATGAGGTCATGGGCATCATGGATGTCTTTTTGGTGCTTTACTATAATCAAATGAAGGGAAATTTTATCTAATTCTAAACCTTGCTTCTTAAGCTCAAGCACCATGTATGAGCCATGAAACTAAACAATATAAATTTTTTATGGATCATTCACCTCTAAATGGTATATGATCATTATAAATAGGTTATTTTTCAACCAAGAATGGGCTTGAAAGTCTAACAAAGGTTATCGGAGGAAAACAAAGGCCATGTTCCCTAAATGAATCTTCTCAAGTTTAAGTTTCATGAATAATACCAATAACCCAAGAGGCTTCTTAGGAAAACTAATATAATGATCCGTGAATGACCACATAGTATCCCTATACAGTATCTCAATCTTAGTGGAAATATATAAATATCATGAAAAAAAACACAACCTAATCCCCAAATAGAAATGTGTCTCAATCTCATGCCAATAATGGTTCTCAAAGACATGATTAGGGTTTCTCAGCATTTCAGTGAGATACGAGTGCCATGAGTAGGTTTTGTGTAAAGGAAACATGTCTCAATATGTAAACATGGTCAAGGAGGAATCAAGGGGATTAAAACCCAAATAAAACTTATGGAGCTGAAGAACCATAATTATGGAAGGAAAACACTTGGGCCTTATCGATAGCCTCTTGCATTCAACCACCATTAATAAAACTTGCAAACCACACAATAATCCCTTTCAAAGGGGTAATTCGTATTAGAGATGGGTATGGATACCACTATGAGGTTCTGCATACCAAGGATGGATCACAAGGCCTTAAACATGGTCAAGAAAGGAAAATAAGTGCATTGGGATATTCTTGGATCTTCTTAGGCTCAAGAGATTTGAAGAAAACATTCAACCTACACGAGTCCTTTGTAGGGGTTATTTGCATGCATTCAAGTGTATAAATACACCATGAGTAGGCTTTGTATTGTTGAAATGGGTTCCAATTCTGAACTATGGTTAAGGGGTAAAGAAGGCCCATAACCCCTAAATAATTAAACCTCCTTGAGCTCAAGCACCATCAAGAACACCTAAAAACAATGACACAAAGCCTATTTAGGAAGTATTTGGCATCCATGTTAAAGAAGATAATGCATAACTATAGCAACCTAGATTCACAAGGGAAGATTAAGGTCATTCCTAACTCTAGCAAATTCATGAAAATACCATGCAAGTTCATCTTTAAGTAGAGCATGCTAGATGCCACTCTTTGGATTTGAACAAAAACTTAGCAAATTTATCTCAAACCAAAGCACCTCAACCTCTTTCCAAGACTTTTGTTCTCTTAGGATAAATAATAGAATTGATAAGAATAGCATTTAACCCAAAAAATATAACATTGAACAAACATACATACTTTGAAGACCTATTGTACTAAAGATAATTGCACGTTAATGACATGATAAAGTAAAATGACCAATAGCAAAACTTTAACACCATGTTATATTTTATCTCATATTTTCATTAAAAACTATCAAAACTAATATATTTTTTAAAATAAAATTTTATAACTCTTTGTTAAAAAAAAAAAAAAAAAAAAATTATATAATTATATATATATTATTATTTTTGGTAAACCACAAGGAAACTAAATATCAATTTCTTACCAATTATATTTATATTTATATTATAATATTCCAAACTTAAAATATACAGTTTTATATACATGAGATTAAATAAATGTTAAATTGATTTTGGTTTATCTAAAAAGTGTTCACAGAAATTTTATATTTATATTTATATTATAATATTCCAAACTTAAAATATACAGTTTTATATATATGGGATTAAATAAATGTTAACAAAATTTGATTTTGGTTTATGTGAAAAGTGTTGACAGAACTATTGAGAGATATAAGAAGACACAAACGAAGGAGATACGATGCAAACCAATTACACAGTCAAGTGCAGAGGTATTGACGTTTGGATTTCTTTTCAGCATATATTTCTCTACACGTTTTGTTTCTCTTATATATGTAAAAGAAAGAGAATTGGCGTTTAAAATATACATATTTCAAATTGGGGCATTTAAATAAATATAAATCTTTAAATTTTTTTAATTTTAACATTTCAAAAAATTCAGAGAATTTTTAAATGATGCAGTTTGGTTTCCTAAATGCATTTTAATTTCACAGTTTTGGCAAAATGACGCTCAAAAATTAAGACGAGAAATTGACATGCTAGCCAATACTAACAGGTTTGTACTTAACTATAGCTCATAAAGCACCTTTGATAACATATTTTAATCTGAATATTAAACGTTTTTAGAGTATAACATCTTTATAATGTTTAACGCTTTGCAATAAAGTTTTATCATAGATTTTTTAATTATAAGTTTTGATGTTATCGATGTAGGAATTTAATGGGAGAGAGCCTTCCATCATTAGATATGAAGGAACTCGACGAACTTGAAGTTCGACTTGGGAGAGGAATTCACCGTGTCCGATCCAAAAAGGTGATATAATATATGCAGTTTTTTTATTTGGGCACCTTTGCAATATTTCAATATGTCAGTGCAATAAATTGAAATGATATTTGATCATCATTCTCATTTGGATATGTTAAATACCAATTTCTTTTTAATACTCAGAGAGAAATGTTACTTCAAGAGATGGAGGCTACCCAACAGAGGGTATGATACATCTTTAACCAAATCAATTATTAACATCATAAACACTTAGATTTTTAAATTTTTCATCATATAGTTTAGATCTCATTTCTATGTCGTGGTTATTACTGGAGTTCGATTTTGCGATTACTGTTTTAACACTTAAACAATGTTCCTGTTTTCAATCAAATCGTAAGAAAGAATATGTCATTTTATGATTTACAGGAGCAAATGTTGATTGCAGAAAATCAATTCCTGCATAACCAGGTATATCCTCATACTATAATAATTCATCTATTATTTTTTATACATTGCTCAGTATTAACTCATTAATATTGTTTAATTTTTAGATAAAAGAGTTCCAAATTGCGAATGGAAGTAGTGGGAGTACAGTGTTGCATTTTTATAAGGAGCCACTTCCTCAACTGCATATGTAAGATTTTCTTGAAGGAAATTTGGTTGAGATCAGCGCAAACAACGGTATTAAATATGACTAAGGGGTTCTCTCACCTGAATTTTCTGTAAAAAATATATTTGAAGTGTTAGTTATTCTGATTTATTTTACAATGTATAGGGGTGTATACTGAATATGACTAGTCGTGTAAGTGAATCTGGTAAAATTGTAAAACTGTACATTATATGAATCTGGTAAACCATGGGGTATATAGTAAACCATGGGGTGTATTTGTGGAAATAATGGAGGAAAAAACTGAAATAAGAAAATGGTTAATTTGAATTAGTTAATAATGGAGGAAAAAACTGAAATAAGAAAATGGTTAATTTGAATTAGTTAATTGCAAGATGGAATTAGTGTAGACACTTTTATTTTTAACAGTGGATTTTTTTGTTGACTATATTATCTAATTTCATTTGAAATTGAATCTGTATGCCAAAGTTTTGATTTTGATCTCAGCCTTATGGGATATGCCTGAGGGAAAAAGTGGATATGCAAAAACTGTATAATTTTGAAAATGGAAAAATTAGTGATTTTATTTCAAATAAAAAAAACAATACTCTATTTTGCCCGAACGAATTTATTTTCTGCAGCTGAACAGGGAAAGAATTAAAATAATAAATTCAAAAGAGAATATTAAATAATATAAAAATTATTTTTTTTCTTTTTTTTTTCAATCTATTTTTCTATAAAAACCATTGCCAAATCATAAATAATAAATTAGAAAACAATATATTAAACAATTTAAAAATCATTTTTTATTTTTTCTTTCTTTTCTTTATCCATCTTTCTATAGGAACCAGTGACAAATCATTCTCAATCATCTCTAATGGACATTCTTTAATTTAAATTTTTTGAAACATAAACTCTTTCTGGGCCAACCTTCCCATCTTGTAAAACCACGCTTCATGATGTTACTCCAGATGAATCGGTTCTGATTTATGAGGTGTTTGTCAATCGTGAACCAAGGTATTCATATCTTTTTATTTAAAAAAATCCCTCAATGATCTCCCCTGCTAGATGGCGGCTTTTTCCCAATGGGACGAGTGTTGAAGATGACTCGTGTGTAAAAAAGTTTTAATGGTAAGATTTTTATATAAAAGTAATTAATAAAATATTAAATAAATAGTAAATTTATTATT
This sequence comes from Pinus tabuliformis, assembly GCA_031772625.1. NCBI lineage: Eukaryota > Viridiplantae > Streptophyta > Pinopsida > Pinales > Pinaceae > Pinus > Pinus tabuliformis. The sequence continues at coordinate 948,948,690 of CM062810.1, forward strand.
TTAATATGTAGATTGTTAAATTAAATTATATTTTTAATAAAAGTGTAATTTTACTTTTTGTAAAGAGGGAAAATTTAAATTGAATATTTTATTTCAAAATAAAATGGAATTAATGAAAAAATCATTTTATTTAAAAAAAAATATTTTTAAACTGTTTTATTTTTAAATTATTTAGAAATCATTTTATTTAAAAATATTTTATTTTCAAACTAAATTTTATTTTAAAATTATTTTTTAAACCTATTTTAATTGTCAAATTTTCGAGCATATAAAGGAATTGAATCTTTTGAAAATTCATTTTTTTTAAGTGCAAGAATTTGAACACTTAGGTAAAATTTTCCACTATTATGAATTTGATTCGTCATTAAAATATATATAGATTAGTCATTAAAATATATATAGGTTAGTTATTTTAATAGGTTAGTTAAGGTTCATGACAAATAGGTAAATGAAAAATTATATATTTTAAAGTAATATTAAAAATGTTACATAAATAATGTTAGTAAAAAAGAAAAATGTCCAATGATGAATAATATGAATAATTAAAAAGTATTTAAAAAAATATTTATTTTTCAAATTTTTATTGCATATAGTAGGATTTTCAATGAGACCAACCATTTAAAATCATCCAAACCTTTATTATTAAATACTAAGTTAAAATTCATAGCCTAAGTGTGTGCATCCGTACTTTTGAAATCATTTCAATACATAATTTTCACTATTTCGATATTGAGTATGAGTACACTACAAAAATTAAAAATTTTAGAACCATAATTTTCAATGCAAGATTAAATGACTATATTACAATTTTAGTAACTTAACTTGGAATACTAATTTATTCCAAGTTGACTATATTACAATTTTAGTAACTTAACTTGGAATACTAATTTATTCCAAGTTAGGTTTCAGTATGATGTTTTTTTTATTCTTTCTTTAACATATCCTATTATTTTGCATCTAACAAATACAATTACTTGATTCCTACTAAGCATATTTATATGTGGAATATGATATACCAGTGTTAAAGGTTGCTTTGTTATCACAAAAAATTGATCATCTAGCCACAATGTATGTAAAAAATTGATCATCTAGCCATAATGTATGTAAAAAATTGATCATCTAGCCATAATGTATGTACTAACTGAAGTACACCATGTAGGGCCAATTTTACCATAGTAAAGATGTTTTCACTCATAGAAATTACTTAATAAACCGCATTTGTTAAAACATTTATAACTAAACCCGTGAAGAATAATTAAATAAATCACTATTTATTTAATTATCTTCTACGAATATTTAATTAAACAATTGCTTAATTAATATTCCTTGTCACATTTGACCCAATTATGAGAAATAAATAGATAAATCATTGATTACCTTATTTTTCTCTCGGAATAATTAATTAATCACCTATTAGTTATTATTCTTTGCAAGTTTGACCAAATCCCTTAGCAATAATTAAATAAATCATTATTTGTTTATTATTCCTTAACCATATTTCTTGAGATAATAAATAAATCATTTATTTATTTATTATTTCTAAATAAAAGTTTAAATACTTTTTTCCTCTAAACAAAATATAATAAAATATTCCAAATGGTTAATTCTAGAATGGGGTTAATAATATTTTATAATTGCTCATTATTCAATGATAACCTAATATTTTGTTATAAATAGAAGGGTTTTCCATTCATTCTTCACTTTTGATTATTTTCATTGTTGCACTGAGTGTTGCAGCTCTGATTATTATCATTGTCACACACCATCTTCTTTTCCATTTGAGTTCTCATTGAGCTCAAACATTTTGTTTGCTGGGTTTTACACATTATAGAGGTGAGAGACTCTACAAAAGTTGAAGACAATGAGGATAGCCAAGAACCATCCGATAGAGGGGGACTGGTAACATTATTTTTTCCTTTCACAAGTGTTGTTTAATAAAATATATTCTTTATATATATGGTTTCCATTGGATTATTCGAGTTATTTGTGCTTATTTTACTTTTCCAAGTTGTTGTTTAACTATCTCTGTGGCATAGATCAGGGCTTTGGCAAGTTTTGTTTCTATCATTTTCTCTAGATCTACATTGTTTACATTGTTTAACAAGCATTTTTATTGTTAGGGTTGTTTGTTATCCACAGCCTAAAGTGGTTTCTTTTTGTACACATTCAAGAAGAATACTTATTAACAAATTGGTGACTCCATTCGGGAATTTATGATTGTCACTAACACATTGGCAACTCCACTGCGTTTTTAATTCTGATTCAAAAACATGGGTGACCTTCAGTTTTCAACTTAGGGTTTTTCTTTTTCAATTTCTTAATGTAATTACTAGTTTTCTAACCCTAGATCAGTCAAATTTCTAACTTCCACAAGTTTTTTGGTTATTTCGGTAGTTCACAAGAACCAACCGCGACAGAGACGACAAATTTTGTCGAGACTTGCCTCCTGAGAACTAAGGAGCAAAAATCACATTTTTCTTCCCTAAAAGTGTGATCTAGAGGTTCAAAGCGCACTTTCTGGCCCAAAAAGTGTGATCTCCTCCTAAATAGGTTAGTACTTGTGATTTTAGGTTTTATGGGATTTTTTTATCTGTTTCTGGGTTTTGCCGAGAGATGTCTACTAGGTTGGTGGACCACTGTCTTAGCCCGCTTAGGCCTTGATCTACTATGTTTCACTCGTCGAAGTGGAATTTAGCCCATTAGGGCTTCTAATACGCTTTTGCCTTTATAGGAGGAGTTTAAATGAGTAAGAATTCTAAGTTTTTGCAGAGCTTTCAGCCATATTTTCTAGATCTGTACCTTCCTTTTTCATATCTTCATACATAAGTTGTTTCCATCCAAAGTTTAATCCTAAACCTTGTTTGGTCATTTGCCTTAGGGTGCCACTCTTTGCCCTAAGTTTCACACCCATCTCCCTATATTTTTGCAACGATTTTCCTCCCTAGTTTTTTACTGCTGCTACACCACTTCCAGCAACATAGTGTCATTTGATCGCAGTCACACCAACTATTAGTTCTGTTGGTTGTTTTCATGTGTTTTTAGTTAATTTCGCCACCAACAAGCATAGTGTTTTCAAACCCAGTTTGGGTGGGGTTTAGAGAGTTGATTTGTTGTTCATTTTTTGTTTTAATTTCAGTTTATTTCAATAATCTTTTTCTTTTTTAAAACACAATCTGGGCTTAATTAATAAACACACTTACACACATAAGCACCTCTTAAGCGAAGGGCATTTGGTTTACACCGCCAAGCCAAGAAATAACTTAATTAATTTATCTCCCTCCATAGAGACAAAATCATCTTATTGATCTCCCTTCACCATTTCCATGTCACTTGTGTCTTACAACCATTATGCCACTAAGGAGTTTGTCACGGAGACTCTTAGGCCTTCATCCCCATTTTCCTCTTGGGCATATTACTCCTCCCTGAGGGGTTCAAGTTCATAGTCCCCCGAGTCCCCATACCGAATCCTCTTTTAGTTCATCTGATTCCTCATCTAATTCCGAGCCTCCTTCATTGTATACTATCATCATGTCAGGACCCACTACATGTGCAGGAAACCAACCTCTTGTTGGCTCTGGTTCTACCCCGATAGTCACATCTAGTGGAACCATCTCAAGAATCATTCTGACAGCTACCATGCTACCTTTCATGGCTAGGTTAAGCCTCCTGGATTTTATCCAATTGATTAACAACCTTATACACCACGATGATGGTTGTCTATCTATGTCGACTAAGCTCCCCTCCAATATTCTCAATGTTTTATGGTAATTATGGAGAAGACCTCACCAATCACGTCCGCTCCTTCCATATGTTTTGTTCATCCAACTTCATCACCGATGATTCCATTTGTCTTTGGTTATTCAAACGCACGCTCATTGGATATGCTGCAAAGTGGTATGTTGACCAACGTGCCACCTCTCATTCCACTTCCGCGATGCTTGCTAAAGTGTTCCTTTCATATTTTTAGTTACCTCTCCAATACAACACTGGTACGAAGCTCTTGACACATTTCGTCAGTCCCCTGCCACCAATGTTTCCTATCATGTTTAGGAATGGTGTAGAAGGAGGAGCATGTAACATGCTCCACTATTCAAAGACCCTGTCTACCTCGATTGGTTTCTTAGGAATCTTTTAGAACCTATTTCCAAAGATGTCGCGTCTCACTTTCCTCAAATAGAGGAAGAGGATCTCCAGACTACTCTGATATATGACTTGATTATACTGTTATATGAGACCTCCCCTGTCCTGGTGGTGTCAATGCACCAGGGGCATCTTACGCCACCGACGGTATCATTGGAGCTATTTAACATTCTTCACCATATACTTAGTAGAGTTATGGCTATTCACAGGGGGGTACCAATTCCTCTAACACTTATGCCCCTCCTGCCAACAAATTTTATTCAAGACAAATCACCTCTTATGAATTTACCCAACCACACCAGCAGATGTCAGGGCTAGCTAGTGCTCAACCTGTCTACTAGACCATTGTCCCTTTACCATATTATACTTATGCACCGCCAAGTGTTCGAGCCCATCAGGCATTAGTGTCGCAGCTTCCCATGCATCATCAACCCCAACATCCACCACCCCCTCAGGGTCAAGTGTTTTCATAGCAGAGTGTGACCAATCCCCAAAATTCGAAGAAAAAGAATAAGGGAAAGGTAATAAGGGTAACCAGGATAGCCAAGGTAATCAACCTAATGAACCCCATGGGAACCATCCTAACACCAACAACCAGCAACAGGGCCACCAAAAGGGCCTTGTGCATGTTGTGGTGTACATGGCCATTATACTAATGAGTGTCCCCTCTTACCCTAGATGCACCAAACATGGGAAGCTCAAGCAGCTTGTAGAGGTCAACTGCCCATGCAACAACTGCCTCAAAATCCTGTGCCATCTCAACTAGTCATGCTCACAAATCGTCCCTTAGAAAGGATTTGTTGCTGCTCAACCTCAGCAAGGTCAAGCAACCCACCTTCCCTAACCTTTTGGTCTTGGTGACTACCAGATCCTCATGATGAATTCTGACGAGGTTAATACCTCTCATATGAACTTGCAAATTTGGTTGCATCGATGTGAAAATCCATCGAATTCATTCACCACTGAGTCCAAAACGAAAGCATCTACTAAGCCTCTTACAACACAACATGGTCCGCTACAGATCCCTCAACCTAAATTTGAGTCATTTCCTAAGATCCCCAAGGGACCATTATGTCGTAATGCAGCTTCTAACCAAGTTTCCTATACATGTAGTATAGTAGGCAACTTAGCACAATCACCTGCTACCATGTCAATGCTGGAGGTTCTCTAGTCATTCCCATCTCAAAAGAAAGCTCTAATAACTTCTATAGGCATAGTAGATCCTTTAGACGATTGTTTGATTGTATTTCCTATTGATACATTAGAACATCCTCCATTACCTCCATCCATTGCTTCTCAGATACCAGTCAGAGTCCTTAATTCCATCATCTCTCGATGCATTATCGACAAAGGTGCATCCTCCTACGTGATGTCCCCTACTATTTGGAAGAAATTCAAGTCACCTGGGTTGTCCCCATCTACCATCACTTTGCGTGCTTGGGACTTTCACTCCTCCCAACCTCTCAGAATGTATCGCAATTATCCAGTGACTCTTGCAGGTAGGATTGTTCATGTAAACGTTGAGGTTATCGATACCCCTCTAAATTAGGAAATTCTCTTGGGTTGTAGTTACACTTATGCCATGTCATTCGTCACGTCTGTGGTTTTCCGAAAGATTTGTTTTCCCTGTGAAGGGAAGATATTCATTATCGATCAGTTGACATACTACGAGTCGTCATCCTTGACCTCCCCTGAGTCCATTATCTCAACAATGTCCAACAAGTAGTCTTCTACTCCTCTCACCAGTGTTTCACCCAAAGTTTACAAAGATTATTCATTATTAGGTGCTTTCCTCAGTCCTCCCCCTCTTATCTCTAAGCCTAGCTCCTTGAGTGCTTGGATGTTACAAGTGTCACGGGCTCCTCAAAAGTAGTTTGGTACATCTAATCAATAGCCATCTCATCAGCACCCTCCTGTTACCATCTCATCTAAGCCATTTGGATCCACCCCCCAAGGACCTCCTCCTTTTGTGGGTGCCTCCCCTTTGTTCCCACGAGGCACTATTCCTCCAAGTCTCAACCATCTAGGAGCTATTCCACCTGGACATTACCCTCACGACATATACCTTTCTTGTTTCCTCCTCCTGGAAGCTTTTATGTCCCTATCATGGTCTCCTTGATTCTCCCTAATATGACTTTGGGGATCCCATTGTGGTACATTGATCCCATAATGAACACTCTGCCTAGTCAACTCAGACCATATCATGCTTTGAACATAGTTCAACTAGTCCCTGCGAGCCTTGTCGCTACTCCAGGTCCACTACAACCTCAACAGGAACCCACTCCTGTTGCAAAAGCATCTGGTTAGGGGGGAAAACCAAGAAAAAGGAAACTAAGGACAAGTCTCCCTAAGAACCTTCCACTCCCAAAGCCCCAAAGATGACACCTCCATGTGCTTTGTGTGAGGTTGTTGGGAATTCCACCAATAACTATCTTGAGCTTCCTCATCTCAAACCTTTGGTTCATGAAACATTCCCTCAGTCAAATGTCCTTGAGGTCCAAGTTACCTTACCAGGAGCATCCAATAAACTCAAAATGTTGTGTACAAATCACCCTTGTGCCTTGTGCGATCATTATGATCACTATTCCCATTTTTCCGTCGTCTCGATGAATTTTGTGATTGCCTTAAAGTGCTTTGTGACTTCAAGGCCACTCGTAGTGGATCACCTACTCCTATATCTGTGGATTTTGATACCAATAGTACACTAGAACAGGGGGACTCTGTCCCCACCATCATGATTCCTCCCCCCAATGTCGCGATTGCAAAATCCATGGTCCATATCCTTTATCTGTCATCATCCTTGAGTTCCTTGTAGGAAAACCCCTCCAAGGTTTCTATGCACGCTTCTATCGAACATCCTTCGTCGGAAACCAAGGTCTCAACATCATTAGATTCTCCATCTACTAGCTCATCGTCTACCATTTTAGATGACGCATATGTGAACCTTCTTTCTCAGTATGACGCAACGGTCTCGACACCGCATCGTATAGTTAGTGTTCCTCCCATGTGCCCATCTTCCATTATGATGAGGATGTTATGGGAGCCATGTTTACCCCTCATTACCCTTGGGATGATATGCACCATCATGCATACTTCCTTTGTAGGATCTCGTGCCAAGTTCGGCTAAGATTCTTGAATCCCTTTTTCGAGCACTCTAAACTAAATTATGCTCCACAAACTCCTCCTGCTAGGGGGCATCATTCCCTCCTTTGCATACCAGACAAGTCCCCTCCATCACATATGCTTGCATGTAATATCCCATGCTTGGGGGCACGATGGTTTTCCCCTGGTCATATTCTCAGTTGATTAACATAATTCTTGACCTAGATCCCAATGAATCTAGGTATGGTCAATCATTGTCCCATTCCTTGTATAATTTGTCCTACCAGCCTCTCCGACGAGCCATATTCACATCATATATCATATTTGAGACCATATCTTCAAATATTCTAATCTATGTAATACCACCTTTACCACATAGTCCCCATGTTTGACTTAATGGGTGAGGATGATTCTAGACCTCCTATAATAGTTCATTCTAGTTATCCTCTTCCCTTAATTCTTCATGAGGAACCATCATTCCAAGAAGCATTAAGGCCATATTTATACAAGTAAGGACACTTACCTAGATGTTGTAGATCTCGATTCTGGTGGTCGGTTTTTCCACTATGATCTCCACAAGATTTAAGGCCTTTTCCTCCTCTCCAAATTCACCAAAGCTCACTTAAGAAATGAATCCAAATTGGAGGGAAAATATCCTTTTATAGAAAAAACCATAGTTTTTATGTTGCCCATTCTGACCAAACCATAGCTCAGTTTGATGAACCGTCAGCACCATTGGAAAGATCTCATCAAATATTATGGGTCTTTCTTAGTTTTTGGTGATTTGACACCTCACCTGGAATCCATTTTTCCAAGAAGGTTCACTTCATCGCCTCTCAAAATCGAATTTCTTCATATGTGACACTTGTACATTGGGGACCACCTTCCCTTAGTGCTTGACATATCACGTGTCGACCTTTGTCATGGGAAATGATCATTTGTTTATTTTTTCATGGTCACCACTAGGCCTATTATGTATGGTAGCATCATTGAGTCACCCTTGTTCAGAGCATCCACGACGATTCACCTTTGCATCCATGGAGTTTGTTTCACATCCCATTGTATCCTGTCACAGTATTTCATCCATATTTGCATATCATTAATCTAGTGTTGCCCATTTTGGCCTTAACTCATACTATCCATCATCCACTCCAGAGTCAAGTTAGCAGCTGCTAGGTCAACCATACACTTTATGGTTTGAGAAGGGAAGTCATATGTTTGTTCCTTAGTCCCATCTTCCCCATTTTCCCTAGTGTCAGCGAATGGGTCGCATTACTATTTTCCCTTGTGACTTAGTTGAGGATCCTCAAGAGGGGCCTACGCAGGCCCTACGCTATTGACATCAACACATCTATTCCAAAAGAATGACCTAGAAGGTGTTGTATCTTGGCTCTCCCACTCTTGCCCAGTGCCTCAGATCAAGTAAAGGGAATCATCATTGTCGTTTGACTTGATTGTTTCATGCTTGTGATACATACACTTGATGGTCCAGTGATGCAACAGATTGTACTAGTGATTCTCATGTGTGTCTGAGATGTTTCATACCTCAAGAGGGGGTGGCCCTTAAGGTAGCCCCCCACATGCCCGGAAGCCTTCATATTATGCTACAACCTCAAATGAAATTCTGTAGATTTGATGGGTTTGATTCTTGCCATTTGTAGTTCTCATGACATGCATGTCTCCTACAGATGATCCATTCAGTTTGGAGAGCCCTTTCCTATTCAAAAAGGATTCTTTGGTTGTTTTACCCTCCCTCCCATCCATTTTTTGAGGGAAGGGCCATTTTATCTCATGTACTCAGATGCTATTCTATTCAGTCCTAGCTCATGTTTTCTTCCAGGCACATTATGTATATGGGACACTTTGTATTATTTTCTGGCTCAATTATGCCAACATGTCATGTACCATTCAACATGTATTTTATTTTTTAGTTTCATGTTTTTCGGTGCATCATTATTTTTGTACTAAGTTATCTCAGTAGGTATAGGTATGCTTCCCCGCCTCATTGAGATCTGGTACAACAACAAAAAAGGAGACTTTCATTAGCCTCGCCCCTTCTGTCATTATCCTCTTTCACTTCAACTCCATTGGTCTCTCTCTCTTTCTCTCTGATTCCACTTTGTTGTCTAGTGATTGTGTCCTTACAACGTGCTTCAGTCATACGTTTTTCTCCTAACACTCATACATTCGGGGGCAATCTGTTATCACAAAAAATTGGTCATTTAGCCATAATTTACTAAATGGATCGAAGTACACCATGCAGGTCCAATTTTACCATAGCAAAATTGCTTTCACTATGAGAAATTACATAATAAACCACATTTGTTAAGTCATTTATAATTAAACCCATGAAGAATAATAAATAAATCACTATTTATTTAAGTATCCTCTAGGAATAATTAATTAAACCATTGCTTAATTAATATTCCTTGTCACATTTAACCCAATTATGAGAAATAAATAGATAAATCATTAATTATCTTATTTTTCTCTGAGAATAATTAATTAATTACTAATTATTTATTATTCTTTGTCAAGTTTGACCAAATCCCTTAGGAATAATTAAATAAATCATTAGTTGTTTATTATTCCTCAACCATATTTCTTGAGATGATAAATAAATTATTTATTTATTTCTTATTTCTAAATAAAAGTTTAAATACTTTTTCCCTCCAAACCAAATATAATAAAATATTTCAAATGGTTAATTCTAGAATGGGGTTAATAATATTTTATTATTTCTCATTATTCAGTGATAACCTAATATTTTTGTAGGTTTTAACCCTGTATAGAGATTTTCCCCTGAATCCCAAAACCGGGACTACCAGATTCATTTTTCATTATGTTGCTTTCAATGTTACAATACATATTTATACATGTCGAAGCATCCAATACCATGGACCGAAAACCATCGCATCCAAAACCATGCACACAACCATAGGTAAGTCTTCCCAACATAATATAGAGTCCAAAAAAAATTTCCCCAAGGCGTTGCCCTAGACCACGTAGAGGGGGGCTACCTGCCCCCCTCAAAGCCCTTGTGACCCCCCCACCACGCAATCGGCACAATGAAGGGGGGGCAGAACCCCCCCCCCCCCCCCCCCACCCTCTAACCCCCTGGTTAACTAGGTAGGCTAGTCATGGAAAGAATATAACACAACCCAACATTCTCCCACTTGTTATTTTCTTTCCACAGGGGGCCACATGAGATCTTAGTCATTTATCCAATACTGCAATGCCTATTGTTTCTCTACACCAAGAGAAATTATCAGAGCTCACAGATTTTTTCAATGCATCTGCAGTATTCTTCAAAGTGTCCACCTTTACCAGCAACACCTTTTTTTCTTCTATCATATCCCTCACAAAGTGATACTGAACATCAATGTGCTCTTTGAATGGTGATACTGAACATCAATGTGCTCTTTGAATGGTAAACAGGGTTCTTTGCCAAGAAAATTGCACTTTTTCTGTCACAGTCTATCCTTATAGCTCCCTATACTAACCCCATACTTGAACACAATCTTTGCAACCAAACTGCTTCCTTGCTTGCATGAGTGGCTGCCATGTATTCTGCCTCTGTAGTTGATAGTGCCACTACAGATTCTTTCGTACTCATCCAACTGACTGCACCTCCAAATAGGTTAAACACATACCCACTTGTATATGTTCTCTAATCCAGATCTCCAGCTTAGTCTACATCAACAAAGCCACGAATATCCAAAATTTTGTCCAATCCTGGTCTTCTTTGGTAGCACAAACCACACTCACTAGTGCCACGCAAATACCTTTAAACCCACTTCACTGATGTCCAATGCTCCTTCCCTAGTTTTTACATAAACCTGCTCAATACTCCCACTGCATGTGCAATGTCTAGTCTAGTACAGACCATCGTATACATCAAGCTATCAACTGCACTTGCATATGGAACATGGGACATGTCCTTTTCCTCTTCTTGTGTCTTGGGAAATTGTTCAGCAGATAACTTTACACCTACAAGAATAAGAACCTTCACCGGTTTATTATCCTGCATATTAAACCTCTGCAATATTGTCTCGACAAACTTCCTCTAGTTTAACTAAAGCTTCCTCTTTACCCAATCTCTTTTAATTTCCATGCCTAAAATATGGTTTGTAGCACCAAGATCTTTCATGTCAAATTTGGAGGACAATTGGGTCTTCAAATCCTAGATAATTTCTTTGTCATTTCCAACCAGCAACATGTCATCCACATACAAGACTAGATAAATAACACGGTCACCAATTAATTTAAAATACGCACAGTTATTTGCTTTGCTTCTGGTGAAGCCAAGTCCCTGTATAAATGTATCAAATTTCTGATACCACATCCTTAGTGATTGTTTTAGCCCATACTGAGACTTCTTTAACTTGCATACTAGTTCTTTCTTACCCTTCACCACAAAGCCTTTGGGTTGCTTCATGTAGATCTCCTCTTCCAGATCCCTATGAAGAAAAGTTGTCTTCACATCCATCTGTTCTATCTCAAAATCAAAAGCAGCAGTAACAAGGAAAAGTAATCTAATAGAAGCTACCTTTGCAACAGGAGAAAAATATAACCAAAATCAATTCCCGACACCTGGGAATAACCTTTTTCTACCAACTAAGCTTTATATTTCTCCACCTTTCCTTATGCATTTGGCTTCTTCTTGAACGCCCATTTGTTGCCAATGGGTTTCCTTCCAGCCGGTAACTCCACCAGATTGCAAGCCTCATTTTTGTGCAAAGATGCCATTTCATCAACCATGGCCTCTTTCCAGAGTTTTTCATCCTCTAAAACTACTGCTTCCTTCACAATTTTTGGATCATCATCAGTAATAGATAAAACAAAATTTGAATAGAAAGCCGATGGACTATACCTTTCTGGTTCCCTTCTTTCTCAAACTGATCTTCTCACAACCGGAGTTTGTGTCTCTTCATCTTCTAATTCCTCTTCTCTTGTAGAGTATGATTCTTCCTTCTTTAGCTCAAACTCTATTTTCTCATGTTTCTTTGATGGAACTTCATATTTAATAACATCTTTCACCTCTCTAAACACCACATCTTGGCTATACACAACCTTCCTTGTTATTGGGTTCCAAATCTTATAACCTTTTACACCATCCTTATACCCAATAAAGATGCACTTTTTAGATTTACTATCCAACTTGGTTCTTTTCTCCTTTGGAACATGTACATATGCAACACATCCAAATACCCTTAGATGTGAAAGAGATGGTTTCTTACCAGTCCATACCTCTTGTGGAGCCTTATCCTCCAATGCTGATGAAGGTGATCTGTTGACCAGGTAACATGTTGTCTCCACCACTTCTCCCCGGAATTCCTATCCTAACCCAGCACCACTGAGCATGCTTCTTGCCCTCTCCATCAACGTCTTGTTCATTATTTCTGCAACTCCATTTTTCTCAGGTGTGTATGGATTAGTCTTTTGTCATGCTATACCGCACTTATTACAAAATTCTTCAAATTCCTTGTTGAAAAATTCTCCACTGTTATTTTTCCTCAGCACCTTTATCTTCTTCTTTGTCTTGTTTTCCACCGGAGCCTTAAATTATTTAAACCTGTCAAAGAATTTAGATTTCTTCTTAAGGAAATATATCCATGTATTCCTTGAGAAGTCATCTATAAATGATACATAGTACAAAAACTTACTGAGTGATGGAACCTTCACAGGTCCAAACACATCACTGTGCACAAGCTCTAATATTTGTTTTTCCCTCTTACCACCAGAGGGGAAACTCACCCGATTCTGCTTCCCATATACACAATTTTCATAGAAATCAAAATCCATAGAGCTATTAGTCATACCTTATACCATACCTTTACCATGAAGTATTTGAAGGCCCTTCTCTCCTGTATGTCCAACCCTTTGATGCCATAGCATGGTATTTTCTCCAGAGACCACTAGATTCTCTGCTCCACTTTCAGGAACCACAAAACTGTTGCACCCATCAATAACAGTGCTATCTTGCAACTTGTACATAGTTCCAATCCAAACTCCCTGCATCAATACCATTTCTCCTTGAACCATCTTGCAGGTATCTTTCTCGAACACTATTTTTACACCTGCATCATCTAGCTTGCTTACAGAAATAAGATTTATGGCTAATGCAGGAATATGTAGAACACTCGAAAGTGTTCTAACCCTTCCACCTTTCAACTTCAACTTCACTTTTCCACAACCAATGATTCTAGCCTTCCTGTCATCCCCCAAGAAGACATCACCACCATCATATTTCTCATACTCGCAGAACCACTCTCTATGGGGAGTGAAGTGAAAGAATGCGCCTGAGTCAATCAACCATGCCTCATGATCTACATGTGTACTTGAAGAAGCCAAGTACACATCCCCACCTTCATCTGAGGTGGTTTTTTCCTCTGTAGAAGGAGCATCATCAGATCCCTTTCCTTTCTCAAGAGCTTTAGATTTATAGTCCCTTTTGTAGTGCCCTTCCTTTCCGCATTTCCAGCACATGACCTTTATAGGTTTTCCTGGAGATTTAGATCTCCCTCTAGATTTAGATCTCCCACACGATGACTTATTTTTGTTTCTATTCTACGACCGTCCTTGTACAGACAAGGCATCACCATTCTGGCTCTCCATATTTTTCCGTCGCATCTCCTTCGTCAACAAGGATGAGACTATTTCATCAAACTACAATGCAGTTGCATTGCTACCTATGGTAATAACTAGACTATCCCACGAATCTGGTAGAGAACACAACAAACTAATGCACTTATCTTCATCTAAAATTTTAATATCAACAGAAAACAATTAACTTACCACAGTATTAAATTCATTTAGATACTCTGTCACCGAGTCTCCATCTTTCATCCTTAGGTTATACAGCTTTTTTCGTCGAAACAGTTTATTCACCAAAGACTTAGATTGGTACAAAGTCCCTAACTTGTCCCACAAAGCCTTTGTCGTAGCCTCCCCTGATACATTCAAAAATACTGAATCTGAGACACACAATTGTATTATTCTCTTTGCCTTCCGATCCAACTTCTTCCATTCTTCATCGAACACTCCCGTTGTTTTAGTACCTGGATCTACCATGATCCACTTATCTTTTTCCACCAATAGATCCTCCATCTTGAGTTTCCATAACTCAAAATTCTGACCATTAAATTTCTCGATCTCTATCTTTCCACTGCTCACCATCTTCTTTCACCACCAGAATTGATCCCATAGATCTCCCACTGAACAGGGTCTATCACAGGCCCAAGCAAAACCCCTCAACAACAAAGGCATCCCCTTGAAGCCAAAACACATCTGATACCAAATGTAGGTTTTAACCCCGTACAGAGATTTTCCCCTGGATCCCAAAACCAAGACTACAAATTGGTTCTTCATTGTGTTCCGTTAAATGTTACAATACATATTTATACATGTCGAAGCATCCAATACCATGGACCAAAAACCATCATGTCCAAAACCATATGCGAAAACCATGCACAAAACCATAGGTAGGTCCGTCCAACCTAATATAAGGTCCAATAAAAATTTCCTTGGAGCACTTCCCCAGACCCCATAGAGGGGGGCTACCCACCCCGCTCAAAGCCCCTATGACCCCCTCACGGCACAATCAGCACAATGAAGGGGGAGCTCCGCCCCCCCTCTAACCCCCCAGTTAACTAGGTAGGCTAGTCATGGAAAGAATATAACACAACCCAACAATTTTGTTATAAATAGAAGGGTTTTCCACTCATTCTTCACTTTCGATTATTTTCATTATTGCACTCACTGTTGCAACTCTGATTATTATCACTATCACACAGGTCCATCTTGTTCTCTATTTGAGTTCTCATTGAGCTCAAACATTTTGTTCGCCGGGTTTTACACATTATAGAGGAGAGAGACTCTACAAAAGTTGAATACATTGAGGATAGCCAAGAACCCCGTCCCATAGAGGGGGGTTGGTAACATTATTTGTTACCTTCATGGATGTTGTTTAATTAGATATATTCTTTATATATCTGGTTTCCATTGGATTATTGGAGTTATTTGAGCTTATTTTACTATTCCATCTTGTTTTTTAACTATGTATGTGGCATAGATCAGGGTTTTGGTAGGTTTTGTTTCTATCATTTGTTGTAGATCTACACTATTTAAAAACCATTTTTATTGTTAGGGTTTGTCATCCACAACCTAAAGTGGTTTATTTTCGTACACATTCAATAAGAATACTTATTAACACACTAAAATACAAATTTTTTGAATTACATTATTCAAGGAAAAATTTGACGGCTATATTACAATTTTACATAGTTAACTTAGCATGTTAATTTATTTTATGATACGTTTCACTATCATGTCTTAGTATTATTTTGAGTTGATGAATGAAATGTATATTTTCGCCTTTTGTGGTTCACCTTTAGTCCCTTATTAAATATTTTAATCCTGAGATATTGATTCACAAGTTTGAATAATTCACACTTACTCAGCTTAACATACAATGGGTGCTCCTCTAACTTTTGAAACACTAAGCAAAGATTATCCTAGTGCATTACCTCATTCCTAAGGTGGACCAACATGTCATAAATAAACATAATAACAAACTTATCTAAATTATTTTGAAATACATCATTCATTTATATCATGGAGGCCATGGTGGCCTCTGTTGTGGTTGGAATCAACCTCCTAGAGACAACCCTCGGGTTGGAGGAAAGACCAATGCCTAGGACATCCTTGTTGAGTGCTTGCAGGTTTGCAAGAGCTATCACACACTCAACATTAAATATGTCACTGAATTGAGATGGTTCAGAGCCCTCCTCCAGAGGAAACATATAACAATCTGATGAAAAATTAACTCGTAGAAACTTCAATGAAAATATACATCAGCCTTCATCACCTCAGTTTGTATCTTAGTAAGTTATTGTAGCATATGGAATAGAAGCGTTAAACCAGAAGGAAATTCAATACATAGGGCTTATCTCTAAGAATCCTATGTAGCGAAAATCAAAGTGAAATGAATTAAGCAGATATGAAAGATGAGATGAAAATATACATAGTGTGAACTTTAAGGATTTGATTTCCATGTCTATACAGGCATTACACATCAATACTTGGCTTCAACAAGTCCATACATTCATGAGAAAAACATACGACATCTATTTATGATATAATTTGAGAGGAAAATGGAACACATATGAAAGTAACATAGGAAGAACACATACTACAAACTCGACTGAGCCGGAATCACCAAAAACTTGTATTAAGCTTCAACATAATAATAATCCATTAAAAATACGCAACACTTCTCTATTGGAAAGAAAACATTTTCACAAAAGTTCTTAACCCTCTTAAAATATCATATAACTATCTTTATAGGGCCTCCGAAGGAGAACCTGTTACACAAATATTCTTTCTTCATTTCATTATAAAGAGTCATCATGTCAAAATTAAGAGTTCTCTGCGACACATTTGTTTGTAACATAAAATGTAACTGGCTGAGAAATAAAATATTTACATAGAAGTAAAAATAAAAGTGACATGATCAACACAATTCGCAATATCTTCAGTTTGGTTGGGTAGGAGGTGGACGTTGAATCCTAGGACTGATGATCTAGAGCACAACAAGATCAATGAATTGCTAACATTTCTACCATTGTATCGGATAAAAATGGATATGATATCTTCAAATTTGTTAAGTCTGAATAGTCCATCCTGGATCTAAATAGCATTTTTACCAACCCAGGAAATTGGAAGTCCTTCTTGAGATAATTTACCACTGTTCTTCCCTTGAGAGTGGCTATCTTCTAGTGGGAGGAGTCTACTATGATTTTGGCCTCTACTCATAGTTGGTTGTATTGACCCCAAGGGTTTAGCTTCCCCAATTCGCAACAACTAGGAATGTTGCCCTTATTAATGCTTCAAACTCCTCATTGAAAGCATCTACCATCCTTGACACTACCGCCAAGCATTCTTAAGCTTTGACTTTTGGTTCCTCCTTTTGAACCATCTTAGTTATCTCCATGATGGCCCCCACTGTGTTTACCGCATCAATAGGTCTCAAGTCATTGCGTGACCTCTCATTTACAAGCCTCATGAAATTTTGAGTAATATGGGAATTATTTACTCCATATTCCTTAACTGATAGGATGAAGTATTCAAAGTCTTTTACCATTGTTTCATGCTCATGCATCATGGTTATGAATTGCCAGTTCCTCCCAATTTCTTTAATGATTTTATCCCACACCAGTTTTTTAACCAGCAACAGTCACATGTTCGCTTTTGACTTACTCTTTAGCTATGTGATCTGTCGTTTAGCTTCATGTAGGTCTTTGTTTAGGATCTTATCATTAGTCATGTTGACCACTAATTGTTTCTCATTCTAAGCTAAGTTTTTCTGGGTAGCCTCTAGATCTCTTTCTACTCTTTTCAGTTCCCCTTATGAAAGTTGAAGTTCATTAAGGGTCTTGGTAAGCTGTTCAGTAGGGATTTGGGGATCCTCAGGAATGATGACTGTACATGTATATGAGTCAATCTTCTACCACAACTCAGATATCTTCTTCTCGAGGGTTACAACCTCATTGTTCTTGTCATTGATCTCATTGGCTAGGATCTCTTTTTCTACTTCTATCTGCACTAGCTCCTTAGATTGGACAGGTTCATTGCCTTGCATAGTAATCTTATGAATTAGATCCTGAATCTTTGTTTGAGAATTTTTGAGTAGAGCATCAAAGGCTGACTTGTCCTTAGGATTCACCCCAAGCTTTACCACTAGCACCTTGAAGATTTCATTTTGTATGTGAAGGGCACAAGAGTTGGCTTTCTCTTGCTTCAACCTATTTGCAACTTTCTCTAGTAGTGTTTCTTCCTTGCTAATGGTAAAGGAATTCCTATTTAGCTCACTATATAACATTTCCCTAGCCTACCTATGCAAATTGATTTTTTATGGGAGGACAACACTTTCCAAATTCAAATACACATTCAGATTTTTCAATTGTGAACTAAAGGAAAACATTGGGCTTGAGAATGCTGTAAGAAAAATGTCATCGGGTTCCTTTCCAAATCCATTGAATCTAGTAGCTTGGTGTGATATGGGGTTGAATGAGATGTCATTTTTTGTTGCATCTCCTCCCTCACTTTCTTATTTCTTTCTTTAATGGCCTCTCCAATAGGCCAACTTGATCTTGTGACTGATGTACTAGTTGTTGTAGCTTAAAAAATACCTCTGAAGAAGATGAGGGAGTATACTATTACATATCTTCCAATGAGACATGAAAACCTGGCTGGTATGGGCTTGTCTCCAATGGCCCAATTTTCAATATTTCTTCCTTTGTTTCCTGAGTCTTAACCTTTTTAGAAGAGGGTGCATATACGATCTTGGTATCTCGAATCTGGCACGCGGGCCTCTTTTGAGCTTTATATTTGGGTGTCAGATTCTCAATCTACATCCTTTTTTTAAGAGCACGTGATTCAATGTTATATTTGCATTCCACCTCAGGTTTAGACTCATGTAAATAAGTCAAATATCTTTTCTCTCCTTTCACCAATGACACCATGAGGTTCATAGTGCTAGAACTCTCCTAGGCTAAATTTCATCACTTCAAGCAAGGCCTCAACTTTCTTTAAATTCTTCCTGGCATTAACAAAAAAATTCCCCATATGCATTCCCAATTTGAACACATGTCCCTTCCTTGCAGGGACAAAATTAATTTGATCTTTATAAAGACACTTCCTAATGAATTCTAAAGAAAATATCCTCATAAGCATGAAAACAGGTAGGTGGTAGGTGGGAGTATCACACCCATAAATTCTAATCTATGTGTGGTCTTCAAACAAATACTAGTCCCCTACCCTGGTGTCCTTGCTCAGTTGAAGGATTTCTTTTTGTTGGGCAAGGACTCTGGGAGGAGACACACCGTAAATGATCCTATATGCAATGGCCATATAAGTTGATATAAATTGTGAATAGGTCTAAGAGTCTATTCTTTTTCTAACAGCAACATCCCAATCAAGGACTAAGTTTCTTTTCTTATCCCTAGAGACCAAGTTTAGTTTCAGACATTCAAATTATTCAACATGAGAGTACAAAAAAAGATAAAACAACAAGCAGTATTATTTGAAGTATTAAGTGGTGGAGAAGTGGTGCATTTGGAATCTGATGGCTTCATATAAGTATGTTTGAATGTTAAAGCAATAATCCAGGTTGTAGCATTTTCTTAAGGAAGCCCAAGGTGGCTTTGTTGTCCATGTTGGCCTCTTCTTCTCCCAGTGGGTGAGCAATGATGGACAAGATAGGTTGGATGAGCTATGCATAAAGGTTGATGGGGAGGTCGCTAGCAATAGGAAAGTCTTCTAGCCCAGGATCCAAGATCATTCACAAGAATGGTTGTTGCTCAGTGGCTAGGAGAGTAGAATAATAATACATCAGGGTGGTATCAGTGAACTCTAGAAGGTCAGGGGGAGAAGGGTACACCAATGCTCTCTGAATTAGCTTTTGGGGTGATTTCTAGGATTTTTGACCCCCTGGGAGGAAACAAAGTAGTTATTATTTTTGACATAGGTTTCTGCCATATAGGAGACAAACTTTGGGAGGGAATGCACAGTGTAATTTGGTACTATAGCCTTGACTCCACCACTCAGAAAGGGCCTACCCCCCTGACATAGTTTCTCAACAGGTCATATCAGTGGTCAACTAGGTTGTAAGAACATACTCGGTCTGCAATTTTCACTTCTAGGTCCATGAGGGGGCGCAGGCTTGATGAAGGCTTGGACTGATGGGTTTATGGAGTTCTTGGGGTTTTTGAGGGATTTGAGGCTACCATTTTCTAATTTAAAATGATAACCGACTAAAATCATGGAGTACAAGTGAGCAGGTTACCTAGTTGCCGCAGAGGAGGCCAAAAATGAGACTGGGAGGCGTTGTTGAGGCGACGGGGTGTGAAAATAGAGTTCTATGTAGGTTACAGGTGGAAGGAGCATTGTGTTGTAGTAGCTACAACCAGCCTCCAAAATTTTTCCTTAGCTTCGTTTTGGAGCCTCCCTTCCAACCTTCACAACAGCTTGCCTTGCTTCATCAAGATCACAAGCTTCAGTGTCTTTCTTGCACAAAGGCAACCTGTCAATCACAGCTTGATCCATTCCCCTCATAGGTTTTTCACCTGGACTTGGTCCAGCTGCAGGCTGAGCAACTTCCCCAAGAAAATTGCGCATTTCTGGAGGGAAACTAGCCTTCCCTACAGAAATTGTGCAATCCTATTTGGCAGCCTGTTGGGATCCACGATTACACAATCCTACCAGTTAACACTCCCAGTAGGAATTGCACAATTTTCCCCAGCAGGGCTACTCAGCCCAAAATTTTCACAAATCTAAGCAGAAGTTAGCTGCTCTGCACATAAATTGCACAAATATCTTGGGTAATCAGCCCAGCTCCCAAGCAGAAATGTGCATTTCCTTCAAAGCAGTCGAACATCCTCTTGCATGTGCAGTTGAGTTAACCAGTTCCCTCCGTAAATGAGCAAAACAGACTTGCATGCATGGTTTTCTTCTCGCAAGGCAGCATGAAAAGGCATCCCTTGTTTCAGGGACCTATGTTTAGTAGTTGAAGGTTACATGCAAGGATCAATTCAGAAACCTCCCACCAAGTGTCACTCCCCCTAGATTTGTGGCATGCACGTCACAACCTTGATGTTATCAAAACTCATCAACTGGATGTTGCGAAGCTCATTCCTCACATCAATCTTGCAACTCTGACATCCCACATCACATCTAGGATAAGTCAGCACATTCATCTCAACTATTTTGGGGTAATCTCGCTTCCCATGCCTTGTGCTACATTCTTATTGCTTTTTGTGTTTTTGCTTGTGGGAGTACTTTTTTCTTGATTTCTTTGAGCACTTTCTGTTGTTTACATGTATACTATCTTGTCCTGGCTCTGTTTTAGTTTTCATTGCTATCTCACTATTGTCGCATGCATGAAACTGTTTGCACGGACGTTCGCCCAACCGACGAATCGCCTCGCCCACATTCATGTTTATCTATTTGTTTAATTGTTTATTCATGTTTTGCATGCATTGTCGATCACTTCTATTATCACTTAGTGTCGCCATGCATTTGTTGTCTTATTTTCTTTTAGTTGCCTATCGGCAAGTCGGGCCAACCTTGGCCTAGACTCTACCTTCACCATGGTTGCATTACGCAATCTAGGGAAGGAAGGCTCACCTTCCTCTATAGATTTGTGCATTCCTACCCAGCACTGGCCTCCAGGACTGTTTTGCGCATTTTTGGAGGACATTGGCTGCTTGGCCCAAGAAATTGCATAAATATGTCCCTAGGCTAGCATTCCTTCCCAGCTAGAATTGCACATTGAGAAATCCCAGCAGTCAGTAGCCAAACTAGACTATGCATTGCACAGTTCCAGCAGTCATCCAGTCTCCCAACAGACCAGAATGTGCCTTGTGTAGTCTTGGTAGTCGATCTCCCGACCTCCCAGCTGAAATTACGCAACCTTCATGATCATGCACCCATGTATGTTGCAATTCAGTTCTCATGTTCATTTTGGTTTTTGACTGACAGATTGCTTGCCATGAGTGTTGCCATGTCTCCAGGTATCCCAACTGTTCATCTTCCTCTTAGTAGTATAGGTAAAATAGTTTGCAGGAGATAAAAGATGAAGGCACCATTCATAGCACACTTGGGGATGTAGTCGATCAAGTGTCCCATGGACTTGCCTACCCACGAAGACATAAAGTTCTTTGTAGACAAGGACATCAAGATATGATAACATCAGCATCATAGTGAGCAACATCATGAATAGTAGTTGAAGATAGCATACCAAATGCAATGAATGCAAGACGAGGGTTGTTGACAACATGGAGGCGGAACAAGGTTGCAAGCTCAAACAGGTCCATTGATGATGAAAGCAACTTTGGAGACTCTAGCTATGAAGTGACGGCGCGACATGAAGATCACGTGAAGGTAGAAGATGGAACAAAAAAGGAGTTTCATGTTTTGAAGCAACAATTCAGGAAGAACATGAAGCTACATAGACAGACGAATGAGTTGTAGCAGGAACAGGAACAACAATGGGCGCAACATGCACTCACGGATGAAACTATGCCTGTACAAGTTAAGGATCCATCCTAGCAGCTGACACAAAGCAGACATGGTGAGTAGTGTTATTGATCACATGAAGGGACTTAGCAGCATGCATGTCATTGAGCACATGCATGCAATCCAACCCATTCAACACACTCACCAAGGCAAAGAGAAGAAGCAAGTCCAACAGCGGTTGAGCATGTACTTCAGCAAGTTGATGCACATGACCACCAGCACACACTTAAAGATTAGCACAGATACTATGCATCAATGTGTTTCCAGTTCAACTATACCCAAGAAGACCATGTGCATGTTAGGAGATGAGTTGAATGAAGGGGCCGAACCAATGCACCATTGCAATGGAGGCAAGAGTTCTCTTCAACAAGATGTCAACATGAGGTGCATGCACACCATCACGGATGACCAAGTTTGGCATCATCTCACCACCTTCACCACCACAAGCATGTCAAAGAGTTGGTCTCATCTTAGCAAACTGAGTGTCAGTGATGTCTTGCAAGGCTTTCTCAAGCCATGTTGTCTCACATGAGTACATGTGCATTGTAATGTTGAGTCATGTCAAGTGTAATTCGAGTGTCAATGGTTGGATGTAACAGTCATAGAGTAGGTGAAGAGTCATGAGGGTAGTTGAATTGTCAAAAAGGGGAATGTCAAGGGTCACCCCACCCTTCACTATAAATATTCCCTCATAACTCATTGTAAGGGCTTTTGGTCAGCCAAGCTTCCGATAAGACTATCTTGGAAAGAGCCTGGACATTATTGTAACGTGCCTTGGCTTCTCCACTGCACGGAGCTAGTTCATCTCTTTGGAGAAGCAAGCCGATGTGGCTGTAATGTTTCATTGTTGGGGCTAGCAGGTTTACGTGGATGTATTGTATGATTGGAACTTACGCTTTTTATATAATAAGAGCCAGCACATTTTCATGCATATGTTGTTGTTGTAGTTAGACTGTTACAGTTACCTTAATTATATATGTTGTTTAAATTACTTATTTGTGTATGAACTGATTTATATGAAATTATATGAATCTTGTGTATATGTTTTTAATGTTGTCACCGTTCGTGTCGACTACTCTGCCATACATCAGATAGACCTTTCACATGAACCTTTTTGTAACAACCGTCACACTTGTCTCAAACTAATCTGTGAGTATTGTACATGTTATCTTACCTTGTATGATGTGACTGGTGCATCCGAGTGGATTGCTCCATTGGAAGCTGTGAATGTCCCATTGTGTTGTGTGTTCCTAGCTAATTTGGGACTGATCCCTTTCAACCTGGAACTCACTTTCACCCTCATCTTCCCCTTATGTGTTAGAACCTCTCATACATATTCCTTGACTCACTGCATCAGTCACACCCTTTCTACTGACAAATTTATCTCACTTGCCTCTGTGTGACATCGCGGTCAAGGCATTATCGTACAAACCATTGCTGGGACTCCTACACCAAACAGTCTGAGGTCTAATTTGGAATTCTTACCGGGGAGATCCCATTTACATGTTGGCAAGTCCAGCACCATCAACATTTTGGCACGAGAAGGAGGGCCAGATGACAAGTTTAGTCCTCACATCTATTTGGAATCTCTACACCCCTATCATGGTTCACTACCAAGTTGCTCTTCCAGAATGTATGTCTTATGGAAATGATTTCATCATCTCGGACCAACTCTACGATCACCTATCCCATAAAACTTTTGATGGTGGAGGCTACATTGCTTTGGTAAGGCATGCGGTCGGCATTGTAGGCTCATGCAAAGACATGGATTCTTTGAAGAATACATGAGCTACACGTTGTTCTTCTACACACTTCGAGGGCACCCAATGCACTGGTGTGCCACGCTACCTGAAAAATCTATTCATTCTCTTACTCATCTGGTTGCAGAGATAGACATGCTTTCAATCACTATGACCGTAAAGCACTCAAAAAAGATATTATGAAATTACGAAAAGCACCCAACTAATCCATTGAACAATTTCGCACATGTTTTTATAATCTTGCATACTGATTCCCGGAAGATGATATTGATTGGGAATTTCTTGATGGAATATTTGAGTATCTTCTTCACATATCTGAACCCCGCTCAACACACTTTGGTGATGGAGCTGTGCAATCATAGGCAGGCACAGTTCCTATCACAAGTGATTGTCTACCTTCACCTCATCAAACAGCTCCACAACTGTGCAGTGATGCAGGAGATCATGCACATGCCTCTATTCAACTGTCACACTCTCCCACCCCACATGGTCTTGGGATTTGCATAGATTTGGCTAGCAAGACTATTGGTTTTCATGTGGACTCTTTCCCTCGGACTCCGTCCTCGCGTTCGATTGATCCTTCGGATTGTAATGTCTTTTGTTCTCCCATTCCGAACTCCTCACTTGCTGTGAATGAGGATCAAGTTGTCGACGGAGTTGGTGTTATGCAACCAAACTGTGCCATCATTCATGATGAGTGTGTGTTGGAATCTAAAGAAGAACCTATGGTGAAGGATGACTCCCTTCCAGCTATGCCTCATCTGCTTCATCCTGACATCCCTTTTGATTCTCCCACTGCTGATTTCTCCTGTGAAAACTGATTTCTGGATGCTGCTACTTCCGATCAATCACATGACACATTGAATGTTAGTATGTCATTACAATGTGGAGAGGACACATATTCCTCAGAAAAATCATTCAATCTGTCATTTATCTTTCTGGAAAACACATAGGGTGAACATCTTTGCTTCTCATCTACCCCTCTGTTCGATTCATTAAACCATGAGGATGCCAATAAGCATCTTGAATTTTCTGATCTTGGTTGTCATGATCTATTCACTTCCTCATTCGATCATGACGTTGATTCAACCGGTGTTCATCTATCTAAGACACTGGTCTACAATGATCTATCTCTTAACGAAGTTGAAACCCCCCAGACTGTCGAGGCACTTCAGCCTGAGCTTATGGTTATGTCAGGCCCTCGCTGTCATGAGGTTGGTTTCACTTCCTGTCAAGAAATTTTTGAAACACTTAAGGCTCCTCATCACTCTCTGCTTTGAATTGAAGATCAACCAAGCACCCAGATTTCACTTCCTCCACTCGAACTACACGATCCCATCGCTCATGCGTTAGAGGAATCTTACACAACAAGCACACATGAACAACACAAGTGGTCTACCTTTCTCAAGTTTGCTTGCATGTCACAGTCAAGAGAATGCGTACACTCAACATTTGCACGTGGTATAGCACAACATCATGGCAGCACCATAGAATGCATGTCATGCACTTTCACTCATATGTATTATGTGGTCACTTGTAAGCTCGGAGTGTGTTTGTCTTCACTGTTACATCTTTCTTGTTTACTGGATTGCACAACTGCCTTTTTCGCGAACCATGCCTTCACCAACATGGGTCAACCAATGTTCCAGTGGCTGCATTGGAAGTATCACTTCACGTGAGATGACCCATGCACTGTTAGCTTAGGAGTAGGAGTAGTGTTTGATTTCAGTCAGTTTTCTTGCATGCTTGTTTTCTTACTTGATTCATTTTTTTATTTTTTTTTCCTTCTTACTTGTTTTCTTACTTGCTTTGATTTTTATTTTGCTTCTGCTCTTACTTTGCTTTATTGTTTGTTAGTTCTCTTGTTTCATTTCATAGGATAGTTTCACATGAAACCATGCATGACTCTTGAAGCAAGCTAGGTAAAGTACAAGAGGGCTTGTGTAGCTATCACTACTTGCTTATCTGTCATCTTACCTATGTATGAAGAACTTGTTACTTTTAGTCCATGATACGTCGAAGGAAAATACAAATTGTTCGAAGTGAACCTTGGTGAAAACACAATGCTTGCGTGCTAACTAGTGTCACCTTCTCTAGTCAGTTATTTTTGGGTTAACCCTTGTCAACTCAGTCAAGTAGAGTAAGGTGAGGGGGAAAACCTTAATAGGCACGTAAGAGGTATAATAAAATACTTCTCTGTAGGAACAACCTCTTCTACTTTCAATAAGTCGAGATCCCTCTTCTGCCTATGAAATGAATGAGTGTTATACACAGTTGAAAAAATGAAAAAAAAGTGAAAAAAGTTTGAAAAAATTAAAGATGAATAAGGCGAAAGAAGAGAAAGGCTTCCTATGCTAAGAGGTGATGCAAGTAACTCCATTAGGGTACTGACCAAGCTCGCTGGGAATAGAGCCATGCCTGTGTTCCTATGTGACTCCACTGGGGTACTGTCCAGGCCTGCTAGTAGCGGAGCAACACCAAAGATGAAACTAAGACTCTGATGACTATGTTTCTTGTGCACCAATATACCCCTCGACCCCAATTGAAACAATTGTGTTGCCTTGTCTTGGAATGTTTGTAAATTGACCAAGAGCTTGGAAGATGCTACATCTTACAATCAAGCTAGTGTGGAAACCAAGAGGAGCTCATAACTGAACAATACTTCCAGAGGTGTTAGACTTGCTTTTCACAAACAAGGTCCATCCAGAGAGCTGGAGTTCTACTAGTGCGTTGCCAAGTGTTGTAGCAGCTACAACCAGCCTCCAAAATATTGCCTTAGCTTCGTTTTGGAGCCTCCCTTCCAACTTTCACAGCAGCTTGTCTTGCTTCATCAAGGTCACAAGCCTCAATGTCTTTCTTGCACATAGGCAGTCTGTCAATCATAGCTTGATCCATTCCCCTCACAAGTTGTTCACCCAGACTTGGTCCAGCTGCAGGCTAAGCAGCTTCCCCAAGAAAATTGTGCATTTCTGGAGGGAAACCAACCTTCCCTCTAGAAATTGCACAATCTTGTCCGGCAGCTTGCTAGGCTCCTGGATTGTGCAATCCTGCTAGTCAACACTCCCAACAAGAATTGCGCAATTTTCCCCAGCAGGGTTTCTCAGCCCAAAATTTGCACAAATCTGGGTAGCAGTTATCTGCTTTGCCCAAAAATTGGGCAAATCTCCTAGGCAGTCAGCCCAGCTCCTAGCCATAAATGTGCATTTCCTTCAAAGCAGTCGAACAACCTCCTGCATGTGCAACTGAGTTGACTGGTTCCCTCTAGGACCAAGCAAAATAAACTTGCATGCATGGCTTCTTCTCCCAAGGAAGAAAGCAAAGGCATCCCTTGTTTCAAGGATCTATGTTTAGCAGTTGAAGGTTACATGTAAGGATCAAATCAGAAATCTCCCACCAAGTGTCGCTCCCCCTAGATTTGTGGCATGCACATCACAACCTCAATGTTATCAAAACTCATCAACCCGATGCTGTAGAGTTCATTCCTCACATAAACCTTGCATCTCTAACATTCCACATCACATCTACGGGAAATCGGCACATTCAACTCAGATGTTTTGGAGTGGGCTCGCTTCCCATGCCTTGTGCTACATTTCTGTCACTTTTTGTGTTTTCGCTTGTGGGACTACTGTTTGCTTGATTTATTTGAACACTTGCTGTCATTTACATGTATACTAGCTTGTCCTAGCTCTGTTTTAATTTTCGTTTCTATCTCACTGTTGTCGCATGCGTGAAACTGTTTTGCATGGATGTTAGCCCAACCAACAAACTACCTAGCCCAAATGCATGTTGATCATTTTTTGAATCGTTCATTCATGTTTCGAATGCACTATCGATCACTTCTGCTATCACTTAATATCACCATGCATTTATTGTCTTAGTTGCTTTCAGTTTCCCGTCGAAGACTTGGGCCAACCTTGGCCAGAACTCTGCCTTCACCAAGGCTGAATTACATAATCTGCGGAAGGAAGGCTCACCTTCCTCTCCATATTTGTGCATTTCTACCCAGCACTGGCCTCCAGGATTGTTTTGCACATTTCAGGAGGATAATGGTTGCTTGGCCCAAGAAATTGGGCAAATATGTCCCTATGCCAGCAGTCCTTCCCAGCTAGAATTGCACATTTCGCAATCCCAACAGTCAACAGCCAAACTGAACTATGCATTGTGCAGTTCCTTCAGTTATCCAGTCTCCCAACAGCCCAGACTGTGCCTTGTTCAGTCTTGGCAATTAGTCTCCCGACCTCCTAGCCAAAATTACGCAATCTTCATGATCATGCACCCAGGTATGTTGCAAGTCAGTTCTCATGTTCGTTTTGGTTTTTCATTGATAGATTTCTTGCCATGAGTGTTGCCATGTCTCCAGGTATCCAAGGTGTTCATCTTCCTCTCAGAAGTACAGGTACAATGGTTTCCAGGAGAGCAGAGATGAAGACACCATTAAGAGCACACTTGGGGATGCAGTCAATCAAGTGTCCAAGGACCTGCCTACTCACAAAGACATCAAGATATGATAGCAACAACATCACAACAAGAAACATCAAGAATGGAAGCTAAATACAACATTCCAAATGCAACAAATGCAAGAGAGGGTTGTTGACAACATGGAGGCAGAACAAGTCTGCAAGCTCAAGCGGGTCCATTGATGATGAAAGAAACTTTGGAGACTCCGGCTATGAAGTGACGGCGTGACATGAAGATCACATGAAGGTATAAGATGGAACAAAGAAGGATTTGCATGTGGTGAAGAAGCAACTCAGGAAGAACATGAAGCTACACAGACAGATGGATGAATTTCAGCAGGAACAAGAACACCAATGGGGGCAACATGCACTCATGAGTGAAATTGTGCCTGTACAAGTTAAGGATCCATCCCAACATCTAACACAGAGAAGACATGGTGAGTAGTGTTGTTGATCACATGCAAGGGATTCAGTAGCATGCATGTCATTGAGCACACGCATGCAATCCAACCGATTCAACACACTCACCAAGGCAAAGACAATAAGCAAGTCCAACTAGGGTTGAACATGTACTTCGGCAAGTTGATGCGCATGGGCACTAGCACACACTTGAAGATTAGCATGGACACTATCCATCAGTGTGTTTTCGGTTCAACTGTACCCAAGAAGACCATGCGCTTGTTACCAAAAAAGTTGGATAAGGGGCAGAACCAATGCACCGGTTGCAATGGAGGCAAGAGTTCACTTCAACAAGATGTCACCATGAGGTGCATGCACACCATCATAGACGACCAAGCTTGGCATCAGCTCACCACCTTCACCACCACAAGCATGTCAAAGAGTTGGTCTCATCTCAGCAGACTAAGTGTTAGTGATGTCTTGTAAGGCTTGCTCAAGTCATGTTGTCTCACATGAGTACATGTGCATTGTAATGTTGAGTCATGTCAAGTGTAAGTCAAGTGTAAATGGTTGGATGTAACAGTCATAGAGTAGGTGAAGAGTCATGAGGGTAGTTGAACTGTCACAAAGGGAAATGTCAAGGGTCACCCCACCCTTTGCTATAAATAGTCCCCCATAACTCATTGTAAGGGCTTTTGGTCAGCCGAGCTTCTGATATGCCTATCTTGGAAAGAGCTTGGATAGTATTGTAACGCGCCTTGGCTTCTCCATTACACGGAGCTAGTTCATCTCTTTGAAGGAGCAAGCGGATGTTGCTATAACGTTTCATTGTTGGGGCTAGCAGGTTTACATGGATGTATTGTATGATTGGAACTTACATTTTTTATATAATAAAAACCAGCACATTTTCATGCATATGTTGTTACGTAGTTGGATTGTTCTGTTTACCTTAATGATATATGTTGTTTAACTTACGTATTTGTGTATGAACTGATTTATATGCAATTATATGAATCTTGTTGCTAATGTGTTGTACATGTTGTTAATGTTGTCACTGTCTGTGTCAACTGCTCTACCGGACATCAGACAGACCTTTCACATGAAGCTTGCTATAACAACCACTGCACTCATCTCGGACTGATCCATGAGTGTTGTATGTTTTATCTTACCTTGTATGATGTGATCGCCGCATCCGATTGGACTACTCTGTGAGAAGCTATGCATGTCCTATTGTGTTGTGTGTTCCTAGCTGATTTGGGAATGATCCCTTTCAACCTGGAACTAACTTTCACTGTCATCTCCCCCTTATGTGTTAGAACCTCTCATACATCTTCCTTGACTCATTGCATCAGTCACACGCTTGCTACTGATAGAGTTATCTCACTTGCCTCTATGCAACATCACAGTCAAGGCATTACCTTATGACCCATTGCTGGGACTCCTACACCAAATGTTCTAAGGCCTAATTGGGACTTCTTACCAGGGAGATCCCCTTTACATGTTGGCAGGTCAAGCACCATCAACACACTAGGAAACAACGAAGAAATTTTAAAAAATCGTGCGGAGGAAGACATTTCATAAGTAGTGGAGCCAATGGTCGAGTAACATCATGATGATGTCACAGAGGATGAACACATGTCATGATAGGATTTGGTGATGGCGGGTGGAGTGGCATACAGGAGCGCGGAGGGGGAACACATGGGTTACTCTTGAAAATTTTAAATTCTTGATTTCTTTGTGAATCGTAGGGCCGAAGGATGTAATCCACCCAACATCATTGTCCCCACCTTGCTCTAGAGGTCAAAAAGTGGGAGTAAAATCTCTCATTTAATACCCTAGAATTAATCTATGTCATTGAAACAAATATTGAATAGTCAACTACGGAGCGGTGGAGAAGCTTAACGTATGGGAAGGTCGCCCCTCCGAACTGCTTCTGGAAGGAGGCATGGAAGAGATGAGTGATTGTCTGCCCAAAAGATGTGTGATATTTCAATAGTAGGCCACTCATTAACACTTTTATCCTTTCTCTTATCCTTTACCTTTTCTGCTTCATGGTACCAAGGCCTATGATCGCGCACCAATATGTCGGAACCCCCCCCCCCCCCTCGACCTCATAACTTCTTGAGATATTTCTCATGAAAAAATTTTGATATTTGATCCCTGATATCGGTCCCTGACATTTTAGTATGCCATGGTCACTTCTTTAACTTTTCTTATATTCCGATGTCCGATATGAAACCTAAGAGCCTCTTGTTTTACGTGTTGCAGGGAGAAGAGAGAGAAGAAAGACTTTTAGGCCTCAAAAATCTCTCATTTTACTTTGATTCAATGTCAACTCCCTTGTCTCCTAAAAAATAAGGCCTCTCAAGCATGAATGCAAGAGGGGTAGAGTAGGTGACAACGTTGACTCCAATTGGGGACAATGTATTGCAAGAAATGCATTGAGAACCTATAAATTGGTGTCTTGTTTCCATTGGGCATGGAGTCATTTTATTTAGGTGCATAAAAGTAAAAAAAGAAAGATAAAGAATTGAAAGTATTACTGATACATTACATTGTCTCACCGATATGTACAATGGGTGAGAAATGGACCTCTTAGTGAAGCAAGTAAAGCCTGAGGAATTACCCATTTACAGGCAGCTCAAAAACATCAACCTCCAAGTTTTACATCAAGAAAGTATTGTTTCACTTTGCCTCATCAATCCTGAAGGGTCCAAACCATAAGGGATGAAATTTTTCATGTTTCCCTTTGTCTTCTCTTCTTACATCCTACTTAAGCACCATATCTCCAAGCCATAACAGTCTATCCTTAGCCCTTCCATAAAAAAGATCCTTTGTCTTTTCTTGTTATTTGACCAAGTTCTGAGTTACTTCTCCCCTAGTTTCTTGAATTTCCATAAGATGATTGATTCTCTTAGTTAGATAATTGGGGTCCTCCTCAACATCTTGTAGTTGTTTAGCCATTGACATCGCTAGTTTCATGGGAAAAATAGCAACCTTCCCATACACTAATTCAAATGGAGACTTACCACTCAACCTCTTAGTCGTGACTTTGTTTTCACATAAGGAAAACTTCAGCTGTGAATCCAATATTTTATGATTATGTGATATGGTATTTTTCATGATTCTCACAACAGTTTTGTTAGAGGATTCAACCAATCCATTCCCTTATGGGTAATAAGTATTATAGTGCCCCATAAGGATATTGTATTTCTAGTAGAAGCTCAAAAACTTGGAAGATTTGAACAATTGAGCATTGTTCGTTATTATCTTCCCTAGGCACCCAAATCTGTCCAGAATGTTCTCTTCCATGAATTTGTATCAATTCCATTCCTGGCTGGGATAACCTCCACCCACTTAGTGAAATAGTCAGTTGCAGTGAGGATCCATTTCTGTTGACCACTGGATGATGGGTGCACTTCTCCAATAAAGTCAAACCCCCATTGTCTGAAGGGTTCTTCCATAAAGACAAGGATCAATGAGAACAGAGACAATCTCTATTTTTCATCAAATCTTTAGCACTTTTCATAGTCTTTGACTTAAGAATAGACTCCAGTAAACATTTTCGGACAATAAAATTTGTTTAACAAATTGAGTATTTTATGTGTTGTAGCTTTCTAACTATAGTTCCCCCACAAGCGCAACCACAAAATTCATCCATTACTTTGTAAATCACTTCTTCGACTATGCACAATAGTAAACAACCCATAGGGTCCTTCCAATACAACTCACCACTTGAAATGACAATTTTCTGGGCCTACAGCCTCAAGGCATGGTATTTACCCTTGTCAAAATTTATTGGGCATATTAGGAAAAATAAGTAATGAACTATGTATTTGTTCCTATGGGATATGGTAAAATTCATTTGGATTTTCTAAGTTGGGCTCTTGACCCCTCATTGCTCCTCTTCACCTATTTTTTTCTTTTCTCCATCGAATAGGAGATTAATTCTCAATGCTTGAAAATTATATTTAGACATCATTTTGGATAGCCCCTATCCCTTTATCAACTTAGTGGGATTGATTTCCAAGTATTATTTTTGGATATTGGCAATTCAATTGCCCCTCTTTCCTTCAATGTCTCCTTCTAGAATAATATATTTCACAGAGGCCATGAGGACATAGGCTATTGTTCTTGATTCCAAGACATACACCCGGAAATATTTCAAGCCTTTGATGAAGGCATAAGCTTTTTTCTCCAATCTACTGTATTTCATCTCAACATCCACTAGAACATGGCTAAAAAATGCCATAGGCTTCTCATGGCCCTCATTATTTTTCTGCAACACAACAATTACCACTCTATCAGGGGAGGAAAAAGAAAAATTAAAAAAAAGTGTTATATAGTCTGGACTGACTAACATAGGTGCTTCAGCTAAGGTCTTTTTGATCCTAAGGAATGATTATTGGGCTTCTGGGGTCCATTTTACCTCCTTGTTCTTCTTCAACATCTTGGTGATCTCCTTCCCTATCTCAGCATAGTTTGGCACAAATCTCCTCAAGAAATTTATTCTTCCCAAGAACACTTGAATGTCTTTCCTATTCTATGGTAATGAAATGTTATGAATGGCCTCCACTCTTTTAGGGTGAATCCTCACTCCCTTCTTTCCCATTATGTGTCCAAGAAACTTTCCCTCACTTAGAGTAGACTGAGACTTTTTTGGGTTCAAATATAGCCCATACTTTCTGAATTTCTCAAATGTAAGCCTTGAGTGCTCAAGGTGTTCTTCATATGTCTTTGAAAAAAAATGAGATCATTTAAATAGATAACCATAGACTTATCTTGTTCTCCCACAAAAACAATTTACATGGCCTTCTGAAAAGTGACTCCAGCATTAATAAGACAAAATGGCATTCTTGCATACATGAATGTCCCCTAGGGTGTGGTAAAGGTAGTCTTCTTCTGATCTTCTAGGTGTACAACAACTTGGTTGTACCCAGAGAATCCATCCATCATATACATCATTTTTGACCCTACCACCTTCTGTAAAATATGGTCCATCTTGGGTAGGGGGTAGTTATCTTTCATAGAGGCCTTGTTTAGGTTCCTAAAATCAATACAAAACCTTATTTCCCCATTCTTCTTTCTTACTAGGACCAAGTTTGAAACCCAAATTGAATACCTCAAAGGTACAATGATTTTATCTTGTAATAACTTCCTGACATATTTTTCAATAGATGGAAGTATTAAACGATTAATCTGTCTAAGTTTTTTTTTGTAAGGGTTCACCCCTCCCATTAAAGGTATATTGTGTTGGATGATGGTGGTATAAAAGGTTTTCAAATCCTCATAAGGCCAAGAAAAAACATTCATGTAATTCTTAAGTAGGTCAAGGTATTTCTGATTGTACTCACTAGGGATTTCTTTTTCCATCTTTATCACCCTTGAGTCTTGGTATGTGACAATGTTGTGATCTTCCACTTGCTCATCGAATTCTTGCTTGTCTGAATTGGCTTCCACATCATTCGAACTGAAAAGCCTTTGTAGTCGAACCAATTCCTTGGGGATAATGTTGCCTTTGAACTTAGGATTTTATTTCCACCAATGGTTTCTTCCCAATTTTTATGCTTTTCCTCTATCACCTCCTCATCCTCTTAGTCGATCATCAAATTGGAGAACTCCCATACCACCTCCATGAAGACTTTTATTTTTTCTTCATCCTTAAATACTTGCCAATTTTTGATGTTGTCTCATATTGAAAGTTTGTACCAGAATTCAACTTCATACCTCAATAATGGATTTTGGGGAGGCTTGAAGTTACTTGCAGCTACAACCAAGGAATCAACCATCCTATTGTTGTCTAAGGGAATAAATTGAATATTAAAAGCCAAGAAAAAGTTGTCATTTAGATCCCATACCTCATTCTGATAAGTCCTCAGTCGTGGATGTTTAGCCTGGCATTGATTCTTGATCTTCCTGATCACCAACTCTAAGTCCCCAAATACATTTAAGAACCCAATATTTATATTTTTTGGATACATGTAGTCCTAGTAGCAAATCTTCACATTCAAAAAATTATTTTTTTCTTAATACTCCATTTTGAAATAAAGATGGATTAGGATGCCTTCTGGAGACATCAATAATACTCTTGCCCCATTACCTTCCATGCAACAAGCCCCAAAAAAATATAGTTTCTAGACTTTATCACACTCCAGGGGTTCTTGATTTGGTTGTGCAAAAAAATTGACCTGTGTCTCTTCTAAGATAAAATCATCCTCTTTTAGTAATAGGCAAGAGAGGTCTATCTCTTTCCCATACAGGGGTGCATTTTTTGAATAGTCAACTTTTGTGACAATCTTCACAAATCTTGATTCTTTGTACAACCTACGTTCTTGTCCACCAAAAAAATGGATAGTGGCATAGGTAAAACCCAATTTAATGGATCCTCTAATATTATACCCCCATGATCTAGATAAGAGCATCCCAAACATTGCAAGGATCTCTAAAACCAAAATATCCATCGCTACACTCTTCACAAGAATCTGTGCCAAAATCACCACAAAATATTTGTTCAACACCAAAAAATTCACTCTTTTGGAGTCAAATGAGTAAATATCCTTGTATGGCCATGTTATTTGCAGCCCCAAATGCTCCATTACTAATAGAGACATCAAATTATGGGATGCCATGAATAAAGCATGTAATTTTGCAGCAATATCTCATGAATTACCAAAGTCACATAAAAGGGGGTTGTAGAAGTGTCTTTCTCTTCAACATGGGGTCCAAAAATGACCATGGGCCTTTCTTCTTGTAGATTTAGGCTGTCTTGCATAGGGGTCATGGAAGGTGGGTCAATGAACTAAGACACTCGTGCTTTGTAGCTTAGCTGTCTCAATAGCTCAAACAAGGGGACACCAATTTTAACTTTTTCTAGTTCGTTTTGTAGATTGAACATAGAGGGGTTCTTATTAGCGGAGACAATATCAGTAGGATCTTTTGCTTTATTGCATATTAATTGGGATAATGGAAGGACTTGATTTGATTTTGAGACTTCCAGCTTATGAGGGAGAGGGGTGGAGGACTCTTTCTTCTTAGGTGAAGGTTGATCTAGAGGCTTCTTCACTTTTTCTAGTGGTTTGGCAAGATTGGAGGTAGAAGGCTCTTCCCCTTGGTTCTTCCCTCTAAATATTTTTATGGAATACCTAAATTCATATTTCTTGTGAAGCTAAGCTTCCATGAAGTTTGCAAATTGTCTGGAAAAGTCATCAATATATCCATCATCCAAAGGGACATTCAATTTCTCTCCTTATTCCTCATGTGCTGCAACTTCGTACTCCTCTTTAGATATAGAAGAAAAGTGGTTGTCCTGAGATTCCATAGATTCTTCAATTAGCTCCTCTAGGCCATCCTCTAAGTATAAGTAAGAATGAATGTGGTCTTGTTGTTCCTTTCTTTCTCTCTACAGAAGTTCCAATTGGGGTCTCCTATATTGAGGATTGAAAGTTGTATTTGGGGGTGGGAGGGTTTGTCTCAGTGGAATTTTATTTTAGAGCTCCATATTCACAAGATTGTTAGACAAGCTCTTAATAATTTTTTTCATTTCTTCCAGCTTCTAATCTTGAGCTTCCCTCCCTTGACTTGAAGAGCTAGCCTCCTCTTTTCCTCTCCTCCTATCAACATAACCAGGTTTTCTTCTTGATTTACCAGTGGAGGTGAAGTTAGTTTCCACTTCAAGTTCATTGATCTGAATTAGATCAATGGTGTGGGATTTTCTCTCCCTAAGGTTAAAAGCAAATTAACAATCAAAATCCCAAGAAAAAACCACCTTAGCAACAACTTCTAGGGGTTTTATTTCAACAAGAAAGCTATTATATATTTTGTTAAACCTTTTGATGAATTCAGAAACATCCTCATTATGTTTCTTCTTCATTGCATTAAACTCTGTGAGAATGTATCCATAGTCTCTTCTCTCACCCCATTTATGCATGAACACATTCTCCATTTCCTCCCATGTACTAATTGAAGCATTGGGTAAGGCTTTGAACCACTTTATGGCCTCCCCATCTAGTGATTGGACAAATAGTCTCAAAATCACATCCAAGTGCTCCACAATTTGATTTTTTGCAAAAGGGCTTAAAGTGTCGATATGTTTTTGGGCAGAGACTTCATCCTCTCCAGTAAATATTGGCATATTTTTTAGATAATATTGAGGCATGGTATTCATAGGTGGAGTTAAATTGAGAGGAGAATACATATTAAGAAGAAAACTAGGGATGACCATATGTTGCAAAAGAGGAGGTGGTAAGAGATTTATCACAAGCCTTTGTTAAAGAACTGGTTGAATTGCGGTTGTCTAAGTTCGAGCTAGAAAGATATTAACACTGGGTGTTGGGTTATCCTCAAGTATATCTTTAACCTCTTCAGTATCTGGAAAAATGAGAGAGGAAGATGAGGGAGGACTAGGAGGATCTCCTTCGTCTTGATCTCTTAAGAAAAATGAGCAAGATAATGAGTAATGATCTTTTGTATATTTAAGGACTTTGGAAGAGGGTTAAAAATGGTTTATTATGTCCTTGTATGAGCTAGATGATGATATATCTAGAAAAAATACCCCAACACTTGGAGTGACTAGTGTTTTATACTTCTAGACCCTCCCCTATATTATTCTTTCTAGTTTAAACAAAGGAGGGGTATTCTGCTAGCTTGTATCAGAGTGGATATCAGGCCTCTTGAAATCCAGTGTGAAGAATTAAGGGATCCCCAGTGGAGTCAATAAAAAATTTCTTTATGTGGAGTTGCCAAGGTGAGAGAGATCCATCCATGCACTTACTTTTCTCACCTACTAAAAGGAATGAAAAGTTGTCATTATCTAGGGATTTTTATTTCAAATTCATCCCTAGCAAGTGTACCATAAGATGTTGTGGCGGGAATCAACCTCCTAGATACAACCCCCAGGTTAGAGGAAATATCAATGCTAAGGAAATTATTGTTGAGTGCTTGGAGGTTTTCAAGAGCTATCACACACACTCAATATTAAATATGTCACAAAATAAAGATGATTTAGAACCATCCTCTAGAGGAAACATATAACAATATGATGAAAAATTAAGTGGGAGAAACATCAGTGTAAATATACAACGACCTTCAACACTTGGGTCTGTAGCTTAGTAAGTCATTGTAGTATATGGGACATATGATTTAAACAATAAGGAAATTCAATATATATGGTTTATCTCTAAGAATCCTATGCATCTAAAATCAGAGTGAAATAGATTAAGCACAGATGAAGGATGAGATGCAAAGATACATAGTATGCACTTTAAGAATTTGAATTCCATGTCCATACAAGAATTGTACATTAATATTTGACTTCAACGAATCCATACATTCATGAGAAAAAAATCCAACAACTATTTATGATATAATCTGAGAGGAAAATGGAACACATATGAAAGTAACATAGCAAGAACACATACTACAAACTCAGGTGAGCCGAAATCACCAAAAAATTGTATTAATCTTCAAACAAGAAATTATCCATCAAAAATACGCAACACTTTTCTATTGGATAGAAAACAATTTCACAAAAGTTCTGGTCCCTCTTAAAATATCATCTAACTATCTTTATAAGGCCTCTGAAGGAGAACCCATTGAACAAATATCTTTTCTTGATTTTATTACAGAGAGTCATCATGTCAAAATTAAGCATTCTCTGTGGCACAATTGTTTGTAACATAAAATGTAACTTACTGGGAAATAAAACATTTACATAGAAGTAAAAATAAAAGTGTCATGATCGACACAATATACAATGTTTTTTAGTTTGGATGGGTAGGAGGTGGAGGTTGTTGTGGAGTATGAAGATTCTCTCTGCGAACAAAGACAATCCCTCTAGCCCAGGGGAGAGGGTCTAGCCACAAGCAAGACAATCTAACATAAGTTCCCTTCAATTGAGAATTGATAATATCCTACCTCTTCTATTTCTTATCCTTGTTTGATGAAGTCCTTGTGTCTTTACTCCAGCGATCAGCTCCTTAATGTCAATCAAGTACCTAAAACAATAGACAAGAAACGAAAGCACACATGATATCATACAATAGATTCGACCTACTTAAGAGGCTAAGGAGTCTTAAGCTACCAAATACCATATGTGATCGATATAGGAAACAAAATATCAGTTGTATTATGAAGAAAAAAAGGAAAGTACAACCTTCGCCTTAGCGTTGCAGGTTTCCTTCGACATGTCTAAGTTCCAACACCACTATTAGCATCTCATTATTCACCTCAAACAATAGAAGTTCAAGGCTTTTTCCTCTTTTCTCCAAACCAAACAAACTAAAAACTTATTCTCCCTTTACCAGCACAAAGTAGAAGGCTAAGGCTATCAAGAGTTGATTAGGCTATCAAGATTTTGTAGATTATTCAAGCCCTTTCATTAGCTAGCTGAGGTTGGAATAGGAGAATTTTATAGCTTGAGAGAGGGGACATGGATCCTCTTATGATGGGAGAGGTCTTATCCCTTTTGGTTTGTTCCATTTTAATAGGATAAAGGAGCCCAAACAGTCTCTCTCGGCTCTATCTTGACTAACCATTTACCAGACTTCCGTTCATGAAGCTTCTAGACCTGGAAGCTTCGACTCCATTTTTAAAAAATTTCCAAAAGAGGGTCGGCATGGGTAATGGATGGATACAAGTGCTAATCGGTGATAGGCTCAGTGTTAAACTCTGCAAATCAGCACGAGGAAGAAAATGAGGGATAGCAATAGCCTTGAAAACTGAGTTTGAAGGAATATTCTCTGGAAATGATGTAAGAGGGAAATGTTCTGCAGATGAAGAGTGATGTAAAGACATGTTATTCATGATAGGAAAACATATGATGTTTACTGTATAGGTCCTCCAGGATCGAGGAATGGAGAGTATAGGGAGAGTGACAAAATGTTGTGTAATAGATTCCCCCTAAAGCGTGAATGTCGAACAAGAGTGAGGGGTGAAATGCTTTACGAGTAGATGCATGGAACCATAAACTTTCATCGGGAACCTGCAAGAAAGCATAAATACATATACATTACTAAAATATCTGATAAAAGATACATGAATTGTGGTATGGATGTAGCCATCTAAAAAAATATCATTTAAATGGATCCAAGGTATGGGCACACCCATCTGGTAAGAAGGATCATATCTAACCCAAGGTATGGTCACCAGGGAAAATTTTAAGAACCCCCCCTAAATTTATAAATATAATAAATGGGCGAATCTCCATGGTATATAGGAAAAGTGGAAGGCGATTTTATCAATAATATAATATGTATATATAATTTTTGGCGAATCTCTCACCAGGCATGGCGAATATTTTACTCAATTATAAAATCTTGTAAGATCTTGGCGAGTCTTTCACTAAATAATAAAACTTTGTAAAGTCCTAGTGAATGTTAGCATAGGCTACATGCTGGTTTAATTCCCCCATTTAAATAGGCTACATTCCAGGTGAATACCATGGGTCAATACCATGTGCCATTTTGGTGAATACCATGGGTCAATACCATGTGCCATTTTTATTTTTATTAATTCTAATATTATGGTTAATAATGGTTTTTTGCATGGTATTAATAACAATCTAGTCCATGGTATTTGTCCCATAGTATTTTGGCCATAGGTTTCACCTAAATATAACCCATTGTTTGAGTGTTCGTAAATATAAGGTGACTTATGGAGTAAATATAAAAAAATGTTTTATTTGTTTACCATACCTCTCGTTTATTTATATTTTTATGGACTAAATATAAAAAGAGGTTTTATTTATTTACGATACGTCTAGTTTATTTATATTTTTATTTATTTACCATACCTTTTGAGTAAGTATAAAAAGACGTTTTATTTATTTACCATACCTCCACTTTACTTATATTTTTATTTGTTTACACCCTTACATGTATATAAGGTGACTTATGGAGTAAATATAAAAAATGTTTTATTTATTTACCATACCTCTCATTTATTTATATTTTTATTAATTTACCATACCTCTTTTATAAATATGGTATTTGGCCCATAGGATTCACTTAAATAAAACCTATTCTTGAAAATGGGTGAATGGATTGACTTAAATAAAACCTATTCTTGAAAATGGGCGAATGGAAGGTTGTAAGTCCTAATTTCAAGGGCTAAATTTACCTTTTTTACCCTCTCCCTTAAAATAAGGTGGGCTATTTGAGGTGATTTGTAAAAATGTACTATGATACAAAATATTCGCCCACTAAAAATTTAAAACCCCTTAATTTCGCCAAAGGGCCAACATTCGCCCCTAAACTTATCCTTGATGGTCACAACCATCCAATAATGAGAAGGATCACATATAACAGACTCATGGTATGGTTGCAACCATCCATCTAAAAGAGACACGTGTATAAGAATGATCATGTCACATCACCTCACAACCTAGACTTTTGTAATCTGAGCCCAGGGTCTTGCGCTCCAACACGACCCGATAAAAGTATAAATTATAACATGTGAATAGATATATCAAATTTGAACATGTTATAAAGTCACTTGATTACCGGTCAATGATGTGAACCGTTAACAAGTGCAAGAGAAGCCACCAATAATGAAAATGGATCTCAAGGTACTAGCAGAACAATTCATGGAGTGTGAATAAGGAACTAAATTCGAACACCTGTGAAGTGACTCGATTGAAATCCAATGATGAGAACCTGTCATCGAGTGCAAAGAACTTGCCATTAGGGAATGCAAGCTCTAAGGTACTGGAAGGAAGTCTCTTGGCCAACTTTCGAGATAATGAGATGAAGTCGACAAGAAATGGCCTTGTCGAAGGAGGGCCATGATGTATCCCACATAATCAACGTGAGACAATGGGATGCAATGATTATGGATGATATAGAGAATCAGGAATGAGTGTAAACTGCAGAAGGATTAACTCTTAAACATATCAGCGACACGACTCTGGAGTTAAGCAACCCTTTGGATCCATAGGATCAGATTTCATGATGATGTGGCAGAGATCAAATGGAAAGACAAAAAGTGGATGACCCAAACCCAGGAAGGTCAATGATGAAGTGAGGAAGACATGAAGCAAAACAGTGTCATGTTCAAGAGTGACAAGCTACCAACACAACTAGTAAACATTTTCCATTTCCCCCCACCATTCTTGGTAGGTACCCCAATTATTTTTTATCACAATCTTGAAGGGGATAGCATATTCTTGTAATATAATTCTATCCTTTGGATGGATCCAACCTAGTAAGATTAACAAGCCCTATGAAGGAGAAGCTCATGTCCGTCATGGTGACAAATCTGATGTTGTTAAATTTTAACAAGTTCGACAACGGAAAAACTCAGTATCATTTTCATGTTTAGAGAGTTTGAAAAAGACATGAAAAATAAAACTCCAAAAGGTCCCTTTTTGTAAAGTTGTCTCTCGAGCCCGAAAAAGTAGAAAACAATACTTGAGAGAACCTCTTGTCCCTCTCAACAAAGGAGTACAGTTTTCGTAAATAGTTTATCCCAGGCCAAAAAGGGGTAAATTTATATTAGGTAAATGACGTTTCAGAACCATTTATGAGGTCAAAACAACAAGAGCTCAGAAATATTTTTGTGTTTTGAGAGTCAGAAAAGAGATTAAAGAAGACTCCCAGTTTTTATTTACTTTAACGAGTTAAAAAGGGAAAAATGCTCGGCAATCTTTTCATTTCCATTTTTTACTAGTTGGGAAAAGAGCTTAAATATGACTCCAGTTTTGCATCATCACTAGCAAACCATCATTTGTTGTTGCACAAGAAGAAAATGCATTATCCATTTCTAAGGAAAAATGGAAAAAAATACTTTGAAAACCCTAAAACAAAGTCAAAATCTTATAAAAAGGGGAAAAAGTAAAACATTTTACCATTTACCTTTTTACCTCATTGGAGGAATTTTTTACCCACTTTTGCCCTAGATCATTAGGAGCGGATTGTTGCAGATCCAGGAAACTGATTGTCGAACTGTTCATTGTAGGTAAGAGTTGTGGCCCTATTCTTTGCATTGATACTTGTTTGTAAGCATTTAACTATCTTTTCAGGGGAATTTAAAGGGATTTTTACAACAACAAAAAAATCGTTGACAGTCAGCGTGGGATCCAGGAATGGGACCGTGTCGATCATTGGGTTTTAACATGGGATCCAACACCATTGGTGCCTCTATTTTAAAAATAGTTGTGCCGGCATAGAGAACCAAAATTTTTCGGATTTTTCCCAAATTCAATGCTTCAAACTGGAATTTTCCCTTTCAAGGATGAAGGCAAGGAAAGGGTGATTGAGTGGAAAGAACATGAACATGAAAAATTAGACCAAATGGCCTTGGAGGATCTAGACTACCTTGATGCATTGAGGAATTGTACGCTCCTCAAGTTCTTTTTGACACCAGGCCTACGAGCTCAACCTGTACTACTGCAGTACCTGATCAATCTATGGGATATCAGAC
The DNA here is from genome assembly GCA_031772625.1 of Pinus tabuliformis. Taxonomy (NCBI): domain Eukaryota; kingdom Viridiplantae; phylum Streptophyta; class Pinopsida; order Pinales; family Pinaceae; genus Pinus; species Pinus tabuliformis. Next base: position 948,992,041 of record CM062810.1, read on the forward strand.
GGGAGGTATTTGTGATTCATGACCAAGAGCTAGAGTTGGAGACTTTAGATATTTATTTCATTACTGGACTATCTCGCAAAGGGGAACCAGTCCAGCTGTACGGAAGTAGGCCTATTAGGGTGAGTGTAAACACGCTCATTTCCCAACATTGCCCAGGAGCTCTAAAACTTCAAGTGGCAACATCGATATCGTGATAATGGATGATCTTCTACTAAAGGTGGTACTTTTTACCATCAACCAAGAATTTGGGGCTTAATAACCACATGAGTCCAACAAATCTCGCTTCCAATATGCTGTGGACTATATGGCGCCCACTATTTTCAACTAGGTGGAAGAAATGAAAGTAAACATGAAGCGACAACTATCCAAATGCAAAGCAGGGAATTTGAGGCAATTTGGATATGGCTTTGTCCTAGTATCCTTCTTCTTGGAACAAATCCCACTATTCCATTATCAGATGGCAGAGGTGAGCCCCTTGGTACCACAAGATCCAAGGATGGTTCGATGGAGCAAGCTAATGCCGAGATCTAGAGGGGGCCAACAAATTTCTTACAAGCTCACCTTCTTTGTTTGGCTTAGATGACAGTTTATCGTCATGGAGGATTGGCTGTATAGTGGGACTGACTTCCATGGTTATCCCGACATGCCACTCCCACAGGGAGAGGACTTCGGTGATGGAGGTGAGAAAAATGCAAATAAATTCTAAATAATTGAGGGTTTCTGATAGAATATTTCCCATTGAGCTGAAGAACAACAAGTTGTGAATCAAGGTTTACAACCATTTCTCAAATGTCAAGAGAAATAGCTTCTGAAAAGAGTTCGAGAATTGCGCTATATTCAACAATGTTATTAGTTGTTGGACCCAAACAAATACCTTGAAGATCAATCAAATCACCATGAGGGTCATAGATAGCCCATGTTGCGGATGGTAAATTTTGGGTACTACAGCAAGAACCATCAGCAAAACCGACATAAGGAGTTACATACATCTATGAAGTAGGTGAAGACATATTAAGCAGGAAAGTTGCTTGAACAAAACAAACCAAACCAAACTGCACAAAAATGAATAACACACTTATGTACATAAGAAACCATGCGAGATGACTCATGCATAATACCTTTTGAGGTACAACCCATTGCGAGGGTTGTCCAAAGGGTTACCCTCATAATCAATTAGATTGTATGACCCTTTTTGTAATACACACTTGACAATATAGGGCCCATGCCACATGGGTTCGAATTTTCCTTCCCCTAGCTTATCGTTAGCTTGGTTATATAGCAAGACCAAATCACCCTAAAAAAAAGCACAAGGAGAGACCAACTAATCAAAATGGGACTTAACTCACTTTTTCTATGCTTCAATAACTAAAGCAGTAAGACGTCGGGTTTCATCTAGTCATTCCAAATATAGGAAACTCTCCTCTTGAGGCAATGTATCAGGGAGTAATTCGACAACCAATTTGAGTGAGGTAATTTCACATTCAATCGGCAGGGTACTTTCTAGACCATAGACTAGTTGAAAAGGTGTGAACCTAGTTGCGTCTTTAGTCAATGTTTGATAGGCCCACAGAGCTTAAAAAGTCATGAGATGCCAATTGGATTTGTGCATCCCAATGGCATGCTGAAGCATAGTAACTAAAAATTTGTTTACCGCTTCAACTTGGTCGATTGCCTGAGGCTAATAAGGATTTGAGCCGTCATCATGTAAGCCCAATTTAGAAGTTAGCTCAGCCATCATGTAATCGTGAAAATGGGAGCCATGGTTAGTGACAATGGCTTGAGGAACTTCAAACCTGGAAATAACATGATTGAAGAGAAATTAGGCAGCCATTTTACCATGCATTGAAAATGTAGGGATCGCTTCGACCCATTTGGTGAAATAATATATGACAACGATAATATAACCTTGCCCCCTAGCTGAACAAGGGTTGCATGTCATAAAATCAATGCCCCATTTGGAAAAAGGATCAACAGTAATAACGGGGTGAAGGTGAGTGGGTGGGGCGTGCATTTTCCACTGATAAATCTGGCACTCATGGCATTTGCGGATAGCAAGAATGCAATCTTTAAAGATGGAGGGCCAAAAATAACCAGCGTGGAGGATCTTTTGAGCAGTGGCGTAGCCAGAAAAATTACCACCACATGCGCTAGAATGGCAATCATTTAAGAGTCTTTCAGCCTCATATAGATTTAAACATTGGTGAAGAATCAAATCAACACCAACACGGTATAAAATATCCCCAGTGATGCAGTAAGGTTGGGATTAATGCCAAATGTGTTGGCGATAATCCTTGGAAAAAACAAATCGAAAGGTAGAAGTTTGGAGATACACGATGATATCACTGTACCAAAGATCAAGGGTGCTAATCAGAAAGAGAGTCTCATAAGGGAGCTAGTCATCAACACCAGTAGGTGGAGAAGCAAATGGAAAAGAGAAAATCAACGATTTGGCAGTAGTGAATACCAAATCGAATTCCGGGAGGATGACAATCCACTTGGAATATTTTCCCCCAAGTAACTAATGAGTCAAAATATAAGTGATGGGGTTTCAATCAAAAATCACAGTTGAATATCATGTCGAAAGCATTGAATAGACTGAACAACAGCCAAAGCTAATTTCTCGACATGAGCATAACGGATCTCAGTATCGAGGAGACTGTGGAAAAGGCAATAAATGACGTGTTCCTAACCTTCGTTATCATCTTGCACCAGTACCATAGCAATAGTGCTAGAAGTTGCAGCTAGATAGAGGAAATAATCACGATGATAGTTTAGAGGGTGCAATAAAGGAGCATTAATGAGGACAACTTTGAAGTCATCAAAAGACTTTTCGGTAGTCTCATCCCAAAGAAATGGAGTTCCTTGCTTAAGTAATCGGGTGAACCTTGTAGCTAGCTCAGCATAGTTAGGCACAAAGTGACAAAGGAAATTCGCTTTCCCTTGCAGACTCTATAATTGATGCAATGAAGAGGGAGGGGGTAGATTAACAATAGCCTCAACTTTGAGAGGATCAAGATGAATACCATCCTTCGAAACAATAAAAACAAGAAGTCGTTCGGACCCAACACAGACGACACACTTATGCAGGTTAATACAAATGTTATAGTGTCTACAACGAAGACAGATTTGTCGAAGATGATCGGGATGGTCATGGAACTTAAGTGAATGAGCAGGAAGATCATCCAGATAAGGTTGAATGATGTTTTTAATGTCATGAGAAGCATAAGACATTGCTCATTGGAAATTAGCCCTAGCATTCTTAAGGCCGAAAGGGAGATTTTTATATGCAAATGTCCCCCACAGACAAATAAAGGTGGTCTTGTGTTGATCGGCTGGTGAAATGTTTATCTAGTTATAACTAAAAAAAATTTCCATAAAGGAGAAAATCTCACTCCCATCATATTCATCTATAATATGGTCTATAAAAGGAGTGGGATAATTGTCTTTCAGATAGGCACGATTAATGTCATGGTAATCAACACAGACATGAATGGTGCCTTCTTTCTTAGTCACCAATACAATGTTGGACATGCAATCTGTCAAAGGTATAGGATAAATAAAACTAGCTTTAAGAAGATTTTAAACCTTCACCTTAATGGCGACCTCTTTTCTAGGTTGCATAGGACAAAGTTGTTGATGAACGGGCTTTGTGTTAGGATAAGTCAACATTTCATGCACCAATATACTTGGGTCAATGCCAGGCATTTCGTCATACAACCATGCAAAAACATCTCAAAACTCTTGAAAATGGCGATTATAAAGCTTGATCTCATCACGAGAACAAGTTACCCCAATATGAGCATGTTCAACGATACTAGGTTTGACAGAAATATCAATAGGCATCGTTTCGGTCATATTACCCATGTTCCCTTCCGACCAAACTCCATGCATCATGATAGGCTTCTGAAGTGGTTGGGTTGGGAAACAAGAAGAGAACTTCTCAAGACAGGTAGACATGACTTCCGAGCTAGGTAAGAACAAGGAACGATGATGAATATCATTCCAAGGCGCTTCCTCAAGGGACATAATTTCAATGATACTTTCGTCAGTAGGAAATGTCTCAGTTAAGGGAACGGAAGAATCTAAAGAACCAAGACAAGGGGATTGAGAATACGTGTCAAGGGACATGCTCAAAGTAGTGTGAATAGTAGATACCAAAGCCGAAGCCAAAACAATCTCCACATAATTAATCTCAGCAAGGCTTAATGACATGACATCACCCCACGAATCAATGCGATCAGGAGGGGGAATGACCCAAGGATCAGACTTAACTGAGATCATGTTGATTGAGGCAACATGCGGAGGTGGGAGAGGAAAAATACCCATTAAGGCAGGATCTTTGAAAATTCCAGCCCCCACACTCTCATATGGAGCACCGGTATGCTTCACGTAAGGAACATTGTCATCCAAGGAGGAAGAGGCAAAGAAAGACAATTGGTCGACCGTGACGATTTTCCCTTGATGAGGAAAATGGAGCATGCGGAAAAGAGAGGAGGCTACACAATGCATAGCATGGGTCCAACTCCGCCCGAGTAGAAGATTATAGTTAAGATTTGCATCAACAATTTCTACTTCGACATTAACTATCTTACCTTCCAAGGTAATGGCAAGATTAGGAAGGACACCGAATGGTCGAGAATCACATCCATCAAAGGCTTCCAACGTGTTAGGCGATTGGTTCAGGGTAGGAGAATTGATTTCCTTCCAACAAGACACAAACATGATGCAGGTAGAAGCACCTTCATCAATGATGGTCTTGTGAATCGTCTTTTCATTAATTATCACCTGAATGAGAAAGGAAATCTGATGGGGTAAGCGCAGAACATGGTTTTCTAGATCAAAGCAAATGAGGTTGGAATCAAATGGATTAACACCTCCAATGGGTGATAGTAATGCTTTCCACTAAGAGGGAAAGATTTGAAGGACCTTGAGGGCAGACATGGATGATGGCGCTTCAGCTAAATCCTCAACAATATTGTAGTATTAAGCAGCTCGAGCGTTTGGATTATACGAGGACTTTCACAACACACCTCGAGAGGGTGGTCATATAGTAGAATCAAGACTAGGTTTCTCTATATGGAGAGGGCCGAAGGTGGATGGGATAGAGGAGGAAGGGGTGCTTTCATTCTCTTTCCCTGTCATCGAAGGAGGGGTTTGATAATCTTTAGATCTGGTAGCCACATTTATAAGCGTATTCATCATAAACACTTGGGAACTTGGGGAAGTGGAAGCTTGAGGTTGGTCTACCATTTGGATCTGTTGGGATGGAATGGGTTATTTTAAGACAGCTGGAGTCCCTTTTAGCAAGCGAATAACTTCTGATCGTCGGGGACAATATTTAGTGTAATGATCCTCCTCACAGATGAGACAAGGATACTTCAATTTTCTTTGAGAAGCATCGCCACCAGAAGACTTAGGAGGGCCCTGCTTCAAGGCATCATCTTTGGTCTTACCTTTTCCCCTCTTTTTACCCTTAGAGGTTTTGTCAGTTTTGTCGGTTGTGATACACTAGACAATAAGAACCTCAAAGGTCTTACCAGGACTAGATGAATTTCTAGAGGGATCATTGGAACCAGTGTTCAAGACCAATTTCTTCTTTGAAGAAGATTTTGTGGGAGTTTGAGACAAGGAACCAATCACTCCATCAATAGTTGGTGTATTCAGAGAATTCAAGGTTGTCAGATCTGATGATGGTCTTGGAGCATCGGGTAGCATCTCATATAATGTGTGAGATTGTGACTAGACTAGGTCCAAATACTGGGCATGAGCAATGGATTGCTCCTCAATAACACACCCACCCATAGCTATGTCCTTAGCAATTTTGCCGACGAATTATTTTTTGAACCATTTTGTCAACAACTCATTAGCAATTTCAAACTTGATGAGGCAATACCAACATGTCCATTAGTGGATGTGATTGGAGATATGGATCGCAGTGTCTTACTTAAGTATCGCAAGTAGATAGCTGCTAGTTTCATAGTGAAATGGTAGCTGAAAATGAGTGAGGAAATCCATAGGGAGAGAGTTGAAGTCACCTTATGTTCCTCGAGGTGATTCGATGTACCATTTTGCTACAGCTCGTGTAAGAGTTCTTTGAAAAAGTTGGAGACAGATGGAACCATTGATGTACGAATTGGAGGAGCACCAAAGGTGATATGTCATCACATGGGCTTGTGGATCCTCCTTCACTTTTCCCTCATATTTTGGACAATCACTTGGAATCTTCATTTGGACTAGAGGCCAATAGGGTGAATGAAAGATAGGATCATTGGTGAGCCTCAAAACATCTGGCAATTACAACGTGGCCAAGAAAGGCAATTGCATGTTAAAAGGCAAGTGGGGCCTTTGAGTAGACTTAAACTGCAGAACCCATCCTTGTTGGTAAGGATTTTTCCTCCATAGTGGAGGATTTGTCCATATGGAATCTGATTTTGCCTCCACTGAAGGTTACCTTTATCGTAGGGATGATTCGATCATGGGTAGATTTGATATTGTCCTACCATAGGCCACTTATGGGCATATGGGTTAAAAGACTATTGAACCTGTTGACCTTCGACGTAAGGATTTTGAACCTGCTGACCTTGTACATAATGATTTTGAACCTGCTGCTACATGAGTTGACCTTGACCTTGCAAAGGTTGACCTTAGCCTTCAACAGGTTGACCTTGCCGATATGCATATATGGCCTATTACTGGAAAGGTTGACCTTGTGGCTACTGCAAAGGTTGGCTTTGCTGCTGCAAAGGCTAACGTTGTGGCTGCAAAGGGTTCCCCTACTGCTACAAAGGATGGCCTTGCGAGAACAAAGGTTGAGATATCTGCTGCACAAACTGAGTTTGTGGCTGCAAAGGTTGATATGGCTATAACAGTTGTCCTTGTTGTTGCAATGCTTGCCCTTGTTGCAGTAAAGGTTTCCCTTGCTACTGCAAAGGTGGTCCTTGCAGCTGCAAAGGTTGCCCTTGCTGCTACAAGGGTTACTGAATAGTTCCTAGGGTTATACCTGGAAGGTATTGATAGTTCCCAAATTGAATTTAACCATATCCACCAGGCATAGTGGGTTGACCATGCTGAACATAAGGTCCATCTTGAGGAATGTAAGGTGGAGTAGCCAAGGCTTATGAACCATATTGAACATAAGCCGGTTGGAATGGAACTTGATCCATGTATGGTTGCTAGTATGGGACATTACCTGACCCAGATGGATCAACAGGGTTAGGAATAGCACTGTAAAAAGGTTGATTATTTCCAACCACGTGAGTTTGTAATCCACTCACATTGGTTTGGCCTAACATAAGAGGAATATTCGGATCATGCCCCCCAGGTGGTGGCAGAGTCTATCCACTCACTAGTGGGGTAGAAGGACCTACCAAGACCTGACCTGAGACAGTCGGCTGGATCGGGAGAGTCGGTTGAAACAACAAAGCAGGTTGAGATGGAACGGTAGGTTGAACTGGAATTGAACTGAATGTAGTTTTCAAAATCAGTTGAGAGGCCATGTTTGAGATGAATGGACCTAACTTGGGCATAGCATTGGAAGACCAAATGGGATTCTAATACAATGACGAGGCACTAGGAGTGCCTAAAACCAACTGAGCTAAAGTGGTGTAGTCATGCGGAAACATAGGTCCACTAGTCTGAGAATAGGTGTTAGAAAAGATGTTTCCTATATAAGGAAAGCCTTCTAGAGGGAACTCATATCCCTGCTCATTATTTATGTGAGGAGTATGAGTAGCAGAAACTTTCGACTAACTCAGATAGGAGACTAGGATTTCGCCTTCCAACTCCATAGAAATCAACCGACGACGAAGAGCCGAAGATTAATGAGGATACAACTCCAAAGCAACACCAGGCTGATCGTATAGACTGTAAGGATGCTGAGGAGATATCACAAAAGGGTCTGCTGGATAAGCAACTAGTCTTTGCAGAAGAACCTGTGGACTCTCGGGAGTCTAGATAAGATTATTAAATGATTACGAGCTAGATTCATAAGGTGACCCGGTATCTGATGGAGGCAGACGAGATGACAAAGGTTGAATACTCAGAACAATCCTATGTTAAACACCTTGATCCTCAAGTGACTTTGGAAGTTCACGGAAAGCTCCTCCGAATGACCTTCCAGATGGAGGAGAGGAAGGGGAACGAGGAAAACCTGATGGTTTAGCCACGATGACTTTGTCTCAAACAAAAAGAGAAGAGATATTAATTTCATGGCTTCTTTAAAATATATTAAGGATATATTCACGATGTGGTCCAAAATAAAACTATAAGAATGTGATGTGATTGTGGGGAAAAAAATTTAAGACGCCAAAACAGACTGATGCCTTTTCACATTTTAAGATTTGATAACAAGGCAGAGATGACTCTAGTCACTTTTGGTTTGAACGAGCTTGAAAGGACAAGTGCTTGATGATATTTTGAATTTAAAGAGTCAAAAATATCAAAATGACTGCTCTAGATAATCTAGGAAAAATGGATTACCAAGTAACTATGAACTGCAAAATACCTCCCGGCAAACCAAAAAGTACGACCAGGAAAGCTCCCCAAACGCTATGTTTGGTGTATCACGTTTACAAGGCAGTAGAGTCGACTTGCTATGGATAAAGGATTGAAAACCTAGTGGGGTCTCCCTTTATATACGTGATGGTATAGGGAGCATAAGTTCGTACTAACGCTTTCTAATGCTAAAGAGAACAACAATTGTTAGGTTTAAAGACGTCGGAACACGTCTCTAACCTAGACTTCTAAAAGTAAGTGTTTAGTTTCAAATGCACCTTAGGTTAATTGAATAGATTTTAAAGGTTTATTTTGAAATTAAGCCTCTGTTTTTAGGTCTTATCAATGTCACCTGAAAAATTCTTATGTGTAGCTATATGAGACAAAACCCTTTCAATTCCATGAATGCTTACACTAATTGAGAGGAGGAAATAATCAATGAAACAAACAAGCAACCGAAAGTAAGATGACTCTTTACTACTTCAATTTTCAAAACAAAACAATGAAAATTCTTTCCACTTCCTACTCTTCCTATCAGATGCACTTCAACTATTCCTTTTAATAGTAAAAGAAATTAATTTTATTTCAAATGCTCATTATGATGTAATTGTATCTTTCAATTCAGCTACTCAATGCAACATATCAATTAAACAAACTAGAATGATGTATTTTCTTCAATGGAATGCTAGAATGAATATTTCACATAAACATTTCAATGAAAATTTTCAAACAACCAAACATCAATCATATGCAAAGCATGATAAAAAGAACTCCTTTCAAACCAAATATGCAAACATTCACTCGAAACAACCCCAACAATTTAATCTATGCTAAAAAAGAGACGTTCAACAAGAGAAGAGAAAATGAAAGTTTTTCACTCATTCAATTGAAAACAGAGCAATATAGATGCAAGGAGTAAAACATGAAATGCATGAAGCAACAAATCACCAACTTGATTTGATGAGCATATAAGCAAATTAATGAACAATGACCTAGATTCCCTAGGAACGTAAACCATCCAAAAACTCAAGAAATCAAGTAATGCAATCTCAAACCAATCAAGCTAACAAAGCATTCTAGCCAAGGATAATAAAGGTAAACAAGCCAAGAAACATAATCTATGATGACAAGACACATTGTCAATGATTTAAGAGAAACCTTGATTTTAACCTACAGGAATCGGCGTGACTGTCTAACTAGAAACAAGCGCCATAAGGGGCTATGGCATGACTGTTCAAGAGGAACTCACGCTGGTTGACGCTACGGTTAGAAAAATAATGGCACTGATCGAGGCATTCAAAGAAAAACAAAAGATTTCCACAAACCAAAACCATACCTATCACTCTAAATTCAAGAATCAAAGAAGTAGATAACGTAAATTACATATTACAAAAGAGAAAGAGTGATACGACAAAAGTCATCACAAATCATGAAATGAAAAACAATCCAAAGAGAGGGATGTCTCCCCAGTATGGTCGCCAAGTTGTGGAGTCTGAATATTCTCTCTATGAACAGAGACAATCTCTCTAACCCAGGGGAGAGGGTCTAGCCACAAACAAGACAATCTGACATAAGTTCCCTTATATTGAGAATGGATAAGATCCTACCTCTTGTATCACTTATCCTTGTTTGATGAAGTACTTGTGTCTTTGCTCCAGTGATCATCTCTTTAATGTCAATCAAGTACTTGAAACAAATAGATAAGAAACCAAAGCACACATGATAGCATAATATAGATTCAACTTACTTAAGAGGCTATGTCCTAATATACCAAATACCATATGCGGTTGATATAGGAAACAAAATATCAGTGGTATTATTATGACAAAAAGGAAAGTACAACCTTCACCTTATTGTTGCAGGTTTCCTTTGACGTGTCCGAGTTCCAGCACCACTATTAGCATCTCATGATTCACCTCAAGCAATATAAGTTCAAGGTTTCTTCCTCTTTGCTCCAAACCAAACAAAATACAAACTTATTCTCCCTTTAGAAGCACAAACTAGAAGGCTAAGGCTATCAAGAATTGTTTAGGCTATCAAGATTTAGCAGATTATTCAAGCCATTTTATTAGCTAGCTAAGGTTGGAATAGGAGAAGTTTATATATCTTGAGAGAGGGGACATGGATCCTCTTATGATGGGAGAAGTCTTATCCCTTTTGGTTTGTTCCATTTTAATAGGAGAAAGGAGCCCAAACAATCTCTCTCGTCTCTATCTTGACTAACCATTTACTAGACTTCCATTAACGAAGCTTCTAGACCTGGAAGCTTCGACTCCATTTTAAAAAAAAAATCCAAAACAGGGTCAGTGTGGGTAATAGATGGAGGGCTCAGTGTTAAACTCTGGAAATCGGCACGGGGAAGAAACTGAGGGATAACGTTGGACTTGAAAACTGAGTTTGAAGGAATATTCTCTAGAAACAATGTAAGAGGGAAATGTTCTACAATGAAGAGTGATGTAAATACATGTTCTTCATGATAGGAAAACATTTGAGGTTCATTGTATAGGTCCTCCAGGATCGAGGAACGGGGAATACAGGGACAGTGAAAAAAAAATTTGTAACAGCTGCATCGTGGGGTCGCTGATCTGGAGCATGTGTAAATCAATGAATTGTGGACATCTCTGCCACAATAGCGGAAGCTGAGGAGATAGGAAGAAAAACTGTTATGAGATATTCATATTTGTTAATTCTAAATAGTCAATCCTAACCGTAAATAACATATTTACCAACCCAAGCAATTGGAGGTCCTTCTTGAGGTAATTTACCACTGTTCTACCCTTTAGAGTGGCAGTCTTCTTGTGGGAGGAGTCTACTCTACTTTTGGCCTATATTATTCATTGTTTATATTGATCCCAAGGGTTTAGCTCCCCCAATTCCCAAGAGCTAGGAAATTCTACCCTTATCAGTGCTTCAAACTCCTCATTGAAATCATCTACCTTCGTTGACACTACCCCCAAGAATTCTTCAACGCTGACTCTGGATTCCTCCTTTCAGATCATCTTAGTGATCTCTATGATGGCCCCCACTATGTCTACCACATAAATAGGCCTCGGTTCACTGAGTGGCCTCTCATTGACAAACCTGATGAACTTTTGAGAAATATGGGAATTCTTTACTCCATCCTCATTAGCTGATAGGATGAAGTATTCAAAGTATTTAACCAATGTTTTCTAGTCATGAATCATGGTTATGTATTCCCATGTCCTCCTCATTTCTTCAATGTTTTCATCCCACACCAGCTATATATCCTGCGGCAGTGACATGCTCCCTTTCAACTTACTCTTTAGCTCTGAGATCTATTGTTTAGCTGCTTGTAGGTCATTGCTAAGGATCTCAACATTAGTCCTATTAACCTCTGTTTTTTCTCCTTCCAGGCTAAGTTTTACTTGGCAACCTCTAGATCTCTTTCTACTCTCATTAGTTCCCCTTCTGAAAGCTAAAGTTTAGTAAGGGTCTTGGTAATATGTTCAGTATGGTTTTTTGGATCCTTGGGAATGATGAATGTACATGTATGTGAGTCAATATTCTATTGCAACTCAGTTATCTGTTTCTTGAGGGCTACAACGTCATTGTTCTTGTTAATTATATCATTGGCTAGGACCTATTTTCTTCTTCTACCTATTCTAGCTCCTTGGATTGGACATGCTCGTTGCCTAACATCTTAGCTCCTGAATCTTTGTTTGACAACTCTTGAGCAGAGCCTCAAAATCTAACTTGTCCTCAGGATTCACCCCAAACTTTAACACCAGCTCCTTGAAGCTTTTGATTTGTATGTGAAGGGCATGAGAGTTGGATTTCTCTTGCTTCATCCTATTTACAGCGTTCTCCAGTATGGTTTCTTATTTGCTAATGGTCAAGGTGTTCTTATTTAGCTCACTGTACAACATTTCCCCAACATACCTATGGAAATTGATTTTGTCTGGGAGGGGAACAATTTCAAAATTCAAAGACACATCCAAAGTTTTGAATTGTGAACATGAAGTCAAAATTTGGGCTCGCGGATGCTGCAAGGAGAATGTCATTTGGTTCCTCTCAACTCCATTGGATCCAGTAGCCTGGTCTAATATGGGGTTGAATGAGATGTCATTTGTTGTTGCATCTCCTCCCTCACTTTCTTATCTCTTTCTTCAATGACCTCTCAAGTAGGTCAACTTGATCTTGTGACTGATGTACTAGTTGTTGTGCCTGAAAAAACTACCTGTGAAGAAGATGAGGGAGTGCACTATGACAAATCTCCCAATGAGACACGAAAACTTGGTAGGTCTGGACCTACCTCCACTAGCCTAGTTTACAATTCTTCTTCCTCTACTTCCTGAGTCTTAGCCTTTTTAGATGAGGGTACATCTACCATCTCGGTATCTCAGATATGGCCCACGGGACTATTTTGTGCATTGTCTTCAGGTGTCGAAGTCTCAATCTCCATCTCTGTATCAAGAGGCCACAATTCAATGTTAGATTTCCATTCCACCTCAGGTTTATACTCATGTAAATAAGTCGAAGCCTTTATCTTTTCTCTCCTTTGAGAAATGAGATCATGAGGTTCGTAGTGCCACACATATCCTAGGCTAAATTTCATCTCTTTGAGCAAGGCCTCAATTTCCTTGAAGGACTTACTAGAATTAACAACAAAATTCCCCACAGGCATTCCCAATTTGAACACATGTCCCTTCTTTGCAGGGACAAAATGAAGTTGATCTGTATATAGACTCTACCTAATGAATTTTGAATAAAATATCCTCATAGGCATGAAAACAGGTAGGTAGTAGGGGGAGTTCATACCCATATATTCTAATCTATATGTGGTCTTCAAACAAATACTAGTCCCCTACCCTGGTGTCCTTACTTAGCTAGAGGAGTTCTTTCTACTAGGGGAGGACTCTAGGAGGAGACACATTGTTAATGATCCTATATGCAATTCCCAAATAGGTGGAGATGAATTATGAATAGGTCTCAATGTCTGGTCTTTTTCTAACAGGAACATCCCAATCAATGATTAAGTTTATCTTCTTGTCCCTAGAGACCATGTTCATGCCCAGACATTCAAATTATTCAACATGAGAGTACACAAAAAGATAAAACAATAAGGAGTAGTATCTTAACTATTAAGTGGTGAAGTGGTGCATTGGAATCTAATGGCTTCAGACAAGCAAGTTGGAAGTTTAAGCACACAACCAGACTACAACGATTTCTTAAGGAAGCCCAAGGTGGATTTCTTGGCCATGTTGACATCCTCTTCTCCCTGCAGGTGAGCAATGATGGATAAGATAGGTTAGACAGGGTCTGCATAGAGGGTGATGGGGAAGTTGTCAGCAATAGGCAAGGCTTCTAGCACAGGAACCAGGTTCATTAGCAAGAAGTGTTGTTGCTTAGTGGTTGGAAGAGTAGTATAATAATATGTTAGGGTGGTTCCAGTGAGATACAGAAGGTTTGGGGGAAGGGTACACCAATGCTCTTTGAATTATCTCTAGGGTGATTTTTACAATTTTGACCCACTAGCAAGAAACGAAGTATTTATTATTTTCGGCATAGGCTACTGCCAGCTAGGAGACAAATTCTAGCAGTTAATTCATGGAGGGTCCAATTTGGTAGTATATCCATGATTCCACCACTCAGATAGAGTCCTCCCCCTTGGCATAGTTGCTCAACAGGTCATATTAGAGGCTGTCCACATTGTAATACCACACCCTGTTTTAAATTTGTGCTTCCAGGTCCATTAAGGGGTCAAGGTTTTACAACAGCTTCGGTTCGTGGCTTTTTGGAGCTCATGGGGCTGTTGAGGGCTTCCTGTCAATAATTTTCTAATTTAAACTTGTAATTGGCGAAAATGATGGAGTACAAGTGAGCAGGTTACCTGGTCTCCATAGAGGAGGTCAAAAATGACACTGCGATGAGCTGTCGAGACGATGGGGTGTGTAAACCACATTTGTTTTAGGTTATAGGTGGGAGGAGCAGTGGGAAGCTTCGAAGAAATTTTAAAAATTCAAGCAGAGGAATTCTTTTTATAAACAGTTGGGCCAATGATCGGGTGACCTCGTGGAGGATGGACATGAGTCATGACAAGATTTAGTTATGGTGGGTGGAGTGGTGGATAGGTGCAGGGTGGATAGGATGGGCTTATTGCAAGTCACATTTGGCCCGCTCCCTTTGTATTTCGTTAAACAACGAAAATACATAAAAACTGCAAAAAAACATTGAAATATAGCTTTCCACGGATTTCAAACATGATACATGTTGATTCTAGAAACCCATCGGGTCTGGGCTCCATCACTATCGCAATACCCCAAGGTTTCTTTTGTATTTCGTTTAAACAATGAAAATACACAGAATGCATTGAAAATGGGCCTTCGCGCGGTACTAAAATTTTATGAAACATTGTTTATAATACCATCGGGTCCACAAAATCGGGTCGCACACATATACATGTAAAGGCCCCTCCCCTTGGTTTCCGCCGATAGTGATCCGGCAATGTAACAGGGGTCGTCGATCCGCGTGCGTGATCGACGGTCCACATTTAATCGCCAATCGTAGTCGCAACTTCCCCCTGGTCTGTGCCGATAACACCAACTCGCCTCCGTCGATTGTGACCCGCCTATCCAATCATCGGCACTCGCTCATCGGCAATGTCTAGCACCAGTTGCCACTGTCTGTATCCGTTGGTTTTTTATTTATCTGCTTAGATCTGGGCTGTTGATCGGCCATATCTAATGACAGCTGTGCATTCTTGAGTTTTAAGCCTGGAAAAAGGGTTTTTGACTGTTTAAATGCATTTTTTGCCTCTCAATAGTGCATTTCTGCCCTTCCAAGGGCTCTCCTCCCTCGTTTGTTTCGATCGATGGATGATCTTAAGTGCTTTTGAAGACTTAAGGAGTGCTTTGGAGCACATTTGGATCCCTTGGGATGATCCTTAAGCAAATTTGGAGACTTTTAGAACATATATGAATCCAATTTTGGGCCTTTTGTTAGCGAGGCTAACAAAACCCATGAAGAATAATTAGATAAATCACTATTTATTTGATTTTCTTCTAGGAATAATTAATTAAACCATTGTTTTATTATTATTCCTTGTTAAATTTGACCCAATCATAAAAAATAAACAGATAAATCATTATTTATCTTATTTTCTCTAAACTATTCAAGGTGGTTATTCCAAGAATGGGATCAATAATATTTTATTATTTCTCATTATTCGAGGATAACTCCATATTTTGTTATAAATAGAAGGGTTTTCCATTCATTATTCACATTTCATTATTTTCATTGTTGCACTCACTGTTGTAACTCTGATTATTTTCATTGTCACACACCATATTTTTATTGTGTTTATCCATTATAGAGGAGAGAGACTTTATAGAATCTGAATACGTTTGAGGATAGCCAAGAACCCATCCCATAAAGCGAGACTGGTAACATTTATATGTTCTCTTCACAGGTGTTATTATTAATTTATTCTTTACATATCTCATTTCCATTGGATATTTGGGGTTATTACTCTTTCTTTCACTGTTTAGCTATGATCGTAGCATAGATCAGAATTTTGGCAAGTTTTGTTTCTATCAATAGCTGTAGATCTACAATGTTTAGAGGTCATTTCTATTGTTGAGATTGTTTTTCATCCACAATCTTAAGTGGGTTCTTTTTGTACATCATTAATAAGGAAACACTACAACAAATTGGCAAATCCACTAGGGAATAATTCAAATTCAGAAACTTGGGTCTCCAATACAAATTGGCGACTCCACTAGGTTTTATACTTCAAATCTAGAAACCTGGGTGACCTGTTGGAAATAATACTGAGAGGGGGGGTGAATCAGTATTATCAGATCAATCAATCTTTTTCAATGCTCAAAAACATATACGCTACTTCAATTAAGTGAACCCGCGTGTACACGCTACTGTGTCTAATGAAACTCGCGTATATCCAGAGATCTTATAATTCAGTTAGCTTAATCTTCAGTAAATGCATCAGATCATTATTAAGCATATTAACAGTAAACAGGTGCAGTATAACAGAACAGATCATCACACAAAAGCCACACACATGAACACAAAGATATAAGGTGGAAACCCAATGTGGGTGAAAACCACCTGCTGCAAGTCATCTCAATCTTCTTCTTAATAAGAAAATCCTTTTACAATATTTGTACTGGTGCAGTCTTATACCAGTACGGGAGCTACAACCCCCTTTGCTCTTGTACTAGCCGATCCATTTACTAGTACGCAGGCTACTACCTGCTACAATGCTCCAAAGATCTCCTTTAGCTTTTGTACTAGCTTAGATACTAGTACGTAGGTGCTTGCCTACAATCTTCTCACCTCCAGGTACCACGTTTCATCAATTTTCATACTGGATACACTGAAGCACAACCCATAATCTGAAAGACCACGTTTCATCCAATTTTCATACTGGACCCATAACTATCATTGAAGATAAAAACAATCATCAAACTCTGAATCACTGAAACCCTGTTAACAACAGTCACCAGAACACAGAGCAGACACAGAACTCTGTAATAACCATCAGATCCATCTGCAACTTCAAATATTAAGATTTACAATGTATACGCTACTTCGATGAATCAAACCCGCGTGTATACGCGCTTTTTCAAAGCCAACCCGCGTACAGATCTAAAAATAATTTCTCATAACTTGCAGCTGTACCAGACATCAGTCATACTCATAACACTTATAGAACAATACATGCGTCAGTATGTAGATCTAGAATAAGCATCATAAAGATAGTTCATTTCAAACCATTTGATCCTGATCTCTCCTTAGATCTTGCTCTCCATCAACCTATGAGATCTCTCCTTAGCTCAGATCAAGCAATGCATCATCAACCCATAACCCTGCATACTGGATCTAATGCTTCATCAGATATTCAAGACATTTCAGATGCACTTGCCTAATGATTTCCTTCTCCTTATATAGCCTTAGGCCTTGTTCAATACCAAGAGCCAAAACCATAGAAATCCAATACCATCAACTTCAAAACTAGGGATCGACACGCCCGTCGAGACACAATGGTCCGAAACCATAGGCACAACTTCCAAGGACTAACCGCCATGGACCAAAGGTACTTTTCCACATACACGCGCTTTATATGAAGCCAACCTGCGTGTACACGCGACTTGGGCTTAACAAACCTGCGTGTATGAACTTTCTCTTCTTCTTATAGTCTGATCATCAATTCCTTGCTGCTGACCTTCTGTACTATGATTTGTCATCAGTGAGGTTTGCCATCAAGGACAATACTTATCTCATAATGCCAACAATCTCCCCCTTTGGACTTGATGGCAACAACACCAAATCACTCTCCCCCTTTGACATCAAGGGCAAAGGGTGGACCAAGAAATTCTCTTCCTTTGCTGAATCATTCCACTGTCCATACTCCCCCTGAGTACCTGCTGAAATCTCTGAATAGTCTCCCCCTTTGTATATGCCAAGGTGTACCAATCTGTCCATGCTCCCCCTGAGTACATGCTGAATCTTTGTTCTTGCTGAAGTGTGCTGATCATGCTCTCCCTGACTGTAAGCAAGGTCTACAAAAGATGTTCTTCAAGAAGAACATGACTCTATACATCATAAAGGACCTTCCTATCACTTAGGACTCATACATACATCCATCTCTCAACTAAGTGAGGATATACAAAAATTGGCTCATCCACCCAACCAAGTGGGAATACATCAAAATTTTACATATGACAACCAATCATATTGCATCAATCATCCCAGGCATAGTGGGGAAACCAAAATAGGCCGTTACATGACCTTGACACCATAAAAGAGATATCACAAATGACATAGCGACAATAGATCTAGACCAAGACTTATGAAAGTCACAAATAACTGATATCGCCAGCATCTTATCAATCAGCATTCAGATCAGCAACCAAGAGATCCTTTTGTTCTTCCTCTAACTTTGATTCACCTGAAATCAACAACAACTTGTGAACTAGATCCAAAGGCTTCTAAGATAATGCCAACAATGCATCATTGGAAGATTATCTGCTCCCCCTGAACCTGTGCCAGATGATCTCTGTCAGACCTATATCAGACTTTCTGCAACCAACATCTGTCCCTGCTGATTTCCTTCAAATCTCCATATACGCGTCTGTATACACATAAACAAGCGTATATACGCAGATATCCCTTACGCAATACGCGTACACCATATACGCGACTAACCCCTTGTAAAACGGCGTATGCACGTGGATATCCTTTAAACAACACGCGTACACAAATTTCCATATCAGCAACCTGTAAATGTCCTGTAGAGAATAGGTCATCAACCTATAACAAGGTATGTTTGTATCAATTCATCCCTTTGAACAGAATTCAGAGTCATTCACATTGTATCATGTGTGAAACCACCATAGCCATTTCATCAAGCTCTACATGATCCAAGTATCATTACTTGGGGACATCTGCATCAATTAACATATGTAAGTATAAACCTATCATCATATAGATAAGAACTCATCACCATGTCTCCAATAAAGCAACTTTGAGTAGTCATCCATGTATCAGCATTATGTATCTTGAGCTCAAGCTTATTTGACAAAACTTCTTGATATCATCAACAGCAACAATCCTTATCCACAAGAGTGCCTGCATCATAACTGTATGATTTTTATGCATATGACAACAGCAGTATATGAGTGACCCATCATCAAGTGAGGAAGATGTATATTCAAGCTTTGTAATCTCCTTGTCCTTATGAAGATCACCATGTAAGCACCATATATGCATCATCAAAGAGTCATCCATAAATCTGATCTGAACATCAACTATGTAACCCCAAGAATCATATGAGATTTTATCATAGACAACTCACAAACACATCATAGCAAGATATATCATTTAGCCATATAAGAATCATCACCAAGGATTATTAACCATAATGCCAACAATGAATTACTAAAGGCATATGCTCCCCCTCAACCAGTGCCATCTGTTAGATCTGATCATGTATATATCAGCAATAAGCATCAAAACATCATCATCCTCAAGTTAGGATCAAAAGCACTTCTAGACATCATACAAGTAACAAAACATTTCCACACATCCTCAGCAGACTGTAACCAATAGAGCAAATAATAGACTGAATCATATCAGATCCTTTTTCTGATCCTGTCCCCACTGCTTTTCCTCAGACTGACATATACGCGACTTTGCAGTGTCTAACTCGCGTATATACGCGACTTCCCTTTAAGGAACTTGCGTATGAGATTCAGAACACTGAAGTTTTACACTTTCAGCTCCCCCTGAGTCTGATATGTCTGTGCTGTGTTGTGTCTCAGTACATTGTGCTGACTGTACTTCCTTCTTCCTCCATATCTTCAAGTGTGATGAGGTTTTCTCCTTTTGGTGTGATGTCCATCCTTTGTTCCTGCATTCCTTTGCTATATGTCCAAGCTTGTTACATGCATAACATCTAACATGTTTCATGTTCCTCCTGTAGCAATCAGCAGCTTTGTGACCAAACGTATTGCAAGCAAAACAATATCCATTAAAGTACCTTGAATGTGATGATCTTTCTACATGATGGTCTTGAACCCTTCTTCTTCCACATCTAGCTGCAACATGTCCAAGACTATGACATACATAACATTCAACATTATTCATAGGAGGAGTAAAAGATTTTCTTTGAGGAGTCTCTTTCCTTGATTGTTGATGGGGTTGACCTTTCATCTCCTTGTTGATCATTTTAAATTTCTCTTTAGAGTTCCTTGCCTCACCTTGTGAGCTAGATTCACCTTCAACAGATTCATGAAAACCAAGACCAGTCTTGATAGCAGGAGACCTTTGACTACTAAGAATATCATCCAAGGCTTTAGTACTATCTTGAAATCTCAAAAGTTTATCCTTTTCTTCTAATTTACTTTTCAAGATATTTACCTCAACTTGAAGTTGTTCCTCCTTTTCTAGACATTGCTTCTTCATGTCTTCTCCATCTTTCCTTCCTTCTTCCAACTGATGCCTTAGTTTGAGAATCTCCTTTTCTTGTTCTTCATTCAGATCTTGCTGCATTTGACGAACTCGGAAGGCACATTCTAGTTGAGATTTTAAGCTGGTGACTTCGTTTTCTTGTTTTGCAATAGCTTGGAGTAGATCTGTATTCTGCTTCTTTGATTCTTCAAGATCTCCTTTTAGTGAGGGGATTGTAGCTTCAAGATTTTCATAGTAGCTGGATCTATCTTTGAGTTTCTTGATGGTGGTGCTTCTTTCATTGATTTCTTTTCTTAATGATGTCACTTCATGCTGCAATTTTTGACATTGGTCTTCCTTGTCCTTGAGTAGCTTTCTTACCTTGTTTCCTTCTTCTATTTGGGCCTTTAGTTTGGTAACTTCTTCTTTGAAAGCACATTCCCTTTTGTTCAATAGATCTTGTTGATCTTTAACTTTGTCTGCAAGCCTTCTAAACATTGCCTCTATTTGACACTTTTCTTGCTCACCCATAAAAGCATGTTCAGTAGTTTCACTATCACTTCCATCACTTTCACAAGGAAATATAGCAGGAACATCAGAGGATAACACATTCATACCTGATAACGATTCTGAATCTAATTCTGAATCTGATTCTGAATCTGAAGAACTTCTTATACCTAATCCCCAATCGACTCTCCCACTGTCATAGATCTTCTGAGATGTCTTCTTCTTCTTATGAGCTTTCTTCTTAAGCTTCTTTCCCATTGTTCCACGGATCTCCTTCAAGCGATCAAGCTTCTACCAAAGGACCTGCTCTGATACCAATTGTTGGAAATAATACTGAGAGGGGGGGGTGAATCAGTATTATCAGATCAATCAATCTTTTTCAATGCTCAAAAACATATACGCTACTTCAATTAAGTGAACCCGCGTGTACACGCTACTGTGTCTAATGAAACTCGCGTATATCCAGAGATCTTATAATTCAGTTAGCTTAATCTTCAGTAAATGCATCAGATCATTATTAAGCATATTAACAGTAAACAGGTGCAGTATAACAGAACAGATCATCACACAAAAGCCACACACATGAACACAAAGATATAAGGTGGAAACCCAATGTGGGTGAAAACCACCTGCTGCAAGTCATCTCAATCTTCTTCTTAATAAGAAAATCCTTTTACAATAT
The DNA here is from genome assembly GCA_031772625.1 of Pinus tabuliformis. Classification (NCBI taxonomy): domain Eukaryota; kingdom Viridiplantae; phylum Streptophyta; class Pinopsida; order Pinales; family Pinaceae; genus Pinus; species Pinus tabuliformis. The sequence goes on from CM062810.1 coordinate 949,013,651, forward strand.
TTGTACTGGTGCAGTCTTATACCAGTACGGGAGCTACAACCCCCTTTGCTCTTGTACTAGCCGATCCATTTACTAGTACGCAGGCTACTACCTGCTACAATGCTCCAAAGATCTCCTTTAGCTTTTGTACTAGCTTAGATACTAGTACGTAGGTGCTTGCCTACAATCTTCTCACCTCCAGGTACCACGTTTCATCAATTTTCATACTGGATACACTGAAGCACAACCCATAATCTGAAAGACCACGTTTCATCCAATTTTCATACTGGACCCATAACTATCATTGAAGATAAAAACAATCATCAAACTCTGAATCACTGAAACCCTGTTAACAACAGTCACCAGAACACAGAGCAGACACAGAACTCTGTAATAACCATCAGATCCATCTGCAACTTCAAATATTAAGATTTACAATGTATACGCTACTTCGATGAATCAAACCCGCGTGTATACGCGCTTTTTCAAAGCCAACCCGCGTACAGATCTAAAAATAATTTCTCATAACTTGCAGCTGTACCAGACATCAGTCATACTCATAACACTTATAGAACAATACATGCGTCAGTATGTAGATCTAGAATAAGCATCATAAAGATAGTTCATTTCAAACCATTTGATCCTGATCTCTCCTTAGATCTTGCTCTCCATCAACCTATGAGATCTCTCCTTAGCTCAGATCAAGCAATGCATCATCAACCCATAACCCTGCATACTGGATCTAATGCTTCATCAGATATTCAAGACATTTCAGATGCACTTGCCTAATGATTTCCTTCTCCTTATATAGCCTTAGGCCTTGTTCAATACCAAGAGCCAAAACCATAGAAATCCAATACCATCAACTTCAAAACTAGGGATCGACACGCCCGTCGAGACACAATGGTCCGAAACCATAGGCACAACTTCCAAGGACTAACCGCCATGGACCAAAGGTACTTTTCCACATACACGCGCTTTATATGAAGCCAACCTGCGTGTACACGCGACTTGGGCTTAACAAACCTGCGTGTATGAACTTTCTCTTCTTCTTATAGTCTGATCATCAATTCCTTGCTGCTGACCTTCTGTACTATGATTTGTCATCAGTGAGGTTTGCCATCAAGGACAATACTTATCTCATAATGCCAACATGACCTTTAGTTTTCATATTACGGTTTCTTCTTTTTTCGATTCTCTTAATGTTTCCTAGTTTTTTAACCCTAGATCTGATAAAATTCTGACTTCTGCAAGCTTTCTAGTCATTTCCGCAAGTCACAGGAACCAGTCGTGACAAAGGTGGCACTATTTTTTGAAATTCATAGACCTGGATCCTCAAAACGGAAATCACAGTTTTCAGCCCAAAAGGTGCGATCTGGGCTTTACAACGTAGCTTTCAGCCCAAAAAGTGTGATTTCAGCAGAAAACATGTCAGAACCTACGATTTCTAGTTTTTATGGTTTTTCTCAACTATATTTATGGGTTTTGTTGAGAGCTGTCTACTGGATGTCTGACCTCCATCTCATCTTTCTTAGGCCTTGATCCACTCTGTTTTACTCGTCGAAGTCAAATTTAGCCTCCCCTAGGGTTTCTAGTAGACTTCCACCTTTCTAGGAGGAGTTTAGCTGAGTGAGGAGTCTAAGTTTCTACAGTGCTTTCAGCCACATTTTCTAGATATGTAACATTTTGTTTCAAATTTGTTAATATAGGTTGCTACCATCCATAGTTTCTCATTTAAACTTGTTTGGTTATTCCCTTAGGGTCCCATCAGTTGCCTTAAGTGTTTCACCCATCTCCCTATTTTTTTACATCGATCTTCACCTCTGGGTTTTTGTTGTTGCTGCACCACTTTCCAGCAGCTTAGTGTCACTTGATCCAGTCACACCGACATGCATATCTCTTGACCATTTCAGTGTATTTCCCATCGGTTTAGCCACCAAGCAGTATAGTGTTTGAAAACCTAGTTTGGGTGGGGTTTAGTTAATTTTTTTGATGTTCATTTTCTGTTATTTATTTCAGTTTATTTGCAGCAAGTTTTTTTCTTTTTTACAAACACAATCTGAGCTTAATCAATTAATACACTTGCACACACAAGCACACCTTAAGCGAAGGGCACTTGGTTTACACCACCAAGACAAGACTTAACATAATAAATTAATGTCATCGCATTCAAGACAAAAAATATATTTTTGATCTCCCTTCACCATTTTTGTGTTATGTGTGTCCTTCCATCATTGTGCCACCAAGGCGTGTGTCACGGAGACTATTAGGCCTTCACCCCTAGTTTTCACTTGGGCATATTACTCCTCCCCATCAGATTTGAGTTCATAGCCCTCCGAGTCCCCATACCGACTCTTCTCCTGGTCCTTCTGATTCTAAACCTCCTTCACCGCATATCGTCACCATGTCTGGACCCACAGACATGGTGCAAGAACCCAACCTGCTGGTGGCTCTGGCTCTACATTGATGGTCACATTAGGCGAAACAGTCTAAGGAACCATTCCGACAATCCCCATGATCCCCTTTATGGCTGGGTTAAATCTACCAGATCTTAACCAATTGATAAACGAGCCCATACACCATGATGTTGGTTGGCCCTCTATGCTGACTAAGCTTCCCTCAGACATCCCAAAGTTCAAAGGTATTGCTGGAGAGGATCCTACCAACCATGTTTGATCCTTCCACGTGTGGTGTTCGTCTAACTCCATAAATGATGACTCCATTCGTCTTCATCTCTTCCAACGCACGCTCACTAGAGACGCTAAAAAATGGTATGTAGACTAGCCCTCCGCCTCTCATTCCGTTTTCACGACGGTTGCTAAAGCGTTCCTTTCATATTTCCAGTTACCTCTTTGGTACGACACTGGTACTGAGTTATTGACCACATTCTATCAATCCTCTGCCACTCGCCTTTATGGCCATGTTCAAGAGTGGTGTCGAAGGGGGAGCACATGTTGTGCCCCGCCTTTTGAATACTGTGTCTATCTAGATTGATGTTGTCTTAGTGGGTCCTGGCCCATGTTCAGAGTTTGTTTCACCAAACAAATCCCTACACTACTGGCCTTTTCAACATCAACCCACGAAGAGTGGATTGAAGTATGGGAGGATGTTGGAACCAAGTTTCCGCACCCAGAGATGAGTGTGATGTCATTTTATGCCCTAAATATGCCTTCATGCAGATCAATAAACCTTTATGGCTTATCGATGTAACTCCCTTTAGTTAGTCTCTAAACCTCTACAAATGTTCACGACTATCTTTTGCGGACCTTGAATATGTGAGTCAACTACTTACGCGCATCAAATATTACTCTTAACCCAGTAATTACTCAGATCGGCTTAAGTGTTTAATAACTTCCACATACAATAAGATAATCTTCACGTAAATAGTTAATAGTAATTGTGTTCATGTAACAATATCAATCATGTAAAGTTGTGCATTAATATACCATTATTTCATAAACCCATTATAACATAAGGTGCATTCATATAAATAGAAGTAAACAAACAAACATATGAATTGCTAGAATAATCTCCTTATTAATGCTTCAATTCTACTTACAAAATCATGAGTTCCTTGTGCACTCAGCTACAAGGGTCCGCACACTCAACTACGGACTCTACTCTAGGCCTCTGTGCACACAGGTGCAGAGCCTTCCTTCTATCCTAAGACTTCTTCGCTCTTACTCTTACTCACCCATTACATTCGTCTTCATCATTAGTACCTTTTTTAGACATCCTAAGACACACCTATTTATACAAACTCAACTTAGATAAAAGAAGGGTAAAACCCTTTATGACACTTTAACTATCTACGAGCTTTGCGACCACAACTTTCGGAGACTTCACATTTTATACAACAAAACTTGGGCTTTTGCCCCAAAATTGACCCTAGGGGACCCCATCCCAATAGGCCTCCAACACAAAAATTGTGACTCACACTCGAGTCACTCTGTTAGCATGGAGATATTACTACGAATACCTCCCAACTCTACCTATGCCACTGCCACTTCAGCCACACTCTGCATGGCTGCCTATTTTATCGGCTCCACTAGATGCTCTATTGTCAGTCCTACACTGTCTTCCTTGATTTTCTGTTGTGTGCTCTATAGGCTCTCCAACTTCTCATGAACATTGGCGGAGATATTGTAGGCCTCATCTAGCCAAGGCCCCAATCTAGCCTTGAGGACCACCTCTTTCTTCTATGCTGCTTCCACCTATAGATGCAGCTGCCTAGCCTCCTGCAACTTAGCAAGGCATTGTGCAGCAACAACGATGCGCACCATTTCTCTGACTTCATCATACTGTTGTTGGAGTTCGCGAGCTTGTGTATTCAAGGCCTGTAGGGTGGGATCTTCCTGCAGGGCCATGACTACCTCCATTGCTTGCTCAAAAAATGCATGCAATTTGCCACCGCAGCATCCACTGTCGCAACTCCATCCTTCACAGTAGCTTCGCGTTGTTCTTTGACCTCTGGCAGGGTTGAAGGTTGTGACTTCAACTCCAACTCTGTTATCTTCAAGTTTAGTTCAAATTGAACCTTGAACACTTCTGTCTTAGCGTTGCGCACACCTATAGCAGCTTTCTGATCTTCACTTCCAACGGCACTTCCTCCGAGATATGTAGTTCAGGTATTGTTCTCCATGCCTCGGCCACCACAGTTGCAAGCTAGGTATTTTGCACTTGAACTTTCTTCTGTGCCTCCAGCACTTCTGACTTCTCTGCGAACATTTGTTTGTTGTTGGCTCTATATTCACTTATCAGGCTTAGTGCATGATGCTCCTAGGACTTAACCTATGATATCACACTTTCTTCTAGTGAGTGAAGAAACTCACTAGGGAGCGCGACCAGGTTGAGGCCAATGTGCTTCAAAGAGATGAAAACAGCCTTGTCAACGGCCACGACTGTGATCAAAACTCCATCTGTCAGCGCGACTACCCGGAGATCCACTGATTGAACCATCTATGCTGCTTGAGTGGTCCCCAGTGCCAAACTGGTTGATGCTGTGCTGATCTATCCTGTACCTGCTTGGATTCTAATCATCTACATCTACAGTGTGCGTAGATTCTTTTGGATAGTGCGCAGTGCCTACTATTGTTGCTACTCAAATTGCTACAACAATTATGTTGTAGTATCCTGCACCTTGTCTCCAATTTCATCTAGGTCACCATCCGTCAAAGTAATCAGATCCAGCGACAGCTTGGTCACCTTTTTTTTTCTTCTGCAACCCTGCCTTTTCCTACTCCCTGTACCGCTTCACTTGGAAGGAAGTGCTCTCCTACTCATCACCACCACCCTGCTCTAACTGCTCTTCCTCCTCTGTTTCAGGTGAAGGGTACTTTTCACTTTGCTCGGAGCCACACTCTTCTAGCTCTGCCTGGTTATTCACAGCGTGCTCCGCTTCTACCTGGGCCTCTTTCCTTCTTTTCTCATCCAACTCTAGAACCTTCTATTTGGTTGCGTCCTTCTTCTTCTTCTCCCATGAACTTGCTAGTCCCTATGGCTAGATTGGAAGGAGCATCCCAGTCTGCTGGCCAGCGCTTGATGACATCCTCGATAGTGTCATTTGTAGCAAGGTATGGTAGGTCAAACCACTTTTGTTCTGGATCCATCTACGCCCAGATGTATATGTGGTGGAAGTCCACTTTGAACTCTGCGTACCCTGAAAGTTGTTCAAACACAGTTGGTGAGAACTGCGGCTTCTGGTTTATGGTCATGCAAATGCTTGCCTCCATCAATACCCAAAATACTTTTCTCTTTGTGACCCACACAACCTCTTTTATGGCCTAGAGAGATGAAAATTTTGCAGCTTCTAGAAAATCCTTCTCTACTGAAGGGAACTAGCTGTCCTTTGGAAAATCCCAGGTGACCAGCACAATCAAGAGAAAAAACCACGAATAGTGGAAGGTTTTATGCTCGTCCTATGCTTCTCTGCAGTTTGGAAGGAACTCATTACACAGGTAGCGTGCCCAGTTGAATTGTACACCCTCCACACATTATGCAACCAACAAAACTACTGGCACTGGAACCTCGTCCGCGTGACATTTTTTCATAATCTTTCCAGCCAAAGTCTACATGGAAGCCTTCACTGCAGGGTCAGTGATCAAGGTAATGGAGTACCTGCGTGGCTTCTTCACAAGTTTGAACTTGTCCTTCATCTTCTCAATGAGGTCACGCTCACTCGTCTTTCCGCCAAACGCCTTGGTCGGATTCAATCCTGAATGTGGCAATAACGTGATCTGAAAGATCAACATATTGGTGAGAGGGATCGACTCGTTCAGCCACAAGCACCCATCATGCGCTAGGAACAACAACTACTTAATGACAATCAAAATTATATTTGAGTGATGGTAGTGGGGCACCCACAACACGTTCAGCAACCCTGACTTGTTTACTCTGTGAATCCATTCCATAGGGTCTAACACGGTCACACCAGACTCTTTGTAGAAGACCCTCTTCATGTAGTTTTCTATAGCAACGTGTGGGAACCGCTCGTGATCTACCAAATCCCATTCTTCTAGCTTCAAATGTGGTATCCGTGCCAATATTATACCTTCAAAGGTTATGTTCTCTGATACAGGGGTGTGTTGAGGAGGAATTGTCCTGCATCTGGGTCCTTCAGGACCTTCACTTTTCCCTTGAGCATAGGGATATACTCCAGAAACTTAGATATAGGATCCACCCCCTCAATGTCAATATCTTCTGCACCCTCCTCAGCCTCCATATCAACCACTTTTCCCTTCTCTTTTGCACTAGGTTTTTCCTTCCTCTGGGCCTATGTAGCGGCATGATTCCTTGGTGACTCACGCACTGACGCCGGCTTCTTTTTCTTATCTTTCTTAGTTTTGGGGACCTCCCTTACCAGTGAAGGCTTCAGCCTAGGAAACCTCGACATCGTAGGCACTGCAGTTGGGACCTCCATACTCACCACCTCTTGAGCAGCTCCCTCAGAGGCGATATCTCCCCTAATACTAGCAGTTTCTACTGGTCCAGACATTGTGCTGAGAATAAACCGCTGAGTGTCTTCAGATAACTTCTCAAATATAGAAGCAGCAACCAAATCTGTGTAAAGTCAAGGATTCATAAACACTCGACAGCTCAACACAGAAATTCTCAAGATGCAAAGTGTTTCTCATTGGACGGCCACACATAATTTATAGGCGAATTTGAATTCAAATTCGACCATTCCCCCAAAAATATGTCCATAAATTCTATATTGGAGTCAGGTTTCCAAAGATTTCACTCTTAAATTCAGCCTTAAATTCCACCCCCCCACTCCTCTTAACCATCTCCTCACTGTCAAATCATGAATAGTGACGATAACTGTCATTTTTTGGCTACATTGTGTGGTCTCTCCTCCTATAGCGTAGCTCCCTTTGCGCTTATTCTAGAACTATGACACCATTCTGTTGAACGCAGACCATTGGTCACGCAGCTCTACAAACCGAGAAGTATAGTTTATAGTCCTATGCCTCCTTGTAGCTACCTGGATCACTAATATTGTGCTACCATCATTGGGCTGGATCCCTGGTGTATGGCTTCAATTAGCTTCCATTTACCTTCCCTGGAAATGGATCTTCGTTCAACTTCACGAGATGAACTGCTCCACCATCGGTAATCTCTTTGATAACATATGGCCCCAGTCAATGCGCCTGAAATTTTCCTAGAAACTTATCAAACTTATTGTCATATAATAAAACTAAATCATTTACCTTGAAGGTGTGCAATTTGATGTGCCGATCGTGCCATGCCTTTTCGCATTCCTTTTGGACCTGCTAATGGAATCCAACCAAAAATCTATCTTCCTCAAGATTTGTTAGTTGCACGAGCCTCTCTTCTAAGGCTCCGCGGTCCACCATTTCTGTACAAAATGATATGTGTAGACTAGGCACAATGTACTCCATAGGAATTACAGCCTCTATGCCATAGACCAACCTAAAAGGTGTCTGACCAGTAAGCTTCTTACAAGTAGTTTAGTAAGCCCATAACACTGTTGGTATGCGCACATCCCAATCATTCCTCTGTGCATTGCAAACCTTTGTCAGTGCATTCTCCAATATCTTATTAAACGCTTCAACCATCCCATTGGCCTGAGGATGATATGGTGTATTTTTCTGATGATAAACTTGGAATTATTCTGTCAGTGTGCTGATTGTTTCATTAAGAAAATGTGGACCACGATCACTCATTAAAATTCTCAGGCAACCAAACCTAGCCAAGACATATTCAAATAAAAATTGTGTTGTTTTTACCCCTATACAGTCCTTCACAAGTTGTGCCTCTGCCCATCTGGTCAACATTCGGTTGCGGTGATGATATACCGCACACCTGTCTTCTTGCCTAAAGGCTAGATTGGTCCTACAAAATCAATTTCCCACTTCTCAAATGGTTGCAATGACACTTGCAGATTCAGAGGCAACTCATCCGTCCATGATGGCCTGCTCGTTATCTAACATGCATCACATGCCCTACAATATGCTTTGGAACCCTTATGCAACGTCGGCCACCACAACCCAGCACGTAAAATATTTTATGCTATCGTTTTTCCTGCATAATGGCCTCCTGCATCTCCTCCATGAGCTTCAACGAGGATACTATTTCATTCAAAATCAGGCACATAACATCGTAGTATTTCGTCTGACCCCATATTGAACAAATTCCCTGCAATAACTGAAAGTCTGTAGCGCGCACTACCAATTCTTTCCTCTGTTGACTTGTGTATGCCTATGGTGCCATCCCTATGGTTAGAAAGTGGATAATGTCTGCAAAGTGATTATCTGCTATGCGCTTCGCGAAGAGCTGTGCGTCAGGCAACCCTTCCTCCAAATTGGTGGGCTCCTTTCATGTTTCAATGCATGACAGATGATCTCGCCCTGCATTCAACCTTCCAGGTTTCACAATTACTTCGAAATCATACTCCTAAAACAACAGCAACCATCTACATATTTTCCCTCCCAACACAGACTTATTGACTAAATATTTTAATGCAAAATGGTTTGTGTACATCATAAAATTTCCTCCTAGTAGGTAATGTTTGAACTTCTGGAGTGCATACACCATTGCCAAGCCTTCACGCTCTGTCATTGAGTAATTCTTTTCGGCCTTAGAAAACTTCCTTCTCACAAATGCTATAAGGTGATCCAATTCTCCTTCACTGGCCTACGTCAACACTGCTCCTAGTACAACACATGAAGCATCCACAACATGAAATTCCTTCTTCCAATCTGGGAAGACTAGGATAGGCACAGTCACCATTTTCTCCTTCAGTACATCTAGGTTAAACTGACACTCTTCATCCCAATAGAATGTAACATCCTTTTTCAGTAGCTTTTCCATAAGTGTGGTAATCTAATCATAACTTTTAATGAACTTCGCGTAGTATCCAGTATGACTCAGTGTTGTGCATAGTTGTTTAACACTCCTTGGCACTTCCAAATTAATGATAATTGTGATCTTATTAGGGTCCACCATTAATCCTTGTCTGCACACTACATGACCTAGTTGGATTCTAAAAGGGACACAAAATAAGCATTTCTTCATGTTTAACGCGATCTGATACCTCTGGCACGTATCCAGCATCAAGTGCAAGTTGGCTACATGGAACTTCACTAGTCCAAACACTATCCAATCATCAAAATATACCACCAAAATTTTTGAATGAACTCTTTGAATGTCGTGATGACTACGCCAATGCATTCTTAAGCCCAAAAGGCATCATGGTATACTGGAAGCATAACCATTCTATCACAAAGGTCATCTTGCTCCTGTCTTCTTGCACAATCTTAATCTAATGATATCCAGAGAACCCATCAGTGAATGAATAGGCCTCCTACCCTCCTAGTACTTCATTTGTGAATGGTGTCGAAAAAGGATCATGGACGCAAGCATCGTTAAGCTTCTTGAGATCAATGCAAATCCTTATTTCATCCTTTTGTTTCTTTTCCTGAACTACCATTGGACTCACCCAATCAGATTCCTCCACGGTTCAATAATACCTGCTGCAAGCATCTTGTCCAACTCCAGACGGACCTTTTCCTTATATTTGGGATTAAGGCGATATGGCCTCTACTTAACAGGATTTGCTTCTAGTTTCAAAGTTATTTTCATCACTCCCAAATCGCCTATGATGCCTTTCAAGTCCGAAACTTTTGTGGTAAAAAATCCTGATATTCGCGGAGCAACTCAGTGACCTTGTCCACCATATCATCATCCCAGTGGTCCCCTATCTTCGCAAAACTCAGTTCCACCTCTGTGCCAATATTTACATGTCTATTTTTCTGTGGTGCGGTGATATCTGGATTCTCTATTTGCAGCCCCTCAACTTTACGGTGGCCTTCTGCCTCTGAGATGTTAATGTTCCTTGGATCCTCCTCTTGTTCTTCGGCAGTCACATTATAGCACTCCAGCGCATGGCACAGCTAGGTGCTCTAATCTGGTTGAATCAAGTCCAAAGGATCCTGTGGTATTCTAAAGATCGTTGCCTTAACCTCCTGCAATTCCTCGTCAATGCATTTGAACACTTCCTCAAATATGAATTTCATCAAGAATCCTTGTCTCAAAATGTCCCACTCTTCAGTGTTGTGGCTGAGCTTTGTTTCCAGGTACAAAATAAATGTACCCACTCAGGTTGCAGCTCCATTCCATAAGCATCGTCCATTTTTCTAAATGAACATGCAGATCATTCATTCCATCATATTTCTCTATTAGCCAAACTTTTGGGTGACCAAACCACAATCTCATCATTTTTCTATATTCACGCCATTCATCAAAACTATCATTATGTGTACCCCACCATCTTGCGGGCGTAGTGCTCAGTGCCAAATCCATTGCTTGGAAGCGATGCTTCTCAGGAACATCCCTTTCAAATGCATCCAAAACTTTATCTACATCAGTTAGACCATCATAATGAGGCAAACGTCTTACCTCAGATGATACACAGTGCAGCGATTTAGTCATGATATTACAGTGCAGCATAGATACTTCGTGCAACCTATTTTGCCAGTGTTCCAATTCCTCATCTGAATCTGATGTATAGGAACTTTTGCGGTCCCATGCAATGTTTCCATCAACTGTCAGATTCACCCAATCCTGATATTGCACTGTTATTTTATAGATTTGGTCCAAATCATCGTTGCTTTCCTCATAATTGTGGACCATTCAGTATAGCGCGGTCCTTTTAGTGGGTCCAACAGTACTACTACGTGGAGCAATTTCCTCTCAAATGACATTGTTCGGTTCTTCAGATTGATTACCCCATTCATGTCGATATCCCAATCAATTCCTAGGAGTGCAGGGTAGGGATTGTTGTCATCAACAATCTCTATTACTTCAAAATCGGCCAACACACTCGCGCTCGCTATATCTATTGTTACTCACAGCAATCTTCCCATGGGGATAATCTTCTGTTGATTTTCCATCCTCAATTAAATCAGAGACCATTGCAACATAGATCTCCCCATTCTTTCCCATGTCTCTTTAGGTAATACGTTCACGTCTAAACCCAAATCCAGAATGACCTAGTCCATTTCATACTCTCTTATTTGAGCAGTGAGCCTCATCTCACGCCCTATTCTCATCTTGTGTTTACCAATTTTTCTAACTATGTGAGGCCCTTCAGGAGCATTTCTTTACCAACACACTTATTTATTAGTTCCTGTAACCCTTTCACAACCTTGCTATCGCGTAGCAGCTTCATACAGGTCTTCAAGAAGGTAGTAAGCAAGGAGGGGTCAACCTCTTCAGACAGCTTGTCCTCACTTCCTGAGGTAGAGGCCTCAGCAAAGCTTTTCTTTACTTCCATGAACATTTCTTTCATGCACTCCAAGTCAAACCCAACCTATTTTTTTGTAGCTTTGCAGACCCACCCACTTTCTTTAGGCTTCTTTCCTTTATCCTGGCTAGTCTTCATTCCGCTTCACAGCACGATATTCACATTGGGATCCTCTTCGTGGGGTTCAACCCTTATCATCTGTAGATTCTGGGTAGGCTACTAAGGTTGCATCCTCTTCTCTGACGTCTTAGCTATAAATATAGGGCAGTCTTCTATTACACAATCAAACTGAGTATAGTATCGGCACGATAGGCGTGCATGAATCATACATTCCCACACGTAGTGTCCTGGCACTCTGCAATTGTAGCAAATAACTTGTCCCCAACCTCTACCAGGTCCTCTGCCTCCTCGACCTCGTCCGTGGCCCTGATATCCTCTGCGCACTCCCCCATCGCCTTGATCTGAAGGCCAATTTTTTTTTTGCATCTGATATGCAGGTGTTCTTTCCATAATCAACTCATAGCTATAGTAGTTACAATAATCATGACCCACTGATTTACAGAGGTTGCATAATAATTGTTGTTGTGTCTATAGAAATTTTTGCAACAAGTGAAAATTGTCTATTACATATTTTCCAACTACCTGATAGATAGCACACCATAACACGGGCCCTGTACTTTTCCCTTCTTGAGCTTCCAACCTTAGAGGCATTGGCCCTCCACCTGCAATATAGTTTTCGAAGACAGGGAAATGATCTTTATCATGCCCCTGGCAGTTACACTTCAAGCACCAAACATCTTCGTGCACCTCTAAACGAGGCGCTCTATCCTTCTTCATTTTTGAAACTCTAAGAAAAGATTTTGCAACTCCGCGTGAATCTACTGAACTCCCAAAGCAACGTCTTGAATAGGTGTTCCATGCGGTCTCATTACAATTTCTAGGGCTTCTGCCTCGGTCCCTATCTTTTGCTGTTATAAGGAAACCCTTAGGTGAGGTAAGAACGAGGTTAAAAACCATTCACAGTGCTGACCATCCATGAGATTCATGTTAGCTTCGTGGATCTGGGACTTCAGTCATTGATCCAGTTCCTAGGGTGTTTCGCTCCACCTCATCATGATTTCCTTGAATCCCACAACTGATTTCCATTCAGACTTAGGCTTATTGAATTCCTTATTCAGTGTGGTCTGAGTGTCCTCTAATGATGCCAACGGGTTATTAGTGTTGTACTTGATGTACCACATTAACGCGTGATCTTGTAGAGAAGTAACCAAGTGTGCTTTCTTCATATGATCATTCGTAATATTTTGTGTTGTCCACATGGCCTTGGCAACGAACCAAAATTGTTCTAGGTCCTCATTTCCCAAGCCCTTGAAAATGGGAAAATTCATCGTATTCGACATATTGAATGGTGGTGGAGGTGGTGGCAGTGTGGGTGAAGGGGTATGTTGTGGCGGTGAAGGTGGAGGTGGTGTGGATGGATGAGGTATTCATAAAAACCCTTGCCTTATTAACTGGATAGTGCTCTGTGGTGAAGCCTGTGTTGTTCCCTCATCGTCACTGAGACGAGGCTCAATGAGCGGGCTATATTCAAGGCCTGTTGTCCCTCTATCCCTGAAGAAATTTCCACTTCGTGTAGCTCCAAACATCAAGTTAATGGCATAACCCTCTTTTCACACAAGAGCATCTTAATCCAAGTATTCCAAGATCTTAAATACATACCTCGCGATCCTTTGAAGAAGCGTCACTCTGCTTCACTATAACTGACTGAGGTATCAACTGTGAATTTTTTCATGAATCCTCCTATGACTCGATCAAGGCAGTGATCAACAACGCGTGCAATCTCATCTTCAGAGACTTCCAATCTCCGCACTAGCTCTGGGGTCCACACTATTGGACTCTCAAGCCTCCACCTTCCTTGGCCGTCTGCCAATTTATCGATCCACTCGTATAGTTTGATTGGGAAGGAACATAAGAAAATTCCACATATCTCCGTGTAGAGATATCTATCCAACCACTATTCTTTCGTTAGGCACGGATTTCTATTTTCTTGCACCGCGAATTCATGAATCTTTCTATCGAACCACTCCTCAATTTCTTTATTTGTTGGATTCCAGTGATGCGACATCACACATCTCCTTATGCAGATCTGGGTCCTGGAAACAAAATCATTTTTTGGCTTAGTGGGTCCTGACCCAGGTTCAGAGTTAGTTTCACCAAACAAATCGCTACACTACTAGCCCTTTCAGCATCAACCCATGAACCATGGACTAAAGTCTCACCCGAAGCAGTATGGGGGGATGCTACAACCATGTTTTTGTACCTAGAGATGAGCATGATGTTGTTTATGCCCTCAATTTGACTGCGCGCAAATCAATAATCCTTTATGGCTTATCAATGTATCTCCCTTTAGTCAGTCTCTAAATGTCCATGAATGTTCACGATTTTCTTTCGCGGACCTTGAATATGTGAGTCAGCTACTTACGCGCATTCTTAACCCAGTAATTACTCATATCATCTTAAGTGTTTAATAACTTCCACATAAAATAAGATAATATTCGCATAAACAGTTAACAGTAATTGCGTTCATGTAACAATATCAATCATGTAAAGTCGCGCATTAATACACCATTATTTCATAAACCAATTATAACATAAGGCACATTCATATAAACATAAGTAAACAGACAAACACAGTAATTGCTTGAACAATATATTTATTAATGCTTCAGTTCTTCTTACAGACTCAATACTTCCCTACGCACTCAGTTGCAGGAATCCGTGCACTCAGTTGCGGACCCTACTCTAGGCCTCTACTCACACAGATGTAGAATCGTCCTTCTATTCTAAGACTTCTTCGCTCTTACTCTTAATGACCCATTACATTCGTCTTCATCATCAGTACTTTTTTTAGACATCCTAAGACACACCTATTTATACAATCCCATGGTCCACGGACCATGGGTAGATATTCAAAAGCTGACTCAACTTACATAAAAGAAGGGTAGAACCCTTTATGACACTTTAACTATCTACGCGCTTTGCGACCACAACTTGCAGAGACTTTAAATTTTATACAACAAAACTTAGGATTTTGCCCCAAAATTAACCCTAAGGGACCCCATCCCAACAATTGGTTTCTTAAGAGCCCTTTATCCCCCATCAGGAAAGATGTCACATCCCATTTTCCTCAGACCGTGGAAGAATCTCTCCAGACTACTTTGAGATATGATTTGATTTATGCTCAATCCATTTATGTCTATACCATCATTCCAGACCTCCCTTGTCCTAGAAGTTCCAATGCCTCGGGGGCATCTCATGCCATCGACAGTAACATTGGATCTCTTTCACTCTCTTCGTCATATACTCAGCAGAGTTATGGCTACCTGCAAGCAGCACGAGTTCCTCCAACATTTATGCCCCTCCTGCTAGAAACATGTTTCTAGGGCCCCAACTTGTCTACCAAATGGTTGCTCCTTCTTATGTGCATCCTGGTGCTCCAGCCCCTCAAGCATTAGCACCGTAGCCTCCCATGCATCCTCAGCCCCATCAACCACTTCCCCCTCAAGGACAAGTGTTTGTGTAGCAGAGTGCTACCAATACCCAAAATTCAAAGAAAAAGAATAAGGGGAAGGGTAATAAGGGTAACCAGGGTAACCAAGGTAACCAGCCTAGTGAACCCCAGGAGAACTAGCCTAACACCAACAACCAGCAACAGGGCAACCAGTCCAAGCAGAACAAGGCTATTCCTACAAAAAAATCCTTGTGCATGTTGTGTTGTACATGGCCACTATACACATGAGTGTCCTCTTTTACCCCAGATGCGCCAACTATGGGAAGCTCAAGCAGGTTCTCAAGGTCAATAATCGCCTGAGAATCCTGCGCCAACCAATCATGCTTACAAATCCTTTCCCTCAGCAAGGATTTATTTATGCTCAACCCCAGCCAGGTCAAGCAACCCATCTCCCCCAATCGTTTGGTCCTGGTGACTACCAGATCCTCGTGATGGATTCTAACAAAGTCAATATCTCTAATCAATAGCCAGCTCCTCAGCACTCTATTGTTACCATCTCATCCGAGTCATCGGATCCACCCACCCAAGACCTCCTCCATTTGTGGGTGCCTCTCCTATGTTTCTACCAAGAACTGTTCCTCCAGGTCTCAACCATGCAGGAGATATTCCACCAAGACATTACCCTGCAGGCTAGATACCTTTCTTATTTCCCCCTCCGGGAGTATTTTTTGTCCCTATCATGGCTTCACTGGTCCTTACTAATGTGACTTTGGGGATCCCAATATGGTACATTGATCCCCCAACAAGCACGCCGCCTAGTCAGCTAAGACATTATCATGCTTTGACCCTAGTTCAACCAGCCCCTACGACCCCTACTGTTGCTTCAGTTGCATCACAACCTTAACAAGAACCCACTCCTGTTGCGAAAGCATCCGGATAGGGGAACAAATCCAAGAGGAAAGAACCTAAGGAAAAGGCTCCCCAAGCTTCTCCAGCCCCCAAAGCTCCAAATCTATCACATCCATTCACTTTGTGTGAAGTTTCTGGGCATGCCACCAATAATTGTCCTAAACTTCCCCAACTTAAACCTTTGGTTCATGAAGTGTTCCCTAAATCAAATCTTTCGAAATTCCATGTTAACATACCAGTCTCACCTAATAAACTCAAAACACTTTGCACAAACCATCCTTGTGCCCTATGTGACCTTCATGGTCACTATTCCCATTGTTGCCCTTGTCTTGATGAGTTTCACGATTTCCTTGGGGCAATTCGTGACTACGAGGCCACTCATAGTGGAACCTCTGCTCCTCTACCTATGGATTCTGGTACCATCAGTCAACCAAAATAGGGAAACTCTGGCCCTTCTATTGTGATCCATCCCCCCAAAGTCGAGATGACGGATACCACAGGCCCCATTCATTACCTGTATTCATTTTTGAGTTCCTCGCTGGCAAACCTTCCTGAGGTTGTTGCGCGCATTTCTATCGAACCTTTTTTTATAGAATCTGAGGTCTCAACATTAGTAGATCCTTTGTCTACCAGTCCATCATCTTCCATTCAAGACGATGTGTATGTGAACTTTATTCCTCAGGTTGATGCACGAGGTAATGCCACCACATCATGTACTCAGTCTTCCTCCCATCCACCCATCTGCCAGCCTCATGAGGACACGATGGAAGCTATGTTGACCCCTGATTACCCCTACAATTGAGTAAGGGGACATTCTTTAGAGGACTTTGAAGACCATTTCCTTCCTAATTCTACCAATGCGCTCTACCTCAAGAAATTTCACTCATAGCACATCCCTTTGATTTGCATGTCTTTATTTCTGCCATCAAGTTAGGTAGATTACATCATCTCATCAGTTGTCTTTTGCACCTTTCATATGGATCCATCATCCACACTGTATATCAGTCATGCTGATTGTGCAAGTTACTTCTCTCAAAATCTATCCTCAGCAGCCTAGGCCATTTTTACCCCCTTGCATATGTTAGTCCTTTCAAATGGTGTGTGCATTGGATCTGCCACCAATAATCAGGCCGAATATGATGTAGTGATAGGTTTGTTAGTCGATACCCTTACTCATCACATCCTTCATCTTCATGTTCGTTTAGATTCCTTGCTACTTCTCATGCAATTCAATGGTGTGTATCATGTGCATAACCAAGTCCTATTTAGAAAATATCTACAAGTGAAGCTATTGGTACGTAAATTTGAAACCATTACTTTCAGTCATGTGGCTAGAGCCCAAAATCACTATGTAGATACCATTGCAAACAACATTCTAGATTGGAATTTATCACATGTATACCACAGATGATAACCATAAACAAACAAATGGAGAAACATCATCATCATTCATAATCATATTATGTATCATATAAGTGTTTGGAGCTCATAACTCTAAATACATCCAGTACGCCCATAGCATACTAGGGGGCACCTAGGCCCCTACATCTCCTTTGGAGAATCTCGTGCCAGGTTGGGATGAGATGCTTGAATCCCCTTTTCGAGCACTCAGAACATAATGGAACTCCACAAACTCCTCCTACTAGGGGGCATCATTCCCACCTTTGCATACCATATCAGCATCCCATTCTTGGGGGCATGATGGTTTTCATCTGACCATCTTCTCAATTAATTCTCATCCTATATCCCATCAAATATAGGTATGGTCAATTATCCTACCATTCCTTTGATGGTTTGTCCTAATGGCCTCCCCGGTGAGCCATATGCACATCGCATATCATAGACGTATGATACAATATCTTCAAATATTCTACTCTAGTTCCACATAGTCCCCATGTTTGACTTAGTGGGTGAGGATGATTCTAGACCGCCTCTAGTAGTTCATTCTCGTTTTCCTCTTCCCTTAATTCTTCACCAGGAACCATCATTCCAAGAAGCATTAAGGTCATCTTTAGACAAGTAAGGCTACTTTCCTGAATGTCATAGATCCCAATTCTAATGGTTGGTTTGTCTACTATGATCTTCACAAGATTTAGGGCCTTCTCCTCCTCTCAAATTAGAGGGAAAACACCCGTTTATAGGAAAACCCATAGTTTTTTAGTCACACATTGCAACCAGACTGTAGCTCCATTTGAGATATACTATCAGCACCATTGGAAAGCTCTCGCTGAGCTCTATAATGGTCTTTCTTAGTTTTTGATGATTTTACACTTCACTAGGAAGCCATTTTTCCATGAAAGGTCACTTCATCACCTCTCAAAATTGAATTTCGTCATAAAGTGACACTTGTACTTTGAGGTCCACCTCCTCTTAATATTTTTCATACCATATGTCGATTTTCATTGTGAGTAACCATCATTTACTCATGTTTTCATGGTCCCCACCGGGCCTACTCTGTGTGGCAACGCCATCGAGTCACCCTTGTTCAGAGCATCCACGATGAGTCACCCTCACATTTTGGGAGTCTATTTCATGTCCCACCATATCATCTCATAGTATTCCATCCATATTTGCATATCATTCATCCTGTGTTGCCAATTTTGGCCTCCAGTCATACTGTCCCCATCCCCTCCTGAGTTGAGTCAGTGGCTACCAGGTCAACCATGCACTTTATGCTCTAACAAGGGAAGTCATTTGTTTCTCCCTCGGTCCCACTTTTCCCATTATCTTTGTTGTCATTCCATCAATCACATTACTATTTTTTCTCGTGCTTTAGTTGAGGATCCGCATTGCCTTATATATCGCAGTCCCTATTATGTCGACATCAGCTTATTTATTCCAAAAGAACAGCCTAGAGGGCAGTGTATCTCAATTCCATCTTCCATTCTTGTTCAGCACCTTGGATCAAGTAGAGAGTCTCATTATTGCCATGTGACTTGATCGTTTCATGTTCGTGATCCATACACTTGATGGTCCAGTGATGTAGCAGATTGTCCCAGTGATTCCCGGGTGTGTGAGATGTTTTCATACCTCATGAGGGGTTGGCCCTTCAGGTATCCCCCTACATGCCTAGATGCATACGTACTATGCTACAGCCTTAGATGCAGTTCTGCATAGTTGATGGGTTTGGTTCCTATTGATTGTAGTGTTCATAGCATGCACATCTCCTTCAGATGATCCATTCAGTTTTGTAGAGCCCTTCCTTGTTCAGCAGGGATTCTCTGGTTGTTTTACCCTCCTTCCAACCCATTTTTGGAGGGAATGGGCTTCGTATCTCATGTACTCAGCTATTATTGTATTCAGTCTTGACTCATGTTTTTACCAAGTGCATTATGTATATGGGACACATTGTATTATTTTCCATCTATGTTATGTCAGTATGTCATGTACCATTCAACATGTACTTTATTGCTCAGTTTCATATTTATGGGTGAACCATTATTTTTGTACTAAGTTATCTCAGTGGGTATGGGTATGTTTCCCCCACCTCATTGAGGTCCGGTACCACAACATAAAATGAGACTTACATTAATCTCTCCCCCTTTGTCACTATCCTCTCTCGGCTTCAGCTTCATTGGTCTCTCTCTCTCTCCTTGACTCCCTTGTGTTGTCTAAGTGATTGTGTCTTTACAACATACTTCGATCATATGTTTTACTCCCAACACTCGTATGTTGGGGGGAAATCTGTTATTACCAAAAAAGTGATCATCTAGCCTAATTTACTAGATGGGTCGAAGTACACCATGTAAAGCCAATTTTACCATAGTAAAATTGTTTTCAATGTGATAAATTACATAATAAACCACTTTTATTAAGTAATTTATAGTCAAACCCATGAAGAATAATTAGATAAATCACTATTTATTTGATTTTCTTCTAGGACTAATTAATTAAACCATTGTTTTATTATTATTCCTTGTCAAATTTGACCCCATCATGAAAAATAAATAGATAAATCATTATTTTTCTTATTTTTCTCTAAGAATAACTAATTAATCATTAATTAATTACTATTCTTTGTTAAATTTGACTAAATCCCTTAAGAATAATTAAATAAATCATTATTTGTTTATTATTCCTTAACTAATTCCTTGAGATAATAAATAAATAATAATTTATTTATTATTTCTAAATAAAAGTTTATATATTTTTCCCTCTAAACAAATATAATAAAATATTACAGGTGGTTATTCCAAGAATGGAATCAATAATGTTTTATTATTGCTCATTATTCGAGGATAACTCAATATTTTGTTATAAATATGAGGGTTTCCATTCATTATTCACTTTTGATTATTTTCATTGTCTCACTCACTTTTGTAACTCTGATTATTTTCATTGTCGCACACCATATTTTTGTTGGGTTTATGCATTACAGAGGAGAGAGACTCTACAGAAACTGAAGACGTTTGAGGATAGCCAAGAACCCATCCCATAGAGGGTGATTGGTAACATTTATCTGTTCTCTTCATAGGCGTTATCATTAAATTATTCTTTACATATTTGGTTTCAATTGGATGTTTGGGATTATTACTCTTTGTTTCACTGTTTAACTATGATCGTAGCATAAATCAGAATTTTGACAGGTTTTGTTTCTATCAATGGTTGCAGATCTACAATGTTTAACAGTGATTTCTATTGTTGAGATTGTTTGTCATCCACAATCTTAAGTGGGTTTTTTTCGTACATCATTGAGAAGAAAACACCAACACCATGTATTCTACCATTGTAGCCTCTTCAATGCTATGAAATTTCCTATTTAGTCATGTTTCTTAGGCCAATCTATATGAAAATTGTCTCCTTTACATCCTAAACATTTGAGTGGTCATCTTCCTGTTCTTTCCAAGTAATATTCCACTTTCGCTTCATCTTGATCATGTTAACTTTGCTAGTATACTTCAATCTATTCCTTTTGGAAGGTTGTTGGAAACCTTACTTCCTCTAATCTAATTTATCTCATCTCTTCAACGCTTATAAAAATTCTCTTTTCCTTTGTTTAGCTCATTCAAATGATTATAGTTTCTAATGTTTTCAACCAAATTCTTAGGCTCATTAAATAAAATCTTTTCTTTATAAAAGTATTGTAATCCAATTAATAACATTTGAATTTCCACTTTTAAAATAAAAATAAATTTCTTCTAAAGTAATTAGAACAAAGTGTGAGTACAATATTTAAACATTATACTTTTCAAAGGATATATCAAGAGGAGATTTAAATAAACTATTTGAACATTTATGTTAACTAATTTATGTCGATATCAACTTAATATATATTTATATAAACAAAAAAAATGTCAAAATAAAATATTTTAATACAAATTAATATTGACATATAGTTACAATTATATTAATAATTAAAAAGCCATGTTAATTTGCCTTGATAAAATATTTTCATGTACATGTGATGTGAAATATTTTAAGATCAATTACGTATATATTATACCTCATTTAAAAAAAATTATGTATATATTATGACAAAAAGAATTATAGTTAAAAGTTTATTGGGTCCTATATATATTCTACATAGCATTCAAAAATACAATTTAAAGAATGAAAAATTATACACTATTTTCGGTCTAAAGAAATTTGCACATAAAGGAATTTAATCCCTCTAGGCCCATATTACATTTATGCTTATGATAGTTTTTTTAATGGTTTTAATCAAAATTAATTACTTTAATTTAAGACATTTTGAAATTACTTGTATTATTAAAGTAAATCAAGGTGCATCAGTAAGTTTAATTTTAATAAAATTGTGAGATACCCTAGTAAATGTTGTTACTTTATGTATATGTGTAATAAATGTTGATTGAGCCAAACCTTGGATTAATTATTGTAAATAATTGATTTATTAAATAAATTATTATTTGAGGAAATTATGCACTGAGGCAAGACACTCAAGATAAGATTATAAAGTCTTCATGATGAGAATCTTTAAAGATTCTAGATAAGATAAAGGGAGGGAGATAAAGTCCCTTAGAATCAGCTCAATGGGAGAAAAAGGCTGAGGCTAGTTGCTTTTAAAGTAGTATGGGTGAGAAAGGTGGGCTTTAAAATAAAATGCATAGGGAGGAATTAGTAAAGGTTACAAAAGCGAGAGACACTGCTGAATTAGAAAACATTATCATGGAAAAGGGAATTAAATACCCATGGAGGAGATCAACAAGAGGTTGTTGATTCTCTGAAAATTTACAATTGAGTTTGGGGGAGAACTAGAGGTAGTCCGCAATTGGGAGGATAATGTCTTGTGGTGCAGGTTTCCATGCAGCCAACTTCTTCAATCCTCTGGTTTGTCTTATGTTGTTTATTTTCGATTCCAATTCAATCATGTAGACTTCTATGAAATGTGATGATATATTGGTAACTGTAGAGCAGTGTATACTTTGGGGGTATAGGTCCATAAAGGTAAATTAATATATGGGTTATTGATTTAAATCATTTCTATAAAATCCAATGCATCTGTAGATATCTATACTGGTTATTAGGTTAAATCATTATGTATATTTTAATGAAATTGTTCATTAATATGCTAGAATTTAGTTAAGTAACTATTGTAGTTTGACTGAAGAAATAATCACATATTATGCTCTGTAGTGCGGCAGGCAACGTATACTAGATAATGAATTCTATGACGTGCAATAGATTACATGTGAATACAGTTAACCAAGAATTAGTATGAGAAACGATTCTAGAAGGAGATGCAAAAATATACATAAATATGTAAAACTAAACATGGGAAACATAATGTTATATATTTGAGCATTAATATTAGCGTGCATACACATATCTATGAGATAATAGGAAAACCTTTAAAAGGAAAGTGAAAAATGCAACTCTTAGGTTGTAACTAAAGCACATTTAGAACTTAAGAACGACATTAAGTATGGTTGTAACATACGTTAGGTGATCCATGTATAGGAATAGCACCGGTATTCAATAAAAAGAACCTTGTTGCTACTGAGAGGATAAAATACAAATAGAGCTAGCTATGCTAAGAATAAAGAATTGACTTCCAGGTCATATGATACAAACAAATGCATGTATGTTTCATCAAATTAGAGTTAGAGCACTGGAAATGAATAAAGACAGAACTGCAGAGTTAGGCAAAGTGAATTAAAAATAAAAAGAGCTAAAATGCAAAATTAAATTAATTGTGTCTTCTAATTAAATCAGGCAGATGCGTTTTCTTTATGCATAGCAGCTAGACATCCAATTTGTTGTGTGTGAAAATTAAACATGGATTTGAGCGACGATATAACTATTGTCACCATGTTAAAACCTTTGATAACCAGTAGCAATTAGCGATACTGTACATCAAAAATAAATATGTTGAGCCTATAACATAGAATATCTTTGGACACTCCAAGTATATTCACCTAGCAATAATAATCCATATAAAAAACAAAATCACCAACTACGAAGAGTTAACAGAGTTATAACTGACTCGAGTGATAGAAGTTGAACTCTTACTGTGCATTGAAAAACTCTATATAATGAACAATAACTATGTAAACATGCCGCCAGTTGTCATAGGCACAATACACATTGTCAAAATAAGAATTTCAAAAGAATGCTACCATAAATTACTTAACCACTATGCCAACAACCAAAAAACGGAAAAACCACCCTGTGGTATCATTATCAGTCAATCGACAAGCCATAGTAAGGGCAAGTCAGCACGACATGATACAATTCCAGGAACTCAATTCACATATAGATATAACTCTCAACAAATTAGATCAACTAGAGCATTAATGAAAGCAAAGACAACAATTTATAAACATGTAGAAGGAGTTCAGGTATTAGCAAAATTAATAAGAAATGAGGAAATATATGCATATAAGTGTATGAACTAAAAGACCTTTTTAGTCCCTGCCATCTGGCAATGGCCAGGGACTATAGTAATCGGTTATGCCCATCGTAGCATTAATTCAGCTGCTTGTTATTTATAGATTAATTCATAGAAATAATTACAGAGGAATCGACCTTATAAACTCAATTACGACAGGGCATTGTGGCCACTTCTAACATAGAAGAGCTATGATAGCTGTAATGCAAATAAATAGTGTATAACAAATAAATTTATCCTTCACCCTCCTTAATACTGCAGGAAACGATTACATTTGAAGATTTCAGAGAGAAACCCCTTTGCTTAGAAAAAGCAGAATTAAAACAAGTTATCACTAAAGAAGTGATTCATTACACAAGTGATCGCCCAGAAACATGGGAAATGGGTCTGATCTGGGTGGACTAAGTGCCAAAATAAATAAAGTGTGAGCCACTGGGGTTCAACCTATAAGACCAAGCATACATATGAGTAAGCTCTATGCTACTCATTCGCAACAAGATAGACATATATGGCTAACGTTAAGCTGAAGAACCCAAAATAGGAAAAAATAAAACCGGAACAAAATGTTAATACCACTAATGGGTGCTAGGAATATCCAAGGATAATCCTTGGCAAACCCTAGTACAGTGACAAGACCATGATATTCATTCTACTAGTAGCAATCCTGTAGAAAAACACAGTAAAATAGCCCTATATTTAAACCAGAAGTTGAAAAGAGCATTATTTTTACCAAAAAGACCCAAAATCAT
The DNA here is from genome assembly GCA_031772625.1 of Pinus tabuliformis. Taxonomy (NCBI): domain Eukaryota; kingdom Viridiplantae; phylum Streptophyta; class Pinopsida; order Pinales; family Pinaceae; genus Pinus; species Pinus tabuliformis. Next base: position 949,038,415 of record CM062810.1, read on the forward strand.
ACCTATAGCTAAAAGGCACAGTTGAACAAGGGACGATGCCTAAGCCATTGATATTGTTGGCAAAACCCCTTTCGTAGTGGTATCTCTGCAACAATTCTGCCAACTAAGTGAGAAGACAACTTAGTAGTTAAACCATAAATGCACAAAGAAGAAAATTGAATTTGCAGGGAATAGCAGAGGAATGATAGTGCTGCCATGAGGGGTCATGCTAAGGTGGTAATCTCATCCGAGGTGAGCGAAATCCATGAGAGCTAGACCAGCACCCTTTGAGCCTAGAATGAAATAAACCCCACATGGGAATTAGACACCATTAGCAAAAACAACGGTGGAAGTGTAAAATACCGAGAAAAAGAAATGTAAATTTCTATACCTGAGCGGAAAATTCAAACATTCCATGGCTAGACATTTAGCCAACATGGAAATCGGAAGGAGGTTGCAAAGTAGACGAAGCATTGTGGGTGGAGTGAACTCCAAGGCATCAATGGAATGCAAAAGGTAGGGCTAGCTGACAAGAGGTGAATCCAACACATCCAAGCTGTTGATTGAGAGGAGACCATCTCAGTCATCCACACATCCAAGGGACCAAGACCACGCGTGCCCATGTGGGCAGGTGTATGGGGCCATGCCTAATTGGTCCACATAGGCCTGGGGGTACAAGATAGCAGGTGGAAGGAATGGTGTTAATAAAGTCTTACAAATCTTAAATAGCGCCAAACCTATTAAACCTCAAAAAAACCCGAATGGGTAAATAAATCATGATGTTAATGACTATTAGAAACTTATCTATATAGGGCGAGGTGCAATTAAAGTAGTAGGTACCTTAATCAATATTAGAAACTTATCTATATAGGGCGAGGTGCAATTAAAGTAGTAGGTACCTTAATCAATCATGAACATGGGACTTGAATCAATCTTGAATTTAATAGTTTACATCATAAGGGTGAAAATGTGAACTTGGGTTACATTTTTTTGTTTGTTTTTTAGAAAAAAATATAATTTTTAGATGTTCTTCAACTTTTGGCAAGCCAATGCAATTTTTCTATTTAGAATTTCATTTTACAATAAAAAAGAAACTTGTCAGAAATTTTATTACTTTTCTATTATTTTTTTGGGAATTCTTTTATTCACATTTGATCCGTCAAATTAGCAATTGTTTGATTGTGTGTTCTTTAAAAATCAAGGGATTCCTAACACGGTATGTTTTTTAGCACTAGTGTATTCTTTGTTAATTTGGCATTTTTTAAAACAAAATGTTTTGCAACAATATAGGTAGACTCTACTTCGATATCATTATATTTACGAAACCAACTAATGCACATCATAATTACTAGAATTTTTTGAATTGAACCAAGATGAAAAAACTATATCTTTTGAAGATGTTTAGCTAAGCGACCAATTTTTCAACATATCAGTTATAAAATAAAAATATAAAAACTACCCATTACAGAAGACAAAAAAATGTAATGAACCAAAGTAATTTCATATTTTTTTATAATGTATTTTGAAAGATACAAATTTTTTATTTCACTGAATCATAATGCCCTTCTAATTTCTTTGCACACCATTTTTTACAAAATTAATTAAAATTAGTGAATTTCTATGAAATTTCATAAAATTTATAACTACTGAAAGTAGATTCAATTCTGCAATTTTTTTTGTTCCAACGACAAATTCATCATATTTGATAGAGTTTAAGCTTTCCAAAAATGGAAAAACATGACTAGAGCCGAGTTGTTGCAGAGTTGTAGGTTAAAACAGTTTGGCCGAATTAAAATTACATTTGGCTGAACTTGTGTTTGTCTTCGACGCCCATTAAATTAAATGGAAAAACAATTCAGCTGAATTATCTTAAAAGTTTGACCGAATTAATTTTGAAAGTTTGGCCGAAAATGTGTTGATATTTTCCATTGGCCGCAAAAATGAAATGATGCCACCCTCCAAAAAAACTTTTCATTTTCACACACTTTCCTCATTTGGGGTAAAGTTTTAAGGTAAATATTTTTTTGGGCTGAACTTTTTGGAGGAAATTTTTTGGCCTTAATTTTTAAAGTACCTATTTTAAGCTAATTTTTTAAGTGGGATTTTTTAGGTTAATTTTTAAAGTTCTTTGGGCTGAATTTTTTAAGTGAGATATTTTAACTTAATTTTTAAAGTAATTCTTTTAAGCTAAATTTTTAAATTGAGATTTTTTAGCTTAATTTTTAAAGTAAGTTTTTTGGGCTTAATTTTTAAAGTAAGTCTTTTAGGCTAAATTTTTAAAGTGACTTTTTTGCGCTGAATTTTTAAAGTGAGTTTTTTTTAAAGTAAACGTTTTTGGCTGAATTTTTAAAGTGATTTTTTTTAATGTAACTCTTTTGTGCTGAGTTTTTAAAGTGAGCTTTTTGGTTTAGATTTTGAAAGTGAAATTTTTTTACAGGATTTTTTAAATTGACTTTTTTGGGTTGGATTTTAAAAATATACATAGATTGAATTATCATGGGAAATCAAAGAAATTGCAAGAGAAAATATGATCGAACAAGAGACATTGAGGAGCGTAGAAAATACGAGAGAAACTATTTCAAAACAAACAAAAAAAAAGAAGAAAACACAAATAATTAAAGGTAAAATCAATTTCAACAAGAAGTTGAAGCAAGTATGTAAACGTAAAAATGATAAGTGATATTTAAAATTTAACTAGTGTATTGTGAAATTCCATTTTTATTTGATGAAGTAATTTGAAAAAAAAAATCAGTGTAAAGAGAGAGAGATATTTTTCGTAACGTTGATCATGAGATTGAAAATGTTCAAAGACGAAGTGAAAAATTTCATTCAAACTCTATTTTTTAATTTTATTATTTAATGAATATTTATACCCATTTAATTTTCATATGTATAGATGAAATGAATATCGATGATGAGATATTAGAAAATGTTGACATTGAGATATATGGAGATAAAAATGATGACCATATTGTACGATATCATGTTAAGGTCATTATTGATAAGTTCTTAAAAAACAAAAGTATGACATTTCAAACACAAATTTTGAGAGGTCTCTTAACATGAAAGAAATTAAAAGATGCTACAACTCTATTGGGTATTTGAAAATCAACGAAAGATAAAAAGGTGAAGGAAAATGTGATTCAAAATATAAATAGTGCTTAAAAATCAATTGGAAGATCTAGAAAGACAAGTAATATAAATGCACGTAGAGCAAAAAACTAGCAGTGGTTTCATCAAGTACCAAAGAAAACCGTTTGGTAAAATATATGGAAAAAAATATTACGGACCTCACGAAAAATATTGCACATACATAGGAGATTTCATTTACAAATCAATGTAAATGACGAGCTCGCTTGTTGGACAGTGATTTGTAGGAAACTATATGAAGAAAAACTTGGAGAAGATGTTAAAATAATAATATATGAATATTGGATGAAAAATTCACATGTTTTACCAAAAGCAAGGCATGTGATGCGGTGAAGAATAGCACGAAATCAGTGTGAATAACATGCAAAACATATCTTGGACACCACTCAGATAGAGTTGTTAAATAATTTCATAGAAGAGAATCATGGAATTAATGTCTCAATCAGGAATATTGTGCAACAAAAACCATGGTATGTTAAACCTATCACTCTCCGTGACACTTCTTGTTGTCGTTATCATGTGGAATTTCAATTATATCATAACACCTTCCTTAATTTTGGTAAAATATTTTGGAAAAATTCACCTCCTCCTTCCACTATCCATGGTTTCATATCTGAAATTCTATGTGAAATGGACAATCATGAATTATTTTACCAAAAGAAATGTGTTGGTGGTAAAAAATGTGATCATTGTGGAAATTTGACTTTATTTCACAATAAATATTCTATTGATATAAATGATCATTCATTGTCTAAACTAAAACTGAAATGGAATATATATGAATATATCCATACATAGATTAGTTCAAATAATAGTATAACTACTAAAAGGATTGAATTACAAGAAGAAGAAATTCCTGTGATAGAGTTTTTTATGGAAGGACCTACAATTCAAAAAATCCCATGAAATGTTTCCACCATGGACCATTTTGTCAATAGTTGATTTTGCAGAGAATTACACATTTGTTGCAAAAAATGAAATACAAGTGAATATTGTCATTCTGATCAAGTCTCTATGCTTGTCTGTATTCTATATAGACATGCTGAACAAAATGTTGATGATATGGAAAGCACTAGTGAGAATCAACATGTTATTAAATAATATCACTTTTGTATCAGCGATGATCCTACACATGAAACACATTTTGTACAACATTGTTTTGATAAGATTTATGACTCATCTAAAGGTCAAGGAATAAAACTCAATGAACATTGGATATGGTGAGATTGATGCATAGCTCAATTCAAATCTTCATGATCATTCTTTTGTTTGTGTGGTCTTTATAAGAAAACCCACATTAAAAATTATTGGAATTTCTTTGATATTGGTCATGGAAAAGGAGAACATGATGGTGTAGGGGCATGCATAAAACAAGCACTTTGAAGATATCAAATGGACCACTCTACAAACATACTTGTTTCAACTAAACAAGTTATTCAATGGTGTGATGCTACACTAAGCTATCAGACTAACCCATCAATGGAGGTATGAAGGTATGTGCATATATACAAATTAACTTCTATATAGTTTTAATATATGATAATTTTTATTATTTTTTTTAATTTTAAACATTTATAAATTATATACTTTCAACAATATGACAATGATTATCTTCAACAGATATAAATTATATTTTAAATAACATATTTAAATTATTGTTAGAATTTATTATAGTTTTTTTTGGCATATTGGAAGAAAAGATGTGGATAGATCGATTACATATGAACTTGAAACAGTAAAAGGGACTCGAAAATTGTATTCAGTTAAAACAAAGAATTACCGAAATTTGTTTTCATTTGATAAAAGAAAATATTCCTTTTTTTGCCCTGTTTTCATAGAGGACACACAATCCAATGATATTTGTGAAAACAATATGTATGTAAAAATTTGGCAACATATAGAACTAAATACAAAGGGGAAAATTTCAGTTGAAAGCTTCGAAGAGATGGAATCATAGAAGACTATAGTATCATCTAAAGGTGATTGGGTTTCTGATCTTTTTAGAGAAGGTAACATTTCAATTGATTTCAATATATATGTGTGTGTGTGTGTGCGCACGTGTGTGTGCGTGTGTGTGTGTGTGTGTTTGTGCGTGTGTGTGTGTTTTATGTTTTTAAAATCAATGTGTATAAGTATCTAGATAATAGTTAAAATATAGAGCTCTGTAAATAGATAATAAAATCAAGTCCATATTGGTAAAGTTACTTTCATGTAAATTATGATTTGAATTTACACTTGTTTTATTGTGTAAAAGATGTTTTTGTTGTAGTTGTACCCACTAACAACATAGAAAATTTCAAGTATTATTTGATGTGGTGCACTGAACAAAAGATGAAGTTATTGAAAGATTATGATGATAGTGGTTTTATATATAAAAGAGGGTCTATTATACTGAGAGATTACTTTTTCCAAGAAACTCACCAAAATGAGAGTAATTTTTTCTTTCAATACTATCAACCCAATGTCATAAGTTGTCAATATAGTCACTTGGTGTGTGAAGCGCGCATAAGGTTGATAGAATTTCAATAAATAAAAAAATTGAAAGTTAAAAAATAGAGAATGTCAAAAGTTGACCATGAACGGATCATCGAAGATGGAATTCCATTATAATTTTTTTAATTGAAGAGCCCAACAATTTCTTAGATACTTGGATTCATCTTTGAGAACTTAGAGTCAAGTACATTGTAAACATTTCTTTTTGTGCACTCTTAAGTTTTACATTCTTAAGAATGTGATGGTTTGAAAGTGATATTCATTGGGTCTTGTATTGAGTGACAAAGTTATATGTATATTTCTTGTTATGTAGACTTGTATTGCGGATTTACTTCTCTGTTAATTTGTGATGTATACTATGTTGTTACTACTCTATTAATTTGTGATTGTAGTTGGTTGAGTTGAGCGCTATTACTTCTCTGTTAATTTGTGATTGTGGTTGGTTGAGTCATTTACTAAGAATTATTTACTAACATTATAGGAATGATTAAATGAAAAATGTACCACATAAATGAAAATTTACTTTCATATCTACATATTCATGAACTTAAATTATATGTAAAACCTTTAAAATAATCAAACCATGCACATGCATCATGCAAATTGTTATCATTGTTTGACAGCTATATCGAATTATACTTGATTTATTCAAATGCAAAATTCATACCACATTTTGTAGTTTGCAATTTTAATAGATTCATTTGAAATAAGCCTTGAAGACAAAACGACTTTAAACAAAACCTAAGAATCATCTACTAACATTATAGGAATGATTGAATGAAAAATGCACCAACTAAATGCAAATATGTAAAACATTTAAAAGCATCAAGCCATGCATGCATCATGCAAATTGTGGGCCATGTTTTATAATGCAGTTTTATCTAACTTATGTAAATGTGCATTCAAAGAACTCTATATTAAAATTTAACTATCAACCGACATCCATAGTAGCCTTTCTATAGATGAATGCAAAATTTACATGTACTATATTTTATAATGCAATTTTAATTTATCATTTTTTAAGACATCTACATCGAATTATACTTGATTCATTAAAATGCAAAATGCAGACCTCATTTTGTAATTTGCAATTTCAATAGATTCATTTTAAATAAGTCAAGAAAAAAATAATTTAAACAAAAAAGGAGAATCATCTACTAACATTATAGGAATGATTGAATGCAAAACGTACCAACTAAATGCAAATATGTAAAACATTTAGACGAATCAAGCCATGCATGCATCATGCAAATTGTGGGCCATGTTTTATAATGCAATTTTATCTAACTTATGTAAATGTGAATTCAAAGAAATTTACAGTAAAAGTTAACTATTAGCCGACATCCATAGTACTCTTTCTATAAACGAATTAAAAATTTTAATGTACCATATTTTATAATTCAATTTTAAGTTATCATTGTTTTGGACATCTAGACCGAATTATACTTGATTCATTCAAATGCAAAATACAAACCACATTTTGTAATATGCAATTTTAATATATTCATTTTAAATAAGGCAAGACAAAATAACTTTAAACAAAACCTAATAATAATCTACTAAGATTATAACAATCATTGAATGCAAAATGTACCAATTGAATGCAAATTTACTTTCATTTCACTACATATTCATGAACATAAATATGTAAAACCAAGTTTTAAGCATCAGACCATACATCAATTTTACCATGCAAAATGTACATAAACTCCAAAATTAGGATGTATTAAATGAAAATTTACTTTCATTTCACTACATATTCATGAACTTAAATATGTAAAACCAAGTTTTAAGCATCAAACCATACACTAATTGTACCATGAAAAATGTACATAAACTCCAAAGTTAGCATGTATTAAATCCAAATTTACTTTCATTGCACTACATATTCATGAACTTAAATATGTAAAACCAAGTGTTAAGCATCAAACCATACATCAATTGTACCATGCAAAATGTACATAAACTCCAAAATTAGCATGTATTAAATCATAATAAAGAGTTCAACATTTAAAATATGTCCAAAATTTTAAAATATATAATAAAAAGTTGTCAAATAATAAGTTGCATCAATTCATTATAAACAATTTTACTTTAAATATCTCCAAAATGTATATCATGGTAAAAGTAAATATAACATTGAAAAACTATCAAATAGAAAGTTGCATCAATTTAGACAATCTCGCTCTAATATATGATCTATCAACCTCCTGGTGCTCTTTGTTGAATCATGGGTGCCCTACACAACATGTGTAATTGGATATATACATAAGATTATGTACTTTAAAATTAATTTTTAATGTCTTAAAATTAAATGAGAATGTAAGATCATCAAAACAAAATTATAAAAAAATTCAAATTCCATGCAATACCTCATGGTGTTCTCCCTCCATTGTGCACTTTTGGTGTTCATCGTGCAATGCGCCCTCCAGGATTCCCTGTATAATATATGTACATGTATATATTAGAAATTTTTAATTTCATGTATGAAAATTCATAAACTCACAATATTAAAAAAATTATTACAAGAATTTTTCAAATTCTTTAGATGAACCTATCCTCAATGTCGACTCCATCACTAAAGTCCCTAGACAATGGAAATCTCCCCAAACCTAAAATTCCAAAATTTTAAAATTATTAGATGAATCTATAAATTGTTTTTAATGAAACTTTCACTTCAATTTATAACAAAACATAAGGGAAATATTCAATACTTGTGGCACATCTCCCAATAGGGAGGAAGAGGGTGGTGCTATGTCCAAAATATCAGTCTGAACCATAATCTGTTAACATTTACTTATATATACATTTATTATTTATTTTAAAAACATGTCAGGTCACAATATACTGATATAATAAAAGAAGAATAATAACTGTGTCGACATGAACTCTTCAAAAAAACTAAGATCTCTCAAAATATCTTGATTGGAACTTGAACGTGTGACTGTGACATTATCAAAATTTTCATTCAACAAACGAGTTAACTGCAAATGGTGAACATGTGATACATTTTTATTAGATTATATCTAAAAAATAACAAAATGTACGTGAATCAATATTAACATATACATTACAAATTACATTAAAATATCAGCCCTGAACATTGACACATATTGATCCCACACCCTCTTCTTCATGAAAAATTGGGCCTTTCCAACCATTATGACAAGCCTATGAATTTTATTTAAGTTATTCAGTATTCATATTATCTATCTCCTCATCTGTTTTATATACAAAAGTTCCACGTGCATTAGCTCATTCGCTTTGCCAATTTATACCGATATCAATTCCGGTCAATTCACTTTGTATGCTAACTATAATGGCATCCCTTCCTTCTTGACTAATTTTAGAAGTGACATCCATCTCTGACCACAAAGTTTCGAGGCGAGGAGGTTGGCATACCAAAGGTGGTTGAAGGTGAGGTAATTCATCATCACGTAATGCGCCTTTATGATTATATAACCAACCTTTCCCAATACCGTAATATTCGAATGGAAGGTCATTGTAATCAGGTTTCATACCCAAAAAAATTTATGCATAAAACAATTTTTCAAAATAAACTGGAACCTCATCGTTCCATGGCAACTTTCCATACAATGCAAGGAATTTATCATATTGATGGCAAGCTATATCAGGGTGCTTGAAATATTGCACCTTCAACATTTTTCTTTTCGAACCTTCTTTGAAATTAAACGTAGATTTTGCATCTTCTTTTGTAACCCTTTTATTAACCTCAGCCCATTTATCGGGACCCATCACTGCTTCCTTTCTATGCTACATTATATTTATAAATGAATCTATGTTTGGCCCAAGCTTCTCGTAAACTTCAAGAAATGAGCATAGAGAATCTGTAACTATTTCTAATCTTTCTCCACTCTCTATAGGGAGCTCCAAACTCCCAAGATATTTCCTCAATTTAGAGTAATGAGTTTTTCACTTTTGTAATGTGCATTGTAAGAGGTTTGTCTCCCAAGGAAGATCATTTGAAATATCATATGGATAAAAAGTAGTTGCTCTCTGGCCTTCTTCTTGAACCATCCGTCTTCACTTACATCTACTTGGACCAACACTTTCACCCTCTCAATCAATATAAATAAAATTTCACAAACATAAAAAAATATGAACAAATGTATTCATACATGTATGCGATATAGACATGTATATTTTACCAAAATCATGTTGACCACCCGCAGAATGTTGACCACCCTGAGATTGATGACCACTCGGAGAATGTTGACGACCCTGAGACTGATGACCACTGGGAGAATGTTGACCACCATGAGATTGATGACCACTTGGAGAATTTTGACCACCGCCAGGCGACAACATTGTGAGCAAACCATCTAAAAAATAGAAAATCAATTTTCAATATTTATATGTACATACATATGATTCAACTTATTTATCATTTAAGTAAATTCGCACACACACACGCACACACATATATACCATGATGTGAACAATGGACATCCCCCAATTCATTTGATATTCTCTTTGATCCACGACCTCTACCTCCCGCTCTAGTAGATGCATGAGAATCTATTGATGTTCGCCTTGAGGAATCATGTGGAAATTGTGCATCCATGATATGGAAATCTATATATATATAAACGTGCATGATATTTAAAAAGTTACCTTGGGGATTTACAATTAAAAAATAAATAAATAAATAAAAATGTTATATAAAAAGATCACGAATTCAAAAAATTGTTGTAACTCTTCAAGATACAACATGAATTTAAAAATATTCAAATTTCTTTTTAAAAAGATTAAAAATTCATGAAATTGAGATAAACCTTGAAGTTAACTCATGCATCTAATTGATTTAACCCTTGAAATTATATCATGCATTTTAATATCTTAAAATTGATATTTAAAGACATTGAAAGACTAAAAACACAAGTGTTGAAGCATGCACATTTTGAAAATTAAATACAAAATTTTCTAAAACATGTCAAGTTCATCACATTGTGCTTACATAGTGGGGGCACACTTGGTATAGAATTGAAAAAAACACTTGGTCATTAAAAATGACACATTGATAACTAAAAACATACACATATGAAACATATCTTACAATTTCCATCAATAAATATAGACGAAGAACTTATTAACAATAATTCATCTTTTGCACCCAAATCTTGAATTGGCATTGCCTCATACAATAGATCACTAGACATCCTATTAACATTTGCACAATGTCTTATGCTAAATGATTGAAATTGATTGACAATATTTGTTGCTTCTCCATGCAATTGTTTTAACCTCTCCTTTTTAACTTGGTAGTCTTTAGAATTGGTGAATACTACAATTCCATTGGATCCATACGTTCTATCTTCTCATAAGCCTTCTATCAATGCAATTGGGATAACAAGAAATTTCTATGCATAATGTCCATTTTTCAACCACGTTTAATGGGTTTTTTGATCCCACTAAAGAAACAAATGCAATAAAATGAATTTAATATATTTATACATGTATTGTTAGGTTTTGCAAAAGATTATTGTTTAGACAAATCTGTCAGAAGGCTAGGTAGAAAGAAAGGTTTTTTCTGCTTGGTTGGATGGTTGGAGAATCACAAGAGGAAGACAACTAGAGATCTCTAATTCAACTCAACTACAAATATCTAATTCATTCAACTTAGCTTCAACTGAAATGAAGGTTGAATGTTTGTACTAATTTATTTTTATGTTCATTCCAGAGATACAAATGTTTCTAATTCAACCTAGCTTCAAATCATCCAAATTTGAAAGTATTTCTTAATTTATTTATATTTTCATTCTTGGAAATTTAACACTTATGCATGCCTTGTTATAAAATTTGTTTATTAAATATATAATACATGTTTATTTATATGTCATATATGGGTATATTTATATGCTTCTTTAAAAACTATAATTAAAGAAGAAGAAAAAAATGAAAAATGATAGACCCAGTGTTATTCTAGTAAATTTAATATCTATACATTGCCTTATTAAAATTAAAACACCAAAAATACATGACAAAGTAATTTCAAAACTCTAATTAACTTCAATTTCATGCACCCAAAAAAATAGAAATGAAAAGGATGTATGTATCTCAAAAAGAAACTACTACTTTAAGAGAGAAAGTACAAGAACCTTCAATGAGGGTATTCTACCTCATGTTAAGAAGCTAATATACCCATGTTCTAAGAAAATATTGAAAAAAAGTGAATTACACATGATGAAAAAGTTAACATAAATTAACATATAATTATCAACCCAATAATAATAAAATTAAAACACAAAAAATAGATGACAAAGAAATGCCAACAATCTAATTGTCTACCCAATAAAATTAAAATTAAAACACCAAAAATAGATGACAAAGCAATTCCAACACTCTAATTAGAAATCCAATAAAATTAAAATTAAAACACCAAAAATATATGACAAAGCAATTCCAACACTCTAATTAGCTTCAACCTCATGCACCCAAAAAAATAGAAATCAAAAATATGTAGCTCAAAAAGAAACTACTACATGAAAAGAGCAAGTAAAAGAACCTTCAATTAAGGAAACATAAATGAAAATATACCAACACAAACAAGGAAAGTATGAACTTAACAATAATCGTCAAGGTTGTTCTACTAGATAAATCAAGGTAGAACAAATTAACACCATAACATTAACCATCATCATCATCATCATTATTAAAATTAAAATACGAAAAATAGATGACAAAACAATGCCAACACTCTAATTAACTACCCAATAACATTAAAATTAAAACACCAAAAATAAATGACAAAGCAATGCTAACACTCTAAGTAGCTTCAACCTCATGCACCCAACAAAATAGAAATGAAAAAGATGTATCTCAAAAAGAAACTACTACATGAAAAGAGCAAGCACAAGAACCTTCAATTAAGTGTATTCTGCCTCATCCTAGCAAGATGATAAGGCCCATTTTCCAAGCAAATAGGGAAGCAAAGTGAAATACACATAATAATAATAATAATAATAATAATAATAACGTAAATTAAAATATAACAATGAGAGCAATGAAAGTATGTTACAAAGAATCATCAAGGTTGTTCTACAAGATAAATCAAGATAGAACAAGTCAACCAAATTAACATTAAAATTAAAACACCATAAATGGAGTATAAAACAATGTCAACACTCTAATTAGAAACCCAATAACATTAAAATTAAAACACCAAAAATAGATGAAAAATAAATTCCAACACTCTAATTAGCTTCAACCCCATGCACCCAACAAATTTGAAATGAAAAAGATGTATCTCAAAAATAAACTACTATGTAAAAAGAACAAGTACAAGAACTTTCAATTAAGTGTATTATGCCTCATCTTAGCAAGATGATAAGACCCATGTTTCAAGCAAATAGGGAAGCAAAATAAAATACACATGATGAAAAATAAAACATAAATGAACATATAACAAAAAAAGCAAGGAAAGTATGTTACAAAGAATCATCAAGGTTGTTCTACAAGATAAATCAAGGTAGAACATGTCAACCTATTAACATTAAAATTAAAACACCATAAGTGGATAACAAAGCAATTCCAACACATTAATTACCAACCCAATAACATTAAAATTAAAACACAAAAATAGACGAAAAAGCAATTCCAACACTATAATTAGCTTCAATCTCATGCACCCAACAAAATAGAAATGAAAACGATTTATCTCAAAAAGAAACTACTACTTGAAAAGAGAAAGTACAAGAACCTTCAATTGAAAAACATAAATGAACATATAACAATTATAACAAGGAAATTATAAACTTACCATGAAGCATCAAGGTTGTTCTACGAGATAAATCAAGGTATAAGAAATCAACCCCATAACATTAAAATTAAAACACCAAAAATAGATGACAAGAAATGCTAACACTCTAATTATATTTAATCTCTTGCACTCAACAAAATAGAAATTAGAAACCCAATAACATTAAAATTAAAACACCAAAAATAGATGACAAAGAAATGCCAATACTCTAATTAGCTTCAATCTCATGCACCCAACAAAATAGAAATGAAATATATGTTCTCAAAAAGAAACTACTACTTGAAAAGAGTAAGTACAAGAACCTTCAATTAAGTGTATTCTTCCTCATCTTAGGAAGATGATAAGACCCATGTTCCAAGAAAATAGGGAAGAAAAGTGAAATACACATAAATAAAAAGAAAACATAAATTAACATATAACAACAAAATCACGGAAAATATGTTACCAAAAATCATCAAGGTTGTTCTACAAGATAAAGGAAGGTAAAACAAGTCAACCCAATTAACATTGAAATTAAAACAACAAAAAGGGATGACAAAGTAATGCTAACACTCTAATTAGCAACCCAATAACATTAAAGTTAAAACACCAAAAATAGCATGACAAAACAATGCCAACACTCTAATCAGCAACCCAGTAACATTAAAATTAAAACGCCAAAAAAAGATGGAAAAGCATTGCCAACACTATAATTACTCATTAATATTTTCCTTCACCATTCAAACAAGTAATCAAATTAATTCATTGACGAAAGTAAATGTAATTGCAAGATGTAAGCCAATGATGGTGACTAGGCCACCATTTCAACTGAAGTGAAAATATCCATTTTTGAAAAGCGTTTTTTAAATCTTTGTCCATTTTTTAATTTGGGTAATTTTTTTGGAATTAATTCTAGTAGAGGATTTGTACCTTCTTCGATTCATTATAAGTATGTAGTGTGGAATCATAATTTATTTTTTTATTATATATGATATGTATATTATATTGTTGCTACAGATAATCCTCTTAAATTTTGGAGATTTCTTAATTATGTTAGGATCTAATGGGGTAGTTGAATTTTCTACCAGAAGTATGCATATGCATTAATAATATGGTGATTTTATTTCTTAGGAGGACATAGATCAAACTCTTTCTTCTTATCACATCGTGGAAATTATTTTGTGCAATGTTTTAATTTGGGCATCAGAAACTGAGAGACATTTTGTTTAGCCTTGGTAGGGTGGTTTCTCAAGCATCAAGTTCATCCATTTGATATTTTTCATTCCTATTTGAATCTTTTAAATTCATTAATCAGATAATTTTTTATTAAATAAAAACACAATTTTATTAATTTCAGAAAGAAAAATAAACTTGCAATTATAATTTTCTAAGGTAATATTGTGAAGGAATTTTTGACAGAGTATTTTATGGTTTATTTATGATTTTTCAACTGAAGAAATCGTGCTTGGATCGGCCCTCATGCATACATAGTATTTTACTGAGACAGATGGATTGTTCATTCAATAAGAGAGGATGTGAACAACAGTAGTATGGCATCCATGCATAAGGAAAAATCAATAGGCCAATACCAATAATCAATGACCAACATTTTTATTATGATCAACATAAATTTTTATATAGGTGCATATTCCACATGCTAAATGATCAATTGAACTTAAGGTCTATCTATAATAATAATCTCTCTATGATTGTATTGCAGTGGCTCTCCAGGCGAAATAGGAAGGCCCTATATGATGCACTTGAAAATGTGCAGGTGGGCTCGAGGTGCTATATATTTTTGTTGCCCATGAATGTCTTCAAAGGAAATGCAAATGGTTATAAGTAAATTTGATTGATGTCCAGATTTGTATTATAAGTTCAATGCTTATATTTTGAACGTCATATTGAGGTTTATTTTCTATTTTTTGTAAATAGGGATTTCCCTCTCCAGGAGAACTCATAATATGTTTAGATTCAATTTTCCCAAATCTGAGGAAGGACTGAGCCAACTACTAAAGCCTTTTCACTGAATGGAAAAGGAAAAATATGGACATGGATTAGAATTTAAAATTCCAGCAGACATTGATAGTTTATTACAAGCTTGTACATGAATCTCTTGTTCCTATTATGATGATCTAATTTTGTAACTCTAATCAAACACAACTTACTTACAACTTACTAACCCATATCTCTTGTGTACATTAATCATTAGGGTTCCCATATTAAATACATGGGATATATATCATAACTAAGCTTACACTTTTTTGTAGTATAAGTTATTCACCTAATCTAAGTAACAATGGTAATGGTTCTATGCTTCTTGTATGATTAAGCTTATTGGTTCTGTTGTAATAGCAGATGTATACATTGTTTCCATAATTAGCTACATGTACTCATCACACTTCTACATAAGATTGAATATTTCCTCTATAGAAATGAATAGGGGTTTCAAGTTTCCTTAATGACTTCAATCAGATTAAGCTTAACATTATGTTAGAGCTTTATCTTCAGCACGACGAAAGAGCAATGCATTTTTTTACTGTTATACAGAGAATGCAAACGTTATCCACTTACATGTATTCTTTGTTGATGTATTTTGGGTCAGAGACATGAGAAGTGGAGATGTTATAATCATAAGGCCCAGCCTAACAATGAATGATGTTCCTATCATGTTGGAAAAAAGATGGGTGCATACCATGAAGCCCTTCAAAGGCAATGCAAATGGTTATAGGTAAATATGTTTGTTGTCCATATTTGTATTATAAGTTCAATCCTTATAATTTTGAACGACATATTGAGATTTCTTATCTATTTTTTTGTAAATAGAGATTTCCCTCTCCACGAGAACTCAGAATAAGTGCAGATTCAATTTTCCCAGATCCGAACGAAGGACTTAGCTAACTCCTGAAGCTTTTTCACCGAATGGAAAAGGAAAAATATAGACATGGATTATAATTTAAAATCCAAGTGGACAAAAAGAGTGTATTACGAGCTTGTACATGAATGTCTTGTTCCTGTTATGACAATCTACGCTTGTAACTCTAATCAAACACGACTTACTTACAACTTACTAATGCATATCTATTGTTTACATTAATCACCAGTGTTTCCATATTCAATACATGGGACATATATCATAACTAGGCTTATACATTTATGTAATATGAGCTATTCACATAATCTAAGTAACAATGATAATGGTTATATGTTTCTTGTATGATTAAGCTTACTGGTTCTATTGTAACACTAGTTGTATACATTGTTTCCATAATCAGTTACATGTACTCATCACACTTATACATAAGATTGAACATTGCCTGTATAGAAATGAACAGGGGCTTAAGGTTTCACTAATCACTTAGATCATATTAATCTTAAATTATGTCAAATATTTATCTTCACCACAATGAAAGAACAAGGCATGTTTCTTATTATTATACGGAGAATGAAAACGTTATCCGCTTGCATATATTCTATGTGTATGTATTTAGGGTCAGATTCGTGAGAAGTGGAGATGTTATAATCATAAGGCCCAACTTAAAAATGAATGATTTTCCTTTAATGATGGAAAAAGTATGGGTGCATATGGTTCGCAGAGGAGAAAAATTTGAGATTGATTACGTTCATAGTTCTTTTATGGTGAATGCCAAGAATTTTTTTTGATATTGTTATTTTTTCAGTGGTACAAATGGGAGGAATAGACAAGGTCCATTATCATTAAAAAAAAAAAGGAAAATTACAAGATTCCATTTCCATTAGAAAATTGGTAAGAAAGAAAAGAAAAATAGGATATATCAACAGAGCCAATGATGGCGGTCATAGCAAAAACCTCTACTTCTTGGCTTCATTTCCTACTGGATACAAAGGGCTTATTCTCTACTAAAATAATTTACTAGGGACGACGACTTACCTGGTCTGGACGAGGAGAGAAATCCTCCAGCATGTAGAAATTCTCATTGTAGATTAACCTGATAATGCAATACAACTAAAGCAATATACTTAATCTACTTCTACAATCAAACTTGTGGAAGCTTAATAGATTTGAACAAGATCAAGTAGAACACATATAACCAGAATCAGAATCAATGCACATGAAACACAAAAGAATACTTTGGGGAAAGCCTTAGCTAAAAACCTCGCTATTTATATTATCATACAAGTGGAAATATCTTAGGATTACACATAGCTTTAGCTCTCACAGCTAGCCAGCTCTCAGTACAATCCTCACAGATGCTCACAGGCAAAATAGACTTCTCATTAAGTCCTCCACACTACCCTCCAAGCTCCTATTTCCTAGTGCAATTTTTCCTGGGTGATCCAGCTATTACCATGTGTAACACTGATCACTCACACTAATCTTACACCCTGTAAAACTGCACAAATCTCAAGGAATGAATTCCTTCTGCATGCAAGAGATTTTATTATAGAAAAATTCTTGCAACTGATAATACATTGTCCCTATCTTTAATCTCAACTAGGTCTTTCTCTGAATAGACATGCATGAGTTATTTATGGGAGAATCTTCAGTTATCTGGAGTACACTAGTTTGATGCATAATTAACTGACTAAACTCAAAATTAGTTCCTCAAACTGTTTGGAACTCATTTAATTGGACATAACTTAGATAACTGAGCTAACTAATTACAACTCAAATAAAACTCATCCTTATCCCCTTAATTAAGGGATAATCTCCTTAATTTAAAGGATAACTGTTGCATGACTTCACAAAGACTTCTAGCTTGAATTTCTCCAACTAATTAATCCAAGATGAATTAATTAATTATTTTTCAAGCAGCTGGTGAGACTAAATTCGAATTTTAATTCTCAATTTTAATTCAAGGACAAATTAAAATTGGAATATTCTTGTTGTCACATTTCAACACAGCGGCAAGGGTGGATGAGGAGAGAAATCTTCCAGTGATAAGAGTGGATGAGCAGGCTGAGAATTCTTCCACACTGTAAAAAAAAAAAAAGAATAAACATCGCACAAATATCATAAAAAATATTTCACTAAATTAAAAAATTCATAAAAAACAAAATATGTCAATCACCTAGTAGGTTTCAGTGCTCTACAACGTACCATACAACAACACTTGGCAACAAACCACACAAACAATGCTTGGGAAAAAACCACACAACACAACATCACTCAGCAACGGACCACACAACACAACACAACACTGCTCGACTTTCACAGAATAGACAAATCAATGGAGTGGAAAACTTTGCAACGTAATAGCGTATGGCCTAAAATATATATAAACATTTTTTTGGTTGAATAAAAAATTGGGCTGAAAAACCTAGTTTGGACGAACAACTAGTTCGACCAAACAATATTTTCGGTTGAACTATTTATTCGGCTAAACTATTTTTTTTGGGATTTTTCAATTGCGTTGAAAATTACATTTAACGGTTGGAGTTAGTCTAAATTGCTAAAAGTTCGTCTGAATGTTTGTATAATAGTTTGGCCAAATAAATTTAGGGAATTTTTCCAACAAAAAAAAATCGTTTGGCCGAAAAAATGAGGTTGGGAATTTTTCGGAGACTTTTCTCACAAAAGTGTAACCCAACTTCACTTTTTCACCCATAACCATTATATAAGGTTGAAAGTGCAACGAGAACAATCAAACCGATCCTATATTATATAATATTTATATGGACAACAAGAACGTTAATACCATGAAAAAAATCATTGAAGGCAAGGGATATTACATATGGTATCATAGCCCAGTAACACTACTCAACCTCAGAATTGGAGAAGATTTTGTTTACATTTTGTCTACAGAAAAAATAATTTTTAGTGTTAATGATATTTTTTTTCTTATTTTTAAAGAATGATGGTACAAAAAAAGTATAAAATTAGCGTTGTGTAAATGTATTAAAAAATAAAGTTAAATGGAGGAATAAATCCTAGCTAACCTTGGGGGCGCGGGATTATACATTGAGTTAGGCGAGGGGACAACCCCAACAAATGTTCAATTTCTGGAAGTTATAAACAAATTTAAATTTATAGCAAGAATTGGTATATCTTAGAAATAGTAATGAGCGGCTACTGAAGGCCAATGACTAAGCAGAAGTAGAGAAAACAAGGAAAAAAGGTAATGAACCAAAACCTCCCTAAAGTGGGAGGGGGGGGGGGGAGAGAGTCTGACAAAAGTTATCCACTAACTTAGATGAAAAAGAAACAATTGGAGCTACAAGGAGAATTTTGAAAGATAAAACCCCTAATCTTTGATTAGGAAAAGGAAGAATATGTAGAATTGTAGTTGTTAAATATGACCAAATACTTTTAGGTATGGTAAACTGTTATGAAACAAGTGGGATAAAGTGTGGTAAACTGTTATGAAACCAGCTCAAGAAAAGATAGAAAAGATAGATCAACGCCTTAGAATTCAGCCTCTTCGAGGGGGCAACCTCCTTTACATTACATAAATGAACAATTCTTTGATGATTCAAATGACAAAACCTACTTTCTATATATAGGAGTCTAAGGAGTCACAATATAATCCATCCAACCTAACAATAATAATATAAAGCCACAAAAATAACAATAGAGGGATTCTATGGGGCACAATAATAACAATATGGGGGCAATCGGGGCACAACAATATTAATAAGGGGTATAACTACAATAGTAATGGGGTAATCACTAGTATTATAGGGACCCAACATACCCCTCTCCTTCAAAAAAGTGTTGTCCTCAACGCTTGAGTAGTTCTAGATACTTCTGCATAAAATTCTCATCCTCCCATGTGGAATCTTCAGCGGATAATTTCTTCCACTTGATAAGATACTCTGAAATTGATCGATTTCGTAGCTATCGAGTTCTTGTTTCTGTGACTGCTTCCGGTTCCAATATAATTTTTCCTTCCTCGTCAAGTTCTGGCAATATTGTTTGAACTGGGAGCTTGTCACCTATAACCTTCTTTAAACATGAAACATGGAAAACTGGGTGCAATCGAGAAGCTGCAGGAAGCTCCAATTTGTATGCCATAGTACCAATCTTTTGCAACACCTTGTATGGACCATAATACTTTGGTGATAATTTATTATCCTTCTTAGCTTGCTTGAGGGACATTTGCTTATATGGTTGTAGCCGTAGGAATACCCAATCACCTACATCAAAAATTCTTTCACTGCGATGTTGATCTGCCTGTTGTTTCATTCTATTCTGTGCCAACACAAGGTTATCCTTTAAGAGTTGGAGGACTTGTTGTTGATGTTCGATGTGATGTTCCACTGCCTGAACCTTAGAATTTTCTCTTAAATATGATGTGATGGATGGTGGTTGATACCCATAAAGTGCCATAAATGGGGTCATTTTTGTTGCTGTATGGAAGGAAGTGTTATACCACCATTCAGCCAGAGGCAACCATTTGACCCATTGTGTCTGTTTATCAGATACAAAGCAACGAAGATATCCTTCCAAACATTTGTTTACTATCTCATTTTTCCCATCAGATTGAGGATGATAAGATGAGCTATGAGCTAACTGAGTACCAAGACAAGAAAATAATTCTGTCCAAAAATTTCCAGTGAAAATGGGATCTCTGTCACTTACAATAATCTTTGGGTTTCCATGTAGCTTTTGAATTGTTTCCATAAATGCAGTAGAAACTGTACTGGCTTTAAATGGATGTGATAATGCACAAAAGTGTGCATACTTGGTAAGTCTGTCAACTACCACCATGATGACACTCTTTCCCTCAGACTTGGGTAAACCTGTGATAAAATCCATTGAAACCTCCTCCCAAAGTTGGCTTGGAATGGATAAAGGTTGTAATAGACCCGGTGTCTTAATTGTTTCAACTTAATTTTGTTGGCAAACCAAACATTCCGCCACAAACTTTTGAATATCTGATTTAAGGCCATCCCAAAAAAATTCCTTCTTAACCCTGTGGTAAGTTTTTAAAAATCCTGAGTGCCCTCCTAAGGGAGAAGTGTGCAATTCCATAAGAATCTTTTGTTTTAGCTGGGAATTCTTACAGAGGTATAAGCGATCTTTGTACCATAACGAATCATTTTGCCAGCTAAATGTATCAGAAGTACTGGAATCTTGTTGTAACTTTCGAATAAGTGCCCACACTTCTTCGTCATTCTTCCATTCCTCCCTTGCTTCGTTTATCCAATCTGGTTGGATAATAGAAATGGCACACAACAATGCTTCCACATCCTCATCCTTTCTTGAGAGTGCATCTGCCACCACATTTTGCTTCCCTTTTTTGTAGATGATTTCAAAGTCATAACCCAACATCTTTGTGACCCACTTTTGTTGCTCTTCAGAGGATAATCTTTGTTCTAAAAAGTATTTAAGGCTATCATGATCCGTTTTTACCTTGAAGTGTCTTCCCATTAGGTAGGGTCGCCATTTCTTAAGTGCATGGAGTATTGCCAACATTTCCTTCTCATAAATAGCTTTGCTTAAAAACTTTCCCTTGATTGGACGACTTTCAAAAGCAATGGGTCTTTCATCTTGCATTAGAACAGCACCAATTCCATTTCCTGAAGCATCACATTCCACAATAAAGGTTTTTGTGAAGTCCGGTGTAGCTAAGACCGGTGCTTGGCACATTGCCTCTTTAAGATGTTCAAAGGCCTTTGTTGCTTCCGGAGTCCATGAAAATGCATCTTTCTTCAATAATGTTGTTAGAGGTGCTGCTATTCTCCCATAATTCTTAACAAACTTGCGATAATACCCTGTCAACCCGAGAAATCCTCGCAGATGCTTTATGGATGTGGGGATTTTCCATTCCTTAATGGCTTTAATTTTGCTAGGGTCTACCTTAACTCCTTCATGAGATACAATATGACCCAGATATTCCACCTCCTGGACTCCAAAGAAACATTTGGATCTTTTTGCATATAATTGTTTCTCCTCCAATAGTTGTAGCACCTTGTCAACATGATCCTTCCAAGACTTTCTGTAGATTAGTATATCATCAAAAAATACTAACACAAATTTTCTAAGGAATGGTTTGAAAATTGAATTCATCAAACCTTGAAATGTTGAAGGTGCATTGGTAAGGCCAAAAGGCATGACCAAAAATTCATAATGACCCTCATGAGTTCTAAATGCTGTTTTCGGAATGTCTTCAATCTTCATTCTGATTTGATGAT
This sequence comes from Pinus tabuliformis, assembly GCA_031772625.1. Taxonomy (NCBI): domain Eukaryota; kingdom Viridiplantae; phylum Streptophyta; class Pinopsida; order Pinales; family Pinaceae; genus Pinus; species Pinus tabuliformis. The sequence goes on from CM062810.1 coordinate 949,060,913, forward strand.
ATCCTGAACGAAGATCCAACTTGGTGAAGTAAATTGATCCATGCAATTCATCCAGTAATTCATCAATGACAGGAATGGGGAACTTATCTTTAATAGTGAGCTTGTTGAGCTCCCTATAATCTGGACACATGCGCCATGATCCATCCTTCTTGTGCACCAATACTACTGGAGCAGAGAAAGAACTTTGACTCGGTTGAATTATACCAGCCTCTAGCATTTCTGCAACCATACGTTCAATTTCACTCTTTTGGACATAGGGATATCTGTACGGCCTGATGTTTGGAGGAACACTTCCTGGAATCAGATGAATAGCATGATCATGATCACGCATAGGTGGGAGACCTTTGGGAGTCTCAAATACCTTGGAATGATTGTCCAAGACTTTTTGGAGATCTGGAGAAATAGATGATTCCGATGTGGAAACATCTAGCGAACATAATTGTGCAATTACACCTCTTTGCTCCTTTTTTAGAAGCTTTGTCATACCATTAGAGCTGATTATCTTTCCTGGTTTCCTTGCAATACCCCTTAATTCAACTTCCTTTCCTTCCGTAGAAAATTTGATGAAAATTTCTTGAAAATTAAAAGCTATTGTACCCAAGGATTGTAGCCATTGGACTCCTAGTACAACATCAGCACCTCCCATTGGAATGGAAAGCATTGGGCTAGTCAATACATATTCTCCCATGGATAGCTTGATATTATGGCACTTTCCAGAGCAATTTATTGTTCCTCCATTTGCAATCATCACTTGACACTCTGGTGCTGGATATAGGAAGCAATTCAATTCTTTTGCTACCTTACAATGAATAAAATTGTGGGTGCTTCCTGAATCAATCAACACTATTACCTTTTTCTTCTTGATTTGTCCTTCTATCTTGATGGTTTGAGGAGTGGTAATTCCTGCCAATGCATTACAAGATATGGTCGGATTTATTTGTTCTTCATCTAGGCTTTGTTTCTGGAGTATATCCTCTTCTTTTGACCTTTCTTGCTCCTTTTCTTCTTCCTCTTCACAATCTATGTAGAATAATTTCTTCTCAGCACACTTATGACCTTTAGTGTATTTGCTATCACAACTGTAACAAAGCCCTTTTGCTCTTTTTTCTTCCAATTGTTGTGGTGTCAACCTTATAGGTTGTGGAAGACTAGGGGCAACAACACTTCCGTCTTTATAGTTGTGAGTGGTATGCTTCCTGGTTGCCATAATTTTGCTTTCCATTTTTCTTGCTAACCTGAATGCCTTCTCTAATGAATCAGGTTCCCAAAGGCGAACATCATGTTGGATATTATCCTTTAAAGACCCTATGAACACATCAATCCTATGCTCCTCTGGAATATCTTTTACCCTTATGTTCAATTTTTGGAACTCCTCAATGTGCTCCATTATTGAACCCTTTTGTTTGAGACTTATCAATTGGCTAAAAAAAGTGTTGCTTTTTGTATCCTCATAATGTGCTATCAATTCTTCTGTAAAAATTGCCCAAGTGATAAATTGTTTACGAGAGCAAAGCCATTGATACCATACAAATTGATTTGGTTCCAAATATAAAGTTTCCATACGTACCTTTTGTGTGTTTTGCACATTATTGAGATCGAAGAATTGCTCCATCTGTAATATCCATGTGGCAGGATCCTTGCCATCAAACTTCCTCATATCGATTTTTGGAACATGGTGAGTATTCGATCCAACATTAGAGTCTATGGAATCATGATTAACATTTCGTTTGTTCTCATCATGAGTTTCCTTTAGTACCCTTTCACCCTTAGTGACCATTTCTTGTAGCAACTTATTCATATTTATCTTCAATTCTTCCATCTTATCATCCATGCCATCAATTTTAGCGCCCATGCCATTCACCTTAGCTTCCATGCCATCCATCTTAGCTTCTACGCCTTTCTTTAAACCATCCATCTTAGCTTCTACATCTTTCCTTAAACCATCCATCTTAGATTCTGTTGCTTTTTGTGCAAGTGACACGTGTTGCACTTGTTTTTGTAATTTTGATATATCATATAGCATTTCTTCTTCTTCTTCATGAGTCATGCTAGAGCTTTCAGGTTCCTTACTAGGTGTTTGCATTTTCTTTCCTCGGGGCATCAATTACCGATAATAATGCTCTATTATGCCCTTTGAATTCCTTCACAATAAATTTTCAAACCAAGCTTAAGCAAAAATTTAAGAAAATCTACACACCTTTTTTCACTTTGTAGGAGCTCGATATTGCCTCTAATGTATCTCTGTGCTTTTCGATCATCAAGTTCTAAATTTGTGACTTGCAGTAGCCCTCTGTGTCCTCTTTCCAATGCCACAAGTTGACCCAAATTGGATTCTCCAAGGAAGAGTTATGAGAACTCTCCCACAGTGACTTGATTATAGGCTAGTTCAGTAGAGCGAACTTGTACGACGTGCCACGAGTCACTGTTTTGACCTTTAGATCTGAAAAATGCATACAAGAAACTACAGTCCGTCCTCTTTCTGTACCTTCTTACGAAATTTTAATCCGATCCCCAGAGAGAAAGTTATGATGATTTTCCCCAGGTCACCTGTTTGGAATGTAATTCAAGAGTCTGCAAAAATACCAACTTGCTCAGATCATATCTCCGCAAATATAGTGCGAAAAGCTCTGAAATTCGGACCCGAGGTTCAGAGCGATTTCTTTTCAAACGGGTTTTTTTTTGCAACTTCTGAAACGTCACAGAAAAAAAGTTACAGCGAAAATGCCACGATGACCTGTTTGGAGCAGCGAAACCCTAGAATCCAAAGCTCTGATACCAAATGTTATGAAACCAGCTCAAGAAAAGATAGAAAAGATAGATCAACACCTTATAATTCAGCCTCTTCGAGGGGGAAACCTCCTTTACATTACATAAATGAACAATTCTTTGATGATTCAAATGACAAAACCTCCTTTCTATATATAGGAGTCTAAGGAGTCACAATATAATCCAGCTGACCTAACAATAATAATATAAAGCCACAAAAATAACAATAGAGGGATTCTATGGGGCACAATAATAACAATATGGGGGCAATAGGGGCACAAAAATATTAATAAGGGGTATAACTACAATAGTAATGGGGTAATCACTAGTATTATAGGGACCCAATATAAACTTGGATGGGAAGAATAATGGAGGAAAAGAAAGAGAACCTTTGAATTGTTTGGGATTTGGTGAGCCTCATTTGTTGAGGGATTGTCCCCATAATCCTTGATTGGTATGCAATCTTCAGATTGTGCAAGAGGCCACCACGATGAACGATATTGCATGGAGTATTTGCACAATAAGAGTGGCATTAGAAGGTAGACAAGAAGAACATAAATCAATAATGATTGAAATTGAAGGTATTCTTCTGAACCACCCTATTTCTATTTTAATTGACCCTGGGGCTAGTTTGAGCTATATTGGACCCCATATAGTAGAAAAATGTTCTTTTAAAACTAAAAAATATAAAACTGTGTGGTTAGTACATCTGGCCATGGTTACTAAGAGAAGAGTAACTAATCAAGTTAGATAATGTCCTCTAGATTTACATGATTGTAAAACCACAATAAAACTGAATGTTCTTCCCTTAGGATCTTACGATATTCTAAGAGGCATGGATTGGCTTGAGCACCTTGGAGCAGTAACAAACTGTTTGACGAAGACAATGAGTTGTGTAGGATGGGATGGATAGAATCAGATTATGCATGGAGTGCTCAAGTTGGTATCAGTACAAAAATTTTCTGCAATGCAAATGAAAAAGTGTGTGCAAAAAGGTTGTTAGTTGTATTTAGTACAAGTGGAGGAAGGGAAACAACAAGAATAGGAATGGAATTTGGATACCTTACCTATTATTAAGGGATTCCAAGATGTGTTTCCAGAAGAAATTTCCATCTTACAGCCACACAGAGACATAGACTTCACTATAGATTTGGTCCCCAGGGTAGCACTTGTATCTAGAGCTCCTTATCGGATGAGCCCATTGGAATGGCTAGAATTAAGAAAAGAGTTACAACAACTACTAGAAAAGGGCTACATAAGACCCAATGTGTCACCCTGGGGGGAACCTTTGTTGTTTTTTAAGAAAAAGTATGGAACATTTAGGATGTGCATAGACTATGGTTAGTTGAACAAGTTGACAATAAAAAATAAGTACCCACTACACTGCATTGATGATTTATTTGACCAAGTTAGGGGAGAAACTGTGTTTTCAAAGATTTTTTTGAGAACCAATTATCATCAACTCAGGATTAAGCTGGAAGACATCCATAAAAAAACATATCGAACTAGATATGGACACTATGAATTTGTGGTATTGCGCTTCAGCCTTACCAACACCCCGACAATGTTTATGTGTCTAATGAACAACATACTCAACAAATTATTAGACACATTTGTATTAGTGTTTATTGAAGATATACCGGTATATTCCCGAAATGAGGACGAACACAAGCAGCACCTAAAATTGGTTTTGCACACATTAAGTGAGAATCATCTGTATGCCAAGTACAACAAATGTGAGTTTTGCAAAACCAAAATACAGTACTTGGGGCATATTATTTCTAAAGATGGGTTACATGTGGATCTCGAGAAGGTGACGGCGATGGTGAACTAGCCCATACCAAAAGATGTTTCTGTTGTTCAGTCTTTTATGGGGTTGGTAGCTTCTTACCACTAGTTCATTGAGGGTTTTTCAAAAATAGGTCATCCCATCACCTCGTTACAACATAAGGGAATTAAGTATGAATGGACTGTAGAATGTCAACAAAGATTTGATAAACTTAAATAGTTACTTACTACAGCCCCCATTTTGAAACTGGAAAACCCAAACAAAGAGTTCACAGTGTGTATGGATGCCAGTTTAGAAGGATTAGGAGGAGTGCTTCTACAAGGGAACTCAATCATTTCTTACAAATCCATAAAGCTAAAAGGACATGAAATAAATTATGCAATGTATGATTTGGAGTTAGCCGCTATCATACACGCATTAAAGATGTGGAGGCATTACATGTTAGGCAAGAAATTCATCCTAACCACATACCACATTAGCCTTAAATACCTCTTTAGCCAACCAAATTTAAATGTGCAGAGCTAGGTGGATGGCCTTGCTTATTGAGTTTGACTTTGACATAAGGCATATAAAAGGTAAGAAGAACAAGATAGCTGATGAATTGAGCCGACATGATCATAATCTAATGAACATCAATGGTTGTAGCATTACTACAAATTTTCTTGAGAAGATTAGACAAGTTACACTCGCTGACCCAAAGTATCTGGTATTACCACTAAAAGTACAACAAAGTAATGTTCTAGTGTATAATGAAAATGTATAGAAATTGCTGGTATATAGAGACAGATTGTATATACCTACAACAAAAGAGTTGAAACAACTAATATTTTATGAATATCATAAAAATTCTTATGCGGAACATCTCAGGTATCAGAAGATGGTCATGGCCTTAAGACAAATAATTTTTTTTGGCCAAGAATGAAGAAGGTTGTAGTGAAATTTTTGAGAGAGTTCTTAGAGTGTCAATAGGTGAAGGTGGAAAACCAACATCCGCCTGGGTTATTAAACCCACTACCCATTTTGGAATGGAAATGGGAAATCATTTCTTTGGATTTCATAACAAGACTATCTCGAACAAAGAGGTAGCATGACTCTATCATGGTGTTAGTAGATCTGCTAAGTAAAGCAACCCATTTTCTTCCAATACAGTCTACCTTTAGCACTGCACAAATCTTGCAGATTTTTATGAAGAATTTTTTTTGACTTCATGGGGTTCCTAAAATAAAATTGTCCGACAGAGACGCTAAATTCACCTCCAACTTTTGGAAAGCATTTCTTGTCAGGTTGGGTAGTAAATTAAAATTTAGTACCACATATCATCCCCAAACTGATGGTCAAATGAAAAGAACCAACCATACTTTGGAGGATATGCTTAGAATGTATGTGATGGATCGACCAACTAGATGGGAATATTTCCTACATTTGGCTGAATTTGCATGTAACAACAGCTATGAGGCAATGATTAAAATGAACCCATTTGAAGCCTTGTATGGAAGAAAAATCCACACACCTCTTAGTTGGTGTCAACCAGAGGACAAAATGATTCTTGGACCAGACGCCTTACAAGAAATGGAACATATAGTACAAAAAATCTAGCAAAATATTAAGGTTGCAACTAGCTCTCCCCAGTCACATTAAAGTTCATAATATTTTTCATGTTTCTCTACTAAAGAAACATGTACATGATTTCACTCATATTATTGATTGAAAAATGTTACATGTGGAGACCGAAGGATAATTCATGGCAGAACCACTTTGCATTCTCGATCGGAAAGAGATATAGCTCGAAAATTGAGCTATCTCTTAGATTAAAGTGCAGTGGAAGCACTATACTCCTAAGGATTCCACATGGGAGCAAGAAGATGAGATGCAAAAACAATTTCCAACATTTTTCCACCAGCATACTTAGATGAAGTAAATAATGAGGATGGTGTTAAAATAAAGCAGGAAGTATGTGATATCCCCTAGAATTTGTTGTTACTTTATGTATATGTGTAATAAATGGCGATAGAGCCAAACCTTGAATAAATTATTGTAAATAATTGATTTATAAAAGAAATATTTATTTGAGGAAATTATGCACTCAGGAAAGACACTTTAGATAATATTGTAAAGTATTCCTAATGAGAATCTTTAAAGATTCTAGATAAGATAAAGGGGGGGAGATAAAGTCCCTTAGAAATAGCTCAGTGAGAGAAAAAGGTTGAGACTAGTTGCTTTTAAAGCACCATGGGTGAGAAAGGCAGAGTTTAAAAGAAAAAGCCTAGGAGAGAAAGTAGTAAAGCTTACAAAAACAAGACGTCATTGAATTGGAAACGTTATCATGTAGAAGGGAATTAAATACCCATGGAGGAGATCAACAAGTGGTTGTCGATTATTTGGAAATTTAATATTGAGATTAGGGGAGAACTAGAGGCAGCTCGCAATTGTGATGATAATGTCTCTTAGTGTGGGTTTCCATGCATCCTGTTTCTTCAGTGCTCTGGTTTGACTTATGTTGTTTGTTTTGGATTCCAATTAAATCATGTAAACTTCTATGCAATGTGCGATGATATATTGGTAACTATAGATGATCCAGGTGGATATTGGTGGCCACCCACCTATTCTAGTTGGAACCTCACCATTGTTCTTTTAGCTTTTTTCATGTTCCTTAATTGTAGCACAGTTTACTATTTTTGGCATTTTTTCAGGACCTGAACTTCTGGAGTCGTTTTGAGGCCCTAAACGACGTTTCTTTGGGAAAATTGTTATGTTGGTTTCAAGGGACATTGCATCAGCAGTTGTAGTCCATGGAGAGATCTTTCCAACAAGGTATCATATGTGTCAAAGAGAAATAATATGACCAAGTTACGACCTCGAGAAGTTGGCTACCCAACTAACCTCAACGAGGCCCATAAACACTTGGTGTTATATCTCCCCGGGTTAGGGTTTTGGTTGTTTAGGGTTTTCTCTTATTTTTCAATAATAAAAAGGCCCTTGAGCCTCATTGTAGCTCAGTTCAGAGGCATGTAGATGCTACATCTCTTCTCGGATATAAGCAACCATCGCCTGAGCTAGTCTTATTTCCATTTTGTTTGTAACCGTATTTTAGCATTTGATATTAGTGAAATAAAGTGTTATTTATGATGCATCTCTGTATTTATGTTTATAGCTGTAATTTTTTGTGTTCCTGTTTAAATCTAGATCATTATAATGGGGTATTTTTAGGAGAACTATGATTATGCATCATATGAAGGTATGTGCAGGAGAACTAAGAATAATATTATGTTTCATTGTGTGGAGCTTTAACTATGTGGATATGATGCATGCTTGTCAATTTCATGAAAAATCTAATAATTTTACAAATTTTTAAATCGCATATCGTATGAATGTTTACAAAAGGCAGAGTCTCTGTGTGAGAATGGGGAATATTATTAAGTTTTTTAATGTAGATATTTTACTATGCAAAGTATGAAGTATGTGCAAGAGAGAAATTGCATAGACCTTTGATTATTTAAATACTTATTTGCTTAAAGTAAACAAGCTGTATATAGCCATAAGAATATTGCTTACAAAAAATGGTTAACACTTGATCATTGCAAAACGAAATATGGAGGTTTATTGTGCGGAGTACAAGTATGTGTCAGAGATCAATTGTGTAGAGCTTTGATTCTAGTGAAGTTTGGTGTTTGTGCGATATATTTCATCGAGGGTAGCTTTTATTAGGACGAGGCATTTTCGGGAGAACAAGAGGTGCATGCAAAAATTAATGTTGAGATACTAATGTTAATTTATTATTATTATTATGTTCCAATGTGAGGTGCTTTGATTGTACAGATGATAGGGTATATCTATCGAATTTACAAAAAAAATATAATAATTTTACACATTTACTAATTGTATATCGTGTGAGTGTTTACAGAGGATAGGGTATGTGCAGGAAAGAAAGGAATATTATTATGTTTCATTATATGTATATTTTGTTGTGTAGAGTATGAAGTATGTGCAGGGGGGAATTGTGTAGATATTTGATTTCAGAAATATTAATATTTACAAAGGGAAAGGTGTTTGCAGTAGAAAATAATAATTAAAATTGTTAATTTTCATTGCGTGGGGTTTTAATTGTGTTTTTGCACGTGAACGGGTGGTGCATAATGAAATTTTGTAATTTTGTCTCATTTCAATGGTTTAAAAATACTCATTTACAATTGACTATTGTAACTTCTATGACCTACAATATAAGCTTTAATTTGGGTTGCACACAATGAAAAGCTTTATATAATAAGACAAGTTTCTATCTTCAGTAGGACTTATCTAAATACTCATTTGCTTTAAGTAACAAATTGTATATTTCCATAAGAAGATTACCTACAAAAGTTGGTTTACACTCGAGCCTTTCAAAACAAAATATGGAGTCTTTTCATAGTATTTCAAATTACGCAAGTGCTCTGACAATGTATTATTGCTGCAAACAAGATATTTCATTCTGTGGAGCTTTTACTATGCTGAGCTTCATATTGGAAACTTTATTTGGTAGGGACAAAATTGATACATGGTTTTTCTAGGAGGATGCGAGGTGCATATAGAAATTAATGTTAATATGTTACTATTATTATTCTTTTTGTGAAGCTTTGACTTTGTGAAAGATGGGATATGTATGTCAATTTTGTAACACACCTTTTTTCTTTATGTTAATGTTGACTATTTTAGACATTCACTATTTTTGGACTAGATGACTATGGAAGCCATGTTTAAACTGTTGTGATGATGTAATCAATTTATTTATTGTGATGTAATTGATTAATTATTATTTAAAAATAAAAATGTGGGAAAATACTAAGGAAAAAGAGAACTAGAATTAGAAGATTTCTTTCTAGATTGGAAATAAAAATTGGTGGTTAAGTCCATGATGAATCTTCCCTAAAAATCTCTTAAACATCCCTAGGATAAAATAATTTAAAAAATCGGATTTAATATGATGGGAGAGAAAGATCATATTAAATCACTTATTTGGAGAAAGATATTAATGGGTGAAATAAAACTCTACAGGAGAAAAAGAAAGGATTTAAAGAAAAAGGAAAGAACATTTTTCAAAATAAAAATAAAAGGCCTAAGCTAGAAGTGTTGGCAGACCCAAAAGAAAGAGGCTTCTAAATTTTGCTAGGAAGGAAACTTATAAAATAAATCCCTAAGGAATTAATAAGGTTGTTGATTACAGTGGCAAGTAGATCTTACCTTCGGTGGAACCTACAAAGGAAGTTCATGGTCTAGAGAAACATGCTTGGTTCCTAAGTATTTTTCCAAGTAGAGAATTATGGTTAGATACTTTGTCTTATCTTATTATATCATTGGAATGGAATGTGGTGTGTAGCTTTAGGCTATTAGGAGAACTAATTGGTATTGTTACATATATGCATGAGTTATTTCTAGTTATTCAATATGTATATCATTGTGTATTTATAGGTTATAGTTATACTGGTAAAAGAAGATAATGTTGATATCCATGAAAAGAAAACGAGAAACTAAATCATATAACATAGAGACTGTAAATTATATTTGTATCCATTGATCCAGGTGGATATTGGTGGCCACCTGCCAAGTCCACCTGGACCCCCACCATTGTCTTTCTCAGCATTTTCAGTTTCCTTAATTGTAGCACAACTTACTATTTTTAGCAGTTTTCGGGTCCTGAACTTCCGAAGCCGTTTTGAGGCCCTAAACGACGTTTTTTGGGGAATCCGGGGGCAACATGGGTCCATGGAATGGACCGATGTTGCTCGTTCCAACAATGGTAGTACTCGGATAGATCTTTCTAACGAGCTATTGTATGCGTCAAACAGAGATCATATGCCAAAGTTACGACCCCGGGAAGTTGATGTACCAATTTACCCCAAACGGGGCCCACAGTTTGGCGTTTCATCTCCTAGGGTTAGGTTTTGGAATGTTAAGGGTTTTTCATTGTTTCTCAACAATAAATAGGCCTTCGAGCCTCATTGTAACACAGTTCAGAGGCATGTAGCCATCACATCTCTTCTCAGAGATAAGCTACCATCGCCCTAGCTGGTTTATTTCCATTTCTGGTTGTAAGCATATTTCAATATTTTCCATTAATGAAATGAAGTATTATTTCCGCTGCATCTTTGTGTATATGGTTATCTCTGTAATTTGTTGTGTTCCTGTTTAAATCCGGATCAGTGGTATCAGAGCGGTCTGCTTTTTCTCTGTTTTTCTTTGCATGTCCCCAACAAGGTCGGGATATAAGGAGTTAGGGATTGAACTGGTTGAACCTTTGCAAGACCAGCCTCGCAAATCCCGATGGCCTCCCATGGCGGACGAGAAGAAAGACGAGGGGGCAGGAGATCCCATCAAAATCTTGCTCGAAGAAGCCCTCGAGCGACAACGGAACGTGATGATGGACAGCTTTGCCCAGATCCTTCAGCGGCTACCCAGAAGCAACGCATCGGCTTCCAGCAGCTACTCTGGAAACGCCACACCCTTTAAGGTACAAGTTAATTTTGAAATCCCCATATTTGAGGGTCAGATAGACGCAAATGCCGTAGATAAATGGTTAAATCTGCTAGAGGGTTATTTTTCTGTTCATGAATTTTCGAGTCGGGAAAAGATTGTTTTTGCTCTCCTCAAAGCAGCCCCCCACGTCAAGGACTGGTGGGAAACCTACTGCGAGCAGAAGGATGAAAGTACTGGCTCACTATTTTCAGCCGCACCCACCTGGGATTCGTTCCGGGATGCCGTCAAGGAGCAGTACTACCCTGTTGGAAGCTATGAGGATGAATACATAAAGTGGACCACGCTGCAGCAGGGAAGGGACCAAGACGTGCCGGAATTCACCAATCTTTTCCATACCCTTCGCACAAAGTTGGGTATCAATGATTCGGAGCAACATTTGATACTCAAATACCGTGGCTGCCTGCACAAGTACATCCAGGAAGAAATACAATTCCTAAACATCCCCTTGCTCGGCGCAGCATACCGATATGCCGTCAAGGTCAAGCAGAAGTTTAAACAAAAGAAGCGAGACTTTGGATCTGCGAATCCAAAGCAGGGGAAAGGTGCCCCGAAACCACAGAACAAAGGACAAAGCCAAGGAGGGACAGCCCAAGACCACCAGCCGAAGCTGCAAGCAAAGAACAATGCCGCGAAGCCAAGAAAGGACACTGGAAAATGGTGCGAGTTCCATAAGAGCTCCACTCACAACACAAGTGAGTGTCGGGCCAAGTAGTCACTGGTGGCTGAGCTAAAGGTTTCAGAATCAGATGCGTGTTCCGACTCTAAGTCAGAACCCGATAAGGGGTATGAAAAAGGGAAGCAGATCATTGATGCGGATCCCAGCACCACTGTTGCTACCGCAAAGATCCAGAAAAATGAACCCGAAGATCCAGAGGAGGAGGAGCGTCTCTTCCACTCTCAGATGTGGGTAAAGGGCTCCCCGATAGAGTTCATTGTTGATAGCGGGAGTCAAAAGAACCTCATTTCGGCAGAGGTCGTGAAGCGGTTGGGCTTACCAACCACAGCACATCCACAACCATACACCATTGGGTGGCTTCACCAAGGACGAGATCTTCGCGTGAGCCAGCAGTGTCGCCTTCCATACAACATCAAGACCTTCACGGATGAGGTATTGTGTGACATTGCTCCCCTTGAAGTTTGTGATGTATTACTAGGACAACCATACTTGTGGAAGCGACATGCTTTGTATGAATCAAGGCCCCGTGCTGTTATTATTACATTGGGAAATAAGTTGTTCAGGATACCAGAGGTAGCACCACCTGCCGCCATCTCTTTGATTACTGCAAAACAATGCAGTAAGATCATTTCCAAAACCAAGAAATTTGTTTTCCTGATGATACGCCCTCAAGGAAAGAAGAAGACAGTGGCCGCGGCCTCCAGACGGGGTCCCTCTGCATGACAACTACAGATGGACAAGACTGTGGAGGAGTACGAGGACATCTTCACCTCCCCGGCAGGGGTTCCTCTGCACTGTCAAGTCAAGCACTCCATCAATCTGACCCCAAGTGCGCCGCTACCCAATGGACCAATTTATCGGCGCTCCGTTCTGGAGAACAATGAAATCAAGAGGTAGATTCAGGAGCTCCTGCAGAAAGGTCACATCCGTCCGAGTTCATCGCCCTGTGGGAGCCCGATCGTGTTGGTACAGAAGAAGGATGGGATGTGGAGACTCTGTATTGACTATCGGGCGCTGAACAAGATCACTGTCCGTAATAGGTACCCGATCCCGCGGATTGATGACCTCCTAGACCAACTAAAGGGGGCGAAATATTTCACCAAGATCGATCTGAAGTCAGGATATCACCAGGTACCAATCGAACCCTCTGATGTGTGGAAGACTGCTTTCAAATCCAAGGAGGGCCTCTTCGAATGGTTGGTCATGCCTTTCGGATTGACGAATGCTCCTGCAACCTTTATGAGGCTAATGGATGACATCTTGCGGCCATTCACCAACTCCTTTGTAGTAGTATACTTGGATGACATTCTGATCTTCAGCCAGAGTTGGGAAGAGCACCTCCACCACATCCGACAGGTTCTCCAAACACTGCGGCAACACAAGCTATGTGCCAATTTGGAGAAATGCACTTTTGGCATGACCCAGGTTCAGTATCTGGGATACATCATTGATGAACAGGGGGTGCATGTCGATCCAGCCAAGATCCAAGTCATTTGGGATTGGCCCTCTCCAACCACTCTAACAGAGCTCCGCAGCTTTCTAGGTCTTGCCAACTTCTACCGCAGGTTTGTGTTGGGGTTTTCTCATATTTCTTGGCCCTTGAGTCAGGTCACCAAGGGAGGGGCGAAAGCAAAATTCTTTTGGTCTGAGTCTCAACAGAAGGCATTCATGGAGTTGAAGGATCGCCTCTGCACGGCACCAGTGCTCGCGTTACCAGATTTACAACAACCATTTGAGGTCGAGACAGATGCCTCTGACTATGCTATTGGGGCAGTCCTTACTCAACATGGACATCCAGTGGCATATCACAGTGAAACACTTTCAGACACAGTCCGGAAGTACCCCACTTATGATAAAGAGATGTATTCCATTGTACAGGCCTGCCGACAATGGAAGCATTACATTTTGGGGAAAGAAACGGTCATCCACACAGACCACCGACCCCTGCAGTTCATACAGACCCAAGGGAAATTGCAGAATGATCGCCATCAGAAGTGGTCTACATACCTGCAACAGTTCCACTTGAATATCAAGTATAAGAAGGGCAGCACCAATAATGTTGCAGATTGCCTCAGTCGACCACCGATCATGGCGTTAACCACCGTGCTCAACTCTTGTGGGCACGAGACTTCTGATTGGCCACTTCTCTACAAAAGCAACCCAGAATTCGGCCACACATACCAGACACTCTTGGAGGGTCAGCGTGTTGCAGATTTTCACCTCCAGGATGCCCTATTATGCCACCTCGGTCACCTTTGTGTTCCTTCAAGCGAGCGTGCCAAGATGATTTGGGAAGCACACTACAGTCGGGCTGCTGGGCATTTCGGGGTCGAGAAAACAGTGGCAGTACTGCAAAATTATTTCTATTGGCCGAATCTTCGACAAGATGTTGGGAAGTACATCAGATCATGTACTGCCTGTGCCATTGCCAAACCGACCATTAAGAAGCACGGCCTCTATACCCCGTTGCCTACCCCTAGTCGACCTTGGGAATCCATCTCCATGGATTACATGTCAGGCCTTCCTTCCACTAAGCATGGAAATGACTGTGTTTTTGTGGTCATCGACAGGTTCTCGAAGATGGCCATTATGGTGGCCTGCAAGAAGAATATCACAGCAGAAGCCACTGCTAAACTCTTCTTTGAACGAGTGTGGGTGCACTTTGGGATCCCACAGTCTATCATCTCAGATCGGGACAGTCGGTTTCTCAGCGCATTTTGGTCCAGTCTCTGGTCAATGCTGGACACCAAACTCACGAAGTCCACAGCCTTCCATCCTCAAACTGATGGCCAGACATAGGTTGTCAATAGGATGATTGTGCACATTCTGCGCATGTATAACTCAAAGCATCCACGCACATGGGACGAGAGCCTCCCCTATGTTCAGCACAGCTACAACCGAGCTCTTCACAGCTCCACTGGCCATAGCCCTTTTCAGGTGGGTTTGGGATTCCAGCCACTATGCCCCATTGATGTGGCCATGCCACTTGCAGCTACTCACATGAATTCAGCTCATGTCCAGTCCGAAACAGATAAAGCCACCAGCTTCATTGAGCGCATCCAACATATTCGCCAGCAGGTCCATGACATTCTTGAGAAATCAAATGCCAAGTACAAGTAGCGACATGATCAACATCGGGTGCCACACAAGTTTCAGGTGGGCGACAAAGTCTGGTTGCATTTGCAAAAGGAACGCCTTACTTGAGCCTATCGGAAATTGAGACCACTCCGATATGGTCCTTACACCATTACTAAGGCTATGGGAGACAATGCATTTGAGCTCAGCATTCCCCCATTCCTTGGCCTGCACCCAGTGTTCAATGTGGACCGCCTTCGACCATACTTTCCACCATTGCTAGACACATCCGACATTGCAGAACAGCTCAAACCCACAGAATTAAATCCAGATTGCATGGAACAAGCTGCAACTGATCGGATCATGGACACACAGATCAAGAACACTCGCCAACAGAATATCCAACTGTATCGAGTTGTCAAAGCTGGCCAACTCCTTCAGCAGGGCAAGTGGCTCACCAGGGAACAGGTTCAGCAAAAGTTTCCTCATCTCATGGAGGAGCTCAACGCAATGGGGACCATTGCTTCCTAAGGGGGGAGGAATGATCCAGGTGGATATTGGTGGCCACCTGCCAAGTCCACCTGGACCCCCACCATTGTCTTTCTCAGCATTTTCAGTTTCCTTAATTGTAGCACAACTTACTATTTTTAGCAGTTTTTTGGGTCCTGAACTTTCAGAGCCATTTTGAGGCCCTAAACGACGTTTTTTGGGGAATTCGAGGGCAACATGGTCCATGGAAGATCATTCTACCAAGATAGTAGTACTCGGATAGATCTTTCTAACAAGCTATTGTATGCGTCAAACAGAGATCATATGCCAAAGTTACGACCCCGGGAAGTTGATGTACCAATTTACCCCAAACGGGGCCCACAGTTTGGCGTTTCATCTCCTAGGGTTAGGTTTTGGAATGTTAAGGGTTTTTCATTGTTTCTCAACAATAAATAGGCCTTTGAAACTCATTGTAACACAGTTCAGAGGCATGTAGCCATCACATCTCTTCTCAGAGATAAGCTACCATCGCCCTAGCTGGTTTATTTCCATTTCTGGTTGTAAGCATATTTCAGTATTTTCCATTAATGAAATGAAGTATTATTTCCGCTGCATCTTTGTGTATATGGTTATCTCTGTAATTTGTTGCGTTCCTATTTAAATCCGGATCATCCATGTACATAATCGAATGATAAAGGAACTTTTTTGAAAGAAATCAATGAGTATTGATAGCATTATCAGTGGAAAAATATATAAAGAATTATTCTACATGCATGGTATTGAATTGAATTTAGGGTATAATACTCAGAAAACCTAGAACTCATAGCGCGAGCATATATCTCTTGTCTCTTTGTCACTATAAGTAGGTTTTGGAAAAAGAGAGGTGACTTTAAGTAATCTAACTAGCATCCCCAATATATGAAATAAATTGTCGAATAAATTGTTAACAAGAACAGGGATCACTAAATTTATTGGCAATATAATATTTAATTTCCTCTTTTCCAAAATTGGAGTTGTAGCAAAGATCTTGTAACTTAGGGGCAATTAACAATAAGTATAAGGTAAAACAATGAAATTTAGATGGTTCATAAAAATATTTGGGAAATAAGATAGGAAATACATGGTATCATAATGATAAGTAATTATAGAAATGTGAATTGAGAAGTAGCCACTAGTAGTGCACTGTTTATATAATAACCCTTAGCAATTCTATGTAACGAAAAAGCATGAATGTCACTGCAAGCCTTGTTTATATAACATGTTACCAACAATTTTAGGACTTGCATATCACACGCAAAAGGGAAAAGGAGTAAATTATAAAACATTGGTAAGTTTTATTAATATATACATAGTAGGGAACTCAAATCCGAGAAAACAACCCCTGAGAATTTCAGAGCGAGGTCGGTTGAAGGGACAAATAAATAATGATCTTAAGTGAGAGTACACGAGCCATAAGACAAATTAATTTAGGAAATTTAATGGAAACAAATATTGAACTCAATATAGATAAGATAGTTGAGAAAAGAACACAAAAAGGGTAAAAATTCTCATACACTACTATGAACCTGAATAAAAGGAATACCTCATTAGTGGAACCTAAAATACAATTTTTTAGGAACTTGCCGTTCAATGTGAACTTTGTTCATTTTATAAATAAGCACATTACAAACATTAAATTCTGGAGGCATTTAAAGCATGATGCATACAATGAAATATGAATTGGAGATAATAATATACATTATGTTCAATTGTCATGGCGATAACCCCATCTGACTAAAAAAAAAATTATATTTGAAATCCTACAAAATAAAGAAGAATTCCAGAGTATGGCATATTTAGGAAAAAATAGAGAAACTATGCCCCAATACTAAAATCACGCAAATGCTTCATTGGAAATTAGTTCAGTGTAACTTATATAGAAATAAGGCCATAGGCCATAATAAAAAATCACACGTAAGTAATGTGATGACAACCTTGCCTAAATTACCCTCATGAAGAGGGGTTTGTAAAATAACTTTGTGCAGAATCCCAAGAGGGGATTTAAAGCCAATGTCTCTTTGTTGTGACTTAACAGTAATAATCCTCAAGGAAGAACACGATGGTAACTGACCTGTATCAGAGAAAAAAGGAATTATAGGTTGGGAAACACACATTCCTTTACTTGAAATTATTCAAAAAATAGTATAGATATACCTACAATAATATCCATTGAAAGAGGGTAGAACCATCACATTACAAGGTAAATACAAAAAAAAAAAGATAAAGGAATGGAAAGTATACTTGTTACTAGGGGTGATACCGAGCTCTCCTTCCTATACATTCCATACCGTAAACCGTTAGCCATGTGAGATAATATGAAGAATTACACATTCTAGAATGTAACCCTTAACCAATCAAAGGGAAAAAGAAAAGGAAAATTGTAACGATGGAGAATCAGTTCATATCATTGGACTAACAAATTAGTCTCTTGGTTGAAATTCACCGAACCCATGAAAACTAAGTAGAATAAAAAAGGGAAATAAAACCCTTCTTCGAGAGTTCAGTAAGTTCATCAGGAAAAAAGTTAGAAAACCTAAGTCGAGACCCCAAAAATTACATTTGTTGTTTTTGATGTGAAGGCACATCAAAACCATACAAGAACCTACACTATAAAAGAGTAGCGTTAGCCATAAAGAGGAGGGTAAAACCCCTAAAAAAGAAAACTATTAACATAATGAGAATTTTCATAGGGAAATAAAAACAATAAGAAAAAAAAAATTGCGTGTGAAAATCATTGTGGAGAGTTTCCATGGAATTTTACAGTGTCATCCAAAACCCAAAGTCGAAATTACCATACAAATAGATGCTTGAGGAAATATTTGTGAGATGGAATCCAAAGGAATCCAATTAACTTATAGATAGAAGACAAGTGCTCCATGAACTACTTATGTGAAAAACAAACCCAATTGGAAATCTTATGCATTGTCCGTTTGCATTTCTCAATGAACAAGAGATAGTACATAAGCACAACCGAACCCCTGTAACCACCTAAAGGTGATATGATACATTCTATCTCTCATGATATTGTTATGCAATCCAAAAACAATTCAAAATGGCAAGAAAATGAAGGTAAAATGAATTCCAAACCCCAGTGTAGAAGGCTAGGTTTGGGGGGAGGAACCACAACCATTGGATCATGCAAGTAGATCAACACCATAGAAATGCAAAAGGTACTTAAAGGCATTTGATTGTCACGTGAGTAATGGGTGTGTGACCAACCCTATCTAACCACACATAATTCCAATGACCTTTTACCAATAGTGACTTTTTAGTCCCACATGAATCTCCTTCAAGGTAAAATGTGTGTGATATAATGTCAAGAACCAACAATTTTATTAAGTGTTGGGGCCAATCCAATAACATAAAGTCTGTTTATTATATATGATATAATGTTGGAACCATGTATGTCTTATATGAAACTCAATGGGTCTCATACTAACTTTACATTGGTATAGATATTTGAAGATATGATAATTTCCTAATAACCTAGGGTGTTATGTTATTACTCTATTTAGATGGGACCAATGACCTTAAGATGTATTAAACATAGAATTGGGGGAATTATAAACCTAGTTCCTTATCAAACCATGTATGGATAAACCATGTTTATTATAAGGATATTTACTTATTCATACCATAAACCATGTTTATTATAAGGAAATTTACTTATTCATACCTAGAAATAACAATGGGAAAAAAATTTGGGTCGGTATCCAAGTACATGACATATTGTATTAGAGAGACAATTTAAAAAATTAGGCCTACAGAGAACCAACACATTTAAATACATTTGAATATAATTGTGTATAATAACAAATGATGTGTCATTGTGACTATAAGTTACTCAAGTGAAGCAGAGTTTACAGGATATAATAGCAGATGCTTCAAATCTACCTGTGGTAGGGTGAGAAGGAATTTATGTGGATTTAGGAAGAGGAAATAACCCAACAACAACTCAATTTATGGAGATCATGAGAAGTCTACAACAGAATATGGTTCACCTCAGAACCACTCATGAATGATTGTTGAAGCTTAGTGAAGAACATAAAAGTTTGATAAGATACCTAACAAAAAAATCTAGTCACAAACCAATAGAGAGATTGGGAGATGGAGAAAAAATAGATCCCCTAAAAAGAAAAAGTAATGAGATAGAAATAAAAAAGTATGAAAGTGGAAGTGAGCTAGAAAAAACATATCTATGAACCCAGATATCAAAAGGGAAGAGTAAAATGGAGTTGTAGGGAGAGTTTAAAAACATATAACCCCGTATATTTGATGGTTAAAACAAGGAGGATGTGGAGGAATGACTTCTCAATATGAAAAAGTATTTCCAATTTTATGAGTATGACATCAATTTAAAGTCCAGATTGGACATTTATCAACTAGAAGGGAAAGATACTCTCTGGTGGGAGGAGGTAAAAATAGTGCATATGCTAGAGGAAAAAATAGTTTCTTGGGAAGAGCTCCAAAAACATTTCAAGTCTAAATATCTAAATGAATGTTACTATGAAGATCGGGCCAAGGAATTGCATGACTTGAAATTGGGATAATTAACTATGGATGCGATCTAAGTGGGTATTGGTGGCCACCTGCCTATTCCACTTGGACCCCCACCTTATTTCTTAGTTTCCTTAATTGTAGCATAATTTAATATTTTGGCAATTTTTCAGATCCTAAAATTCAAAAGTTGTTTTGAGGCCCTAAAAGATATTTTTTTTTGAAAATGGTTAAACTTGATTTTTGCAGTAGGAGATTGTAGTCAAAATTTTTACTCCTCAAATATGTCTTTCTAACAAGGTATCATATGAGTCAAACATATATCATATGTCAAAGTTATGACCCTGGGAAGTTGATGTACCAATTTACGGGGCTCACAAATGTTTGGCGCATCATCTCCTAGGATTTGGATTTTAGATGTTTGTGGTTTCCCATTGTTTCTGAAAAATAAAAGGCCTTTGAGCCTCATTGTAGCACAATTCAGAAGGCATGTAGCCACCATATATTTTCTCAGAGATAAGCTACCATCGCCTAAGCTATTTTATTTCCATTCTGCATGTAAACAATTTTGAGTACTTTGTTATTAATGAATTGAATTTTTAGTCTCACTCTATCTCTATGTTTCTATTTATATTTGTATTTCATTTTGTTCCTTCATAAAATCTAAAACAATGGTATCAAAACGGTCTTCATTTTCTCTATTTTTCTATGAATGTCTCTAATGAGATGGAGGTATAAGGAGTTGGGACTTGAAGTGCTCGATCCTTTGCACGACCGTCCCCCTTGACAGTGAAAACCTCCCATGGTTGAAGAAAAGAAATATGAGGGAGTAGGAGATCCTATCAAAATGTTTCTTAAAGAATCTCTCGAGTTACAATGGAATGAGATGATTGACAAACTTTCCTAGATCCTTTGGCGGATGTCCACGACCAACGCATCTTCATCCAATAGTCACTTCCATGGCATCACCCCCTTCAAGGTAGAAGTGAAATTTGATACCCCTATATTCAAAGGTCAAATATACATAGATTTTGTAGATAAATGGTTGAATATGTTAGAAGGTTATTTTCGGTCCATAGTTTCTTTGATAGGGAGAAGATTACTTTTTCACTACTTAGAGTTTCCCCCATGTCAAGGACTACTAGGAAAATTACTATGAGAAAAGGGTCAAGAAACCCTCTCTATTAGTAGTTGACCCCTCTTGCAATTCTTTCTAAGATGCTGAAAAGGAACAATATTACCAAGTTGGGAGCTAGGAGGACACATAAATATAGTGAACCGCATGATGACAGAAAATGGACCACGATGTGCATGAGTTCACAAATATTTTTCATACTCTATCCACAAATTTCGGTATAAAATAATTTGAGTGACATCTAGTGCTCAAGTATTGTGGCTATATGCATAAATAAATTTAGTAAGAAATGGAGTTCTTGTACATCTCCTTGCTCAGTGCAACATACCAACATGCTACAAACATTGAACAAAAAATTAAAGCAGGGAAAGGGCACCACCAAACTACATAAAAAAAGATAGAGCCAAGGTGGAATGACCCAAGACAACCCATCGAAGCCACAAGAAAAGAATGGCACTAGGAATACAAAGAAGGACATGGGAAAGTGGTGTGAGTTCCACAAGGGCCTCACTCACAACAAAAATGAGTGTCTTTTGAGGAAGTCATTGGTGCCCAACATAAAAGCTTCGGAGTCTGATAAATGTTTTACTTTTTATCCAGAACCCAAGAAGTGGAAGGATATTACTGATGCAAAAACCGTTTCCACTGTTGCTGCCACCAAAGTCTAGAAGATTGAGGTCGAAGATCTAGAGGAGGGGGAGAGTCTCTTCCACACACAATTGTGTGAATGGTTCTCTGTTGCAGTTCATTATCGACAATAATAACCAAAATAACCTCCTTTTATTAGAGGTCATGAAGTGGTTGGGCATACCGACCACCCCACACTTGTATTGATACACCATCGAGTGGCTTCACCAAGGATGAGATCTCCACGTCAACGAGTAGTGCCTCCTTCCTTATAGCATCAAGCCCTTCACAGATGAGGTGTTGTGTCTATGTTTCTCCTATCAAATTTTGTGATGTGTTAGTAGGGAAACCATACTTGTGGAAGCGTCATGTTGTATGAGTTCAAGCCTCACATTGTTATTATTATTTTGGGAATTTAGTTATACAAGATACCAGAGGTAGCCTTTCCCACTACCATCTCTTTGATCTCTGCTAAGAAATGCAATAAGATCTTCTCACATATGAAGAAATTTATTTTATATTTTTTTCACTCTCAAAGCAAAGGAAATTAAGTGGCCACATCCATGGCACCGAGAAATGGTTCCCTAACGCAACAGAAGCGGGTGGATAAGGTTGTGGAGGAATAAAAGGACATATTCTCCTCACCCACAGGGGTACCTTTGCACTGTCAGGTCAAGCATTTGATCGATTTGAATCCTGAAGCACCTCTACCAAATGGGTCAATATATAGATGCTCCATTATGAAAAATAAAGAAATCAAGTAGAAGATCCAAGAGTTGTAAGAATGGTACATATGACCAAGTTCCTCACCTTATGGTAGCTTGATTGTACTTGAACAAAAGAAATATAGAATCTAGATACTCTGCATTAATTATCGGCCACTGAAAAGTATCATTGGGAGGAACAAGGAATCCCATGGATTGATGGCTTTCTTGGCCAACTCAAGGGGGGAAAGTATTTCAAAAAGATCAACTTGAAGTCTGGCTATCGCCATGTACCAATAGAACCTATAGATTTATGGAAGACCACCTTCAAATCAAAGGAGGGCCTTTTTGAGTGGTTGGTCATGCCTTTTGTTTTGACAAATCATCTTACAACTTTTATGAGGCTGATGGATGACGTCTTGCATCCCTTCACCAACTCGTTCGTAATCGTATATTTGGATGACATCCTCATCTTTAACAAGATTTGGTAACAGAATGTACAACACATTCGATAGGGCCTTCAAACACTATGGTAGCACATATTATGTGTGAACTCGGAGAAATTCACATTTGGCATGGGCCAAGTCCAATATTTGGGCCACATCGTTGATGAGCAAGGTGTCAATGTAGAACCACCTAAGATCCAAGTTATTCGAGATTGGCCAACCATGGCCCCTCTAACAAACCTTTCCAGCTTTTTGGGCCTTTCTAATTTTATCAGAGTTTCATGTTGGATTTTCTCATATCACATGGTCTCTGAGTCAGGTTACCAAGGGTAGAGCGAAAGCAAAGTTTTTTTTTTCCAAGTCCTAATGGAAGGTGTTCGTTGAGTTGAAGAACCACTTTTCCTCTCCACCTATAGTCACATTGTTAGACATGCAACAACCATTTGAAATTACAACATACAACTATGACTATGCTATTGATGAACTTCTCACCCAATAGGGGCATCCTATGGGCTATCATAGTGAGACACTTTATGATATAATTCAGAAATACACCACCTATGATAAAGGGATGTATTCCATCGAGCATACATTCTGAAAATTGAAACGTTATATTCTGGGAAAGGATACAGTCATCAACATAGATCATCGACCTCTTCATTTTATCCAGGCACAAATGAAGGTGTAGAACGATCGAGTCGAGAAGTGGCCTACATATATGAAACAATTCAACTTGAAGATTAAATACAAGAAGGGAGACACCAATCATGTTACAAATTTTCTCAGTTGGCCCCCAATTTCAACACTTACTACTTCTTTTCACTGCGACAATAACCCTCCAAAAAATTTCCTAACTCAATTTTAGAGCCTATGCGAACTGTCAATCCAAGCTATTTAGTGTCATCACGTTATTTGATTTGATATTTTTATGTTTTATCTAATTTTCACATCCTCCCAAGTCAATCTTTTCTAAGTGTCATTACCTTACCTTTATAAGTGTTTGTGTTATGTTTTCCATGGATAGGTGATTTCATAGTTATTCTTCACGTAGTAACTATGTTGACCATGCAACACACACAAAAGAAAACAAAACAACAACAAGAACTTTTAAACTAAAATCACCTTTCAAGATGACAAAGAGTTTCTCTGTTGCTAAGCACACTCCATTGGGTTGAACAACTACGCCCTCCTTATACCACACTTCTTCATGCTCATCTAGTGGAATTTCACTTGAGTGCACTCCTTCGGCACAAAGACTTACGCGATTTCAAAACTCATGCATGCACTTTGTTATTGCATGTGGGTGCACTCTTAGAAAATAGGAACCCACTTCACTTTGCTATCTAATTCGTTCACTAAATTACAAGTGGAAAGCATTCATGGAATATATTTTCATGTAATATTCTTATAGTAAACCTCGCTAATCATTTTTCCTCATAATCATTCTCGTCTAAGTTACACACACATCTTTGGATCATAGAGTTCTTTGTCGATCTTCATTCAAAGTATGTTTTTCATTTTGAATTTATTTATTTCCTTGGATGATTTTGTTGTCAATATTACTTTCCTTGTTGTTTTTTCACTTCTTTTTAGCTTGTTTTCTATAATTTTAGTTCATTCTTTCTTCTAAAAGTGTCAAATTGTTGTCACCATTTGTGACTCTTCATTTTCTCTAACTCCTCATATTCTAATCATGATTTCCACATAATCTATAAGAGAATAGATTTGTATTCTTAGAATTTCTATCATTCTATCTTATTGTTGGAATTATCCTTGAGCCATCCTAAGACAAAGCAAAATTTTCGAAGCAAAGACTTAAATATCTCAAAAAAATGCACCCTAGAAATACAATTTTCCTCAAGAGTAAACTCCTTTGACATGAACAAATGTGCCCTCCATGAGTGCACCCTGAACACATGAGTGTTTTCACCTTCGTCTCTTCCCTTCTGTCCTATTAGCCTATTTTGATGCATGAGCACACCTTTAAGTCCTCAATGATCTTCCTTCATGTTTCTTTGTTGTACCCTACATCCTTTATGATCTTTCTCTATGTTGCTTGAGTGCGTGAGCACACCTCAAAGCCTCGAATGAGCCTCGAACTTCCCTTCATGATCTGAAAGTGTGCCCCCTTTGTTTGTACAGATATTTATTTCCTATACAGGTAGATATGTCCCATCATTGATAGTCCTATATTCTCAGCTACATTTTATGGATTTTGAGTATGATATTATAATTTATTTCTTATAGTAGATAGAAGATTTTATAAAAGCTAATATTTGTCACCATGAGTGTGCTTTCACATATAGGTGTTCAAGCTGTTAGTCTCATTACTCTTTCATCATCTATTGGAATGATTCTTCCTACTACATGTTGAGTGGCCTCCAAAAAAGCATCATGAGTAAGCACTAAAGAAGCACTCGAACTCACAAATCCTACCATTCATATTCTCACAGATACATAATGCTTCACAGATAATTCTACTGAAGTCACGCGGAGAGACATCAAAGACACATTCATGCAAAAATAGTTCTCTGAAAAATTGGAATATTTGGAAGTATATATTAATATCGATCACTGTAGGATACATAGGATTGCATGTAGGTTCCTAGTCATTCCTTGTGTAGAAGTGATTGAATGGATTCTTACACACACGGATGATTTTATTTGGTGCTTCATAGTGAAAGCAATGTCAAACTTGCCATCTATTATGGAGAAGACATGTAGACCTATTATAATATGTGAAATCCCACAGAGTATGCCAATAAAAAAATTTACCCTAGATATGCTAATCTCAACATAAGCGACATCACTAAATCTTGGTGTCAAGATCCTACTAAGTTCTAACACTATCCATATACAATTTAGAAGACCAATATTCTCAGGGATGTGTATCAATATCTCATTTCTATGCGTTGTACGTTGCATGGGTGAAAGAATGTTGAATTATTTGAAGAGAATTGGACATATATGCTCAACATGGTGGTCACCCATGGTAAAATATTCAATTTGGTAGATATACTTTGTTTTGAGTTGCAACATCATGTTGGGTAGGCTAAATCATCTCTAAGGTCAAACTAGGCACAACAGTTCTATATGTCTCCATTTCTATTGGATTGGATATGTGCAGGGTATTAATTTCTAGAAATGTATTAGAATTGGACCCCATAGGATAAGTTTTCAATTTACTTCCACTGTAGGTTGTTGTCAGATTTGAGTTTCATAGGGGCATACAATAGATTAGAAAATCATTTCTTCATAGTCATATTTCAAATGATATATGAGATCAATCCTCCTTGCATGACCAACTAAGTGAGGGAGTCATTACATGAAATCATGGATTGGTTTTTTGCACTTGAAGGTATGCATATCAAATGCTTTGGATGTCATATTTCTCCTCATGTTATGTCGCGATATGTGACTAATAAGGTGGTCCTCAAAGAAGTACCTTATCAGTTAAATAAAGGGTTGTTAGGAATTCTTCACAGAAAGAAGAAATCCCCTTAGCCCACATTCCCTTTGAGGATCACATTGTATGAGATGAAGAACCAAAAGGTGGAAAACGTAGAAATGCAAGAGATCGACCGCTTACACTTTGCAATCAAGTAATTTCATGCGTCTAATTGTAGGAGAGTGTGCAAGTAGAATTGTGACAAGATTTCTTTCAATTGGTGATATTCATCAATTTATTTCACATAAGATGAGAATTTAAAGAACTGGTACAATGAAATAAGAAGGATATATCTAGGAATTGAAGTTAGTTCCCCGCAAGTTCCACCAGCTCAAGATATATGGTTACAGGAGGCACCGTAGACAAGCACTCAAGAAAAGAGTGTAGCTACCAAAAAAAGGACCAAGCATGATTCAATAGAAGAAAGTAGTAGGATATGGAAAGTTGATCCTTTAAATAACGAAGTTATTTAGGATGAATAGGAAAGGAGAGAATTAGAGGCAAATATGCATCACAAAAAAGAGGAGAAGTGGAAGAAAGAAGATCTTCTCAGAAAGAAATCAAAAGAAGAAGGGGAAAGTAGGTGAGTAGAAGAAGAGTGTAAAAGGAAGTCATAGGAGGAGGAAGCAACACATAGGTTGGATGAAGAAAAATTGACTTTGGAAATAGAGGAATAATTGGAGGAAGATGATACCATCGAGCCCATAGATGATGAACCAGGTTCTTTGGTGGAACCTCCTCTTATAGGTGGTCATCTCCCGTTTGATTAAATACTAATCATGCCTCCACTTGAAGGCAAAGTCATGGATGTGTGTAATTTGATGTTTGATCAGTTCAAGAGAAGAATTATGCAGCAAAGTAAAATATACTTCCCAAATGATCCTTCAAATATAGTCACTGTATCCACAGAAGCAGTGATAACAACCAACACTAGAAGGAATCCCTAGGAAATCATGGCAGCAAATGTTTCTTTCACTGCAGCAACACAAGACAACTTAGAGTATATTTTGAATGAGAATGCACAACTGAGGAAAGAGTTATCTTCTGTAAAGTAACAAGTAGAACATCTTGCTAGAGAAAATCAATGACTATCTTCCCACAACTTGAATACAACAAAATTAGAGTCAACTATACATGAGGAATTAGGGCCAATGGATGACACCATGGCACAATTGTATGATGAAATGATTCTTCTTCATGAGTTAGTGGAACCCTTGTTGGTATTCAGAAGAAAGAACAAGAAGTATTGAAGCTTGTCAATGCAGAACACAAAGATGTTGATCAACTCCAGGAATCGGCTTCTAATTATTCGAATGTTCCATCACAATTGGTTAGAAAGGGTGGGATTTCTACCAAGATATATAATGGACATCTGAGGATCCATCATAAAAAATTCATCAGTCTTAGAGAACAATTGACTAACACTATTTCTTTCTATGGTTGATTACATAATTGTTTAGAGTCTCTAGCACAAAAACACAAGACACATTTAGTGGGATCACTTGGAGAGATAAGAGGCAAGGAAATCATCTCTAAGGAAGTGAGAAAGTACATCGAGAAAATCAAGCAGACATCAACACAAGAAGGCTTTGATATCACTAAATACATTGTTCTACAATATTCCATTGCATTAGCTAAAGGTCATAAGAAATTGTCATGGTTATGGTATAGTGTACAATCTAGCTCCAAAATAATACTGATGTAAGAAGTAGAGGTGAAGATGAGGTTCACATCGGACTTGATAGTTCGGATCAAATTGATATCTACAAAGTTTAGATCATGGCATACATACATTACTGAAAAGCTCCACGAGGAAGTAAATGACTTATCAATTTGATAACATTTTTTCCTATTAATAGTTTTGTCTCATATAGGAACCATCTTATATGTATTTTGTCTTTATAATAAGTGAAATGTAATGAAGTCCAAGACACATATGTGGAATGTGAAAGATTATGCATAGAATATGAAATATTGTATGGAATCCCATAGGTCATAGAACTTGAATAGTCATGAGGAAACTCAAAATTCATTGTCACTTGTCATAAATAGGTCCTCACAACTCAAGTAAAGGGCTTGGATTCTTAGATTCTTGCCTTGGCTTCTCTTGTAGTGCCATATGATATAAATCATTCTTTGGAGAAGCAATTTGTGGCTTCGTGTTCCACTATTGGATCGAGTGATTCACCTATGTAACAATGTACTCGGAATCTTTAATTTATAATGAAATTCTCTATGATCCATCAATTCTTCATGCCTGTATCACACCTGTAGTAAGACTATTATTGGTATGTTTGTTGTATATTTTGGCTGAATTACACACTAAGGCTAATGTACTATTTCGTTCCTTAGATATTGATATTGTTGATTGATTATTGTTATGTTTTCATGATTTTTGTTTATCTTATAAACTAATTTCTAGGTAATCAACAACCCTTTCTCTTCACTCCCAAGTCTCCCTCACAATATTACTATTACTTCCCTAACCAGAGGCTAGTTTTCCTTTACCAGTCGTGGAATTTCCTTGTGCATATTACATTTATAGTCACATAAAGCTTACATACTTGCTACCCCAAAGAGGTGTTTTCAGTCTCTTGTGTATGTGTTGTAACCAAGGTGTATCTATAAAACTTTGCAACAGTTTATGGACCATATAGTCAGATGGGACTCCTACACCAAATAGTGTGAGGTATAATTGGGACCTCACATCAGGTAGATCCCCTGCATGTTGGCAACATCCAACACCATCAACATTTTGGAACTAGAAGGAGAGTTGAATGAAAATTTGAGCCTCTGATGCTTGTTTAAATCTCTTACCTTTAATGGCTTCATCCTAGAAAATAATCCCCAGTTGTTTTTCTGAATCTTTAGATCTTTTAATCCCCGTGAAATTTCTACATAACCTATCACATCTTAAATTCGACGAAAAGGGTACAAAAATCATACTTATTACGTAATTGAGTTTGTTCAATTTTTTTTTCAAGTGGTTTTTATTTTGAAGAAATCCTCACAAGGTTTTCCAACCTTACATTGCATGGTCATGTCAAGCAATGGTGTTATTATTTACCCATTTCTTATATTTATTCTTTCAAGCAATCACTTAATGAGCTTTGTCATGTTTTCAAAAAGTACAAATATCAAGATGTAATTAATCAATTAATCAGTTTAGAGTGGAATCGAATGAGTCTCTTAAACATTTTGTTGATAGATACCTTCATCTTCGTTATGAATTTCTAGATGAGGATGTGGAATGGTAGTTCTTAGATGAAATTTTTTATTTCATAGTAAGGATTTCAAGAAAATATTTTGAATCAAACTAATAATGCACTCCCATTCAAAAGGAATTTCAACATCCTGAAGAAGAATTTGATATTCATTTTTATCCTTGTCGCCCTTAATTTGATGTTCCACAATTTCAACCTAAATGGATCAGTAAGTTGGACTATCAATTTGTCGATGAGGAATCGATTTTTATTTTAGATCTATCCCTTGATGAAAATTTTCTTGATTCTATCAATCAGCCATATTAGAATGTTGATAGTCCCCTTGTCAATCCTGGACTCCTCAATCATGTCGAATCCTTGAACAACCATAACGTCGATCATTTCCTTTTCTCTAAATTGTATGGTGATGATTGTTCAATTTTCATGGATGAATCTTTGTTCCCACAAGAACATGAAAATTTGGAGAAGTTCCAAACAGAGTCTAATGCAGTTACTGAAGGTTTCCTTTGAGGTATACCTCCTTTTGATTAAGAAGATGGCATCCTTATTATTGATGCTTTATTGTAGTAATCTCGAAAATCTATCTAATGGATATAAAATTCCTTACAAATCTTATGATTTGAATAATGAGTGTTGTTCAGACAAGAATCCAACCGTGCTTTCTTAGTATAACTCTCTATATTTTCTAATTTCAATGGTAATTAGAGTGAACATGACACTTCAACCTATGTTGGTGGTTATGTTAGGTTCATGTCACCCGGATGGTACTTGTGAGCATGGTCAATTTAAGATTTTCTCACAAATTTTTATCATTAATGTCATCTCATGGAATGCCAATACTCTCTTGATGGATTCTCATTTCCTTCGTGTTAATTTTTTAAATTCTCTGGATAGAAATATTAACGTAACTTTTGAACTTCAATTAATATGTCCCACCTCATGAAAATCTCTAATTTGGAATGTGGAAACAATGAATAATGTTAACAACTGTCAAATGCTTCAATCTGACATCCCTTCTACATCATCCATTGAAAATTTCAACTCACATGAAAGAAAAAATTGTGGTGAGCCTGTTGATTTTGCTTATGATATGGACTTATTGTTGATTAATATTTCTTATCAAAGTTTTCGTAAAGGTTGTTTCCGTGATCCTATTAGATATTCCCTCGAAGAGTCCTATCACCCATGTCTCATGGTTCGTCACTTCAAGCATTCAACCAAGTCTTGTATGGTCATGAACTTGGTAGTTGTTGTTGTGGAGTATTTCATCCAATAGAGAAGTTAAGTGTGTCACACCATTGTGCTTGCAGTTTTTGTTCTTAACTATTAGTGAAAATTTTTCCTTTGTTTATGTTTCTCAAATCATTGTATTTCACTTTGATGATACACGCTCACATATTTCAACTTAAAAGTCTTGAGAAACTTCTATGGATGTCTTGGAAGTTCCATTTCATGTAACCTGACCCTGTAAATTTTAGATTAGGATAGGATAAGTTGCATTTAGTTATATTTGCATTCTTGTTTTGCATTTTCATTTGTCCATTTTTTTCTTGATTTATTATTCCTTTCATAAGAGTTGGTTTTGAGATTCAAGATGACGTGGCTAATTTTTTTGAAACGAAGGTTGTGGTAACATGCAATCCTTGGCTTATCTATTTCCCTCTTTTTTATTTGGTTTACATCTCTAAAGTCAATGGTTTCTGGATGGAAAATAAGATCCTTCAGTTGGGAAACCATAACCAAACCATAATGCCCGTATCTATTTAGGATTCTCATTCCTACACTCGGTTATGTTTATTAATAGTGTTTTCTCACCTATCTATTTGAACGAATAAAGATAAGGAGAAAATATTTAGTGTGCTAGCCAGAAAAGGTCTATAAACCTATCTATAAAGGCAAAACCTTTTATTTTCTCAATAATTCAGGATCCCTATTCCACCCCATTTAAAAAATAATAAGTTCCTAAGCACATTCCTATTTAAATAAAAAAAATGGTTAAAGAAGAGGAAGGCTTCCTGCGGAGGGAGATGAAGCAAGCGACTTTGTCGGGGAACTGTCTAAGCTCGATGAAAATGAAGTAAGATTTTTGTTCCTAAAGTCACTCTTCTAGGGTACTATCTAGGCC
This sequence comes from Pinus tabuliformis, assembly GCA_031772625.1. NCBI lineage: Eukaryota > Viridiplantae > Streptophyta > Pinopsida > Pinales > Pinaceae > Pinus > Pinus tabuliformis. Next base: position 949,092,460 of record CM062810.1, read on the forward strand.
CAATGGAAACAAAGTAACACCAAATATGAAAACTTATACTCTAATAAGTTTTTTACGAACGGTTCTATATTACGCTTATTCCCATCAAAATGATTTGGCTTGATTTATGTTGTGTTATGTCGGAACAGGGAGGACTATATATTTAACTGGATAGAATAGGCAGTTGAGGTAACTCACTAATTGAATCAATAATTCCTAGAAAATTGAGACACCATGCATAAATCCAACCAAAACAAGGAAGATGGGGTTCTCCCACTCAATGTTTGAGCCTACATGAACTATCTATACAAAGTATTTAGTTTTGTCACACTATTTGATTTACTATTGTTATGTTTTCTCTAAGTGTCACATCCTATCAAGTCAATGTTTTCTAAGTGTCATCACATTACCTTTAGAAGTGCTTGTGTTATCCCTTCTAAGGATAGGTTAAGTCATAAATTTTCTTGACTTTGTAACTAGACTTGTTTTCCATGCAACACAAAAAAGAGAAAACAAAAGAAAACACAAGAACTTTTATATAAAAAGTGCACTTCAAGGTAACAAAGAGTTGCTCTCTTTCTAAGTGCACTCCTTCGGGTTGAACAATTACACCCTCATTGGAGCACACTCCTTCATGCTCAACTAGTGCACCCTCACTTGAGCACACTCCTTCACGCTCAACTAGTGCACCCTCACTTGAGCACACTCCTTCAATAAAGTGACTTGTGCCCTTTCAAACCTCATGCATGCACTTTCTTGTTGCATGTGACTGCACTTCTAGAAAATAGGCGCTGACTTCACTTCGCTAACTAACTCATTCACTTGATGAAAAGTGGTGAGCGTGCATGGAATGGATTTGCATGTAATATTTTTATTAATCAACCGGGTTAATCATGATTTCTCATCATGGAAAATTTTAGGGGCTGATATTCGCAGGTGGGTTAATTTTCCAAGATTTTTCCAAAAAAAGATTCGCCAAATTCCATTTTTTATACAAATCATTCGCCAAAATTTTACAATAAAAAATTATTTTACCTTAAAAATCACCATCATTATATAGAGAGTTATGTAAAATCATTATAAATTTGAATAATTTTACAAATACATCAATAAACATTTTATAGTTTTCATATTAGGGACTAGTGATATTCACCAATGTTTTTGAACTTTAATATGATTTTCCATCCCTAAAATTTTCCCTGTTTCTCATTATCATTCTCATCTGAGTTGGGCACACATCTTTGGATCAAGGCGTTGTTTGTCGATCTTTATTACAAGTAAGTTTTGCATGTCAAATCTATTGATTGCCTTGGATCTTTTTGTTGTCCATATTTCCTTCCTTGTTGACATTTCACTTATTTTTAGCTTCTTTACTGTCATTTTAGTTCATTCAGTGTCAAATTGTTGTCGCAAGTTGTGACTCTTCATATTATCTAACTCCCCATATTCCAGTCATGATTGTGATAGAATCTATAAGGGCTCATAGGTCCTTCTTCTCCACATTTCTATCATTCTATCTTGTTGTTGTACTTGTCCATGAGCCATCCTAAGGAAAAGTGCACTCTTGGAAGAAAAGACTTGTCTATCTAAAAAAATTGCACCATAGAAAGATAATTTTCCTCAAGAGTGCACTCCTTCGGCATGATAAATTGCACCCTCCTTGAGCACGTGAGTGCACTTTGAAAGCATAAATGTTTTCACTTTCATCTCTTCAGCATTCATCCTTGCGCCCTCCTTGTTCCCTTGAGTGCACCTTGAAGTCCTGAATCCTAACCCCTTCATGCCTTTGGAATGCGCCCTTGCACCCTGTTAGCCTCTTTGAGTGCACGGGTGCACCTATAAGGCCTCAATGATATTCCTTCATGCTTCATTAGAGCACACTATGCCCTTAATGATATATCTCTCTTTCTTAAGCACATGAGATAACCTCAAAGCCTTGAATGACCCTTGAACTTCCCTTCTTGCTCTGATAGTGTTCCCTCCTCATTTGTATACAAATTTCTTTCCTTTACAAGTAGCTATGTCCCGTCATTTTTATCCTTATATTCTTAGCTACATTTTACGACTTTTTGAATATGATTTGCTAAGTTATTTCTTATAATATATCAAATATTTTATAAAATCTAATATGTGTCACCATGAGCATGCTTCCACATACAAGCGTTCAAGTTGTTAGTCTCATTACTCTTTCATCATCCGTTGGAACAATCCCTCCTGCTACACATCGAGTGGCCTCCAAAGAAGCCTCAAAAGCAAGCATTGAAGAAGAAGTTTAAGTCATAAAGCCTACCATTCCTATTGTCACAAATACACAATGCTTCTTAGATAAGTATGTTGAAGTCACATGGAAAGAGATCAAAGACACATTCATGCAAAAATAGTTCTCTAAAAACTTGGAAGATTTGAAATTATATATTATATCAGACAATGTGTGATACGCATGATTTCATGTAGGTTCCTAGTTATTCCTTGTGCATAAGTGATTGAATGGATTCTTGCACACATGGATGATTCTGATATGTTTCCTTGTACTGAAAGCGATGGCCAGCTTACCACCTATTATGGCGAAGGCATGCATACCTATGATAAGATGCAAAATCCCATAGAGTATGTCAATAAAATATTTTACACTACATGGGCTAATCTCAACACAAGAAACATCATTGAATCTTGGTGTTGAGAGTCTTCTAAATTTCAATACCACCCATCTGCAATTTAACCGATGAGGATTATTAGTGATATGTATCAGTATCTCATTCCTATGTGTTGTAGGTTTCATGGATGAAAGAATGATGTTGTCTTTGAATATAATTGGACATAAGTGCTCGAAATAGTGGTCACCGGTGGGAAAATATTCAATTGGGTAGATATAATTTATTTAGAGTTGCAACATCATGTTTGGACGGCTAAAGCATCTCTAAGGTCAAACTAGGCACTAGAGTTATTTATGTGTGCATTTCTATTGGACAGGATTTGTGCATGGTATGCATTCCAAGGAATGTATTGGAACTGGACCCCACATGATAAGTTTTCATTTTAATTCCACTACATGGTATTCTCAGCATTGGGTTTTAGAGGACCATATGGCAGATTAGGAGAACATTTCTTCCTAATCATATTTCAGATGATATATGAGACCAATCCTCCTTGCATGACCAACCAAGTGATTGGTTTGCTACATAATATCACAGATTGGTTTTCTACACCTCAAGGTACATATATCATATGTTTTTAATGTCAAATTTCTCATAATCTTATGTCGTGATATGTGACTAATAAGGTGCTCTTGCAAGAAGTATCTTATGAGTTGGATAAAGGGTTATTAGAAACCCTTGATAGAAGGAACAAAGCTCCATGGCCGACTTTCTCTTTGAGGATTAAATTGTATGAGTTGAAGGGCCACAAGGTCATAAATGTAGAAATGTGAGAGCTAGACCACTTGCACTTTGCAGTCAAGAAGTTTCACGGATATGATCCTAGGAGAGGCTACAAGTAGGATTGTGACAAGATTGGTTTCAATTGGAGATATTCATCAACATATACCATAGAATATGAGAAGGTGAAGAATTGGTACTATGCAGTAAGAAAGACACATTCAGGAATTAATGTCAGCTCTTGCTTAGTTCCACTAGCTCAAGATATATAGGTACAAGAGGCACCACAAAAAACTCCTCAAGAAAACAATGTAGCTCCGAGAAAAAGGGTCAAGAATGATTTGAAAGGAGAAAGTAGGAGAAAATGGAAAGATGATCCTTTAAATAAGGAAGATATTCAAGTTAAACAAGAAAGGATATAAATAGATGCAAATATGCAATAAGAAGAATATGAGAAGACGAAGCAAGAATAGTTTCTCAAAAAGCAACAAGAAGAAGAAGAGAAAAGGACAAGAGAAGAAGAAGAGAAACAAAGGGAGTCATAGGAGGAGGAATCAACATAGAGCCTTGAGGAAGAAAAATTGACTCATGAAATACAAAAAGAATTGGAGGAAGATGATACAATATAGCTAATAGATGATGAATCAGGTTCTCCAACAAAACCTCCTCTTACAAGTGCTCATCTCCCATTTGATGAAATAGGAACCACACCTCCACCTGAAGATCGAGTCATGGATGTGTGAAATTTCAAGTTTGATCAACTCAAGAAAAGGATTGTGCAGTAAAGGTGAAGATACTTCCTAAATGATCCTCAAAATTCAATCTTCGTATCCACATACAAAGTGATAAATACCAAAAATAGAAGGAATCCTCGGAAAATCATAGTAGCGAATGTTGCTTTCACTATAAGAACATAGGAAAACTTAGATTATTTGTTGAATGATAACGTGGGAATTAGGGAAAAATTAGCTCCATTAAAGAAATAAGTGGAACATCTCCCTGAGGAAAACCAATGACTATCTTCCCAGATCTTCAACATAATAGAATTCCAGCCACCCATACAAGATGAAATAGGGCCAATGGAGGATTCCATGGTGAATTTATATGATGGAATGATACTTATACATGAGGTAGTGGCAATCCTTGTTAGTATTTAGAAGAAAGAAAAATAGTCTTGAAGCTCCTAAAAGAAGTTAACAAAATTGTTGTTCAACTCCAGTAATGGGCTACCAAATATTCAGATGTTCTACGATAATTGGTTAGAAATTACATGATAACCACTGAGATAGATAGAGTATAGTTGAGGCTCCATCATAAGAACTTCATCCATATTGGGGAAAAATCAGCTAACACTATCGCTACCTATAGTCGATTGCACAATGGTTTTGAGTCTCAGGCAGAAACATGGGATCCATTCAGTGGGATCACCTAGAGAGATAAGAGGCACAAAAATATTCTTTAAGGAAGTGAGGAAATACATTGAGAAAATCAAGTATACATCAACACAAGAAAGCTTGGATATCACTAAATACATTATTCTATAATATTCCATTGTAATAGCTAAAGTTCATATGAAATTGTCATGGGTATGGAGTGTCCAATCCAACTCCAAATCCATATTGACTGAATCATTAGAGGTGAAGATGACATTCAAGCAGATCTTTCAGTTCAAATAAAAGCCATTTCTTCAAATTTCAGAGTATGGCATACATACATTACTAAATATATCCACAAGGAAGCAAATTCCCTATCAATTTGATGGCATTTTCCTATATTAATAGTTTTGTCTTATACAACCATTATCTTACATGTGCTTTGTATTTATAATAACTAAAATTTAATGAAGTGCAAGAGATACACGTGGAATGTTAATAGTCACATGTAGAATGTAAAAGATCAAGTATAGAATATGAAAGGTTTTATGGCATCCCATAGGTCATAGAATTTTAAGAGTCACGAGGAAACTCAAAATTGATTGTCACTTGTTATATATAACTCCACACAATTCAATTAAAGGGCTTGGATTCTTAGAGTCCTAATTTGGTTCCTCTTGTAGTGAAATGGAGATAAATTATTCTTTGTAGAAGAAATTTTTGGCTTCATGTCCCACTATTGGATCTACTGTTTCACCTATGCAAGAGTGTAATCATAAACTCTAGGAACTAGTACTTCTTCATGCATGTATTATGGATGTAGTAAGATTTTCATGTTATGTATGAAGTATATGTTGGATTAATTACATACTAAGACTAATGAAATATGTCATTGCTTATATATGGATATTGTTTAATGAGTGTTGTTATGATTTCATGATTATTGTTTATCTTGTGAACTAATTTGTAGGTAATCAATAAGCCTATATGTTTTCTCCTAGGTCTCCCTTAGGATAGTACTATTACTTCCCTAACTAAAGGATCATTTTCCTGTATTATCCTTGGAAGTTCCTTGTGCATGTTACATTTGTTGTAACACAAATTTACATTCTTTTTGCCCCAAAGAGGTGTTTGTGATCTCTTGTGTATGTGTTATAACCAAGGCATATCTCTAAATCTTTCCAATGGTGGTTGAACCATATAGCGGGATGGGACTCATATACTAAATGATGAGTGGTCTAATTAGGCCCTCACATCAGGGAGATTCCCTAGATGTTGGTGGTATCCAACACCATCAACACTACTATTCTCAATTCTTATGGCCACGAGACCTCTGGATGGCCGCAATTTTACAAAAGTAATCCAAATTTTTCCACTGCATACTAGATTGTAGTGGCAACCAAGTTACAAATTTCCACCTCTTGGATGCATTATTATGCTACCTAGGCCACCTTTTTGTTCCTTGAAGAAAGCATGCCAAGACGATTTGGGAGGCATAATACAATTGGATCGTAGGACACTTTGGTGTGGAGAAAATTGTGGTCTTACTACAACAATTTTTTATTGGTCAAAACACTGACAGGACATTGCAAAATATATCAAATTATACACTCCATGTGTCATCGGCAAGCCAACTATCAGAAAACAAGGGTTGTACACTCCACTGCCTACTCCCAGCCTACCCTAGGAATCCATCTCCATGGAGTATCTATTAGGCCTCCTTTCTACCAAGAACGGTAATGAAAGCGTATTTGTGGTCATGGAATATTTTTTATGATGCCTATATGTTATGAAACCAGCTCACAAAAAGATAAAAAAAGATAGATCAACGCCTTAGAATTCAGCCTCTTCGAGGGGGCAACGTCCTTTACATTACATAAATGAATGATTCTTGATGATTCAAATGACAAAACCTCCTTTCTATATATAGGAGTCTAAGGAGTCACAATATAACCCAGCTGACCTAACAATAATAATATAAAGGCACAAAAATAACAATAGAGGGATTCTATGGGGCACAGTAATAACAATATTGGGACAATAGGGGCACAACAATATTAATAAGGGATACAACTGCAATAGTAATGGGGTAATCACTAGTATTATAGGGACCTAAAATGCTCCTCTCCTTCAAAAAAGTGTTGTCCTCAACGCTTGAATAGTTCTGGATGCTTTTGTATAAAATTCTCATCCTCCCATGTGGAATCTTCAGCGGATAAGTTCTTCCACTTGATGAGATATGTTGGGTCCCTATAATACTAGTGATTACCCCATTGCTATTGTAGTTATACCCCTTATTTATATTGTTGTGCCCCCATTGCCCCCCATATTGTTATTAATGTACCCATAGAATCCCTCTATTGTTATTTTTGTGGCTTTATATTATTATTGTTAGGTCGGCTGGATTATATTATGACTCCTTAGACTCCTATATATAGAAAGGAGGTTTTGTCATTGGAATCATCCAAGAATTGTTCATTTATGTAATGTAAAGGAGGTTGTCCCCTCGAAGAGGCTGAATTCTAAGGCGTTGATCTATCTTTTCTATCTTTTCTTGAGCTGGTTTCATAACATTTGGTATCAGAGCTTTGGATTCTAGGGTTTCGCTGCTCCAAATAGGTCATCGTGGAATTTTCGCTATAACTTTTTTTCTGTGATGTTTCAGAAGTCACAAAAAAAACCCATTTGATAAGAAATCGTGCTGAACCTTGGGTCCGAATTTCAGAGCTTTTCGCACGATATTTTCGGAGATATGATCTGAGGAAGTTGGTCTTTTTGCAGACTCCTGAATTACACTAAAAACAGGTGACCTGGGGAAAATCGTCATAACAAAAAGAGGACAGACTGTAGTTTTCTTTTATATATTTTGCAGAGTCAAAGGTTGAAACAGTGACACGTGGCACTTCGTACAAGTTCGCTCTACTGAACTAGTCTATAATCAGGTCAATGCGGGAGATTGTGCATAACTCTTTCTTGAAGAATCCAATTTGGATCAGACTAGTGGCATTGGAAAGAAGACATAGAAGGCTACTACAGGTCAAAATTTCAGAACTGGATGATTCGAAATTACAGAGATACATCAGATTCAATATCAGGCTTCTACAAAGAAAAAAAAGGTGTGTAGTTTTTTTTTTAAATTTTCGCATAAGCTTGGTTTGAAGGAATTCAAAGGGCATAGTAAAGCATTATTATCGGTAACTGATGCCCCGAGGAAAGAAAATGCAAACACCTAGTAAGGAACCTGAAAGCTCTAGCATGACTCATGAAGAAGAGGAAGAAATGCTACATGATATATCAAAATTACAAGAACAAGTGCAACAAATGTCACGCTCACAAAAGCTAACAGATGCTAAGATAAATGGCGTGGAATCTAAGATAAAGGGCATGGAAGCTAAGATGGATGGCATGGAAGCTAAGGTGAATGGCATGGATGGTAAAATTGATGGCATGGATGATAAGATGGAAGAATTGAAGATAAATATGAATAAGTTGCTACAAGAAATGGTCACTAAGGGTGAAAGAGTACTAAAGGAAACTCATGATGAGAACAAAAGAAATGTTAATCATGATTCCATAGACTCTAATGTTGGATCGAAGACTCACCATGTTCCAAAAATCGATATGAGGAAGTTTGATGGCAAGGATCCCGCCACATGGATATTACAGATGGAGCAATTCTTCGATCTCAATAATGTGCAAAACACACAAAAGGTACGTATGGCAACTTTATATTTGGAACCAAATCAGTTTGTATGGTATCAATGGCTTTGTTCTCGTAAACAGTTTATCACTTGGGCAATTTTTACGAAAGAATTGATAGCACATTATGAGGATACAAAAAGCAACACTTTTTTTAGCCAATTGATAAGTCTCAAACAAAAGGGTTCAATAATGGAGCACATTGAGGAGTTCCAAAAATTGAACATAAGGGTAAAAGATATTCCAGAGGAGCATAGGATTGATGTGTTCATAGGGTCTTTAAAGGATAATATCCAACATGATGTGCGCCTTTGGGAACCTGATTCATTAGAGAAGGCATTCAGGTTAGCAAGAAAAATGGAAAGCAAAATTATGGCAACTAGGAAGCATACCATTCACAACTATAAAGACAGAAGTGTTGTTGCCCATAGTCTTCCACAACCTACAAGGTTGACACCACAACAATTGGAAGAAAAAAGAGAAAAAGGGCTTTGTTACAATTGTGATAGCAAATACACAAAAGGTCATAAGTGTGCTGAGAAGAAATTATTCTACATAGATTGTGAAGAGGAAGAAGAAAAGGAGCAAGAAAGGTCCAAAGAAGAGGATATATTCCAGGAACAAAGCCTAGATGAAGAACAAATAAATCCAACCATATCTTGTAATGCATTGGCGGGAATTACCACTCCTCAAACCATCAAGATAGAAGGACAAATCAAGAAGAAAAAGGTAATAGTGTTGATTGATTCAGGAAGCACCCACAATTTTATTCATTGTAGGGTAGCAAAAGAATTGAATTGTTTCCTATATCCAGCACCAGAGTGTCAAGTGATGATTGCAAATGGAGGAACAATAAATTGTTCTGGAAAGTGCCATAATATCAAGCTATCCATGGGAGAATATGTATTGACTAGCCCAATGCTTTCCATTCCAATGGGAGGTGCTGATGTTGTACTAGGAGTCCAATGGCTACAATCCTTGGGTACAATAGCTTTTAATTTTCAAGAACTTTTCATGAAATTTTCTGTGGAAGGAAAGGAAGTTGAATTAAGGGGTATTGCAGGGAAACCAGGAAAGATAATCAGCTCTAATGGCATGACAAAGCTTCTAAAAAAGGAGCAAAGAGGTGTAATTGCACAATTATGTTCGCTAGATGTTTCCACATTGGAATCATCTATTTCTCCAGATCTCCAAAAAGTCCTGGACAATCATTCCAAGGTATTTGAGACTCCCAAAGGTCTCCCACCTATGCGTGATCATGATCATGCTATTCATCTGATTCCAGGAAGTGTTCCTCCAAACATCAGGCCGTACAGATATCCCTATGTCCAAAAAAGTGAAATTGAACGTATGGTTGCAGAAATGCTAGACTCTGGTATAATTCAACCGAGTCAAAGTTCTTTCTCTGCTCCAGTAGTATTGGTGCACAAGAAGGATGGATCATGGCGCATGTGTCCGGATTATAGGGAGCTCAACAAGCTCACTATTAAAGATAAGTTCCCCATTCCTGTCATTGATGAATTACTGGATGAATTGCATGGATCAATTTACTTCACCAAGTTGGATCTTCATTCAGGATATCATCAAATCAAAATGAAGATTGAAGACATTCCGAAAACGGCATTTAGAACTCATGAGGGTCATTATGAATTTTTGTTCATGCCTTTTGGCCTTACCAATGCACCTTCAACATTTCAAGGTTTGATGAATTCAATTTTCAAACCATTCCTTAGAAAATTTGTGTTAGTATTTTTTGATGATATACTTATCTACAGCAAGTCTTGGAAGGATCATGTTGAACATGTTGACAGGGTGCTACAACTATTGGAGGAGAAACAATTATATGCCAAAAGATCCAAATGTTTTTTTGGAGTCCAGGAGGTGGAATATTTGGGTCATATTGTATCTCATGAAGGAGTTAAGGTAGACCCTAGCAAAATTAAAGCCATTAAGGAATGGAAAATCCCCACATCCATAAAGCATTTGCGAGGATTTCTTGGGTTGACAGGGTATTATCGCAAGTTTGTTAAGAATTATGGGAGAATAGCAGCACCTCTAACGACATTATTGAAGAAAGATGCATTTTCATGGACTCCGGAAGCAACAAAGGCCTTTGAACATCTTAAAGAGGCAATGTGCCAAGCACCGGTCTTAGCTACACCGGACTTCACAAAAACCTTTATTGTGGAATGTGATGCTTCAGGAAATGGAATTGGTGCTGTTCTAATGCAAGATGAAAGACCCATTGCTTTTGAAAGTCGTCCAATCAAGGGAAAGTTTTTAAGAAAAGCTATTTATGAGAAGGAAATGTTGGCAATACTCCATGCACTTAAGAAATGGCGACCCTACCTAATGGGAAGACACTTCAAGGTAAAAACGGATCATGATAGCCTTAAATACTTTTTAGAACAAAGATTATCCTCTGAAGAGCAACAAAAGTGGGTCACAAAGATGTTGGGTTATGACTTTGAAATCATCTACAAAAAAGGGAAGCAAAATGTGGTGGCAGATGCACTCTCAAGAAAGGATGAGGATGTGGAAGCATTGTTGTGCGATATTTCTATCATCCAACCAGATTGGATAAATGAAGCAAGGGATGAATGGAAGAATGACGAAGAAGTGTGGGCACTTATTCGAAAGCTACAACAAGATTCCAGTACGTCTGATACATTTAGCTGGAAAAATGATTCGTTATGGTACAAAGATCGCTTATACCTCTGTAAGAATTCCCAGCTAAAACAAAAGATTCTTATGGAATTGCACACTTCTCCCTTAGGAGGGCACTCAGGATTTTTAAAAACTTACCACAGGGTTAAGAAGGAATTTTTTTGGGATGGCCTTAAATCAGATATTCAAAAGTTTGTGGCAGAATGTTTGGTTTGCCAACAAAATAAAGTTGAAACAATTAAGACACCGGGTCTATTACAACCTTTATCCATTCCAAGCCAACGTTGGGAGGAGGTATCAATGGATTTTATCACAGGTTTACCCAAGTCTGAGGGAAAGAGTGTCATCATGGTGGTAGTTGACAGACTTACCAAGTATGCACACTTTTGTGCATTATCACATCCATTTAGAGCCAGTACAGTTTCTACTGCATTTATGGAAACAATTCAAAAGCTACATGGAAACCCAAAGATTATTGTAAGTGACAGAGATCCCATTTTCACTGGAAATTTTTGGACAGAATTATTTTCTTGTCTTGGTACTCAGTTAGCTCATAGCTCATCTTATCATCCTCAATCTGATGGGCATACTGAGATAGTAAACAAATGTTTGGAAGGATATCTTCGTTGCTTTGTATCTGATAAACAGACACAATGGGTCAAATGGTTGCCTCTGGCTGAATGGTGGTATAACACTTCCTTTCATACAGCAACAAAAATGACCCCATTTATGGCACTTTATGGGTATCAACCACCATCCATCACATCATATTTAAGAGAAAATTCTAAGGTTCAGGCAGTGGAACATCACATCGAACATCAACAACAAGTCCTCCAACTCTTAAAGGATAACCTTGTGTTGGCACAGAATAGAATGAAACAACAGGCAGATCAACATCGCAGTGAAAGAAGTTTTGATGTAGGTGATTGGGTATTCCTACGGCTACAACCATATAAGCAAATGTCCCTCAAGCAAGCTAAGAAGGATAATAAATTATCACCAAAGTATTATGGTCCGTACAAGGTGTTGCAAAAGATTGGTACTATGGCATACAAATTGGAGCTTCCTGCAGCTTCTCGATTGCACCCAGTTTTCCATGTTTCATGCTTAAAGAAGGTTATAGGCGACAAGCTCCCAGTTCAAACAATATTGCCAGAACTTGACGAGGAAGGAAAAATTATATTGGAACCGGAAGCAGTTATAGAAACAAGAACTCGACAGCTACGAAATCGATCAATTTCAGAGTACCTTATCAAGTGGAAGAACTTATCCGCTGAAGATTCCACATGGGAGGATGAGAATTTTATGCAGAAATATCCAGAACTACTCAAGCGTTGAGGACAACACTTTTTTGAAGGAGAGGGGCATGTTGGGTCCCTATAATACTAGTGATTACCCCATTACTATTGTAGTTATACCCCTTATTTATATTGTTGTGCCCCCATTGCCCCCCATATTGTTATTAATGTGCCCATAGAATCCCTCTATTGTTATTTTTGTGGCTTTATATTATTATTGTTAGGTCGGCTGGATTATATTATGACTCCTTAGACTCCTATATATAGAAAGGAGGTTTTGTCATTGGAATCATCCAAGAATTGTTCATTTATGTAATGTAAAGGAGGTTGCCCCCTCGAAGAGGCTGAATTTTAAGGCGTTGATCTATCTATCTTTTCTTAAGCTGGTTTCATAACAAGATACTCCAAATGATTCCGTAGCTGTCGAGTTCTTTTTTCTGTGATTGCTTCCGATTCCAATATAACTTTTCCTTCCTCGTCAAGTTCTGGTAATATTGTTTGAACTGAGAGCTTGTCACCTATAACCTTCTTTAAACATGAAACATGAAAAACTGGGTGCACTCGAGAAGCTGTAGGAAGCTCCAATTTGTATGCCATAGTACCAATCTTTTGCAACACCTTGTACAAACCATAATACTTTGGTGATAATTTATTATCCTTCTTAGCTTGCTTGAGGGACATTTGTTATATGGTTGTAGCCGTAGTAATACCTAATCACCTACATCAAAACTTCTTTCGTTGCGATGTTTATCTGCTTATTGTTTCATATCACATCAAAGGACACTACCAAAATCTTCCTTGAACAAGTATGGGTACATTTCGGAATCCAATAGATCATTATGTTAGATTAGGAAAGAAGGTTCCTGAGAACATTTTTTTCGAGCCTTTAGACATTATTGGATACTAACCTCACCAAGTTGATTTCATTCCATGCCCATACTAATGGATAGAAAAAGGTTGTCAATAGGATGATATTGCACATACTACGCATGTACAACTCCAAGATTCCACTAACCTAAGATGAGAGCCTTCCTTATGTGTAACATAGTTATAAAAATATATCCATAACTCGACTAGTTGTAATCCTTTTCAAGTAGTTATGGTTTTCTAATCATTGCATCTTATTGATGTTGCCATGCCTCATGCGACTACACAAGCATAATCTAAAGATGTATATTCTAAGGCTAGTAAAGAAACCCATTTTATTGAAAGCATCGAACACATGCACCAACAAGTGCATGAAATCTTGGATAAATCCAATGCTAAGTACAAGTAGCAACATGATGAACATCAGGCGCCACATAAGTTTAAGGTGAGTGCCAAATTTTGGTTTCATTTGTAGAAATAACGCCTTAGCATATCCCATTACAAGCTCATACCACTCTAATATGGGCATTACACCATCACCAAGATTGTGTGAGACAATTATTTTGAGCTTAGTGTTCCCCCATTCCTTTGTCTACACCCAATTTTCAATGTGGAAAACCTTCAACCATACTTTCCACCATTACTGGACACATCAAACATTGCAAAACAACTCACACCAACGGAGCTAAACCTAGACTGCAAGGAACACGATGCAATCAATTAGATCATGGATACTCAAATCAAGAAAAATAATTAACAGAAGATCTAACTCTATATGGTTTTCAAAGTTGGCTAACTCCTACACCAATTCGAGTGGCTCACTAGGGACCAAGTTTAGCATACGTTTCCCCATCTCATGGAGGCACTCATTGCAATGGGGACCATTTCTTCCTAAGGGGGAAGGACTAATTGGAGTGGATATTGGTGGCCACCTACCTGTTCCTCTTGGAACCCTACCATTGTTTCTTTTAGATTCCTTAACTGTAGCACAATTTACTATTTTTGGTAGTTTTTTAGGAACTGAATGTTCAGAGCTACTTTGAGGTCATAAATGATTTTTTTTTGGAAAATGGGTGAACTCAATGTATACAATTGAGGTTTGTAGTTGAATTTTTTTAATCTCGAATACATATTTCTAATGAGGTATCATATGCATCAAACAAATATTGTATGCCAACATTACGACCTCGAGAAGTTGATAAAACAATTTACCCCAATGGGACCGACAAACCTTTGGCGCTTCATCTCTTAGGGTTAGGTTTTTTTTATGTTCAAGGTCTTACATTGTTTCTCAATAATAAATAGGCCTTTAAGCCTCACTGTAACATAGTTCAAAAGGTATGTAGCCACCACATATATTCTCAGAGGTAAGCTACTATCGCTTGAACTAGTTTATTTCTATTGTTTTCATTACTTTATTATTAATGAATTGAGGTTTTATTTTCACTATATTTGTGTGTTTCTATTTATATGTATATTTAATTTTATTTCTTCCTAAAATCCAGATCAGGATGAGTTTATGGCTGAATTCACCAATTTGTTGTGTTATGTTCCTTACATCAAGGAAGAGAAAGCCAAACTGAGAAGGTTTTTAAACTACTTAGTGATTTCTTATAAAGAAAGGATTGAATTCAATAATCCTAAAACAATGGAAAAAGGAGTGAGGAAAGAAATATTGTTTTATCATTAGTTTAAAAGAAAAGGAGAAGGTCAAAATCCTGACAAGGTAAGGACAAAAATAAATCTGCAGTGGGGACGAAAAGACAAAAACCTGCATATATGAAAATTTTGGAAGGGACCACCAATGAAAGAAATTCAATAGAGATAATTCAACCCAACGTGAATAATCTAAAACTGGGTCAAAACCCATAGATATGAATAATAAAAGGACGAGTGAGGTTAAATAAAGAGAACCTTTGAAATGTTTAGGGTGTTGATAACCTCAGTTGTTGAGGGGTTGTCCGCATAACCTGAGATCTGTTCAAAATATACAAGTAGTACATGAATCAACAACCATAAATCATATTGAAAGCAATCTTTTAAAAATAAGTGCAACATTAGAGGATAAACAAGTGGAGCACCAATCCACTATCATCAAGATTGCAAGTACTATATTCAACAATTATGTCTCTGTATTAATTGATTCATGGGCCAGCCTTAGTTATACTAGACCTCAGAATGTGGAAAAATGTAAGCTAGAAACTAAAAAATTTAAGAATTCATGGTTGTTACAACTAGCATTATGCAAAAACTAAAGATAACTAGCCATGTAAAAAAAATTCCTATGGATTTTAATGGCTATCCCAATGAAGTGAACTTGATTATACTTCCTTTAGTGTCAGATGATGTGTTAATAGGTATCGATTGGTTGGAAAAAATGGAGCTATTATAAACTTCTTAGAGAAAAAAATGAGCTATGCAAATCAAGAAAGACAAAGATAGTTAATAAAAGGGATACCAAAACCAATTTCAGCTAGATAGATTTCAACAACACAACTGAAAAAGAGTGCCAAAAAGGGTTGCAACTATTTACAGGTCATGTTGAAGCAAGTGAGGAGAAAAAAAAAACAAAAACTTAGATGGATTACCAATTATTAGGGACTTTAAGGATTTTTTTAAGGAAGAGATTTCAGGTATACCTCTCCACAAAGACATAGGTTTCTCCATTGATCTAGTGTTAGGAGCCACCACAGTTTCTAGGGCACCTCACCAAATAAGTATTCAAGAATTATTAGAACTGAAAATGCAGTTCCAGGAACTACTCAATAAAGGCTATATTAGACCCAAAAACTTAGCATAGGGGGGCAATGTTATTTGTGAAGTAGAAGGACGGAACATTTGAAATGTGCATAGATTATAGGCAATTAAGAAAATTTACCATTAAAAACAAATACTTGTTGCCCCCCATTGATGATCTGTTTGATCAAGTCAGAGGGGAAAGAGAATTCTCAAAAATTGATTTGAGAAACGGGTATCACCATTTAAGAATAAAGGATGAAGACATTCATAAAATAACTTTTCGAACTAGATATGGACTCTGTGAATTTGTAGTGTTACCATTCAGTGTTACTAATATACTGACAGCATTATATGTGTAATGCACATCATACTTATTAAGTACCTTGAAAAGTTTGTGTTGGTGTTTATAGATGATATCCTAGGGTATTCCGAAAATAAAGAGGGGCATAAAGAGCATTTGACACTCGTACTGCAAACTTTCAGAGAGCATCCATTGTGTGCAAAAGTTAGTAAATGTGAGTTCTACAAAGACATAATACAATATTTGGCCCATGTCGTTTCAAAAGATGGATTGTATGTTGATGAAAAAAAGGATAGGGACATTTTGAATTGGCCTATACCTAAGGATGTGTCATATGTCCAATCCTTAATGGGAATTATAGTATACTATAAAAGGTTCATTGAAGTTTTTTCAAAGTTGGCCTTTCCTATCACTTCATTGCAAAAAAAAAGAACAAAATTTGGCTAGACAACCAAGTGTTAGGAAATTTTTAATAGACTAAAACATTTATTAACAATAACACCTATTTTGAGGATTGTAGATCTGGAAAATGAAATTGTTGTATGTACAAATGCTTGTTTGGATCGTGTGAGTGGAGTCTTAATGCAACATGATTGTGTAGTGGCATATGAATCTAGGAAACTAAAACTACATGAAAATAAATATGCAATATATGACTTAGAGTTGGATGTTGTAAGACATGCCTTAAAAATATAGAGGCACTACTTGTTGGGTAAATATTTCACATTGGTGACAAATCACATTAGCTTAAAAAAAAATTCAGCCAACTAAATCTTAATGCTAGACAGTCTAGGTGGGTGGATTTTCTCAGTGAATTTGAATTCGATATAAAACATATTAAAAGCAAATAAAATAAATTAACAAATTATTTAAGTAGACATGAAAATGAACTTATGGGGATTATGGTTGGAAGTGTCACTATAGATGTTGTCGAGAAGAATATAAATTCAATATAGGAGGATCAAATTTATCAGGAAATTCAACAAAAATTTCAACAAGTAGAAGCTCCAAGCTATGCTAAAAATTAATAAAAATTGTTAACTTACATAAATAGACTGTACATTCTTAATGCAAGTGCTTTAAAACAATTGATATTAAATGAGGATCATAAGAAACCATATGCTGGATATCCCCGTTATCAAAAGATGAGAACTACACTAAGGAAATAGTTTTATTGTCATGTTATGAAAATGGAAGTAGCAGAATATTTGTCCAAATGTCTAGAGTGTCAGCACATGAAGGTAGAACACCAACACCCAACTGGACTATTAAATCCACTACCATTCTAGAATGGAAGTGGGAAGTTATTTTTTTACACTTTATTATGGGACTGTTAAGAACAAGATGACAACATGATTCCATCATGGTAGTTGTAGACGAACTAAGCAAACTTGCACACTTTATACCAGTACAATTTACATTTGGGATGACTTAGACTGAAAACATATTTATGAAGGATATTTTTCGATTACATGGGGTACCAAAATGGTAATATCTGGTAGGGATGCTAAATTCACTTCAAAATTTTGGAAGGCTTAGTTTGGCGGGATAGGGACTCAACTTAATTTCAGCACAGATTATCACCCCCAAACGGATGGGAAAAAAAACGATTAGATTATAGAGGCCATGTTAAGAATGTATTGCATGTGAAATTTTATCTATTGAAGCTACTAGAAATTATTCTTCTAAGTCAAATATTAACTATGTAGTTTATTTTCTACAAAAAATAATGAATAAAATCATAGCTGCAATTTTCACGATAAAAATACTGCAGAAAATAAAATATTGGAAACTGAGAAATTATAGCACATGCCTAATAATTTTGACATAGTTATTTTTGGACAATTGTCCCCGGAAAAACCCAAACTTGGAAAAACTAGTGTAGCAGATGAGGGTTTTATCATTAATATTCAGTAGTAATTATGAGTACAATAATTTAGATGGTCAATTGGAAATCTAATCTGAAGAAAATACTGGCCAAATATTGTGGGAATTTTCTCTTATCCCACAAATATTTTATGCCTCTGAAATAGATTCCCTATCATCTGCGTTGAGCTTCCTGCGCCAGCCTCTACACAGAGCCTTCGCTGACCCTCTAAATATTTCATCCTTCCATCCTTCGACTCTTCTGGGAAATGAAAATAGTCCTCCCAGAATGCTACAGCTCTCCTCTTCCATAGGCTACTCACTCTCTGGATCTATTTTCTCTACTGAGTTGTCACTACTGAGAAAATCGAACTTCCTGGGAAATTGAGTATCTGCATTGGATGATTTCTCCATCACCACATCGATTTCACTTAATAATCCATTGTTGGAGCATGACCGACCAAGATTAAAACTTAATCAATGGCTAGAATCATTTCTAAATCGATCCATGTGATTTTCTAAATGATTCTCACCTTATTTCAATCAATAGTGATTAATTAACCATATTCCCTAAGTTTAAAATTAGGAAATATTTAAAAATTTACTAATAATCTAATTGAAACACTTCTAGGTGGAATTTCTAGAAACAATTTATGGGTTTCAGAGATCTAATCTATTCTAGACTCTCCATAAAATTTCAATGCTAGAAAAGATATGATGCTACAAAAACTTACACTCCATTTTAGCAAGGAATGTGTTTTAGTGTTGTTGCGCACCATGTTTCTGCATCAAGTCCTACCACGCTATTGATGTGTAGTCATACTACCCTATGTTTCGTCACTGATATTGCTATATTGCTGCCATAACTGCATCTGCACTGTAACTCCCTCTTCATCTATTGTTGTTGCAATTGCAACACCTACAATTAAAGAGCTTCCAAAATAACATTTCCCTCCTAATGAAATGGGTTTTCCACCATAACCATATGTTCTCTAAAATAGATTAACTTAGTTCTCCCTAGAGCTTTCGTGAGTATATCCATAACATGCTCTTCTATAGGAACATATTGTAGCTAGACTGCTCCATGTTGTACACAATCTCTCATAAATTGGCATCGAATATCAATGTGCTTCAACCTCTCATGAAACACTGGATTCTCATATATATTTATGCAGCTCTAATTAATACAATAGGCATTGGTCTCCTCCATCCTCTGTCTGAACAATCTTACTATCAACTTCCAAAGCCAGATAGCTTCACACATAGCTATGCTAGTTACCATATACTCTCCTTCTAGAGAGCTCAGTGCTATTTACTTCTACTTCTTGCTACATCAAGAAACCTTCCCTGATCCAACACTCAAGTAGCACTCAGAGGTACTTTTCCTATCCACTGAACTGGTTGCCCAATCTACATTTTTGTACACACAAAGTTTGACACTATCTCTTCGAGTATATTTCAACCCATACTTGACTGTATCGCGAATATATCTCAGAAAATGTCTTGCTATTTCCCAATGTACCCTTTTCTGTTCTACCATGAAATGACTAAGGGTATGACTACAAAGCATATATTTGGCATAGTGTTGACCAAATACATGAGATACCCAATGAGTTTTCTCTACAAGGTGGGGTCGACATCCTTTTCATCTAATGTGTCTATATTCTTCCAATTTGTAATCATGAGCATAGACATGGGTCTGCAATCCTACATTCTGAACCTCATCAGAATATTTGTAGTGTATCTTCCTTTCCCAAGGAAGATCTCCTCATGCTACTACCACACTTCCCATCCTAGAAAATATTGCATCAACCCAAAATCCTTCATGCCAAATTCTACTACTAGGTTCCTCTTACAATCCTTTATGAGCTATGATGATCCTATCAAAAAGAGATCATCCACATAAAAAACTAGAATGAGAGGCTCATTCTCTACCATGAAATAGTAAAGGATGGAATCTGTGTTACTTTTGATGAACCCCATCTACTCCAAGTGCGTGTCAATTCAGCCATACCATGCCCTCAGAGCTTGCTTGAGTCCATATAGGGCCTTCTTCAATTTGCGCAAATGTGTGTTCCTTTCCTAAGTCTCAAAGTTCTTTGCTTTTTCTATGTACACTTACTCCTCTATCACTCTGTTCAAAAAGGTTATCTTGGTGCCAATTTGGTGAATTTTCCATCCCATATGAGCTGCTAGAGATATAAATGATCGAATAGAAGTGTATTTCAAAACTGGTGAGAAGGTATCCTCATAATATATCCCTTCTTTTTGTTCATACTCCTTTACCATGAACCTAGCATTGTACTTTTCCACACTATTGTCTACCACATATTTGATCTTATAGATCCATCTTAAACCTACAACTTATCTATCTTTTTACCTTGGAACTGTCTCCTAAACATCATTTTTCATGACACAGTTATACTCTTCTACCATGTCATCTACCCACACCGAGTGCTATGTGGCCTCCTGAAAGTTGGAAGGTTTTGTAACCTGAGCTACCTATGCTTGGTACTTTTCAGGTTGTTTACGTTGTCTCTTGCTTGTCCTAGGAGTTCTAATAAACTCCTCTACATATCTTAATGTTTAAAGAACCTCTCTGCTCTCTCTACCACTGGTCATGGGAGGTTCTACCAGCTCCTCCTCATCCTATCTATGTTGCTCCATCTGTGAAGAACTACCTAGCTTCCCTACACTTGAGGAAATATTGGTGTTGGTCATAGTACATGACCCTTGTGATTGTCCTCCTGGCTATCCTACAAGCTTCCCCTACTATTGGACTAAAAGAGTTTCTTGTGACTGATTGTGATCACCTCTAGGCATCTCACAAGACCTCTTGAAAGCTCGTTCCCCCATGAACTTCACATATTACCTTACTACTATCTTCCTACTGTTAGAAATGTAGATTCTAAATGCCTTTGAGGTTTAACTATACCCAAAGAAGAACCTCTTCTCTGCATTCTAATCCCATTTGGTTCTTTTATAATCTAGCACGTGACAATAAGCAATGATGGAAAAAATGATGAGGTGGCTAACATATGGCTTCTCCTTGTGAAGACTCCTTCTAGAATTTTCTTCCCCAATGCTCTATCAGGAGTCATGTTTTGAATATACATTGTCATGTTACATATTTTTGTCCACATAAATGTGGTTAGATCCTGTTCATATAACACAGAATTTGTAGATTCAACAATGAGTTTTTTTTTCTGCTCTGCTACACCATTTTTCTATGGATTATATGGAGTTGTCCATTCTCTCTGGATGCCTTCCTTCAAACAAAAATCCTTGAATTTTTTATCAATATATTCTCCACCATTATCTAAGTGAATCACCTTGATCTTCTTCCCTGTCTCATTATCCATGAGAGCTTTAAACTCTATGAAACGATCAAAGGCCTCATCCTTTATCTTCAAGAAGTAGATCTAGGTTTTCCTGGAATGATCATAAATAAAGGTGACGAAATATTCGACACCACTGAGAGCTCTAGTGGAAATCAGGCTTTAAATATCCCAGTGTATATGTCCTAACATGCCATCAGCTCTACTGTCACTTGTTGGAAATTCTGCCTCAGCATACTTCCTAAGTATGCATCCTCTACACACATCATCGTGTTTAGTTTCAAGTTCAAGAACCCATGTTACCGTTTCCTTGAGCATCCTGAGTGCTCCATGGTGTAGATGTGTCACATACCTCATGGGCCCATTATTAACAACCACCTACTATGTTCCAATAACTATCATTTTACTTATACTAAATTTATCTTCAGTAGTTGTCACATTCATAAGTATTAAATCATCTTATAAACAAGGATAACACATGAAATTATACTCGTATTCTTAGAGATTCGACAACACAAAGAGTAAGGAGGAAACATTAATAACATCCCATGCAATTTAATTGAATCAAAGTAGGTAAAATAAAGTCATTTGGAAAATCAAGCACCGCCATCCAACCTAGAACTGACTTCTTCCAGTTCACCCCTACGCCAAGATTTCTTGCCATGGATTAACTGCCTCTTTTTGATATCTTCAATGGGTATTTAATGCCCTCTTTCATGATATGGTTTCCTTTAGTGGCGTCCCACTTCTCGTGGATATTTTTATCCATTTTCCTGGGATTTTCCCAGAAAATCTCATCTTTCTCTCCCGCAAGGCTTTTCCCATAAAAACTTGCCTTTTCCTCCTACAAGGTTTTTATGTTTTTCTTACTCGCCTTTCTCTCCCACGAGGCTTTTCCCATAAAATCTTCCATTTCTCTTCTGTAAGGCTTTTATTTTTTTCTTAAACTTAGCATCTTTCTCCAGCTAAGAAACTTAATGGATATTTATCTCCCTTTCTATTAAGCTTTTCTAGAATTTGGTCTATAAGTCTTATCATGAAATAATTATCCATTCCCATTCACAAATGGGATTTCATTTGGCAAGAATCTCATCTCTTGGCGTCTCGTTTTCCAAGCGATTAAATTACCTTTATTTATTTAATAATAAAGTATTTACTTTCATTATTAGACCTCAGACCTAGCTTTTCTGTTACAATTCAGTCTTAGCTTAGGTCTGACATGATAGAAACAAAGTGTTACATACAATGGAGGGGCGTTACATGCTCCCCTCCTTAAATTTACATCGTCCTCGGTTTATTACTCCATATTACAATTTATTTCTCCATTCATAGGTAGTTATTTTTGAATCTACAAGTTCCCATGGTCTGGCCACCTAAATCAAATCTTCCAATATATAGGTTTCAAAGGAGTTCTACCAGAAAATCTCCTTCCATTACTAACTGTAACATTTGTTTCAATTAATTTTGTGAGAGACTTCAGATGCAAAAACTCAAATTTGTTTACCACTGTTAATGTCATAACTTGATATAATAGAACTACTTTTTGAGTAACTACGGGTTAATGTTGCTCACCATTTAACTATGATTCCTCATTTTTCACAATATTTAAATAATAGGAATAAATGCATGTTCTTCCAACTCATTCATGTTCTTGCCGAACACTTGCTTCCTACAGTTCCCCTGTATTAGTCACAACAAGTAAAACTATCACATTTTACCAATCCACATGTATAAAAATATCAAATCAGGCTAGCTCAAAACATAACCACCAAAATCATAAATCTCATGTAACCATCATAACCCAATCATAAATCACATGTAATCATCATAAACGAGAGTCATAAATCACATGCATACTAACTCTAAAATAAAATACATATACTTATCCTTTAATCAATCCTTATCTTCCACTTATGTCTTTATTCTGCATGTACTCTAGATCGGTTGTCACACCAGACAACCACCTAGTGCCTTATCCTCAACCATGTTCACATAAACATAGTGTGCATCACACACATACAGTCATACATGTCAATGAACATCATGAAATACCTGTATCCACACCAGTACCACATGTACGACATGTACATAGTACCACCTATATAATGTGTACACCATACCAAATGTCCATAGAATCACATGCATGACATGTACCTTATCCACATGTTTTCAATCCATGTTAGTATAATTAACATAACATCAAGTTAATGCCAAAAATTCCTTTATTTATTCACACTACATTTAGGCAAGTCCAATCAAACCATTCTCGATTTTTCGATTTGGGAATAAGGAAACCATGGATCTATTCCACATCTACAACCACAACATAACTAAATAATTTTATGTCAAGGTATTCAAGTACATTTATTTATCTAATCCTTTTCATGTATCTTGTGGTTGCAGGAAAATTTCAGCAAAATGATAACATATAGGTAATCATTCCTAATGCAACTTTACAATAACAAAATATTTGAGTTTTGGGATTGAATCTATCACTAGACAAGGTCTTAATAACATTGGAATATGACCTTAGCCAAATCATAAAGAAATATTTTGATAGATAATCTAGTATGGACTTCAATATTATATTTGAAGCTTAATAAAAACCTTAACCTTTAGCCAAGAAAATAATTGTATGGTACTCCAAAGTACACCACACATAATCTAGTTATGCCATATGATTTCGTGTTTGCTCTTTTTATCACTTCTCCCAACACTTTGTTGACCATGAATAATTTAGTGTATATCCAAAACCAATCAAATAATCAGTATGAAAGTACCTACACCTCCTATAAATGATTCATGAATGAGGGTTACACGGCTCTCAATTCCACAGCCACTAAGTTTTTAGGCACTATGTGTTCGAGGGTGTGAACCTAGGTCATTAACATGTTGATACCCAAACTTAACATTAAATCATGACTTGGTAGAATATAATTCATTTCTTTGAAATCCAATCAATTATTAAATTACTTAAAATAAATTCCAGAGTAAGTTATGCAATAATTGATATGTTGTCATATTCAAAACCATACAACACTATCCATGCAATATGATAGGAAAACTTCTCGAAGATTGGTTGGTAGGAAATAGTGGTACAAAAATATGCATCCCAAGTTGTACGATTGTGAATTAATTTGAATAGATTGTTAGATATCATTTTATCAAAATCCATTATCTTACAACAATCTCAATTACCAATACCACTTAGCCACCTGATATTGTTGATGCATCCTATCATTTTAAAATCGAGTTGTTGCATGGTTTGTTATCCTCTCTCTTCATCATCTATAACACTTTATATGTCACACCTTAATTGATGCATTCATTATTTTACTACTAGAATAAGATCCTTAGATCACCATAAGATGTATTAATGCGAAGTCTTTTGTTTTACTAAAAACAAATTAATTAATTCGAAGAAGTCATGTTCTGAGTCTAGTGTACAATTCTTATTAGTTATTAGGCTTCTCTGAAGTGCTCTATTTCTATTTCCAATCCATCAATAACCACCATATCTATTTTGTTTTTCATTTACGTTCTCATAATCCACGTATACCTTGTGTTTATATATTATAAGCATATATATTATTTCAATCTTATCAATTCCCCCAAGAAGTATACTCGTAAGATCTACAATCATTCTACTAGAAGCATCTTCTTCTTGCTACATATTTTAAAGGTCCCTATTTGTGAGATATTACTAACAAAACCCCAACTATATCTGGATTGATATGAACATCCAGGTTGTGTAGTTTGAGGTTGCAAACATTGAGTTGACAAATTGGAATTTGAGTGAACTTAAGAATGTTCCCTTGAGATTGTATTTAATACTATATTTCTGTTATTAATTGAGAGTACTAGGAGCTTCTTTTACACTCTGCTTATGTATTTACACTAGATGTACTTTTGGGTGGGTGTCCCATTAACCTACATATTAGAGTCATAAATTTATTAATGTATGATACTTGATATGCATATAGTGAGTTGTGTTGCATGTGTGCACACTCTTCACAATTCTGACCCCAATTCACTCTAGATTGGAAATATAATTGTGCCTCTTACATATCTAAGTTACATTTATTGGGATATTGCTTATGCAGAAAGAATCTTGTAGGTTCCAAACTATGCATGTCAAATTAAATATGCATGTTGTTACTGAATATGTGAATAATGACCTGGTAAGGTTTTGTTCCCTTCAATAGTGTATATTTGGAGCATTTCTCCCACTAAGGGTGAATTAAACAGTTCCACCAGTGGAAAAACCACATCCAAAAATGAACTGCATCATTACATATAGATGCACCAATCAATAAAAAAATATTAAATTGAAAGACAAGTATAAAAAATATATAGTCTCCTACCACGTACAGAGACTTGTCTTTCATGAGCTTAACGATATTTCATGGGAAACTTCATGAATAGATACAAATAAGGAAAACCTTCAAAATCTATTCTAAGATGGAAACCAATTAATTAACCATCAATACTAATGTTGATAGAATGTCATGAACTTATTTCGTATGATCTATATAGATTCCATCTATATACTTTTATTTTTTTATCTTTCCTTGTGTTGGCCATTATTTATCGAAAGGCACTTGTCTATTTTATCTATTTTTGTTTTCCAGTTACCTCATAAGAGTTCAACATTTTTTCCCTTCATATCTCATATTTTCTTGAGATCTCTATAAGTATAAACTTAATTTCATTGAGCTATGTCCTTGGATAGATTATCTTTACTGGCATTGGTTGAATTTTGTTAAGTTATGTCCTTCAATAGACGATGTACAACTCATAATTTAATTTTAATATGAGAAAAGGCATAAGATTCAAACTTTCCTTATCCCCCATTACTCCTTTCAACATTTTATTTCATATTTATAAGCCATGGTGATGACACCAATAAAATTCCTCATCCAACCTTTCAATAAGCATACCTTACAATTATTGCAAAATTTTTCAATCATCAAGATCAACTATAACCATCTCAGATTAAACCAATTTTAAATCATGGTAATTAGTGATAATTTTGAGATATCCATGCATGTGATGCCAGGGTTACCCCCACTTACACCCATGGTATGCATGTAAAATGCATGTGCACATTTGTCCCAGGAATTTAACTCTCAAAGGAGTCAAATTCTTCAACCATCAATGGTTAAAGCCCCTTTATCAATTCCTATGCTGAATGATTTGCTAAAACCCAACATAGCCTAACTCTTAGGCAAACTCCACATATTGGAAATTTAATCAACCCTAAATCCTTTATTAACCCTTTTATTAACCCATAAGCCACATATGTATAATCTTCTCCCTTTAATACATTGGTTATATATGTTTTAACATGTAAACTTACCATCCACGCATTATTCTATTATAACCTCTTACAAAGGAAATAGATGCAAACCATACATTTTCCGCCTTGGTACGGTCTTGGCATATTTACAAAGGTTTACCTTTTCGCTTATCTCCATCGTGATAGTCCACAGGTCACATTAACATGTGGTTCTCCATCTCCTCTGATATGCAATTAACCTTTGGAACTAAAAACATATTAATTGTGCCATATAACCCCATCGGTTCCGCTTATTCGCATGTCGCATTCTCCTCTGCCATTGATCTTCTCCTACAAGATCCAACAATTTACATTGGTTTCGGGTTGACAACACGCACGGGTTTAACCGCCCGATAAAGCAGTTTTCCCTCACTCCTCCGCTGCTACGTGTCCTCCGATTAGTGGAATCGGAGCCAAATGGAAGAATACCGCTTATGGTTTCTTCACTACCCAAAATACCACCTCCATATATAAATCCACCTTTTCACTGTGTTAACTCCTGTGCTCTTTCACATGCGATGATCGTTGATCTACTCCATCGGTCGGTTCCGATAGTTCCTTTAGGTTCCTCTGTTGTTTAATATGGACCATTGATCACTGAGATCCAATGGTAACTCTGCACCAACGCCTCACTTCTCTACTCCTCCCTTTTACTTAGAATTTACGCTATTTTCATTGGTTCCTCTGCGATTTTGGGGTTTTCTTCAGGGTTTCACTTTCTACCTCTGCTACTCAACTTCTATGTGTTTAACTCCTCTGTGAATTCTCACTTCACTACTTCTCTCCAGAGCTTCACTCTATTCCATCAATTGGATTCTAAAACTCATGATGATTCCTCTTAATCATTCTCTCCCTCTGCATGTTCTACAGAACATTTTCTGCAACCCTATTACAAAACCTACAAATTCATATGTAATTCCTTCATAAATTACTCAATTCACACATTTACACAACTAGGAATAAACCTATGTATACATAAGTATAAACAAATGATTACATTCGAGACTCTGTGTCTCTCACAGGCCTGATCTTCAACTATCAGTGGCGTCCTCCTTCTACTCTGCCCGTAGGCTTACATTTATACCAAAAAAGGTTCTTTTGAACTAATTCTGGTTCAAATCATAAATCCACTGAACTGACTCCTAAATCCTCTATGTCCACTTCTAACTTCATTTAATTCCTAAGAACTCTCTCTAGTTCCTCGAATCATGAAATTGCCTTAAGAGTTATAATTGACTTTTAACTCTTTTGTCTTTATTAACCACTCATGTTCTCCTTTATTCGAGAGCATTTACAACTTCCTCACATTATCTAATTAATTCCTATTCTACCCACTCAAAAGCCTAAATTTTACATTAATTCATCACTTAGGCCAACTTCCTTAAAATAGATGACCCCTATGTCTACTAAAATACAATGATTTTTCTTAGGTTGAATGCTCCTGCATCAAACTCCCAAAGTAGAAAATATTCATGATCTCCTGATCATGTGTCTTCATGTGTTGATAGAAAACTTCCAGGGTCCCAAACTTTAGTTTGTAACTGTCTGGAAGCTCTGCACCTTTGTTGTTGTTGTTTGTCTGCTATTTTTTGTTTCATCTTCCTCTCCTTGTCAATCAAGGTAAAATTCTGATTGATCATGTTTCATGCTGCTATATTTTTCCTCCGTATGGACTGCTTCATCATTAACTACGATAACTCTTCAATCTCCATCTCTACCATATCTTTGGGCTGGTCCATATTCTTCCATTCATTGTTACCTCTTTCTCTCTGCTTCAGGTTGTTGCTGTTGTCCAGTAACTCTTTAAATTGTTGTTTATTTTCTTCTACTTTTTCTCTTGCTACCATTGTAGACATTGCTTCCACCCAAAATTCCTGAATATCTTTAAGGATATATCCCTTTGCAACATCTAATTTCTTCATTGAATTCTAACTTTCCATCATTCTCTCTGGAAATTTAGCATCTCTATTCCATGGATTGAATTCTTCCATAGAATCTTCTTCTTTCATCTTTATTTGGCTGCTCATCTTTGCCAAATTTTCTCCAGCATCTGTAACAAAACCTGCACTCACAAAACACTTGTTAAAATAAAAAACATAAGGCTTTTGTTCCTTATCTTCCTTTGGCAACAATTCAGTTTGTTGCTCTATTTCTTTCTTCTCTATCAGCACATCAGTATGCTATTTTGAATTCTCAAAAGAATTTATGAGACTTCCAACTAGTCTCTCCCCCACATCATCTTCTCTAATGATGTCTTCCTGCTCTTGTCCACTGTAGTGAACTCCTTCTTCTGCAATCACACTGTCATACTCTGAATTTTCCAGCAAATATTCCAGCAATGCAATTTCTCTGTGATACTTCATAAGTACTTCATCATCACTTATAATTCCTGCATTTATAAACAAATTATCAATTTGAAAATCACAAGGTTCAACAGTCTCAACTGTTGCTTCAAATATCAGCTCTTCAAACTGAATTTCATATCCTTCTTTCACAAGAAATTGTTCCTGTGTTGTCACAGTTTCAAACATCAATGCATTATCAAATTCTTTCTACTGCAATAAATCACTGCTTCTCTCATTTAAGAGACATTCTCCATCCTCCTTTACTTCAGAGTTTTTATCTTCTGCAAGATGCTCTTCCATATTTCTGACAGTTTCAAAAGATTTCTCATCATCTACAAAACATTCCCTTGTTAGTTTTCCTTCTCCCAAGGTTAAATCCTTTGCATAGGGTTCTTCCTTATTAACATCTTTCAGTAGATGTCCTTCCTTTTTACTGACTAACTCAACAGCTTCCATGGATAATTCCACTGTGCGTATCATCATAGTGAACTGATGATCCTTTACTATGTTTTCAGCTAACATGGTCTCTTCTTCAAGTTTGCCTTTAATCTCTTGTTGTTTACCTTCTCCAAGAGCTATCCTTGTCTCACCATCTACATTAATATTCTCCTTCATTTGTTCTGCATCCACAAACAAACTATCAGTCTTAAAAACATAAGACCCTGTGGTCCCACTTGATGTTTCAGCCATCATATCTCCTTTTTGTTCTAAATCCTTCATATGATTCAGAAATTCTTCGATGGTCTCCTCTTCAATCTCCTCAAGCCCTTCACTTGGTTGCTTGATATATTTCCCCAACTGTATATGAGACCTATCTATCTCATCTTCTTCCATAACAAAATTTAGATTTTGCTTGTCTTCTTCCTCCTTTATGATAATATCAACAAATTGTCCTTCTTTACATGTTTCACCTACAAACATACACAAATTGTCATATTTAAAACCATGTGACCCTTTGGCCTCACTTAAAGTTTCAGTCTTCAAGTCTTCATCTTCTCTCAGAACTTCACCCTGTTCTGCTTCACAAATGGACACTTCCATTTTCATTTCCAACTCAGTTTCTTTGAGTTCTTCCATCAGCCACCTTACTTGCCTCTGTTGTAACTTCCTCTACAACTTATACCACTTCACTGGATTCTTCCTCAAGACCCAACCTAGTCTCTGGATTTCCTCAAGTATTCTCCTTAATGCATCGAGTTGTTCTTTTAACTCTACAATCTCTTTTTCAATTTCTTCTTGACTCATCCTCTTGCCATTTGCCTTGGCATCCTCTTTCTTCATCTCTCTTCTAATGTGGTCTTCCTCAGAACCTATACTATGACTATCAGTAGCCATATATTCTTCTTCTCTATCTTCATGAGCTCCTCACTCACTCACTATGAGCTGCATTAAAGCCTTTGCAACAACAAGTCCTCCTTGTTGCAACTTACCTCACCAAGCTTTCCTTTGCACTTGGTCTTTTAGCAAGCCGTTGGTTCTCTATCTCTGGAACCTCCTTTGAGAACTTCTCTCTGCTCCTTCTAGGCTTCAACTCATCTACACTTCTCAAGAACACAATTGTCCTCTTGTATTTCAATCACAATGAAATACTTGGTTCTGACCACCTCTTCTTTCACTTAGAAAGTCTTACCAACTTTCTTCATTACCTTGGCAATTCTACCCACATCCTTTGTGGAATTACCTTTGTGAGCTGCAACAATACCTCTGCAGTAATAAGTCTCCTTCTTGCTACATATGCCTCACTAAGCTTCTCTCCTTTGAGCTCAGTCTTTTAGCATCTCTCTGGTTCTTTCCTTTGGAACCAATTGAGCACTCCTTGCTCTAGATTGCTGCAACCTTCACACCTTCTTATGCTGTCACCTGCATATCAATGTATAAACACACATTCTCAAATCAAAACAGAACATATCACCTCACCTTCAAGATCTCAGCATGATCTTGTTTCACCATTCCACCTGTACCTTGAATGGATTTTCCTATGTTTCTTGCATCCGCAAGTTCTGCTACACATCGCCTTTGTGTGCCTACTTTCTGTCAGATTAGAATATGATCCTTCCTTGCTTGCATAAACATCTTTGACACATAACTTTGTTCTCAATTATTTCACATGGAATTTCTTTGTTCTATTTTAACACCAATTGTTTCAATTATAATTCTACTCTGATACCAAATGACGCCAGGGTTACCCCTGCTTACACCCACAGTATGCATGTAAAATGCATCTGCACATTTTTCCTAGGAATTTAACTTTCAAAGGAGTCAAATTCTTCAACCATAAATTGTTAAGGCCCCTTATCAATTCATATGCTGAATGATTTGCTAAAACCCAACATAGCCTAACTCTTAGGCAAACTCCACATATCGGAAATTTAATCAACCCTCAATCCTTTATTAACCCATAAGCCACATATGTATAATCTTCTCCTTTTAATACATTGGTTATATATGTTTTAACATATAAACTTACCATGCATGCATTATTTATATTATAACCTCTTACAAAGGAAATAGATGCAAACCATACCTTTTCCGCCTTGGTACGATCTTGGCGTATTTACCGAGGTTTACCTTTTCGCTTATCGCATTTGCGATAGTCTGTGGGTCACATTAACATGTGGTTCTCCATCTCCTTTGATATGCGATTAACCTCTGGAACTCAAAACATATTAATTGTGCCATATAACCCCATCGGTTCCGCTTATTCACATGTTGCATTCTCCTCCGTCGTTGATCTTCTTCCGCAAGATCTAACAATTTACATTGGTTTCAGATTGACAACACGCACAGGGTTTAACCACCCGATAAATCGGTTTCCCCTCACTCCTCCACTGCTACGTGTCCTCTGATTAGTGGAATTGGAGCCAAATGGAAGAATATCGCTTATGGTTTCTTCGCCATCTGAAATACCACCTCCATATATAAATCAGCCTTTTCACTACGTTAACTCCTGCGCTCTTTCACATGCAATAACCGTTGATCTACTCCATTAGTCAGTTCTGATAGTTCCTTTAGGTTCCTCTGTTGTTTAATCTAGATCGTTGATCGCTGAAATCCAACAGTAACTTTGTGCCAATGCCTCACTCCTCTGCTCGTCCCTTTTACTTAGACTTTACGCTATTTTCATTAGTTCCTCTGTGATTTTGGGGTTTTCTTCAAGGTTTTGCTTTCCACCTCTGCTGCTCAACTTCTCTTCGTTTAACTCCTCTACAAATTCTCACTTCACTACTTCTCTCCAGCGCTTCAATCTATTCCTCCAATTGGATTCTAAAACCCATGATGATTCCTCTTAATCATTCTCTCCCTCTGCGCGTTCTACAGAACTTTGTCTACAACCCTGTTACAGAAACTACGAATTCATATGTAATTCATTCATAAAATACTTATTTCACATATTTACACAACTAGGACTAAACCTCTATATACATAATTATAAACAAATGATTACATTCGAGACTTTGTGTCTCTCACAGGCCTGATCTTCAACTATCAGTGGCCTCCTCCTTCTACTCTGCCCGTAGGCTTACATTTATACTAGAAAAGGTTCTTTTGAACTAATTTTGGCTCAAATCCTAAATCCACTGAACTGACTCCTAAATCCTCTATGTCCACTTCTAACTTCATTTAATTCCTAAGAACTCTCTCTAGTTCCTCAAATCATGAAACTGCTTTAAGAGTTATAATTGACTTTTAACTCTTTTGTCTTTATTAACCACTCATGTTCTCCTTTATTCGAGAGCATTTACAACTTCCTCACATTATCTAATTAATTCCTATTCTACCCACTCAAAATCCTAAATTTTACATTAATTCATCACTTAGGAATCCAACTTCCTTAAAATACATGACCCCCTATGTCTACTAAAATACAATGATTTTCCTCAGATTGAAGGTTCCTACATCAGCATGTAAGCATACAAATACAGCTCATTGTAACCACACAAATGAGCCATACATGTGTGCCATACATATATGTAAGCACATGCATGTAATCACATCATGAGTTTGGGACAATATCCACTCATCGTATGCAACGAGAAGGCTAAACATACATCCTTCAAGCATAATGTAAATTAACAACTCTGAGGAGAATGTATTCATATTATTATTTTATGCTTTATTCATAAAAAGATAGCTCATATAAAATTGTACACACACTTCTGTGTAGTTTGTTTATACACAAAGTGCCCACACGTCATTTAATCTTGTTTTTACGTAATGAATGCTTAAAATAATTATGCAGAATAATCTGAAAATAGTATCATTTCCATCAAGGAAATTGCAATTAAGTATTGCAACAAACCATGGCATACCAGGTTATACATGTTTTGATGTTTCCCACACATTAATGTGTACAAAATAAAATATGTGTAGCGCAGTCCTCATCAATACATACAATAATTGAATAATTGTGCACCTAAAACTACCAATAGGTATTTGCCATTAATTGTGGCATATATATATCCATCAAGCTATGAATGTTTTGACCTGTATTGTTATTTATTGTGGAGAGAGTCTTACCACGTATGTTAGAGTCGAACAAATTCATCCTTATGACATTCTAACTTGTTGACGCAACAATTTGGTGTATTAATTGCAGTAAAAATTGGGATTGGTAATATTTTTACCTTAGCAAGTAGACAAAATTTTGAAGTTCAACTATATAGACAATAAGGGACCACACCATGAATTTTGTCTATAAACCGAAAGAAATTCCACATCATGATTGACTCCATGGGAGAAACAAAACTTGAAAGATAAGACATACCTATGCATTGTTTGTAAAATACGAATAAGAAGCCTAGAAGTGTAGGATTATAGGAATTCAAAACCAATGGCTCTGATGAAACACATCACCTCCATGTAGTCTTACTCAGATTCAATGGGCACATTTTCATTGAAAACTAGCCCCCTTTTTGGCACTATGCTCTACAAAACAAATTTTACCAATTTTAAACAAAAAGTCGAACTTCACCAATGTGTCTCAAATGTCTCCAAACAAAGTAAAAACAACGTCTTTTGTAAGAAGGAACTCCTTGATACAATAACACTCTTCCAATTTCACGTTGACGGAATGGTCTAACCTTTCTCCTCAAC
Organism: Pinus tabuliformis; assembly: GCA_031772625.1. Lineage (NCBI taxonomy): Eukaryota > Viridiplantae > Streptophyta > Pinopsida > Pinales > Pinaceae > Pinus > Pinus tabuliformis. Next base: position 949,126,738 of record CM062810.1, read on the forward strand.
TGAGGTCTCTCATAACCTTATGAACGGTTGACCAACCGAGGCTATGAGTTATGTTGGCCTTCCAATGGATAGGCCTTTACTACCCTAAGGGAACTCTTCTCGGTATCTACTGATGGGCTTGAGGCGAAAGATCCAAGTCCCTATTACCTTTTATGGAATGTCATCGAAATCCAACCAGCCAGTTCAACACTCACAGTGCCACACCGTGAGAGAATTTCTCATCATATCCCATACTTCTTAGCTTCATTATCAAACTCCTTTATATCAGGAATGTTCCATTTTATTTCTTTTCCATAGAGAGGTGGTTTTATGAAACTATTAGGTTCTCGATGAAATCTTTCTCATCCTCTCCTGTATTGATACACATAAATCACATTCCATCTTTGTTCCTGGTGGAATGAACTCATTTGCAGAAGAAATCAAATGGGTTGTTTAATAGAAAAGATATTCTACATAGTTTCTTTACCCAAGAGGGTAAAACTTGATGTCGATAATTCAAATTGAATGGATATGGGATATTTTTACACCAACCAAAAAAACTACCAATCAGTCAATTGGTTAACGATCGTGCTAAATAGAATGCACGTATGTGCACATTTACAATGCAACATTAAGAAAAAATAACCCTACATTGTCAGATGGAAATTGTATAACCATTATCGAAACTAAATGTGTTTATGGTATGACAACAAGGATAACAATTATCCATTGAATTATTTTATGGCATGACCACCAAGATGACCATTATCAATTGAATTCTTTTATGGCCAACTCAATCCGCAATCGAATACCTCCATATCAGTGAATAAGGCAAGCAGAAAGGCAACATTGAAAGGGAAACAATAGTTATCAATCAAATTGGAAAGGTGTTTCTTGTGTTTTAAAAATACCAATAACACACTACCATGACCAAGCATGCCTTAGAGGATAAAAGGTGTGGGGTTTTGCCAAATATTCAGAGCTATATGCCAAGGTACCGCTTGAAGTCACTCGATTATTTGGTTCATCCAACACATACAATTGCACATGGTACAAGATAGTGCAATGATCATAGTAACTTCACTCCATACATTTTTTTTCTTTGTGTTTACAATAATTTTGTTACAAAGAGGTTGGTATTGTTGTGCACACAGGACTATGTGTACTACATAAAATTCTTGGTCCTCCCCATTTTTTTATTCTATGCACCATCATTCAAGTATCAACCATTACATATAGTTGTAACATATATAATTTATGTTGATATTTGGAAAACAAGATATCAACCGTCCTTCAATCTTAACCACACACATAATTCTCATAACACTTCGACCCTAACTATTCTTTAGTGATTTGTGCACACATAAATCCTTTACTTATTCTAAAACTCACTCCAACAAACCTTGAAATGGTGGCTAAGATATGCTATATATATATATATATATATATATTTATATATATATATATATATATATATATATATATATATATATAGTGGCTACCTGGATCAAATGAAGTGGAATTTTTAGGCCCAAATTAATATATTTATTTACTACATTCCAAATCAACACTACAAGATTTACTATCCATACATTATATCCCTGAGGAAATAATCAACCTGGGCATTCAACATGATAAGATTAGGCATTTTGATTTCATTTCTTTGATGACCAAAACAAGAATTAATGCACTCCATGCAAATCACAACTTCATATTCAATGGGTATGTTGTCACCCACCATGCTTACATTGTCATAAATACACTGTAGCTAGTATTTCCATATATCATGATCATAATCCTACTGTCATAGTCGAAGGTATTACTGACATATATCTTATGCAATACGAATCATAGTGAATAATGTGTATCATAGTTAACACGAGCCTCTGTGGATGCAATTCAAACCATGATGCATAGCATAAATAACATGAGCCATCGGATATACAATTGCAAACCTTAAAGACATAATTACAAACCATAAAGTGAGTCACATATTTTAAAGAAAACCTCATAGAGATAGGTGTGAGTACCCATAATTTCTTTGAGCACAATGATGCCACATGGAAAATGCAAACCACGGATTGTATTGCAAGCCACTATGATGAATAGAATGACCTACTTTTCAATTTGAGTGTGATCTACAAGGAGTGGACGTAATGCGAGACGTGTAGACATGTTGTGAGCCAACGAATCCATTTTTCAGCCATATATATGCAGATAGAAAATAAATCAAAAATATAATATAATATTCTAACTACCCAACATGTCACAGAGAAGGTCAACAAGTCATGGAAAATAAGTTGAACCCTGCTGGGTAAGATACCTACCCGGGAAAGTTGAATGTTCATTACATGATATGAGAAGATAAATATAACATTCAAATTAACTTTCACTGAATAAAAGGAGTGTTAATTTTTTCCTCCATGTCTTCTCGCTCTTATCTTATTTTTTCTTTTTCTTTTTTATGCTCAATGTCCACATTATGATTAACCCTTGATTACATTGGAGCACAAAAAATAACTAGTTATCGCTTTATTCATAAGGCATATTTATTAAAAAAAAAACACCATATGGTCTCCTTAGCGCTAGCTTGGATTTCTACCTAGTTGTTTAGATTTGTCAATAATGATGTACAACATCTTGGTAGTAAGGAGAGGAGTCAAAAGATTTGATCGGAATATCTAGTGAAATTCATATTAGTCAATAATGAATTTATGTCAATGATAGTATCTCTATCATTCTTCTTCATGGACACAATAATACATTAACTATGATATGAGTGAAGGAATTCTTAGAAATTACTATTTAGTCAAAGTGAATGCAAATAAACCAGTGACAAGATCTTCCTTCCATCATTCAAATAAACCATAAGCCTTCTGTCGATTTCCATAAAATGAGAAGGTTTAAATGAAAGTAAAGGAATAATTTGTTGGAAAAGTGTGAGAAACGTTCACTCTTCCTTGCAAAAAGTAAGGTGCATGCATTGATGGCCTATGCCTTAGATGTCAAAATATTAGATTCGCATGTGTTGTAATGTTATAGAGACTACATTTACCTATAACCACAAATTCCTCGATTGTTATGAAACACAGTTTATAAACCATTCCATATCCTACAGGGGCAGATTGGCCCTTAGGCAACAATATTTGAACCTAGAGCCTCTGATACCATTTGTCATATACCTCTTGGACCCAATATTAACAACCACCTACTATGCTCTAATCACTATCATTTTACTTCGATTAAATATATCTTTAGTAGTTGTTGTATTCATAAATATTCAACCATATTATAAACAAGGATAACACATGAAATTATACTCATATGCTTAGAGATTCGACAACATAAAGAGTAAGGATCCAACATACAAAACATTCCATGCAATTGAATTGAACCAAAGTAGGTAAAAGAATGTCACTTGGAAAATCGAGCATCACCACCCAACCTAGAAGTGACTTCCTCCAATTCACCCCTGAGTCGAGAGTTCTTTCCATGGAACAACTCACTCTTGTTGATCTCTTAAATGGTATTTAATACCCTCTTTCATGATATGGTTTCCTTTAGTGGCATTTCTCTTTTGGGAGTTGTTTTTATCGAATTTCCGAGGGTTTTTCCAAAAAATCTCGCCTTTCTCTCCTGCGAGGACTTTCCCATTAAAGCTTACCTTTCTCTCCTACAAGGCTTTGATGTTTGTCTTGCCTTCCTTTCTCTCCCATGAGGCTTTTCCCATAAAATATTGCCTTTCTCTCCTACAGGGCTTTCGTTTTTTATTAAACTAACATCTTTCTCTAGCTAAGAAACTTAACGGATATTTATCTCTCATTCCATTAATCTTATCTAGAATTTGATCTATAAGTCTTATCATGAAAGAATTATCCATTCCCATTAACAAATGGGATTTCATTTGGCAAGAATCTCATATCTTGGTGTCTTAGTTTCCAAGTGATTGAATTATATTTACTTATTTAATAATAAAGTATTTACTTTCATTGTTACACCTAAGACCTGGATTTTGTGTTACAATTCAGTGTTAGCTTAGCTCTGGCATGATAGCAACATGATGTTATATACAATAGAGGTTTGCTACAAGATGTCCCATTCTTTTGTGCCATAAGTCATTCAACTCCTTCCAGCTACTACTATCACTGCCTATTAGTGCCATTGGAGAATCGATTTGTAACCGGTAGAACAGTTTACTTTGAACTCCAATTTGTCTTATGTTTTTCCATCTCGGGTGTTTAACATACACTTTCTTCCATAGGAAGTGAATATCATACCGCTTATCCCATAACTAGAAAACTGAATTCAAGTTCATACCCAATCCTGACAGATGTAATACATCTGTAGTGTTGGTGCTTGCTTTTGAATCCCCCTTAAATTCTATGGTACCTCTCTCTACTGGAGTACATTTTGTTCTATTTCCCATAGTAATCTACAAGTACATCCATTCCTCTTTGTTGCTAGAGAATTATTCTCTAACCCCCATCATGTGAGTTGATTCTCCATTATCTATATACTAGACTCCCTATGAAGCTCATCTTACTAAGCAAGTAAATTCGTCTTCCAATCTGGAAGACAAATATGAAGTCTCTTGAATGTTACTTCAATCTATGGTTATACTTGAAAAAATGTAGTGGTTTATTCCTCATTTCCACCTAACGCAAATTCTTCTTCTGTAGCCTGCAACAAAACCCTCTACGTCCAACAAGGATTCTGTTAAGCGAAAGTATGAGCTGCACCTGGTCCATTTGACTACTGGAATCACTAATCTTTACAATTTAATTTTCTTGCCTCCATTCAACTAAAAAATGAACTGCTTCCTTAGAAACTCTACCTGCCTATCAATGGACTGCACTACCTCTTAAAATTTTCAGCCTTTTGTCCCCTCTAAGCAGTGAAATTTTCCTCTTCACTATTGAGCTTACTGATTGATCACTTATGCTCTAATACCATGTGATATTTGATCTATTGTACGCACTAGAATTTATTCTTCTAGCTCAAAATTTAATTATGCAATTTTTTTGCTACCACAAATAAGGAATAAAATCAGAGCTACAATTTTCACCATAAAAATACCGCAGAAAATAAAATACTAGAAACTAAGAAATTATAGCACACACACAATCACACAATTAGTTTTGACAATTTTCCTTGAATAAACCCAACTTGGGAACACCATTGCAACAAATGAGGGTTTTATCATTAATATTTAATAGCAACTATGAGTACAATAATTTAGATTCCCAGTTGGAAATCTATTCTGAAGAAAATAGTGGAAAAAATATCATGAGAATTTTCTCTCACCCCACAACTATTTTTTGCCTCTCAAATAGCTTCTCTAGCCTCTGCACTTAGCTATCTGCATCACCCTTTGCATAGAGCCTATAATGACCCTATGAAGATTTCATCCTTCCTTTCTTTTCCTCTTCCGAGAATTGAAAATCTTCCTCACAGAATGCTACTACTCTCCTCTTTCACCTGCTACTGAGGAAATCGAACTACCTGGGAAACTGAGATTATGCACTAGATGATTTCTCCATCACCACATCAACTTCCTTTTATTATCTACTATTGGAGCACCAACAACCAAGATTAAAAATTAATCAATGGCTAAGATAATTTATGGATTGATCTATGTGAGGTTCTAGATGATTCTCACCTTATCTCAATTAATGTCAATTAATTAACCATATTCCCTAAGTTTAGACGTGGGAAATATTTAAATATCAACTAATATTCTATTTGAGATACTTTTATGTCGAATTTCGAGAAATGGTTTTTGGGTTTTGGATATATCATGTATTCTAGCCTCTTTAAAAATTTCAAGGTTAGAACACATCTGATGCCAGAAAAGGTAACATTTCATGGACAAACCTACCAAGTGGGAAGGTTTCTTACCTCTACTACAATTTTCCTATAACAACAGTTATCAAGATTTTATAAACATGAATCCCTTTGAAGCCTGGCATGGAAGGAAATTCCACACACCTGTTAGCTGGATTCAGCCAGAAGATAGGCTAATCATAGGAAGAGATGCATTACAATAAATGTAAAAAATAGTGCAAAAAATTAGAAAGAATTTGAAAAAACACAAGATTGAGAGAAACATCATGCTGATAAAAAAAGAACCCACACAGAATTCAAGGTCAAGGAGCATGTTTATATAATATTTAAACTGACAATGAGAACCTTGATGATGGGGAACTATGCTAAATTAGCACCACGATTTCTATGATCCTTTAAAAATATTAGACAAAGTCATACTAATGGCATACCAGCTCACATTGCCCTAGTACATAAAATTAAATTATTTTTTTTCATGTGTCTTTATTAAAGAAATACGTGCATGATAACTCTCACATAATTGATTGGAATTTGATACATGTTTAACCAGAATGATATTTCCTGGAAGAACCAATTCTCATATTATATTGTAGAGAGACCTTACTCCAGAATCGAGTCGTTTCTCAAGTTAAAGTGCACTGGAAGAACTTTACAACTGAGGAGGCCACCTGGGAGATGGAAGGCATAATGCAGGAGGCATTTCCAGCACTATTTCAGAAGGAAATGAATTTTACATCCAACACTAATGATAATGTTGAATAAAAATGGGGGAAGATGCAACACCCCTCTATTTTTTATGTTAATGTTAAATATTTTAGATATGGATTATTTTTGGACTGAATGGCTATGGAAACCATGTTTAAACTATTGCGATTATGTAATCAATTTAATTATTGTGATGTAATCTATCAAATATTGTTAATAAATAAATATGTTAGGAAATAGAGCACTAGAGTTAGAATATTTCTTGCTAGTTCTGAAACAGCTATTGGTGGTTAAGTCCAAGATGAAACTTCACTAAAAATATCCTAAAAATCCTTATGAGAAAATAATTAAAAAAAAAAAATAAGAAATTGCATTTAATATGATGGGAGAGAAATATCATATTAAATCACTTACTTGGAGAAAGATATTAAGTCTTGGTGAAATAAATTATTACTGAAGAAAAAGGTGGGCTTTAAAGAAAAAGGAAAGAACCTTTTAGACAAAAAAAAAGGCTTAGGAAAAAGGGTTGGCAAACACAAAAGCAGGACACTGCTAAAATCTGTCGAGAAGGAAACTTAAAAAATAAATGACCAAGGAATCAATTAGGTTGTTTATTCTAGTGGCAAGAAGATATTAGCTTGGGGTTACTTGCAGAGGTAGTTCCTAATAGAGAGGTACGTTCTTGGTTCCTAAGTATTTTTCCAAGAAGAGAATTGTGGTTAAATCCTTGGTTCTATCTTATTATAGCATTATAATGGAATGGGTTGTGTATGTTAGAAGAACTGATTTTTTTGTTACATGTATGCATGAGTTATTTCTAGTTATATATATATATATATATATATATATATATATATATATATATATATATATAGATAGAGAGAGAGAGAGAGAGAGAGAGAATAGCATTATAATGGAATGGGTTGTGTATGTTAGAAGAACTGATTTTTTTGTTACATGTATGCATGAGTTATTTCGAGTTATTATATATATATATATATAGAGAGAGAGAGAGAGAGAGAGAGAGAGAGAGAGAGAGAGAGAGATCATTGTGTATTTACACCTTATGGTTATATTGGTAAAAGTAGATCATGTTGGTTTACATGAAAAGAAAAAGAGGAACTATATCATATAACCTAGAGGTTGTAGATTATATTTTTATTCATGCATGTAATAAAATCATATGGGAATCCTTTTGAAAGGATTCAATAAGTAATGATAGAATTATTGGGGGGCAAATGTATATAAACAATTATTATACATCCATGGTATCAAAATGCATTTAGGGTATAATACTAAGCTAGCCTAGAACTCACAGTGTGTGAGCGTAAAAATATTGTATCCTTGTCACTGTAAGTAGGTTCTAGAAAAAGAGAGGTGACTTTAAGTAATCTAACTAGTGAACCCAGTATAGGAAATAAATGGTCGAAGAAATTATTAACAATAATAGGGATCATTGAAGTTATCTATGATATAGTACTTCATTTCCTCTTCCAAAATTGTAGCTGTAATAAAGCTCCTGTAACTTAGGAGCGAGTAAACATAAATAGAAGTTAAAACAATCAAATTAATATGTTTCATTAAATTAGTTGAATAATAAGACATTTAATACATGTTAGCATAATTCTAGGTAATTGAAGAAATATGAATCCAGAAGTAAGAAGAAATAGTGCATTACCTATATAATAACCCTTACCAAATTTTATGTAAGCGAAAGGCATGAAGGTCGCTACAGCCCTTCATTATATAACAAGTTACCAGAAATTTTAGGACTTCTATATCACACACAAAAGAGAAAAGAAGTAAAATTAGAAAACATTGGTAAGTTTTATTTATATATACAGCATAGCTAACTCAAATCTAGGAACAAGACCCCTAAGAATTTCAGAGTGAGGTTGGTTCCAAGGACAAAAGAATAATGATCTTAAGTGAGAGTACACAACCCATAGGACATATTAATTAATGAAATTTCATGGAAATGAATACATACCGTAATATATATTAGATTGTTGAGAAATGAAAATAGAAAGGGTAAAAATTCTCATCCACTATTATGAACCTCAATTAAAGGAGTATCTCATCATTGGAAGCTAAAATACAAATTACTAGGAACCTACAATTCAATTCGAACTCTGTTTCATTTTATAAATAAGCACATTACAAACATTTCAATGGAGAAGCATTCAAAGCATGGTGCATACAATGAAATAGGAACCAAAGATAGTAAAATGCATAATGTTTAGCTATCATGGTGATAACGCCATCTCAATAACAAAAGATTTTATATTTCAAATCCCAAAACACAAAGAAGAATTACAGAGTATTGTATATTTAGAAAAAAATAGAGACAAGGTGCCCCAATACTAAAATCACACAAGTGTTCATTAGAAATTAGTTCATTGTAACTTATATAGAAATAAGATCAGATTCCAAATAATATCATAGGTCACAATGTAAAATGACACACATGTAACATAATGCTAACCATGTCCAAATTATCCTCATGAAGAGGGGTTTGTAAAATAACTCTGCGAAGAATCTTAGGAGGGGATTGAAAGGAAATTTTTACTTCGTCGTGAATTAACAGTGAGAAGCCCCAAGTAAAAAGTGATGGTAACTAACCTATATTAGAGTGAATAGGAATTAAGGGTTCAGAAGCATGCATTCCTTTACTTTAACTCATTCCAACAACAATATAGACATACCTACAACAATATCCACAGAAAAAGGTTAGAACTATCATATTACAGGGTAAATACAAATAGAAAAAAAAATGAGACAAAGAAATGGAAAGTATACCCACTACCAAGGGTGGTAACGAGTGATCTATTCCTATAAATTCCATATTTTAAATACTTAGTCATGTGAGATAAGATAATGAATTACATATTCCAAAATGTAACCCTTAGCGAAGCAAAGAGAAAAAAAAGAAGGAAAATCATAACCATGGTGAACCAATTCGTATCATTAGACTGACAAAGGAGTCATTGGATAAATATTCACTAAGCCCATGAAAAATAAAGAAATAAAAAAATGGAAAGGCAACCCTTCCTATAGATTTTAGTGAATTTGTGAGGAAAATAGTTAGAAAACCTAAGTCGAGACCGCAAAAATTACATGGGTTATTGCTGGTGTGTAGAATAATCAAAACCCTACCGGTACCTGCGCTATAAATCAATGGAATTAGCCTTAAATAGGAATGTAAAACCCTTGAAAAAAAATATTCACAAAACAAGAATTTCATAACGAAATTTAAAAAAATTAATTAATTAAATAAAATAAAATAAAATAATAATAATAATAATAATAAAATTAAAAAAAATGAGAAAAATAAATCAATTACCTGTGAAAATTGTTGTGGAGAGTTTCCATGGAAATTTAGAGTGTAATCCAAAACCTTGAGTCAAATTTACCATATGACTGGATTCTTAAAGGAATATCTATGAGAATACATCCACAGGAAGCCAATTAATGCCCAGATAGAAGACAAGTTCTCCAAGAACTACTTAGGCTAAAAACAAACCCAATTGGAAATATTACCAGTTGTCCATTTACATTTCTCAAAGAACAAGAGAGAGTATACAAGTGCCACTGAACCACTATTACCACTCACAATTTTCAAGACTATTTTTCTCTCTCATGGTGGTGCTGTGCGATCCAAATATAATTAAAAAGGGAAATAAATCCAAGGTTGAATGAATTCCAAGTAACAACGTAGAATGCTAGGGTTGTGTGAAGGAACGACAACCCTTGGATCAAGCAAGTAGATCACCACTGTTGAAATGTACAAGGTACTGATAAGGATGTGATTTTCACTTGAGTCATTGATGTGTGACAAATTCTAGCTTGCCACACATAATTCCAATGGTCGTTCCCTAATAATCACTCTTTAGTCCCAAATGAATCCCCATGGAAGTAAACACACATGATATAATGTAAAGAACTAATGTGTTGTATTAATTGTTGGGGCCAACCCAATAACCTAAAGTTTGTGTATTATATACATTATAATTTTGGAACCATGTATGTGTTATATGCACCTCAATTGGTCTCATACTAAATTTACCTTGGTATATATGTTAAAATATAGGAGCATTGGTTAATAAGTTAGGGTGATATGTTATTACTTTCTTTAGATGGGACCAACAACCTTAAGATGTATTAAAGATAGAATTGGGAGAATTATAAACCCAGTTCCTTACCAAACCATGTATAGGTAAACCATGTTTATTTTAAGGAAATTTACATGTTTGGACCTATAAATAATAAGGGAGAAAAAATAAATTGGGTTGGAAACCAGTACCTCACAGATTTATAGCAATACATATAAATGTGATGCAAAAATGAGTATTTGAAAAGATGAAAAAATATAAAATTGCATTACACACCACCCGTTCACCCATGAAAACACACATTAAAAACCCCACAGAACGATAATTAACAATTTTAATCAATATTTTCTCCCACAAATACCATGACCTCCACAAAGATTCATAGTTCTAAAATAAAAGCTCTACACAATTCCCCCCGAAAGCATACTTCACACCCTGCACAGTAAAATATTTATATAATGAAACATAATAATATTCCTCGCTCTCATGATCATACCCCTTCATATGATATACAATCAGGAAATTTGTAAAAGTATTAAATTTGTTCATAAAATCGATTCTTATATTGCAAGTCATAAAATTTACATTAGACAATTGAAAATTAGTATTTGTAAAGCATTACTCAATATGGAACTAGCTAAGTGCAAGTGATTGTGCATTACTAAATATGGAAAAGAAACATGATTAGAAAATTGCATTATGCACCACCTGTTCTCTCGCACAAACCCGTAGTAAAAACATCACATAATGAAAATTGACAACTTAATCATTATGTTTTCTCACAAACACCATGTTCTTTGAAAATATTTATAGTTCTAAAAGAAAAGTTATACACAATTTATCCCCTGCATTTTATTCATACTCTGCACAGTAAAATATCTGCATAACGAAACATATTAATATTCCCTGTTCTCTCGCACATAGTCCATGTTTCATAAACATTCATATGATATACAATTTTAAAATTTGTAAAGGTATTATTATGATCAAGAAATAGACAAGCATACACCATCTTCGAATAGTAAAATCTAACATAATAATATTCCTTGTTCTCTTTCACATACCTTCATATGATGGATTCTCATATTTCTCTCGAAAAAATCTTGTCATAATTTAATATTTCCCATAAAATCCCAACACAGTAAAAGCTCTGCACAATTAAATACCCCCCACATACCTCGTCCCCCATAAAGATTCAATTCTAGCACTAATTCTTAGAATAGTACTAAATTAATTGATTAACCCCAGTCTCCATACAACTTCATTTGGATACACTTCTTTCGTATATGCTTCCTTCGCATAACCACCTTCGAACAATTATATGCTTCCTTCACATAACCACCTTCGAACAATTATATGCTTCCTTCGCATAACCACCTTCGAACAATTATATGCTTCCTTTGCATAACCGCCTTTGAACAATTATATGCTTCTTCTGCACAACCACCATTGTACAAGCTTGACCTATTAACTTTTAGCTAGATTGGACTATAAAGAGATCAATAAGCACTACCTGATGTTGATCTGATAATGCAAATCAAGAGTGCATAGCATGGAAAAATCATACCATTGAAATTAAAAATATTAATGATTCCGCAAAGTTACATAGGTTTGAAATAAAAATATCTACACAACTTCTCTTCGACACAAGCTTTGTAATTGAAACAGTAAAAGCTCCGCACAACAAAAAATGATAATATGATTCACTCCCCCACACATATCCCATCCTCCGTAAAAATTTATATGATATACGATCTGGAAATTTCTGAAATTATCTTAGCACAACAACTTTTGTAGCCTACCACCAACGACATTCAACAGAACATGAATTTTTCTCCTTAAGAAGAGAAACTCGTTTTTTTCTCCTCGTAGAGTTGTTATTTCCTAATCACAGTTTAATCATTGTCCTTGTTATGCAGATACATTGCTACCAACGCAATATTGACAATGTGAAACCAAGAGAAGTGCAAGTAAGTAATTTAACAAAATCCATATCCATATAGGAATAAAGTACCCTAATCTCTATAATAATAATAGTGAAAATTGAATTGAAATAAAGAAATTGAGGTTATTTCCTAATCACAATTTAATCATCCTCATCGTTATCTAAATACGTTGTTATATAGTTTATATTTTTTACCATCGCAATGCCTTCAATGCAATATTGATGGCATAAAGTTATTGTAACTGATAATAAGTAATCTCACATAATATGAAACAATTACCATAATTGATATAATAATCAAAAATTGAATTGAAATAAAACAATCAGTTTTTTGCCCGAATCGATTCCTATAAATTTGGGACATACCACATGTAAGTTATTATTTTATAACTGAACTAAAATTATTTGACATTATTTTCACACATAAGTGTATCGATCTCGATTTGCAAGTAATAATGATAAAGCGAGTGCAATAATCATATAAAGAAAATGAAAATTGTTGCAATCACACTAGCAATAGATAATGGCATGTTAATAATTCGGATGAGAGATAAAGAAATATCTAGAATTTAGAAAAGATTATATCTTTTTCTAGTCTTCTGTGGTCTGAATGGACCAAAATTCTCTGAAGATAAATCATACGATTACCAGGAGCCCCTACTCTATCACAATGTTTTTTGTTGAGGATATGAGCATATGACGCAGTACCAATGAACCAAAAATGATGCACTTGTCATTAATTGCAATATTATATCCCCATATCCTCAACACATAATATTATAATAAAAAAAGGATACTTAGCACATATAAACACATTACATTCTCATCAACACAATGTAATAATGATCTACTAAAAATAGCAAGTCTTGTGAATCTGTTACAACTATAAAACTACAATAAATAAAACAAACCAAAAAAAGAGCTGAGTAGTTCAACAATTATAACAATAATAGTTAATGCCATGGTATTAATTTAGAGAAGAGTTAAACGAATATCTACAATGAACAAGAGCTTATATTCTTTTTTGATGTGTTATGATTGAGATGCACCAAAACGATTCAAAGAGAAACCATATGATTATGAAGAGCCTCTACTCTATCACAATGTTTTGTGCTAATAATATGGGCATAAATGTAGTGCCAACGGGCTAAAAATGATGCACTCGCCATTAATGTTGGTATCATATCACCATGTTTGCAACACATAACATTATAATCAAAACAATGAAAAATATGATCAACAATGAGGATTTCAATGAGAGAGATGATGATATCATGGACATTGACTAACGTTCACAACAATAACACATCGTCAAAGGTAGAAGCTATTCTAAATTAATTTTCTTTATTAACTAGGAAAAAAAAACTAGCAACTATGTAAATTAGTGCATATTTTTTATATCTAAAGAAACTTCAGCTTCATTAACTTTTGGCTCGATCTATGAAGGGGTAGGATGTGGGTCAACTGAAGATTTATTTTTCTTTGTGTGGAATGATGTTGTGTGAAACTTCATTGTATCGGTGAACTTCCACACGACAAACTCAACACAAAAACTTTCAGACATCATTTTTAATATAAATTTGTGCATAACTTGAAAATATTCATTTTTCAAACCTAAAATAACCATTGATTCATAATGTTCCATTAACTTATCCCTCTATCCAATGGAAAATTTTGTAGGTGCTATATAACTCATTCTATGTTGGGTAATGCTACAAATAAGTTTAACTTAATCGCATAACCAATAATTAGCTTTATTACACTCATATTAAGTAGTTAAGTGTAATTATTAGAAATATAAGAAACAAGCTATTATTAGTATTATTGTTTTTGCGGAGCTTTGACTGTGTGAAAGATGGGATATGTATGTCGGTTTATAGCAATACAGATAAATGTGATGCATGAAAATTAATTGTTATTTCTGAATTCAATGAGAACTCAAAAGTTCAAATAAATATTGGCATTGTTCACTATTGGATTTTATAATATATTCTAATTGTATTTCCTTTAATAACGAGTAAAGAAACAACTAACAATTGAGTAAATTAGTGCATATTTTCGATATAAAAATCACTTTTGCTTCATTAAATTCTAGCTCGAGTTGAGAAGGGGCAATGTTTGTCAATGGCCATGATATCATCATATTTGTCACGCATTTCCTCTTCAACATTGACATTCTCTAATTGGGCCAAATTATCTAGACAAATACTCAAATTTCCATTTGCCAATTAAAGTTACTGCATCTTCAATTCCGATAATTCCATTTTCAAATTTAGAAGGTTGAAGTGGACTGGTGCTTGAGATTTAATGACTTCATTATTCTTTAATACGAAATTTATGACAAACTCTAGAACATTAGCCATTGTGGGTAAAAAAGTAGTGATATCTTATTGTACAATGCTAGAATTGTGTTCGATAGGCTTCAATCATTGTTACAGTTTCCTATAAACTTGGCGAATTTCAATCTAATTGTCGATTCTATGTTTACAGTGTCATTCTAGAAATGTAAATATAACATTTAGGGAAATTTTCATTATTTTTAGTCTTTTTCTCTTTCATTAATGCTAGCTTTGAGTCCGCACAATGTATATGTTCATTGTTCCAAGGGCAAGCAGAGAATGGATTTTTCAATTTGAGTTTTATGCGATTAAAGGTTTGCAGAAATTTCATTTTGTGGAGTTTTTTTAGTAAATTATTTGGAAATCTTTGGAATTGAGATATTTAAAATAATATATAATAATAATAATAATAATAACAATGTCTAAGAATTGTGTGGAAAGAAACAACTTATGGTACATTGATACAAATTTTCTTAAGATAAAGCATTTCAGTAAGAATTTTATGCGATTAAATATTTGGACAGATTTCATTTTGAGGAGGTTTTTAGTAACTTATTTGGAAACGTTTAGAATTAATATATTTCCAATAATATATATTAATAATAGTGGTGAAGAACTGTGTGGAAAGAAACAACTTACAAAAATGTAGAACTTCCATTATCATAACATCACCTTTAATCAATTAATAATTATCCTTGTGTAAATTAAGTCTAGACTTTCATTTTCAAATACAACAAAAAAATGTTAGTGTCTGCATGAACAAAATCAAAAGTATTTTTTGTAAATTTTGTGCTTGCAAGTGTGTATGAATTATGCGGAAGGTCAGTGATTTTGTGGATTTAAAGCTTGGAAGTTTCTTTCCTAGAATGGATTTCCTATGCAATATCATAGATATGCATATTTACATAATGAATTTTATAAGAATAGCTTTTACTATGCAGAGAGAACAACCTTACAACATTTTGTTTCATGAAGCTTATTTGCATAGTTGCTGAATGTGATGGATCATTGGCCAAATTTTTCATTTTCCTGGTGGATCATTGAGAGAATTGTTCATTTTGTCTATTTTAATGGTATGTGCTAAGGATATGGGAATATGATATTTTCATTAGTAACAGTTTGATCAAAGTGTTCATTTTATATTCCAACAATATTTTTGGTACATTGGCGGTGCATAATTTGTTGATATTATCACTATAAAATATTATGAGTGGAATCATTAATAAGATTGCACTTTGTAAAACTTACTTGCATTCAATCAGTACCATGGATCATTAATAAAAAAATTCATTTTGTCAATTACAATGTTATGCGTTGAGAATATGGGAATATGATACTAGTATTAATGACAGGTGGGTCATTTTTGGTTCATTGGCACTGCATCATATGCCCATATTCTCATAATAGAACATTGTCATCGTGTAGTGGTTCCTGATAATCATGGGGCTTCTCTTCGAAGCATTTTGGCACATTTGGAGCACAACAGGATGACAAAAAATATAAGCTTCCCTTCCTTCTAGATATTTCTTTAACTCTCCTCAGAATTATTAACATGGCATTATCCATTGCTAGTGCAATTGTTGTAGTACTCAGTTCTTTTACTGGGTTGATTCTATTTGTTGCATTTTTTCGGTAGACAATTATTCCACTAGATTTTTCATTAGTACTTGTAGATCAAAATTGATATAGTTATGTGTGATATTTATGTGAAATGTTTTTGGTTCTATTTGAAAATGATAACTTACATGTGGCATTTCACAAATTTATAGCAATCGATTTGAGAATAATGCTAACTATTTTATTTTAACTCAATTGTCATTGCACCGAGAGGCACATTCTACAACCAAATACTATTCCAATGTGTAAGTATGTCACATCCTCAAAAAATAACAAAAATAATTTCAGCTAATGTCAGCCAAAACATTCACTTCAATCTTAAAATATATACACCATATAACTTGAATATTTAGACTATAAATAATTTTTAATATTATTAACGGACTAAGATTAGTTGTTAAAATAAAAATATGTATTATTATGTATAATTTGAATGGATAATAAATTATTTAATGAGTTTAATAACTCTTTTATCATATTTGAATGGATCATAAATTTACCTTTAACCAAAAAAAATTACTACATTAATGTTCCAAATTAGGTAAAATTTTAAGCATATTTACTGTTTACCAAAGTCAATACAATTTCTTAAATCAAAAGAAAAAGGTTAATTTAACACAAAGAATTGAAAATCCTACTTGAAAATATTTTAATATTTCTTTTAATTAAATATTTGTAAAATAAATATTTAAAAGGGAAATGCATATATTATTTTGATGTAGTTTTATTATAAATTTTGTTATCATGATATGTAAAAAACATCATTAAATCTAATATTGATACTAAAATATTAATATTAATATTAAATATAACATTAATATTAATATATTATAATATTAATGTTATTAATTTAGGAACTTTGGATTAATACAATATTAAATTTAATATAATCTTAAAATTATTATACTATAATATATATTAATAGATAATGATATATAATTAACTGTAAATATATATGGAGGGAAGAACAAATACATAGAGTGATAGACGTGGAGGGATAGAGGGAGTGACAAGGGAGAGATGGAAATAAAATGAAGGAGAGGGGAGAGGGGGATTGAAGAGAGAGAGAACGATTGGAGTGAGAGAGGGAGAGGAGGGCAAGAGAGAGAGAGAGGGAGACATAAAGATGAATGGGATAGAGAGGAGGAGAGAGGGATGGATATAGTGAAAAGGTTGGAGGGTAGAGAGAGAGAGAGATGGGGGGAGAGAGAACGAGGTAGTAGAGAAAGGGAGAGAGGGGAAGGACCAGATAGAGGACTTCAAAGGGATGGAGTTGGAGGGGAATAGGGAGTGAAGAATAAAAATGTAGAGTGTGAAAAGTGGAGAGAAAAAGAGAGGGAGTGACAGGGGAGAGATGGAGAAAGAGTGTGTATGTTTCGGGCTGAGATAGGAAGACAAAGAAGGAGAGATGAGAAAAAAGGGGGGGAGAAGGAGAGAGTGAGGGAGATAGTGACTGAGTTGGAGGGAGGAGAGAGAGAGAGGGTGGGAGATAGATAGAGGTGGGAGAAAAAGGGAGAGACAGGAAGGAAGATAGAGAATGGTGGAGAAAGAGAGACAGAGTTATGAGGGATATAGAGAGAAACGGAAAGAGGAGAGTAGGAAGGAAGATAAATTGAGGGGGGGAGGGAGAGAAGGGGAGGAAAGAGGGAAAGGGAGATGAAGATAGAGTGAGAAATAGATACATATGGATAAAGAATGTGTATGTTTTAGGGGTGATATAGAGAGACAAAGTAGACATATAGAGTGATATATATAAATATTGTAGGTGAAGAGAGGGAGGAAGAGAGAGATAGAGAGAGGGAGTGAGGGAAGGAGAGATATATAGAAATGGAGAGAGGGAGCATGTGTTTTTTGAGGGGCTATGATAGAGAGACAAAGAAGGGAAAATGGAGGGAGATATATATATATATATAGATGGAGGGGGGGAAGGGAAGAATTTTTATTGCACTAGATGCATTTATTTCAGTGCAGATGATGATTTGTAATCCTATTTGATTGCTTGCGCTAGATGCATTGATATCGGTGAAGATGATGATTTCTAATCCTATTTGATTCCTTGCATTATATGCATTGATTTTAGTGTAGACATTTATTTCTAATCCTATTTGATTTCTTGCTCTAGATGAATTGATTTTAGTGTATATGGTGATTTATAATCCTACCATATTAGTTGCACTAGATGCATTAATTTCAACGTAAATGATTTCTAATTATATTTGATTGATTGCACTAGCTTCATCAATTTTAGTGCAGATGTTGATTTCTAGTCTTATTTGATTGCTTGCATTAGATGCACTTATTTCAATGTAGATGTTTTTTTCTAATCCTATTTTATTTCTATCATTATAAGGATTATATGTTGTCAATATTGAGGTTATAAATTATTAAAAATATTTTTTAGGATTACATGGAGAGGGGAGAGAGGAAACTAGATTTCTTACACTAGATGCATTTATTTCAATGTAGATGGTGATTTTAATTTTTATTTTATTGCTTGCACTAGATGCATTGAAACTAATGTAGATGCTGATTTCAAATTATATTTCATTTCTTGCACTAGATGTATTTATTTGAGTGTAGATATTGATTTCAAATCATATGTGATTCCTTCCACTAGATGCATTGATTTTAGTGTAAATGTGGATTTATAATATTATTTTATTTTCGACACTAGATGCATTGATTTCAATGTAGATAATGAATTCCAATGTCATTTGATTGCTTTCATTAGATGCATTAGATGTTAATATTGAGGCTATAAATTATTAAAAAATATACTTTTCAAGATGTATTTAGTAATACCTAGAGGGACATTATTAGTAATTAATTAGTTGTTGAAGTTTGTGATACCTAGAATCGAACTAAAATAGATGTGCATAATGAATCCTCCTGCAAAGTGAAAATTAATCCTTAACAATGTCATCCATTGCCAACTAATTAGTAATAGACAATTAAATATATTCAAAATTGTTAATAGATAATTGCATACAATAATCTATTCAAAATATTTATAAGAGGAAAATATATAGTTATAAACATTCAAATCCAATCAAAATATTCTTACAAGAGACATGATAATTGTTTGGATGTAAATATTTTATAAAAATGGCTACCTATAAAAAAAACAACAAACTAACATTATTTATTGACCCTATAAAATAGACTAGAGATAAAAACAAATCATTGAAATACCCTTCAAGGAAATAAATAATTTCAAACATTAGCAAAGAAACAAATTATTTCAAGATTTAGTAATAGACAATTAAATATATTCAAAATTGTTAATAGATAATTGCATACAACAATCTATTCAAAATATTTATAAGAGGAATATATATATATATATATATATATATATATATATATAAACATTCAAATCAAATCAAAATATTCTTGCAAGAGACATGATAATTGTTTGGATGTAAATATTTTATAAAAATGGCTACCTATAAAAAAACAACAAACTAACATTATTTATTGACCCTATAAAATAGACTAGAGATAAAAACAAATGATTGAAATACCCTTGAAGAAATAAATCATTTCAAACATTAGAAAAGAAACAAATTATTTCAAGAGTAATCTTGACGCAGTAAATTATTAAAACTACTCATCAAGATATATTTAGTAATACCTAGAGCGACACTCTTAAGAATTAATTAGTTGTTAGAAGTTATGATACCTAAAATTAAATGAAATATATGTGTAGTATCAATCCTCTTGCAAACTATTGAAGATATTGTCTATCTTCTTCATCACCAATTAATTATTAATAAACAAGTACATATACATATAAAAATATAACACAACAATTGTAACATTCACAAACACTAGAATCCAAATCCAAAGACATACACACAAAAACCACTCAAACCATCAAAACACAAATGTATAGACCATTCAAGGCAAGCAACAAAGATTAAATTAAAGAAGAGGATGATATGGGCATGCCAAGAAAATAAAACATAATGTGAATTTTGATGTTAATCTCAAACATATATATAATAATGATAATCTAAAAATGTGACATTTTTGCCCTCAACTCGAAGCAACTTAGATCCATCTAACACCAAATTTATCATGCACTAAGAGGAATCAAATCCCTAGAGGTGCAAACCTTTCCTCATGTTCTACACTACAAAATTAAGGTTTACACCTCGAAAGATTTGATTCCTCTCGGCGCATGATAGATCCAATGTTAGATGGGTTAAGTTGGTTATTATGGAATTATGGTAATTATTTCGTATTCAGTGACATTTCTTACCGTCAATTTCGCTCATTGACCCTCATTAATATTTCATCAAAATTGTTGCAATGGTTAAACATCTAGATTAGATAATAATGTATCTAGGTAACGATAAGGATGATTGAACTATCATTAAGTAATAACGCCGACTCCTTTATTTCAACTCAATTTTCATTATTATTATTAATATAGCAATTATGATAATTAATTCGTATTTGGATATGGATTGCATTAAATTGTTGACTGACACTTGTCCTGGTTGTATGATGTCAATATTGCATTCATAAATTTGTTGCTAGATAATGATGAGGGTAATTAAATTATGATTAGGAAATAAGGTCACCTACTTTCTTTTAACTCAATTTTCATCTCTCTACCAGGATAAAAAAGAAAAAGATCTATCTTCAAGGAGAAAAGGTCTTGGTCAATTGAACATTGGCTATTTTTTATATTAATGGTATAAGCAAATGCATATGGGCACAAGCTTCTTTTTGTGAGGAGAAAAAGAAGATGTGGTTGATTGAATGTTGGTTGTTTTCTAGAGTAACGATATATTGCACAAGACATTTTGGATTTTCAATTGAGCCTAGATGGCACCTCCAATATATGTTTGTGTTTTATATGATATTTAAAGATTCCATTCAAGCACAATTGAAATCCAAAGGTGTACTCATCTATGCTTTGTTATTCTATGAAAATCCCTTATTTTGCATAGATATAGAGCTCTATGCAATTTCTTTTCTAATATGTACTATAAGGTTGTTATGTTGGTAGCAGTGTCTATTCTCAATGTTGTTTAGCCCTATATTTCTCATATTCGTGTCTAATGACCATGCGTAACTATTTTGTGTGCGAGGTAGAGAAATATGAAGTTAAATAAATATGAAATCACGTGATACATTATACTGAAGGAGTGATGTTAAATGGGTTTTTTTTGCTTAAAAGTAAGTATTATGTGGAAGAAAAGTGTGGGGAAGAACTTTGCGAAGGGGAAAATGAATGTAGAAGTATGGAGCTTTATCATATAAGAATTACATTTTTTATTCTGCAAATTGTTTCTTTGGCATAAATCATAAATCAAAGGGTTTAAGTTTTATATAGCTTCCGTGACATAATTTTAATAATAATAATAATAATAAAGTAACATGTTAGTGCATTTTTCTTGTTATCATAGGAATCATAAATCAAATTCTCTAAGTTTTATAAAGCTCCTGTGGCATATATTTAATACATAACATGTCGGTAGTTTGTTGAAGTGAACTCTTGCCTCCATTGCAACCGGTGCATTGGTTTGACTCCTTCATCCAACTCATTTGCTAACATGTGCATGGTCTTCTTGGGTGTGGCTGAACCGGCAACACACTGGTGCATAGTGTCTGTGCTGATCTTCATGTGTGTTCTGGTGGTCATGCACATCAACTTGTCCAAGTACATGCTCAGCTCCAGTTGGACTTGCTTCTTGTCTTCGCCTTGGTGAGTGTGATGAATGAGTTGGATCACCTGTGTGCGCACAATGAAATGCATACTATTAAATCCCTTTCATGCGATCAACAACACTTCTCACAATGTTTTCTCTGTGCCAGTTGTTGGGATATATTTATAACTTATACGGGCGCAGTTTCATCCGTGAGTGCATGTTGTGCCCATTGTTGTTCCTGTTCCTATTGCAACTCATTCGTCTGTCTGTGCAGCTTCATGTTCTTCCTTGAGTTGCTGCTTCAACACATGAAACACCTTCTTTGTTCCATTCTCTATCTTTGCACGATCTTCATGTTGCGTTGTCACCTCATAGCCTGAGTCTCCAAGTTGCTTTCATCATCAGTGGATCTGCTTGCGCTTGCAACTTTCTTCCACCTTTTTGTTGTCAACAACCTTCCTCTTGCAGTCATTACATTAGTTGCATTCGGTATGATGTCTTCAACTGTTGTTCATGATGATGCTCATTGTGATGCTACTTCTATCATATCTTGATGTCCTTGTCTACGAACAAATTGATATCTTCGTGAGTAGGCAAGCTCATAGACATTTGATCGACTGTATCTCTAGGTGTGCTATGAATGGTGTCTTTAACTCTGCTCTCTTGGAAACTATTGTACCTGCACTACTGAGAGGCAGATGAACACCTGCAATACCTAGAGATATGGCAACACTCATGGCAATCAATCTGTCAATAGAAAACCAAAATGAACTTGGAAACTGACTTGCAACATACCTTTGTGACTGATCATGAAGGTTGCACAATTTCGACTAGGAGGTTGGGAGACTGACTGCCAAGGCCGTGTAAGGCATAGTCTGGGTTGTTGGGAGACTGACTGACTCCTAGAACTATACAATTCATGGTCCAGTCTGGCTACTAATTGTTGGAATTGTGCAATGTGCAATCTCAGCTGGAAATGACTGCAGGCTTAGTGACTGCATTACGCAATTTTCTGTGCCAGCAGTCACTATCCCTCACAAATGTGCAAAACAGTCCTAGAGGAGAGTGCCTGGGCATAAATGCACATTTCTGGAGAGGAAGACAAAGCCTTCCTTCCCCGGATTGTGCAATGTTGTCTTAGTGAAGGCAGAGTCCGGGCCAAGGTTGCCCTGACTCGTCGATAGGCAACTGAACGCGAATGTGAGTGTGAATGCATGGTGATCTTAAGTGTAAGCATAAGTGAATGATCATGCATGAAAAGAGTGAATGAAATATTTATAAAACAAAACAACATGCATGTGGGTGAGGCGAGTCACCGAATCGGCGACTATTCATGAAAAATAGCTTCATGCATGTGACAGAAGTGAGATAGCAACGAAAACTGAAACAGTGCTAGTACAAGCTAGTATGTACCAAAGTGATAACAAGTGCTCACTAAAATCCAGAAGACAGCGTTCATACGAAGCGAAACACAAAAACCGCTAGAAATGTAACATAAGTCATGGAAAGCGGGCTTACCCCAAAACAATTGCGCTGAGTGTGCCAACATCTCCTAGATGTGTTGTGGGATGTCAGAGCTACAAGTTTGATATGAGGAATGAGCTATGTGGTGTTTAGTTGGTGAGTTTTGATAACATCAAGGTTGTGACGTGCATGCCACAAATCTAGGGAAAGCGATACTTGGTGGGAGGTTTCTAAAATGATCCTTGCATGTAACCTCCAATTGCTAAAAATAGATCCCTAAAAAAAGGGATTCCTTTGCATACTGCCTTGGGAGAAGCAGCCCATGCATGCAAGTATGGTTTGCTTAGTCCCGGAGGGAATCGATCAACTCATCTACACATGCAAGAGGTTGTTCGACTACTGGAGAAAATGTACATTTCTGGCTGGGAGCTGGGTTGGCTGCCCAAGAGATTTGTGCAATTTCTGGGTAGAGCAACTGAGTGCCGCCCAGATTTGCGCAAATTTTGGGCTGAGCAGCCCTACTGGGGAAAATTGTGCAATTTTCACTGTGAGTGTTGACTATCAGAATTGCGCAATTCTGGAGCCCCGCAAGCTGCCAGTCAGGATTGCGCAATCTTTGGAGGGAAGGCTAGTTGCCCTCCCAAATTGCACAATTTCTTGGGGGGGTTGCTCAACGTGCAGCTGGACCAAGTCTGGGTGACCAGCATGTGAGGGGAATGCATCAAGCTATGATCGATAGGCTGCCTTTGTGCAAGAAAAAAACTGAAGCTTTTGAACTTTACGAAGCAAGACAAACTACTGCGAAAAGTTGGTAGGGATGCTCCAAAACGAGGTTAAGGAAAAAATTTGGAGGGTGGTTTAGCCGCTACAACATGCTAATAGCTAAGATGCAGGAGAAAAAGGCGCAGCCTCAGCAACCTACGCAGAACTTACAAATAATGAGAGCTGGGCCTCGTGAGGAAGATCAAAATGTGAATATAATGTTGAGGAGCAAAATAACAACTAGTGATGAGAAGGGAAAACAACCTAAAGAGGATGGATGGATCCATAAGGCCCCAGCAAGGAAAATTTTAAGGATGGAAAATTTTCTTGAAGTTTAAAACATTGGCGAATCTCACTAATCCCTAATATGCAAATTATAAATGTTTATTGATATATTTGTAAAATTAATCAAATTTATAATTATTTTATATATAGTACCTATATAATGTTGGCGATTTTTAAGGTAAAATAATTTTATATTCTAAAATTTGGGCGAATCGTCTTTTATAAAATTGGAAATTGGTGAATCTTTTTGTGGAAAAATCATGGAAAATTAGCCCACTGGGCGAACATTAGCCCCTAAAATTTTCCATGGGCCCCAGAAAATGAAGTTGGTTTTGATTTGGAGCACTCAAAGGAAACATTTATGAAAGCCAAGAAGAGCTTCATTGAGGCCTCTACCTCAGGAAGCCAAAACAAAGTACAAGAAACCAGCGTGCCTGTAGAGGTTGATCCCTTTATGCTTACCATGTTCTTGGAGGAGTGCATGAAACTGTTGCGTGATAGAAAAGTTGTGAAAGGCTTGTAGGAGTAAATAAACAAGTGTGCCATCAAAGAGAATGTCCTTGATGAACACCGTGTGGTTAGAAAAATTGGCAAACATAAGGCTAGAATAGGGTGCGAAATGAGGCTCACCGCGCAGATAGGAGATTATGAGATGGACCAAGTCATCTTGCACCTAGGGTCTGATGTGAACATTTTGCCAGAACAAATATGGGAAATAATGGGGAGACCTGTGCTGCATTGGTCTCCGATTCAGCTCAAAATGGAAAACCAAGAGAAGATCATTCTGATGGGATGACTATATGGAGTAACAATTTATATAGAAGCTGAAAGTGTGATGGATGAATTTGAAGTGATAGAGATCGTTGATGACAGCAATTCATACCCCGAGCTCCTAGGAATTGATTGGGTGATTGACATGAATGCAGTCGTCAACTTGAAGAAGAGGACAATGTCATTTGAACGAAAATCGCTTCAAGTTGTATTGCCCTTGGACCCTGCAGAAGGAGAACGCTACACTGAACCAATCCACAATTATGAATAAAGTGAGGATGAGATAGATCAGATCTACAAAATAATAGTGCGAGACCAAGACTGGATCAATGCAATGGCATACGGATGGATTGCATGGGACCAGGAGAGTTCCCGTACCTCTGATTCAGATGAAGAGTTGGAGCACTAGCATAATCGTTTGCATGAATTATCTGCACTGCACTGCAACATGATGACAAAATTGTTGCATTGTGTTTCATTAGAGGTAAGGAACTTACCTTATTATGATGGTTTAACTTATGTGGATAAATTTTTGGATGTGTTTGAGTGTGAAGTACCCGAGCAACACAGCTTCCAAGCGTTAGATTTGCCACTGCACACTATGCCCGCACAATGGTGGGGTACGCACAACGATAACTGTGATGGATGGTAGGATTATAAAAGAATGATTAGGTTACGATTTTTGTGTCCTAACATTCGATTGGCCGAGAAGTACGATGGGAGGGATGATCTGTGTGATCACTTAGCAAAGTGGACTAAAGTTTATGGAACGGAGCCACAACCGGAGTGGGTGCACTTATTTTTCCATACTTTAGACATAATCTCCATGAAATGGTATTTGGAGATGGACCTCTGCCATGGTACTGTGGAGTGTGATATATTGAGAGAAGGCTTCTTATTAATCTTCAGTTTTGAAGATGGTTTTGAAAGCATCGATGAATCTCTCTTAGAGATTAAGGCGGTGATCTTTAGAATGTCACAAGAAAGTCTGGAATGGGTCTAACCACATTAGAGCAGCCAGCTCTGTCATGCGTTGGAATGTTATAATGTGATAGCTAAAGGGAAGGATGAAGATCTAAGGAATATTAACATTCCAGAGGCATAAGGGCATCACGAAGTCGAGGGCCCACAAATTGATAACTCAGACATCACCGCGCCATTGAAAACCAAGAAAGTAAACATTGGGACTGAATCAGAACCAAAGTTTGCAAAGTTTGGATATTATTCGAACGATGCCACTGTGGCTAAGGTTGCTGAGTTACTCCGTGAATATCAGGATCTGTTCCCTACCAAATTTTCAGACTTGAAAGGCATAATAGGCGACTTGGGTGTTATGAAAAACATTCTGAAGTAGGACGTGAAGCCTGTTAAGTAGAGGTCATATCGGCTGAATCCTAAGTATAAGGAAACATTCGCTTGGATTTGGATAAGATGCTGGAAGCAGGCATCATAGAACCAGTGGAAGAATCTGATTGGGTGACCCTAATGGTGGTTTAGGAGAAGAAGCAGAATGAGGAAATAAGGATTTGCGTAGACCTGCAAAAGCTTAACGATGCATGTGTCCATGATCCCTTCTTGATGCCATTTACCGATGAAGTATTAGATAACGTTGGAAGGAAGGAGGCCTACTCGTTTGTTGATGGGTTTTTGGGGTACCATCAGATCAAGATCGCACCTGAGGATAGGAGCAAAATGACCTTTGCGACGAAATGGGGTTGTTTCCAATACAATGTGATGCCATTTGGACTCAAGAATGCGCAGGCGATATTTTCTTGTGTAGTCATCGCCGCATTTAAGGAGATCATTCATAAGTTCCTAGAAGTGTACTTTGATGACTGGATGGTGTTCGGACTAGTGAAGCATCATGTAGCAAGTCTGTGCTTGATGTTGGATACGTGTCGCAGGTACCAAATCGCGCTGAATCTGAAGAAGTTTTTATTTTGTGTTCCCTTTGGGATTTTGTTGGGTCACACAGTATGCAAACAAGGATTGATGGTGGACCCTGCAAAGATTGCAGTGATAGTAAATTTGGAGGCCCCAAGGAGTGTTAAGCAGCAGCATGCGATGTTGGGATGTACTAGATATTACAGGAAGTTCATCAAGGCTTATGCTCACATTACCACTCCCATGGAGAAGATTCTCAAGAAATATGCTACATTCTATTCAGATGAAGAATGTCAGCGTAGTTTGGATGTATTGAAAGAGAAGATGGTCATCGCGCTGATACTAGTCTTCCCTTATTGGAAAAAAGAATTTCACATACATGTTTATGCCTCTTGCATTGCATTGGGTGCAGTGCTAACACAGGCTGATGAGGGATAAATGGGCCATCCTATAGCCTTCGCAAGTAGGAAATTATCGAAGGTTGAGAAGAATTACCCAATGACAGAGCGTGAAGGGTTGGCTATGGTGTATGCTCTTCAAAAGTTTAGGCACTATCTGTTGGGCAGAAATTTCAAAAATTACACAAATCATTCTGCCTTGAAATACCTGGTCAATAAGCCTGTGTTCAAGGGGAAGATCTGTCGATGGTTACTTCTATTCCAGGAGTATGACTTTGAGGTCATTGTGAAGCGAGGGAGGTTGAATGTAGTACCTGACCATCTATCACAGATAGAAACTGGAGAGGAGCCTAATAATTTGGAGGAAGGGTTGCCAAATGCACAACTCTTCACTGTGCACATAGCAGATAACCATTTTGTAGATATTATTCACATTTTAACTACAGGGATGGCACCAGAAGGGTATACAAGTCAGCAAAAAAGGAGCTAGTAGTGTGCGCGGCAGACTTTTCAATAATTGTGGGACATCTACATAAGATGGGTGCAGATGAGATATTGTGAAGATATGTACCCTATTTTCAGAGAAACTGTATTCTTGTTGAAGCTCATGGAGGGGATGTGGGTGGACACTGTGCAGGAACAGTGACTACGCATAATATTTTGCGCTCAGGTCTATGGTGGCCAACGCTAAATAGAGATTCCAAAGCATATTGTAAGGCATGCAATGCATGTCAGAGAACAAGAAAACCATCGTGGAGGGACAAGTTTCTAGTGAATCCTCAAGTATCATTGTAGCCATTTAAAAAATGGGTGTTTGATTTTGTTGGGCCAATTCAGCCCCCAAGGAAGAAAACTGTTGCGCTCTACATCATCACCATGATAGAGTGTCTAACCAGATGGGAAGAGGCACATCTAGTTAAGGATTGTACAGGGGCCACAATAGCGAAGATTTTGTTTGAATATGTATTAACTAGGTTTGGCTGCCTGAAAGTGTTGATGAGCGATAGAGGTACATACTTTCTGAATGAAATGATCAGCACGCTGACAGAAGAATTCTAGATCTACCATCAGAAGAGTACACCTTATCACCCAAAGGCTAATGGAACTATGGAGGCCTTCAACAAGATTTTGGAGAACGCGCTGATGAAGATCTGTAATGTGCAACGAAATGACTAGGATGTGTGCATACCTATAGTATTATGGGTGTATCGGACTACTTGCAAGAAGATGAGAGGACAAACACCATTCAGATTGGTCTATGGTGTAGAAGTTGTGATGCCAATGGAGTATATCATGCCTAGTCTGTGTGTAGCGGCTCTCACAGGTATGGAATATTGCGAAGCCTTGGAGGAATGGCTCGTGTAGCTGATGGAGCTTGAAGAGGATAGATTTTTTGTTGGATTTCATTAAAAAGTATAGAAGGAATGTGAACAAGCATGGAACAATCAACACATCAAGCTTCACACGTTCAAGGTGAATGATCTAGTGTTTTTATATGATAGTAAATTCACTAAGTCCTCAAGGAAATTTCAGATGTATTAGCTGGGGCCATATATTATCAAAGAAATTACAGATGGAGGTGTAGTTCAGCTCACGAAGCTGAACGGAGAACCTTTTATGGAAAGAGAAAATGGAAGTCGATTAATGTTGTATACAGAGGATCCTACGCAATGACTACATGGTGGCAGGATATTCTTAGTGCTCCAGGCAGTTGCAAGGGAGCACGGGACTCTAAACTACACTTCCAGGTTTGGAGGACTACGCAGAAAGCAGGTTACGCGGAAAATGGTGAAGTTGCAACATATGAAATTGCGCACAAGAAGCTATGCCATAGAGGGATGTTTCGCGCAGGGCAGCAGGAAAGTAATCGTTGGAGTCACTATTCATGACTTGACAGCTAGAAGAAAGTTAAGAGGAGTGGGTTGGAGGCATTTAAGGCCAAAATATTTAAACATCTATCGCCAAAACATCATTAATTGTTATAATTTGGGGGGAACACTCGAATTCAAATTCAAAACCCCCTATAAATTATGCATGTCGGTCCAATAGAGAACACTTTGTGCCCTTAGAGTTCTTGTTGATATTTGTTGTTTGTCGTCCATGAACTGATTGTATTGGCAAGATTTAGTTGCGAGCCGTGCATTTGCTAAGCTGTCAGAGTTGAATCAAAAATTCATTCTCAAGAAAATGCTTGGACCAAGCCATGCAGAAACCGTGAGCACTGGTGGAGATGTTACCTATGAGGGAGCTGCCCCGAAAGTAGTGAATATGGAAGCTCCGGCTCCTATGCCTATAGTGTCCAGGTCGCCTAGGCTGAAGCCTACCCCTGCAAGAGAAGCCCAGACAACTAAACCAAAGAAGGATAAGCAGAAAAAGTTGGTACCAGTGCGCAAGTCTCCCTAGAAGCATTCTGCAGCACAGAAGAAAAAGAAAGAGAAGTAGCCCAAGAAGGTAGTTGACCTAGAGGTGTAGGAAGGCGAGGGCACAGAAGACATAGATGCTGAGGGAGTGGAGCCCATCACAAAGTTTCCTAACTATATCCCTCCACGCAAGGGGAAGGCAAAGGTCATAAAGGACCCAGAATCAGAAAATTTTCCATTTCTACACCCTTGCTACCTGAGCAGGTGCCCTTTCAAGGTCTGCGGCTTGTGCGGATCCTACTACTAAAGATAGAAAATTGGGACCTCGCAGATCATGCTAGGTTTCCTCACTTAGCAACTGATAACTATATGAAGCACGTCTACTACGCAGAGTCGGGTGTTACTGTGGTAGAGACGGTGGAATGGATCTATAGTGTGGAGAATTCGGGATTAATTAATCTATTGTGGGTGCCCCATTATCACCATACCACTATCAACACAATTTGTGTGCGCAACTGCTCACTCTAGTGCACAATGGGTGCTTATGGCTAGGAGGGCCTATCCCCATCACTGACATGCTTATCCATAGAATCACACATCTTCCATACGAGGGATTGAATCCGGCCAAGGAGATTGGAGGAAAGACAGGAGAAAAGGATCTAGTAGAAAGAATGAAGAAGGAATTTGACCTCATGAAGAAGGAGCGAGGATATTCAATCACCTCCATAAACGACCCTGCAGTGCAAATTTCCACGCAGATCTTACCAGAAGGGTCCCTTCGCGTAGAGTCAGCCAATGATCGCATCATCCTAAGCACACTTAATAACATTGGGTTGAACATCGCTCCACTCCCCAATGAGATTCTTCACGTGCTGCATGCAGGAGTGATCGAGGAATTGAGAACCCGGGAGGAGCGCGCTCTCAACCTCATCAGTGAATACAGGGTGAACAATGAACATATGTTTGTCGATAAGACACAAGCTTGAAACTAAAAAGAGACATTGCAGGCACAAAGTTACCGACTGGAGTCCGCAATTGTAGAGGCATGTAGAACAGTGCCTGAGCTTCACATTCCTAAGGACGCACAACCAGAGGTGAAGATTAGGAAGTTAGTTGTTGGTGTCCGCAAGGAAAAGGCAAAGGTTGGCTGAGTTCAATTCGAAATCAACATGAAAATAACTAAGCTATAGTTAAATTTGCATCCCACGACTCCACCCGAGGTTAGGGAGCAGTACGGAGCCGCCATAAAAGAAGGGATGACCACCTTGGATGCTGTAGTCGCTGACTACTCGGCATTATTTGAGCAAGTAATGGAGTTGGTGACAACACTGCAGGAAGACCCAAACCTAGAGATACTTAATACAGAGGCCTGGGAGCTGCAGAAGTAATATGATGAAGTTAGGGCAATGGCGCACTCCATTTCACCAGCGCAGCACCTAGCCAAATTGCAGGAGGGGAAGCAGCTCCTCGCACAGGTAGAGGCAGCATAGAAAAAGGAGGCCTTGTTGAAGGCTAGACTCAGCCCGCATTAGAAGAGGCTTACCATGTCACGACCAACATTCAAGAGAAGCTAATGGACTTTCAGCACACGCAATAGACAATGAAGATGGCCGCATAAGAACCAGCTACAAAGAAATTAGTCGAAGAGGTCAAGTAGGCAGCCATGCAAAGCGTTGCCAAGGTTGTTGTAGTTCAAGTGGGGATGGAGGATCTTCACAGGAAGATTGCGGCACCAACCGAGTGACTCGAGGGAGAGTCACGATCTTTGTATTTGGGGCCTGTTGGGATGGGGTCCCTGAGTCAATTTTGGGGTTAAAAACCCAAGTTTTGATGTATTTTCTATAAATTATGTAAATTATACATGATTCATGGATGTGGAGTGTGTAGATGATTAGAAATCAAAGGGGTTTTAACTCCCTCTTTATGTAAAGTTTGAGTCGGCTTTGATACCCACCCATTGTCCATGGACCATGGGATTGTCTGGAAAGAGGTATAAATAGGTGTGTCTTAGAGTGTCTAAGGCATGATAGAAGATAATAGAGAATGTAATGGGTCAATAGAGAGAAGTCTTAGCACAAAGAAGTGGTTCAAATAGGAGAGAAAGGGTCTGCAGCTAAGTGCGCAGACCCTTGTAGCTGAGTGTGTGGACCCCTGCAGCTGAGTGCGCAAGGTAGTTTTGAGTCTGTAATACCTTATTGAAGATCAATAAAGAAGATTATCGAGAAAAAATTGTGTATATCTGCTTATTCTTGTTTACCTTTTGCTTACAATATATGTTGTGGATGAATAATGTATTTATGAAATATTGATCTAATAATGCGCGATTCACTTGAATAAGCCTTAATAGATGTACGCAATGCATGTTAAGTACTTTCACAAAAACTGTGATGAATTTTGTTATGTTTATTAACTATTTAAATAGATCTATTTGAGCTCTGGTCTAGGGTTGTTTTTTGGTTTGGGTAAGTGGATGAATAGACTATTAAGGGTTTGTAAAGACCCATCGTAAACCTTCACGAAAGTCTAAAGGCTATTGGGATAGAGTTGTAGTACCCTGCCCCAGGGGCTTATAAATCTGTGCGAAGGCAAATCTAGGGCGTTAAAAGACACCACACTAATCTCTTGATGTAGAAACTTGGTTCCAACATCCCCAAATACTGCTTCGGGTGACAGTGTAACCCGCGCTACACGGGTTCTTGCCGAAAGGGCCAGTAGTGTAGGGTTTTGTTGGTTGGTGCAACTAACTCTGAACCTAAGTGAGGACCCCCTAAGGCAACACAACACCATCTACAAATCCAACATTATAAAATTGTATAGGTTTAGAAAAAATAAGCACATAAAAGAAACAATTTTTTACATAACCAACACCCATTTAGAATCACAATATTTCTTCTTAATTTCATCTCGCTATAATTGTCACTCTAGCTCCAACAACTGAATTTTTCTTTGAACATTTTGCAAACTTGTTTGGATGCTAGGGAACATACCAAAAACCATTGAATTAGTTTTCCGATCTTCTTGGACTCTAATAACCACTCACCAAAACAAAAACTAACCCAACCTTAATCCCAAGGATTAGTTATCTAAC
This sequence comes from Pinus tabuliformis, assembly GCA_031772625.1. Lineage (NCBI taxonomy): Eukaryota > Viridiplantae > Streptophyta > Pinopsida > Pinales > Pinaceae > Pinus > Pinus tabuliformis. Next base: position 949,159,954 of record CM062810.1, read on the forward strand.
ATATATACATTATTTAATAATTAATTTTCTACTCATATCATTTTAATTATTAAAACTAGATTTACTACCTACAAATAAATATTTAAATAATAGAATTAAAGTGATATATATATATATATATAATATTTTCGTTGAGCGAAAATAATTTGGTCGTCCCACTTGTGTTATTATTTTTAGCTAAAATAAATCAATTTGGTCGATTATTATGGAAATCTGAAAACATGATTTAAACTGCTAAATAAATCAGTTGGGTTTGTTTTTCTTTTATCTGGGCAAATGACATCTATAGTATCAAAATTCAGAAATTGGATTTGATGGATGAATAAGACAATCCCATTCTATTTCATTATAGCATTAGTTAGAATGCTTTTTTGGTTATGTATCTTTCAATGTTGTGATCCATGACTAAGAACTTGTACTTTCTATTTTAAAAAAACGTAATAAGTGGGAAATCCCATGAAAACTCTCGTAATAAATCCTTAGGTTCTCTGATCATTCTGGAAATAACATTCGCAAGGCTTGTATGGAGCCTTATACCATAAACAATCCCGTAATTAGAACTCGAGTATCCCTCGTTTCGTTTGGTTTTGTATTTTTTCTCTTTTCTTTTTAATAAGTTAATTGTATTATTTTTAAAAATTAGATTACATCATCTTGACAAAAAAAAATTAGAGCAGATTCACTTTGCCACACAATAAATCATATTTGTTGGCTGGTATATGAGAATATTAAGTTTCTCATATTTGTTGGCTGGTATATGAGAATATTAAGTTTCTTCATAAAACAGGAAACAACAACTTTACATAAAAGCCCATGTGACTATAGAACAGATTTCTATAAGATAACCATAATATATCATCCAAGGTAGGTATCTGATGATGTCACTAGAATGAGGTCGTTCGTGCTCCTACCAGCTAGAATTGAGAGCTTAAATTCACATTGAATGTGTTTATTCATATGACTTTAAACAACCTCGAACATATTTGTCTGTTGTTTCCATTGGTTCCACTAAATATCATTCAAAAAGGAAATTAAGTGATACCTTCCCCCGTTTCATTTTTTTAAATTTTCTTAACGCAATCTTTGGCTACAAGTGGAGAGTAATAAATGTATATATTTATTTCTTCTTCCCTAATGTGACAAATGTCACGAAGCCCAGGAAAAATATCATCTAATAATTTGGAGTTTCAGTAGGTCTCCCACCTTTGAATAACATGATTCTTAAGCCATTGTATCTCTTAGCGGCTCCTGCTAGGCAGATGAGGCTGAATACATAACCAACATTGCTCGCCATCACAACCAACCCCATAGAAAGCATTCACTAACGTGGTATACTAACCACAACAAGCAATAAAACAACATAGTGCCAGGAATAAAGAACCAACAACTCCAAAGATTCCGACTAGCCAACTATTCCCCATAACCAAACAATACAGTAAGATATTTGAACGAGTCTTTTTCCCTTGAGAGAGCCATAGACCAGAAATAATTTAACACTCACAATTATAGCTATAACGACCAACCAGAATTGAAGAAATATGATAAAATTAGAGTTGTGTAGTATTTCCCCTCGAAGTATTTGCCCACGAAGCAAGACACTTGGAAAAATGAACCCATAATTGTTGAGATATTAATCTCACTGCCCGTTAGGTGTTATCAAATTTGATTCTATTTTTTTTTGTAGATTCATAGTTAATTTAGTAGAGGGATAGGGAAAAGAAAGGGTAGAAAGGAGAAAGGAGAGAGGAGAAGGAAATAAGAAGGGAAGAGATAAGGGTAGGGAAAGGAAAGGGTAGAAAGGAGAGAGGAGAAGGAAATAAGGAGGGAAGGGATAAGGGTAGTACCCTTATCCCTTCCCTCCTTATTTCCTTCTCCTCTCTCCTTTCTACCCTTTCCTTTCCCTTGATATTTTCCATGTAATTTATTTAGCTATTTAGAATATTGAGGAAAACCATCGGGATTTTCCTCCCTTCTTTATCATTTATCAGGGTATCAGGGCGACTTTTCTCCATTCTTTGTCATGGTATTAGAGCTCAGTTACATAAGACTCCAAAGCCAGTAGCAAAGAAGTTGGCTATGTGAAGAGGACAAAGTAGGTCGCTACCTCAGATAAGGTCGGGAGAAGTAATTTTTTTTTTCTCATCATCCCAACGAACCCATGCTCAGAGGAGCACGTGCGTTGACCCTGGAAAACTTACGAAACTCCTAAATAAAATGGCTCAATGCAGGGAGGGCGTCTCAAGAGGTGCGGTAACCCAATAATGCAGCACGTATGCGAAGGCTCCACGAAGTCAGTTGTCGAATTCGTCGAATTATATCATTTTTATTTTCATTTTCATTTATATCATTTTCGATATCAATATTTACAGACTCAAATTCATCTTTCATTCATAAAAAGTTTTCTATTGGTTTATCATTACTGAAAACCTGCCAATATCTTAAATTATTAGGAACAATTGGCCTATGTTTCACTTCCACCACATATTTCCTATTGGAATGAAAATGAATTTTACAAGTGCTGGCTGAAATAGCCAAGGCATCAACTAAAATATTTTGGCCTCTAGGAATGACACACAAATCATATTCAAAAAAGCATTGCAAAAAATCCAAGACTTCATTTCTATAGGTTCTCAATCTAGGGTGCTTAAAAGCATATTCACCCTTAATTTGATTGATTATTAGCTTAGAATCCCCGTGCATAGAAAATCGTTTTTCCCCTAATCTCTTTAAAATTTGCAGCCCTAGGATTAATGCTTCATATTCAGCTATGTTATTAGTGCACTAAAAATTTAGTTTGTAACCATGGCCCTTAGCCATATTTGTGGATGATTTTACAATAAAAACACCTGCCCCTGCTCCATCCTTACTTACAGCCCCATCAAAACTCATATTCCAGAGAGCCTCTCCCTCTACATATTTTTCCTTAGAATCCAATTTTATTTCTTCTGTATCACTGTTTTCAGCTTCTAAGGGTAAAACTTCATTTTCTACACATTCATTATAGTACAAAATAAATTAATCCATGTTTGAATGTACTGAATACATGTAGTAATTTTTGGGTTTTTCTTGACTACTAACTATGTACTTCATTAGTGTTTCCCTATATAATCTCCTTGGTTGACCAAACACTGGAATTGTAGCATAAGTCATATCCATTTGCAAAGTCCCTTGTAATTTTGCTCCCAAGGATCTAGAGAGAAACATTCCATACTTAGGAGGTATGTCTACTACCACAATGTCCATTACCAAGCTCTTTGCTGGTATTTGGACTAGAGTAACACATAAATCTTTAATTAATCCTAAGCATCTAACTTTACTTGAATCAAATGAATATAAGTCTTTGTAAGGCCTAGTTATGTCTAAGCCTAGTTTCTCCATAATAGCTCTAGGCATTAGATTATGTGAGGCTCCATAATCAAGCATAGAATTGTGTAAAATTTTATCATGAATGTTTAAGCTAATGTAGAAAGAAGTACACTTCCATCCTAAGATTTTCCCTTGACCACAGGCCCAAACAATAACTTAGGTCAGTCATCAGCTAAATTGACTGTGTCAGTGCCTTCCCCTATATTCAAGGCTTTTATAACTTGTGATCTATATGCATTTTTACTGATTAATTCAGTGAGAGGAATAGAAATTTTGACTTTATCCAGTTTTTTTCAATGCTAAAATATGCAAGAGGTTTTTCTATTTCTTTAGTGGCTACATCCGGTTTCTTAGAAGTTTCCTTCTGAGAATCATCTTTAGGATGACTAGTAGAAGGGGTATCATTTTTGGTCCTTTTGGAAGGAGTTTCAGGAATCTTTTTGGGAGGAGTTTCAACATTGTTTTTACTCCTCAAGTTATATTGTCTACGTACTTCAATAATTACATTCTAAAATCCTGGTTTGTAGTCTTCAGAGTCTAATGGAATGGTTTCTAGTTGTGAGAGTAGGAAAATGTCTTGCTCTTCCTTAGTCAAGAAAATGCGGTCAACTTCAGATTCCTCAGACAAATTTGTTTGATTTTCCTTAGTATCTTCAAGTATGTCAGTTTCCTCATCTGCATAGTTTTCTTGAAATGGAGGTCTAATATGTCGCTGATCATTTTGGCTTCTCTGCTCTCTTTGTTTAATCTGAGGTTGGTTTTTATTGAAATTTGGATTTCTAAATTGGGAACCACCTTGGTTTTCCCTTGGAGGAGTCTTATCATCTATATAAATTATCTCCATAATTATCTCCAGTGTTCTTACTAAAGTGTCCAAATTAACATCAGAGGAAGAAGAACCTTGTTCCTCTTTTATAGTAACTCCCATTTCATCTTTCATTCTAGCTCTCTCTGCTAACAAATTGGCTTCAACATTAATTGCATTTCCTCCAGAGTTGTAGGGTTTCTTTATCTTAATTGGTAATACATATCAAGGTCAAAACCATCTAGGAATTTAATTAGGTCTAGCCCCAGAGGAGGTTGCATCGTTGGGATAGAGTTATAGATATTGATAAATATGGTACAATATTCTTGGACTGACTCACCTGGGGCTCTTTTGATACTTTCGTAATCTACCAAAATTTGTAGAGGGTTCTTTTTCATTTCCCATCTTCTTAGGAAAGTTTCATGAAATTAAGTAAGTTCCATGATAGAGTTAGTTGGTAACCCTTTAAACCAGTTTTTAACCTCAACAGTGAGACTTTGGGAAAACAATCTCATTTTTACATCAAAATCATCTATCTCTTGGAGGTCTAAGTAGCCATTGATTTTATCCATATGTTGTTGAGCAGTGATGGGCCCAGTACTATCAAATTGAGGAATCCTAATCTGGTAATCTTTAGGCATTACATTGAGTTGTGGAGGAAGGGACAAGCAAGCATATCGACCTACCATGATTAGTGTTTAAGATGCATATGGGATTACAGTAGCCGTTCGAGATGAAGAGGGGATTAGAATAGGTGTTTGAGATGAAGATTGGATTACAATAGGTGTGAGTATAGAAGGTATGAAAGGGGGTTTAATTACACTTTGCTTCATTGATGTAGAAGTAGTAGTGGTTGAAGATGAAATGGATGTAGTGAAAATGGGGGTTGTTTTCAGAGAGGAAGTAGAAATAAAAGGAATTTGTACAAGAAAAAAAAACAACAGGAAACTATAAAGGGCATGAAATAGTAGGAATAGAAGGAATTGTATGAGTAACTGGTATTTCCAATGGAACAGAACAACTAGGTGGAATTACTGGAGGAGTTGGGGATGAAGCAGTGGAAGAAGAATGTGAGGATTTAGGTGATTCAAGAGATTTATGTACATATTGATCTAGTTCAGACACCAACACTTCAAGTTTGTTAAATTTTTTAATAACATCATCTTCAGAGTTTGATTTCAGAGTTCTATGTTTTGAAGTGTAAGGTTTTAAAATGTTTTCGTCAAAAATAGTTTCAGCTACAAAACTATCATATTTAGTTCAGAAGAGACTATGTTCAAATGGTAATTCAAATTCTATATATTCTATTGTTTCAAAACCTTGAGGTAGAGAATTAACCCTAGGAAGAGGATTATCACTTTCCTAACTCTCAGTTAAACTTTTCTTTCTAAGGATTTTTCTGGATTATATACAATTTTTGGTAGATTTGGATCTCGATTAGCTGTAGTATTAATTATTTTAGGAGTCAAATCTACTACTAGGTATTCACAGATAAGATATATACATCTTGTGAAGTGGAACAAAACCTTAAATCAAAATCAATTTCTAAGCCACAAAACCTAGAAATAGCTTTAAGTACTGAAACAAAAATTTACTAGGAAAATACAAATCATATTTGTTCATTCCCCAATATGGTCACAAGAATGTTAGCACTCAGTAATTTCTTAAGTTTTTGAAAGAAGTTGCAAAGGTTACCACAGAACCACTTTTAAGTTTAGAAGCTAGCCCTTCTAAACTCAAAGAGGGATCTTTCTATCAGATTTAGCTTTGTCTTCTTTGGGATTTCAGGCTAGATGTGAAAGTTTAGAGTTTGGTTTTTGAATTGGTTTGGTTGGAAAAAAAAGGAATGTCATTGGGAAATGGAGTCAGAAGGGTTTAAAATGATCACTTGCAAAAATAATCAAGCTTAAGTGAAACAGCGAAAGACAGACATACTATTGGATCTTTGTAGTTTGTGAAATGGAGAAGGAGGAACATATTAAGATTCACTTTAAATATAGAGCATTGTTACCTGAATTCTATATTTAAACTTCAATGGAAAACATTGATATTGTTTTAAGCCAGAATAGAGTGTTATGAAACAAATTTTGAACCTAATTTTATTTAAAACAATATAGGAAAGAAACACATATGAAAATAGAGAAGTAACAAAATAACAGTAAGAAGCACTTCACCAATAGATATGACACATGAATCATGGAACAACTTTCTTGTATTAATGCAAATGGTCACTTAATCTCAGTGATCAGCTTTACATGTAAAATGGTAATCTTCTTAGTACAAGTCCCAACACTAATACTTTTAAATATGAAGTATTTATAAAAATTATTGCAAAATATTTTCTTTGGAAAATATCTAGAATTGTTGGAAAAAATATTTCAAACATATTACAAAATTAGAAATTAAATCTAGGAAATCTAAAACTACTAGAGCTACTGACACTATTTTCGCGGGTTGCTCATGATGATTGGATATGAAAAATAGAGGCTTTAATGTTGATTTCCTTCTGGAGGCTCGATGATTGTTTACTCTATCAACTCACACCATTTTTTCAATTTCTCCTCATCTAGAAGTTTAAACTTAATTAACTTTTGATAAGTCTCATCTACCTCTGTGTATTTTTCGAAGGTAGGCTTGCCAAGAAACAAATGATTGATTTCATGTTTAATTAGTAGGTCATAACTGAGGCCTTCCATGAATTATTTTCCTGTAATTGTACCCTTAACCTTAGCAAATTTTGACTTGTCTCTGGCAATAGAACACATTTTCTGCTGATAATCTTCAAGCTTGACCAATGTATCTCCCATCCCTTCTAGACCAGGGAGACCTTTCTGATGCAATATATTAAATTTCTTATGAAACCTTTGTATAATAGTCTCCAGACCATTGCATTTACTCTCTAATTGCAGCATCAAGTTTCTCTTAGTGAGAACCTTTCTCACTTCTAGGATGGTGTCTGTTCTACCCTCTATATATAGCTCTTCCATTCTTCACTGGATTTTGAATTTAAAAAACTTATCAAAGTATTGGCATCACTGGGTCTGGTTCGAAGGTCCCTTTTCACATATGTTAAGAGTCTCTTTGATTTCTGCACCAATTCATTTTGTTCAAAGATGATCTCAATGGATGGACATATCTTTGTGATGGCCTCATTTATCTCCAGCCAGATGTTCACTTTAGCTTGTGCCATGGTGTCATCCATAATCGATTGGTTTTCTAGAGATTATATCCTTTATATGAGCCTATGTGTTTTATGTAATCAGATCTTCCAAAGACTTTATCTTTGTGTCTTTGGCCAAAGAAGAAATCCTTTCCAGTTTTAACTGTGCTTGAATGTTGTTTACACAGACTTGGACCTTAGCTCTAGCCATAGTGGAATTGCTGATAATGTTGTAAATCATCTCACCAGAATGTTTATGGAAGTCCATTTGGTCTATAGGATAGATCATATATGTATCAAATGAAAAAATGGAGTGCTTGTAGTCATCTGCTAATCAAGGCTGAGAAACTTTGGGCTCCAAGAAAGAAATTTCATTTTTATTTTCTCAGTATGAAAGGCCGAAAGAAGCATATGCTAGGAGGTGGTTATTTTCTTCCAAAACTGTGAAAATGTAATAGCCTTGAGTGATTGATTTTTCGCTTTGATTTCTTTGTAGATGGAAAAAATATTCCGATCTCTATTGCTCTGTTTCATTTCCCCTATTGGTGTTGAAACATGTGTACTTACTGTTAGTGAGGTCATCGGAGATATAGGAATGGTCTCCTCTCTATTTGAAACTGAAGGTATACCTCATCCTATTAAGATAATAGGTTGTTCTTGTTCTTCACTTTGTTTCTGTGTCTCTCGTACATCCATGGTTTTCTTCCTCTTATTGTACACTGTGAAATCCTTTGATGAAATATCTGTTGCTGAAGGGGAAATGGTTTCCCTTGGTCTTTTTTCAACCTTTTCCTGTGGTACTGGTGTTTGTGAAGTTGATAGCACCTGTTCTTCAGCCTCCTATAATGTATTCTCCTTCCATTCTTCTTGGTTCATGAATTTCTCTATCTCTGGTCTGGAAGTATGGACATAAGGAGCATACCTTTTTTCTACCCTAAACTTAGAAATTATACCAAAAGGGTCATAAGACCATGTAAAATTGTGCTTGAAGTTCATCTGCTTCAAAATGGGATCTGCTTCTTGTCCTGTTGATCTTGCATTGCATGTGAAGGGACCAATTTGTGTTTTTATCTTGAATTGTGTTTTTTTATTGGCTATGAAGTGTAGTGATCTAGGTGGATATTGGTGGCCACCCGCCAATTCCACTTGGACCCCCACCATTGCTTCTTTCAGTTTTTCAGTTTCCTTAATTGTAGCACAGTTTACTATTTTTAGCAGTTTTTCGAGTCATAAACTTCCAAATCCGTTTTGAAGCCCTAAACAACATTTTTTTGGCAATCTTGTACCAGTGATTTTTTCTCAAAAATCATCTTTTTTTTGTATTCCTCGAAGAGATCTTTCCAACGGGGTATCATGCGCATCAAATGGAGATAATATGACCAAGTCACGACCCTGGGAAGTAGGTTGTCCAACTAACCCCAACAGGGCCCATAAACCCTTGGTGTTATATCTCCTCGGGTTAGGGTTTTGGTTGTTTAGGGTTTTCTCTTATTGTTCAATAATAAAAAGGCCCTTGATCTTCATTGTAACGCAGTTCAAATGCAGGTAGCCACCACATCTCTTCTCAGAGATAAGCTACCATCACCGAGCTAGTCTCATTTCCTTACTATTTGTAAGCATATTTCATTATTTGATATTAATCAAAAGAAGTATTATTTCTACTGCATCTCTATATTTATGGTTATATCTATTATTTGTTGCATTCTTGTTTAAATTCAGATCATGTAGCTGGTCCATGTTGATCATTTTCCTGATAAATTCTAAGGAAAAATTGTGAGTTGGCACAAACTTAGGGAGTTTATAAGGGGGAAATTCACACCCATATATCTTGATCTATGTATAACTATGGTATATATACCAATATCCTTTCTTGGTCTGGTCACTTGGCTGCAAAATTTGGTTGATATCTATATGTATTCTTGCTTCTCCATCATTGTTTAACAAACTAGCTGCCATATGCAAAAATTGATCCACGAAATCACTAAATGTGAATTAAGTGTTGTTCTTTCTGACCATGGAGGTTCGGTGAAGGACTGATTGGTGGTTTCCTTGATTGTCTCACTTATGTATGGAAATAAAACCTATTTTATTGGTAATAAAGAAATAAATACAACAAGACAAATGCATACTTGAAGACCCTTCAGTAAAAAATTTCATGAATAGTTCATGAATGCTTTGTGCTAAAAAATCATTATAACAAAAAATGGTAGGAGGCTTTTCATCTTTGGAAAATACATAAAGAAAGGATATGATGACTTCATTGACCCATTGGTCAGAATGGTATCCTAATATGCATGAAACTATTGAAATTATTTTTTTGGTCATATCAGGGAACATAGAAGCACGATAAGGAGGGTTCTTTTTGGGAAATTGGGCATTTTCTGGTAGGAAAGTCTTAAATATCTTGGTTCTCTTGGGGAAATCTAGGTTACTGTACATTTCCATGTGGAAATCTATGTGAAAAGGCCGCATATGATTAGGATTTTCGATTTGGAGCACCTCTGAGATTGAATGGTCATTAATTGCAAAAATAATTTCACCATTTTGGGCCACCATTGTTCTTTGGCTGGGAATGTATCAAAACTGACACCAGGATGCAAATTTTAGGAAATAATAGGTATGGGTAAAAATAAATTGGGGCAAGAGGGCATGCCATAGTCCCAAATCATCGTTAAGGTCAAGGTAATTCTGTTTAAGCCAACTGTGAAGTTCGTAAAGATCGAACTCACAATTGGTCTCTACAACTTGGTATAAGTGGTCGACTAAGGGTTGATGGTCCACATCAATAGATGTGGTAACATTAGGTTATCATTGGATGCTTTGGATTTTCCCTTAAGTTCCATACTAAAATAGAAAATATGACACAAAAGAGATAATGGTTACCTAACAAAAACAAACTAGCCACTGTGTATTTTGTTGTCATGACAGGTACTTGACTAAAGGAATGTTGTATGGATTTTGTAGCAGCTGAATGGATAGCTAGGTAGGAGGAGGTGGCAGCCGAGTCACGCAGCACATATTTATCGTGAACAAGAAAAGAAAGGGGGGCCACATGAGCGAATTTCTTGTTTTTATAGAGGTACCTCATTTTTCCATTGCATTCAGGTTGTTATGGAGCGGGTCTGTTACATATAGGAACGTTTGGGTTTCAATAGAAAGAAGAAACAGATGGGAGCGGGGAGTAAAGATGGCATAATGAGAGTGGTTCATTGTTAGACAGGATGATGGTAGATAATTATGTGGTAGGATAGGATTATATGGCATGTGATTAGTTGGTGGAAATGGTGGAGCGGCAGGAAACAGTCACGTGGGTTGTCAATAGTAGCGGAAGGTGGATTATGGGGATGCCCGGAGGGGGGTAGTTGTGGTCACTAGTTTTGTAGGGGCGGAGTAAAGTAGATGAGGGGAGGCCATGTAATAAAAGTGGGTTAGAGGAGACCGCTTACCCAGACCCCCCCTACAGGATAACTTTCGGAAGCACCCAGGAGGTAGAAACAACCCTGCCGTTGATCTAGGCAGGGTAGATTATGGCCATTGAAAAATGTGCCCGACTTATCACAAATGATAAAATGGACACATGTAATCCATAAATTTATTACAATTTATAATAATCATGATTAACATAACCTGATTAATTAAACTAACTGTGATTTATTACTTTTAAGGGCATATTTTGACTTGCAAGCCCTTTTTCCATTTTTCTAAGGTTTTTTAATCCTTTTTCCTCATTTGTTTATCAACTAAAAAAGCTTAAACAATTTGGTTAATCCATTTATTCTACCTAATCAAATTCAACCACGATTAGACTGTGTGCTTGATTTATTTAATATTTTAAACTAATTTTTTATTTGGTTTAGTTTAATCATGTTTAAACAGTATGATCAAACTTAGTAATCTACTTCTAAGTCTAATGTGGCATTTAAAAAACATTCCACACTTGATTGAAAATCTCTAAAGTATTATTGATGCATTTTTTATTTTTCTTGGAGTGGAATTTAGACTTGTTCACTTCCATACATATTTTTTGTGGTGTTTCTTCATTCTTTTTCTTTTATTTTCTGATATATTTTATTTTTATTCTTTTCTCATATAAATATTTTTATACCCTTTTTTTTCTTTTTCTTTTTCATTTAGAAATAAATTTACAGGATTGAATATTATTTACAATCATCTAATATACAAAATTACAGCTGCAATCAAGTCATCCTATAAAATATAGGACCCTAAAAATGTGCAACAAAGTAGAATGTTACCAAACAATACCTTATGTAGTAGTTACTAAAAAAACCTCGATAAAATATGTAGACAAGGTAAATTAATGTCACTTGTCAGTTATAGGCCCCACTTGATGTAGGTCACCACTAACTCAATCCACTAGGAAACTGCTTCTAATACAATAGGCTGACCAATCACAGCCAACCAATTTCCTTTAGAAAATCTCATCAAGCACACAATCGACAAATATCTTCAACGATGACCCAAACCATTAATGGATCGTCCCTCATAAAATTAATTTCCAACTTGGAAAATAAATATTCCCCGAGATCAATTAATGACCCCAAGAGACTCCTTCTTGATAGAATTCAAAATTCTAATATATTACCAACTCCACCAACCAAAATGAATGCACTTATGTAGAAGTAAATATCCTCAAAAATCCCCCGATCAACCAATACCAAACCAAAGAGGAGTAGGAAGATCCACATGAGTAAAGGTCTAGAAGAAATACCATGTAAAACAACTAGCTAGTGCGTCTGAGATATATCACAAAGAATGCCAATAGGTAGCAGATAAGATCCTAAGAAATCCCATGATCGGCCAATCCTAAACCAGAGAAGGAGAAAGAAGACCCATAGGAGCAAAGGTTCAAAAGAAATACCACATAAATAACAAACTAGTGCCTCTCAAATAGACCACATATTAGACCAACAACTAGAGTGTAAGATAAATTGTTATACCTTGAAACAAAAAAACCAGTAGAGATCCCTAATATCATCTAGAATCAGGATAAAAAATGAATCTTGCTCAAATTAATTATGATTAGATGCATTGCACCAAACAACACTAGGAACTACACTAGTGAAGGCTACATTTAATCCATTTACCTCCACACATGTAGCCAAAATTACTGACCTTGTCAATTTTGTGACAAATGCTTTCAAAATCCAATATTTTATCCTCAACGTCTGATTCTCACAAAAGTTGTCATAGATATTTTGAAGTAGGCATATTATCTGCAACTGGATATTTTGTAATTTTCCTCCACTCTCCTTGTAGAAATTATGGTGTGGATTTGCAACTGCTCATGAAGTTTTAATCAAAATCATAAGACACAAACCTACTCTACTTCTCCGTGGAAGTTAGTTCACAATTTAGAACAATAGTGTTAGACATGCAATAAGAATTAACACACATGCACACCATATTTTTCCTAGGGAAAGGAGTCTACTAAAAACCCCAATGCATGCTTGCATTAATCTGATGAATACAAGTGTATTACAATTTCTTTGCTCAATTGAGCACAACCTGCAAGTGAACAACTTATCTCTCTGCTCACTGAGAAGATCTAACCAACACTTATTCAATTTCCACCTCTGCTTGAGCCCCTATTTCCTTGGCAATTCCTTGAGAAATTAGCCCCTATTATTTAGGAAATTTTCCAAAATGGATTGAGCAATTTCCAAGGTTCATCATATGACTTCATGCAAGACTTGTACACTCAAGACTAGACTACAACTAATGTTACATTGCCTTGGAATCTCCACCACAGCTCTAAAGCTTGAATTTTGTGCATGTACTAGTTATTTTGTGTTGATTGATCAGTTAACTGAATGATCACTAAGTTCTACTGAAGTCCCACTCCACGACTAACCTTCCACTAGTTCCTACAACAGTTGGAACTAGTTTCAATGAAAACAACTTGAGATAATTGACTTTGATTGCTACAAATTAGCAATCACACATGCTTAACTTAATGCTAACTACTCGAAATCAAATTTAATGAGTAAACTAGCTCACACAATTCATGTCACACAAGTTAATTGCATCCAAGTTGTCTACTGAAGTGGAAATTCAAATTTTCTCACTTTCATCAAGGCAAAATCAAATTGAGAATTTCTTGCTGCATTTTTCAACAATCCTTCAAGTGAATCTTATCCATGTTGTCGATGACAATAAGGAGTTCCAACACAATAATGTGTTGATAACAACAACCAATGGAACGAAGTAGCATTCAAAATAAATGAAATAGTGAAAAAACACACATTACAACACGATCAAGGGAGACCCTGAAAAGTACTCCAACTATGTTACTACCTATCCACGTTCAACGTGAGTGCCTCCATTGTTCCTCTCACTAAGCACACATCACTTGTGGCCTCCATCGCCCTAAATCCCATCAGTTGTTGTCAACCTCCATCGCTCTGCTTCCCGAAGAACCAACAATAGCGTAAAGACAAACCCCTTATCTTTTACCTTTAGCTTTTTTACGAGTGCCTCGTATTAAAAATTTTAAGACGAAATTAAATTTTAACACAAATAATTTCTTTTATCTTAAAAAATTAACTTAAAATCCTCCTCTGTGTAGTAGTGTAGAATCCAACGACAAATAAGTTGTCTCTAATCGTATCAGCAGAGATCGAAGGGACATGAGAGGAATTGATGGTAGGGAAATCTTGTTAGGGAATTTGCCGCATTCTTTAGAGTCTGCTACAACCCACAAAATGAAGAGCCCAAAAAATCGTTGCCTTTATATAAGATAACGTGAATGGTAAGGGACAATAGTAGACTGCAAGCTTGCAGACATAGGGCGCACTGTTAGAGTAAAATTTGCAATTGTTAGATAATATTGTCTTAAATTGATATGGTTTTGTCTTAATTGTTAATTGTCTTAAATAGGTTTTGTCTTAATTGTCATTGCTTTAAGTGGCCATTGTCTTAAATGTAAAGTTTTGTCTTAAAATATTTTTTTCTCAAATAGTTTTTGTCTTAAACTATTTTTGTCTAAAATATAAAGTTGTCTTAAAATATTTTTTCTCAAGGTGTTTTTGTCTTAAATATAATGTTTTATTTTTAAATACTTTTGTTTTAAATTATTTTTGTCTTAGATATAAAATTTTGTCTTAAATTATTTTTATCTCAAATTATTTTTGTCTTAAATTTTATATTTAAAACAATTTAATTGATATTAAATTTTAATGTAAAATAACTCAAATAAAAATTAATTTTTAAGACAAAAGATTTGTTTTGTGTTAAAAAAATGCCAAAAAAATACCTTTAGTGCGGCTCTTCCACATTCAATAAGTTTGCAACTAAGTTAAGGTGGTGTTTGCAACTATGAGATAGTCTAGGAGGTGGAGGTAGTGCTTTGTGAGACATGCGTAATTATGTCCAGCAGATATGATATTTTCATTTGGTTTATCGACTACGCACCATCTCCTATCGACGTAGTTATGGATCAACGAAAACCTTTTCGTCTACGATGTTCTTAATGGTACACTCGTGATTGGAGATAACAATTTTAAAGTGACATTTTATTTAATTTTGAATTACTAATAAGATTTTTTTAGGTCGAACGATGGATCGCTTTAATTCATAACATTTTGGTTATCAATGATTTAGTATGCGCCCACCAAGTGATGGAAACCACAACGACTAGTGAAAACATGTAATAGTTTAGATCCCAATTTTAATTGACCTTGAGGCAAAGATTTATTAACGAATTGGATAAATGTTTTTCACACAATAGTTCATGTTGTCTAACAATATGAAAACAATTGATTAACCCATAGGATAATTTCAATCACTCCATTTTTACAAAAAAATTCTCAATGCATTTGATTATGAAACTATAACAATCCAATTTGCTGATTTTCAAAAAAAATCTCAATGCATTTGATAATGAAACTATAACAATCCAATTTGCTGATTTCCAAAGGAAGAATGACTGGAAAATTGCGTGCCTTCAACTTAAAAAAATATGAAACTCAGTGCCTTCAACTTTAAAAAAAAAAATACTAATATTTTTTTTAAATTGAAAACTTATTTTACAAACATATTAGAGATCAACAAAAATATATATATATATATATATATATATATATATACACGTCGAATTTTGACTTTTACTTTTATGTTCCTTTAAAATTATCTATATTTTTAATGGACCATATAGATACATCACTCGTTACTTTAAACAACAAGGGGAGCTGCGACGCAGCGAGTCCCTGCGTGAAGTAAAACAATGAACTGAGTTTTTAAGAAGCAAAATGCAGCTTCTGTATACAGCATCGTTGAAATCAAACTTGCACCAAGTGATGCTACTCCTCAAAAATCGTTAAGCAGCAGCAACCATTTATACGGACCTGTTTTAGAGTGGAACGAGGAGTAGATGACCCAACTTTGGAGGACGAACAAGGTTGGATTTCCTACAAAGGGCTTTCCTTGGTAGCTCAAGGCTGCCCTCTTATTGAGTACATTGCCGTCTGTGTTTCAGATATATGCAACTCAACCTTGGAGACTTTTGGTCAATGTTGCAAAAATCTCAAGGATTTCCGGTTTGTCTTGTTAGATAAAGAAGAGCACATCACTCATTTACCGCTGGACAATGGAGTCAGGGCTTTGTCGTGTATATCGTTGTGCCCCCATCGACCAATCTCAGAAGCAACCGTGTAAAATAGTAATTTTTTGCGTTCTTTGGCAGGCTGGTTAAATTTGTCGTTTGGAAATTTTTTAAAATGTATTAAAAACCAAATCGAATTTATGTCTGAAAGGTTCATGGTCTAACAGCATACTATATCAACATTAGTTTATAATAATATTATACGGTGTAGTTATAAGATGGCAAGGAAAAGAAGGGAAGAAAGAAAACAAAAGACATACATCATACAAACAAAATCATTGGGCACCAAAAAAAATAATACATTACGTTTCAAGTCATAAATGTCATAGTTGCTTGGCTTGTATGCAACAATTTCACGACCAAATAGGCGTGCAATTATATTCGGTGTAACTTGGTCGTAGTTTATAGTTATACTCTAAAATAGGCGAGCAATTATATTCGGTGTAACTTGGTCGTATGATAAAGATCAAAATATATTCTATAAAAGCATAGGATGCATGAGCAATTATATTTGGTGTAACTTGGTCGTATGATAACGATCAAAATATATTATATAAAAGCACATTATGCATGAGCAATTATATTTATGCTCTAGCCTGGACATTTTCATGCTGTCGTTAGCAATGCATGTCAACGATAAAAATATATTCTATTAAAGCATAAGATACATGAGCAATACTTCAAATGAAATATGCTTCATCCCCTTGCATAGCTCCCCTTAACCATTCGGGAATCACCCTATGTAATCATATGCCAACAATAAAACTCTAGAAAAATCCCTTTTATCCGACGTGAGTGATGTTTTTTAAGAACTCAAGCGAGAAACAGACTAGGAACCAAATCAAAGGTGTATGTGGCACGTTCGAATGACTCATTAAAACTCCACGCGTGAAGCCCTTTCAGAAGTAGCTCTCCACGCGTGAAGCCACTCTCCACCCGTCAAACGATGATGTTGATGGTGGTAAGTATTTCTCTAGCACTGGATTCACTGATATTGCCTCAGGCGTGGGAAACGGCGAGGCAGATTCCACTGGTGTGGTCGGTGGACTTGGAGGGAGAGAAGAGACGATTTAGTTGCTACTGGAAGACCTATTTCTGGGCAGAGAAGTAGAGGTATTAGGGAGTCATTAGATATCAGACAAAGTCCTCCTGTTTTTGAATCGAATGCAGTAAGAAGGGTAAGGGTGGATTCGGTGAGCAGAGAGAAGGACAGAGTAAAAACGAGTTCCTTTGTTGAAGGCATCAAAGGAAGAAATGCGGCTGCGGCCACTGTCTTCTGAGGGCGCCGCAGACTCATATAAAGGACTGCATTTTGTTCGCCGAATTCGAATCTGGGGCTGTTCCAGTTCCTGCTCCCGAACGAAGGTGCAGGCGAAGGCGATGGCGATGACGCTGGGGGTGTCTGAAACCTTGATCTGCTGTTCTTGGAAGAATCCATGGAATTCTTTGTCGCGGGTAGTAAGCATTCTTCTTCTCAAGTCTCGCAAGAATCGTTAAGCAGCAGCAACCATGGCGTGCAGGAATTCTCAGACAATAGGGGTACACTCAGGTAAATTCACAAATTCACTTTGTTTTTTGTTTCTCGCTCTGTTTGTTTTCTAAGTAAACACCAGAATTAGCTGCAATGCATTTCCTGTCAGAATAAACACATCCAATTAAAAATAGGCTTCAGAACCCTGTAGATTAGATGCAGGAGTCGCAAGCAAGAATGTAGAGAATTATTTTGAACCCCATGTTTTGTACCTACCAGAAACCCAGAACTATGTGAATTGTAGCAATAATAATATTGCCGCAGTCATTCGATGAAAGGAAACAAAACAACTTGAACCATAACATGTAGGGGCATCATTACCTAAATCATTCGCTCATTACCTAAATCATTCGCTGAGATCCTGGGCGCTAGTAATTCCCTGCTTCCTGCAATAAATTCATTTCGGTCAGTATGTTAACTGTCAGCTGCCGTTTTCAAATTAGGGTTCTCAATTACCGTCTGTATTGGGTATGTGGTGCATTTCCTCAAAAATTTCATAAATTGCAAGAAATATAAAGGAATTTTTCAAGAACAAAAGTGAAAAACAATTTCTTAATTTACAGTTTGTACTCAAAAGTATTCATACCTATCTGTGCAGGTTGAATAAGACTCGGATCATGCAGAACAGACACTGTTTTCGAAGGAACGTTTCGATGCCAAACAAGACACTGATCATGACAGTAGCAAATACAGCATGGATGGAGCCCAACGGCCTCATAGATTTGTTGCTGTGGTGGAGCTATGCCGCCTGAGCACTGGTCATGCTACATTTACCTGAACCTGAAACATCTGCAAGAGGATGCATGGACGCAAGGCATTATAACAAAGAAAGAAAGCTCAGACGACTGATGGAGTCTCCGACGAACATGAGCCTCTTTCCTCTCAGCCTCTCCAGCAGGTCCATAGCGTTCAACCTTCAAGGCTAGACAATTGCTAAGTTAGATGGTTAAGCAACTTGGTCTCCAGCCTCTCCAGCAGGTCCGTAGCGTTCAACCTTCAAGGCTAGACAATTGCAGTATAAGCATATATTCAAAATAGATGAGGATGCATTTGGTTAAGAAGACGATACCTTGTTCACAGAACGAAAGCAGACGACGCACAAAAGAGCAGGTGGAAGACGACGCACAAAAGAGCAGGTGGAAGACGATTATAAAGCAGAGCACAGCTGCGCTGCATCATCCACCTGTAACACATGCAAACACACTTGTAGTAATTACCTGCGATTGATAATGAACTTATGCTAATGAACTTATCATAGGTTGCTTGTAACTATCTGCCCATCCCAACATTTAATGTTTCAAAACTAATGTTAACATTAAAACAAGCCCTTTTACGGTTAGCCAAAATGCAGCAGCCTTAAAACCAATATAACCCATGGTCAGGCCTCTTCCGCCTCGGGAAGAGGCCAAATAAGATGAGAAAGTTTAAGCCCGAATGCGACTTTGGTTATGTGCACATAAAACCTCACACGACTTTAGTATAACCGCCGTATAACAGATCGAGAAAGCATTGAACTAATGCTAAGTCGGCATTGAACGATTACAATAGTCCCTGCCGGATGCCAGATGGCAGGGACTAATAAGATTATTATAGCTTGAATGGGAAATCGTCATGACACTTCTTTTTCTATGATACATGACACATTATTTTTTAAATGTTATCTTGATTTCTCTTGCATGATCGCCACATCCTATGATATTTTCATGTAGTCTACATATGTCTTATTTTCATGTAGTGTGCAGATGTCTTTTTAATGAAATTAGTAATTTTTTCTTGAAATTACATATAGAATTAGCTATTCAACATTCTATACCTCTCGTCAACTCTATTATTCAAAACCACGTATAAATTTCCTCTAACAGAAATTCTATTAATATATTCACTTAAAAAAAAAAGATCTTCTAAAAAATAATCATCTTTATCATCATGTAAGTTTTCTCATTTTAGTTTGAAACAAATATATTTTATCAACTTTAAACTAAATTTACACTGGTATTTTTTTCATCTTTCCAAGTCATCCTCTTCTCAATTTTCTTATCATCCTTGCCCTTACTCACAATTTTTTTCTTTGTGACATCATCACCTATGTCACAAAGTGGTATCCAACTCTAATGACATTGGTGTAAGAGGAGGATGGATCCAGCTTAACGTGGCGATCATCTTGTTATCAAATCACAAAATGAAATGCAAGGACACACATAGCCCTACATCACATATAAACTACATATAATCACAAAGGTATATAGAATTTAAATTGCTAAAAATATCACTAACAATAACCTCAACATAATGCATAGATCCCTTCATATTTACACAAGGATTTTAGTTAGAAACACTAAAGAGAAAGTTATTGTCTAAATATACATGTTATTATTTTCATTTATTAATTTGATTCCATAGAATACCTCTTTGGTCACCAAAGACGGGTGTCAAATTAGGTTGTTCGTTGTAGCCATAATGTGGACAAACAGTAACTCTGGCCACTAAGCCTTTGAAAACAATCATGGCTATGTAGCAGAGCATGTCATTAAATTCTCATGTGAAATAAAATATAATTAATATTGGGTGGAAGTACACCTTTTCCTTTTAGGTTCAATGGTCATTGATTACAGATAATCATTAGCAGGAGGAGCTCTTCGCATTTATGGAAGGAGGTGATATAATGTGGTTTTGGTAGCGCACTTTTTTAGACATGCCCTCGCTCTCGATTAGTAACTCTATCTTACTTCAATTGTGGTTAGAAATTCTCATTCATGGCAGTGATGCCTCTAGTTTTTAGAGTGGGATACACCTGGGATCAGTCCAATTCTTGGTCCCTATTGGTTCACGCAATGCTCGAGGCTAGGTATTTCCTTGTATTTCACGATGGGCCCTCATTTACATTTTTCATTTGCATGGTCCCTTTAGGGTTATAGTTGGCCAACTTGACTTATTATGAGGGCTCGCCTCTCTCACACATTGTTTTTCTCCTCCCAATCCTTTGATTACCCTACTCCAATGCAATGTTCAAATTTTCCTTTGGTTGATCATGCTCATAGATGGGTTTGTGGGAATCTGGAATGTTGTACAAATTGTGACACTCCACCTTATCCATTTCAAAAGTTCACTCCTCTCAACAAATATCTAGTTTCCTCTTGATTTGTCCCAGAAGTAAGACTATTAGTGGATCATGGTTGTAATTTTGCGGCTCAAGTTGGGTAAAAGCACACAGATGTGAGAAATTGTGTCTTAGTAGGGTATGGCTAGTGGATGAAAATTCTTCCTAACATTGTTCTTTCGTTAGAGACTTTGCTCACTAGGATCATGGCATTCGAGATTCATGGGTCATGTGACTCCAAGTTCATGGCTCTCATTTCATGGATTTACAAAATTCCTTACTCGTGGCTCTAGGCAACTCCTAGATTAGCTAATTTGTAGCATCATGTGGTTCTATGAGCTATGTATTGGTTCTAGCTGCTCTATTTTCCTTATAGCATATCAAAGCACTTAATTTTTCTTTATATAACTAGTCAAAGTTAGGCCTTCGCACCTCTAATTTTTTAGTGCTCCTTGTAAATTTCAAAAAACATTCATGTTTGTGTGATGCACTAGTTAAGCTTAGACTTTGTACCCTGAAGATACTCAACCTATGTTATTGGGCTAGTTTCAGGCTAGGTAGGCTAGTAGCATAGAGAAATTTATTTTTTAATGCTTTACTTAGTTAATGGAAAGTTGAACTTCACACACACAAAAAAACAATACATCTTTGGTACAATCATGGGGATTATCCTAGATATTTTCTTGTTATCAATAAATGTAATCCGTTGTTCTCTACGGATGTAGCAGTGCTTTGGGCCTTCCATTTTCCTCTCTCAAAATGATATTAGGATTACTAGATCAAAGTCCCATTACTAATAGCTAATATCTAATATCATTGAGTTGTGAAATGGATTACTTAATTAGATCTAAAGGCAATCAAATAAATCCTCAATAAAAAGGCTCTATTTTTCGAAAGATATTTACTGTAACATAATATATTCATTCTACCACTGTTCACAAAATTTCTATTATTTCATCCATCCACATGAACATATCTCATCCATCCACCTCATCACTTTCCATGTCATCCTCACCACTTCCTAAACATTCTTTTGAGGGATTTCATTAAATCATATATTATGGTTCTATGTTATAATTTATATAATTTCAAATTGGTTCAATTTTTTTTAATATATTATTGAAACAAAACCTTAACCATTCCAAATTTTAGCAATGAGTATTTTTCAATTAAGTTTCCATTGGGTTTATAAATACATTTAATTAGGCTTTAACGTGGAATATAGTCAACCCATTGCTCCCACTGTTCATCATTATTTTTCATTTATTTTATAGTTTAATTTTATTGAATATTCAACATATAATATAATCAATAATAACTCACCACTCAATATTTTTCATAAACAATTTTTATTTAAACTATATTCATTAATTATAGTTTTCTATAATGTGTTGATGTGATATACTTAATGTATATATATTTCTTAATTTGGAAACTCAGGTATAAATTTTTCTTATTTGACAACCTTTCTCATCATGAAATACCCTTACTAGTGCTCAGAAGAATTTAGTTTTGGTCATGGAAAAATATTACTTTTAATGTGAAACTTACGTGTGCGCAAAAGTTCAAGTTGGCCTAGAATAAGAAATTTGACGCCTTTGACCAGATATAAATAGACATCACTTGGCATAATTTAGGGGCATATCATCACGCATCACGTTATTCATTCATTGGTGGTACAGTTATGAAATTGGAGGGTCGAGCTACAAAAAATCTCAAATCTATGAGTCACTGAATTTCGTAATTATGCAGCTACCAAAAGTTGTGTTTCTATGATCTGTGAACCATAAAAAGTCCGTGATCTTTTCACTGCTCAAAATTGTCATTTGAGAACTACCAAAAGTTGTCTTTGTACGATTTGTGAAGTTGCTTTTGTTTGAATTTGTTGACTTTTGCAAATTGGAATCTTTGACCAAATTTGATTTTGAGGCCCATCGTTTGGATATTTTTTGGTTGGGATTGACTTCAACACTTGATTGGTGAATTGGAACATTATACTCTATTTGCTAAACATTTTATGACAATCTAATAAGAAGAAGAATTTGAAAAGGTTTTTCCCCTGTGGGGTTTTCCTTAGGCTTTGAGCAATTTTTAGTGTCTATTGTTATTGCTCTTTATTGTCTTCTTCTCTACATTGCATTTATTGTTATAGTCACAATTGTTATTGACTATTGGAAGATTAAACAGTGTTGAAATATTGCTAATTAAAGTTAACAAGGAGCTAAAGTAATTATAATAACATAGAACAATAGAAAATTAACATTATTTATATTTAAAATGTCAAAATTTCTTCTCCAACTAATAGATAGGATTTTCCTTCTCAAGTTATATGGATATTTGTAAATATTTTATTTAAAAATATCATTATTCATTTAAGAAATTTCTCTTTAAGAAGACATTATTAATTCAACTCATTCTTAAAAATTAAGACAATCCATGTAGCTCATATTAAAAATTCCAATGTGTTCAATTCATCAATTTATGCATTTTCCTCATTTTCTAATATATTTTTTGTATTTATCATTAATGCATAAAATTTAGATATTTTACTCTATATTTATTTAAACTATTTTTTTTCTCTTAAATAAGTCTATTATATAATAAATATGTAATTATTGTGTTGATATTAGTGTTTACTTTGGAATAGGACTTCTCAAAATTTAATTTAGTTATCAATAATTATTAAGTAGATTTAGAAGTGTGGCCTCGACAAAATATTCTATAATATTCTTAGTATAATCACAAATAAAATTTTGGAAATTAACTAAAAAATAGTTATATCATTTATGTACTTTTTAATTAAATTGATTAATTAAAAAAAATATCATCTCTAAAATTATCATATGAAATGAGTAATTTTTTTTTAAATATATAATAATGATAAAATATTATAGCTAAATTTATATTATAAAGTGATATAAATCTCTATAATTAAAAAAAAAATATATATATATATATATATATAATTTAGGTTATTTTTTCAATCTACATTGTAAAATTAACAGGATCAACCTTTTCTAAACACCCACACATATAAAAAAACATTGTAACGATTCAAAATTTTAGGATTCATGTACCATTGTAATCTCACTCTTTATCACATTGTTCAGTATAAATTGGTTCGATAATGACGCACATTCATGGGTTGATGTTGTCCTTCTGTGAAATTTTTCCCCGCATTTTTCCTTCTTCATTCCAATAGACACTATCTACTTATATATTAAGTTCTTCAATAATATCACTCTCCACCTATGTATTTTATCTTTCAATAATATTTCATACGTTCTTCAATAATATCACTATCTACTTATTTATTTCATCCCTCAATAATATCTGTATAGCACTTAGATTTCTTCCATGTTATTTTATTTTTTCATATTATTTTATTTCTATTATTTCATTTAAAATATATTAAAATAATCACTATTTTTTCTTCAAAACTCATTTTTAGATTAAATTAAAAATACATTTAATTTTATTTTATTTTATAATTGTCCATGGTTATCAACAAATAGACCTTTCTATAATGAATGGTTTACTCGTCAACCAACAAATTATTATTTATAAGATATTATTATTCCTTCTTTTGATATATCATATTTAATATATCTCTGTGATTTGTGAGTGGAAAATGTATAAATCATCTAGTTCACCAACATAAACCGTTTGCAAAATTTACTTTAATTTTATATATATATATATATATAATATTCGTGTTTTTAGTGTATTCTATATGCGAAGTACCCAACTAACAAAACAATAGCAAATATGACTAAGTTTAAAGACTTATATTTTAATTCTGAAACATATATTCAAGAAATGGCTCTATCTCCATCCATTAATAGGATGAAATTAGAGTGGTTTAGTTTAAAAATAGATCATGCTGGTAATATTATTATTGGAGATCATTTTCCCTCTATCTTGTCCAATTTTTTAAAGTCATATTCTTAAAATATTTACATTTATGAAAAAATGGTTAATGTAGTTATTTTTTCTCTCTAATATTTTTATGGTTTTATTTTTCACATTTACTATTTTTAGATTTAATGATGATGGAAGCTATGATTAGACTTATGTGATGGCGTAATTATTTTTATTATTATTTAAGTTAATAAATAAATTTCTTCTAAAATATTCAAGAAAGAGTACTAGAGTAGAGTTTAGAAGAATTATTTTCATCTTAGAAAACGTTGTGGTGGTCAGGTAGACATGATGGATCTTCCCTAAAAATCCCCAAGAGAAAAATAAAATAAATTAAATTAGAAAAATAGGAGAGGAAAATTATTTAATCACTTAGTTAGAGAGAAATACCAAGTGGGGTGGAATAAAAAACCATAGGTGAGAAAAACGAGGTTGAAAGAAAAAGATATATATATATATAGATATATATATATATATATATATATATATATATATATATAGATATAGATATAGATATAGATAGATATAGATATAGATATTCTTCGAAAAAACTAAAAAATCCTAGGCAAATGATTTTCAGACTTTCAAGCTCGACACTGAAGAAAAAAAAAAAAACAACAACAACAACAACACAAAACAAAACAAAACAAAACAAAACAAAAACAAAACAAAAACAAAAACAAAAACAAAAACAAAAAAACAAAAAACAAAACAAAACAAAACTTCATAAAAATAAAATCTATAAAATAAACCACCCAAAAATCAATGAAGTTTTTTATTGCTAAGGGGAAAAAGGGGCTAGCTCCCGAAACTATAGGGGATAATTCCTAGTTGACAGGAACATGCTCGGTTCCTGGTAATTCCCAAGCAATGCTTATGGTTACATGTAATTTTTTTCTTATTCTATTGTGAATGGTCCATTCTTATAAACCTATAGAATATAGTCTGTGGGCGATATCCCGCGTGGTCGGGACAGCATGATATTAGCCTCCCCACCCGGGATCGACCCACCAAACATGTTGGGCTGCCGTCTATGATGCAGCATATGTATTTTTCAGCCGATGGATGTAATATATTGTGAATATTGTGTATACCAAGGTTAATATAATGCTTCTTCTAAGAATCTTACCCCTCATTTTCTAAAAAAAAAATATAGTAATTAATTTATTATGCATGAACAATCCATTGTACTCCTATATGTTACTATGTTATATTAGCAAACCAATGGGTCCACACGTAAAAGAATTTAATTGTAGAGTAGGAGTTGCAAGTCTTGTTTTTCTGTTTCCCTCCTATACTATGTTTACCATCCTATAAAATTATAATATGCACGCATCGAACATGAAATTATTAATCAAAACACAGTAGGTGTATAGACAAAATTAATTGCATAAGTCGTGGATACATGCACATTTAGGTTTTTGCGGCACTAATACACGATCTAGTTGCGGTTCTAACACAATATAGATATTGGTTGCTGATTCTCAATTGCATACGTGTATTGTTATATTCTAAAAAACTATTTTCCGATATAACTTCAACTGGGATACTGAATTTTATAAGATTATATGAGTTGATGCATATAATAGAAAAAATATGTTTGCATAGCATAAATGTATGCATGCATTCTCTAGGAAAGGTAATTACGAAGAAGAGTTTATATAGTATGAAACTAAAGTATATATATTTTATCGTTTCAATGATGAAACTCCTAGATAAAAGGGTATGCAAATTTGAATGAATGCCAATGTAATTTTGGTATATAATTCCAACTAATATGAATAATGAATATATGCCTACGATTTTGGTAGTTCATCTCCTTTTGAATTATGATAGAAACCAAAATCTTGGTTGAATATGGATTGATAGACAATTTATCTTTGTTAAATTGTATGTAGGTGTATTGGTAATAGTTGGGCATTAATAATTTATTGAGAAAAACTGAATTAATTTTGCATTTGTGTACATTTACATGTATGTATGAGTGATTAGTTATGTCAGAAAGATGTATTCACTTGCCAATTATAGGGCATTCTTGTATATGTTGTTCTTTATTAGTGGATTGATAAATGTAAAATTACATGGAACAAACCCATAAGTGTAAGATTGGTTAAGCATGCACTTGGGACATTTATTTAATTTGTGTTGATGGTTGGGTTGTAGCTCGGAAGCAAGAAACTACTATTGTATTTGGAAATTTTCTTGGATTCCTTAAGCGCTTAAGCACATGTAATCGAGATAAATGATTATGAAGTAAATGAGAAAGAGAATGCTAACAAAGAGATGGAAATGTACACTAATTTGATGAGGTATACAAGAGACAATAAAAATGTATGACTCCATATCATAATTAGCTAAACATGGTAGGACCATACACTGAGAGGAATAAAACAACAGTAAAATATAGTAGAAACCACTGGTAAATTATTAGATAAGAACCCTGTGAGGTAAGTTTTACATACTACGGTGATGAAATTACTAAAGCATCACAGTTTAGTATGAGAACAAGAGAAACAAATACCGGTAGGCTATAAAAACGAATACCGATAGGATTGGAAAAATAGTTAGCACTGTAATTTCTATAATCAGATAAAAAACACAGGAATCTACAAAGATGGCTATAGATGGCCACTATATTTTTGAAGTTGACCAATATTTTTTAATTTAGTCTGAGCTCACATGTATGAAATTACTGACCAATAACGGTCATGAAATTAAGAACAGTAAAAACTATATAAGATGAGCTCGACATGTAGTTGTAGCTTTGTAGACAGTGTACATAACAGAAAACGAAAAATAATGATACATTATTAACTAAAACTACCGATGATATCTCCACCACTGAACTTATTTAGAATATTATAGATTCTCATTAAACCAACATTTTGTAAACTGCCAATAGTAGTGACCAGAGGAAAACCACCAATGGGGACCAAGGGAATATATAACACATTAGTAAAATAGTAGATTTATTCACACACGAAGTTAAACAAAACATAAATATAGTATACATATCTACTTTGAGTTATAAACACAAGAAAATAAACCTCTTTCCTCTTGGCTTCTCAAATTCGTGTCTAATATTGTACATACTGATGGCGATAGAAAAAATTAAAAGAATAGCAAAGATACATATCATAACCCCAATTCATTCTTTCTAATATTTTGACAGCCTAATATAGATGCATTGTGTAATAAAATTATAGGTGGAACAATTTCATTCTGGAAAGAAAAGAGAACCAAAACAGTTTGCAAACCTGGAAAACACATGAAAGGAAGACTTATTACGCAACCTAGGATGACATTTGCAAGCCTTATTCTTAAATGAACCATGCTTGGAAATTGAAGGATTAGGGTTTCAACGTGTACGAATCACAACCAAGTTCTGATTAAAGGAAAGACTTACTAATGGTAAAATACTTGATAGGTGTAGTACAAGATCATGATGGAAACTCAAGCTTGAAAATAATTTACAATTAACTCTATCCTTCAAATATACATGTTTAGTTTGTTGGAACAGTGTTCTCCAAGGGTTTTGGAAGTGGTAGGATTTCAAGCCACATGACTCTCTGTTGTAGGCCTCTTCTCCTCACTCAGAGAACCAATGCCCCTCCCTAATGCCATCCTTCGACTAGGTTGGCACATGCCACACATAGGGGATCAACCCCCTACTTCATATCTATAATAACTAGCGCACATCAACCCCCAAAAGACTCATCTTTAAGTACAGGGTAACACAAGGGTAAGAAAAATGAAACACCTGCACTTTAAGCTCAATGGAAGTCCAGAATGCACGGTCCATGCCTCCCAAAATCAGCAAATAATCCACGAATAGAGATCCCTAACCATCACCTTGAACAATGTCGATATTTAATGCAAGATCATGCAATAATCTATAAATTTATTGGCATTTGGCCTAGAGAATTTGATATTCTCGAATGTATCCAACTCAAATGGTAGTTGAAAGCTCCATTTGACCTCCATATTTGAGCCAAGGTTTTTTTTATAGTGATCTTCTAGGATCTAGAAGACTACAAGTGTGCTGTGGAAAACATACCCTACTTCATGAACAACGTTGTGTTATTCATGAGGCACTGGGAAGCCTGTCAAAATTTAGAGAAGGAATAGTTTTTAGCCACCCCAATCTCTTCTAGAGGATTTTGGGAAATGGATATTCTAGAATCGATTCGAAACTCCATAAGAGACTTTTCGCAAGTCTCAGAGATCATCAGACATCAACAATTCTCTTCTTAACCAAGAATATTTGTCTACATGAACATATCACAACTCCTCCGAGAGTTAGTGGAAATAGAGTACCAAGACAAAATTTGGTCCCACCGGTTTGACCACGAGTATGTTCCTTTTAAATGCGGGCTCTCTCATGAGTATGGACACTTGTTTCATGATTTCCCTTAGCAGGAAACCACTCCTTCGACCACTCCCTCCCTAGATGGCTTACAGGAAGTCCCCAAGTGGCACCCTCTAACCAGCAATTCCCCTCCTTCCCAAGCTTCGCTAGGTCCTACTTATGCTACCCCAAGTCACCCCTCTGGTAATCACTTTCCTCTCCTAGCAGATTTGAGTGAAAAAAGAATAGCCAACAACAAATTTTATTGTGCCTTCACCACAAGTTGAAATGGAAGTGGAGGAAGGTTCTGAAACCCCTAAGAATAAATAGCCAAGTAAACACAAATCTCTGGAAGAGCACTCTGTAGGCAAAGAAATCTAGCAATTTCTTGCCCAAGTTCGGCAATCCCTAGACCATGAAGTCAAAATGGAACAATTTAACTCTAATGAAAGGGTTCCGGTAGCATTCTTGGGAAACTGGGCCAAAGATGGATCAACTGAAATCTCCCAAGCTCAACTCGATCAATTCCATCATATGCATAAGGAATGGGATCAACGTTAAGCCTCTGTAAAAATCCCACCCCAAATGGCTTTAGCTATATGAGATAAGGAAACGCCCACTAGGCGAGTGGAATCTAGCTCAGGATCTAGGAAGAAAGTTAGAAGACCCACCAACGAAGTGATTCGAGATGTAGGGTAGATATTAGTTAACTCTGGAAAAACCAACATTCTCACAAAATATTACTAGTGCTATCTTCCAAGCCCTCGTCAATGAAGGTGGTATTGTGGAACATAAGAGGCCTCAACTCAAAGGGTAAGTTGAGGTACTTGAAGGAACAGATTCAGATGGAGAAACCTAATATCTTGATTATGTAGGAAACTAAGGTAACGTAGGAGAAACTTAGTGAAATCATAAGTAGGAGTTGGCCTACGATGGAGTGTATGGCACTAGATGCAATGGGTAGTGCAAGAGGACTTGGGATCCTTTGGGACTCTAGATCTATTTCCTTTGGGAACTGGATTTCCTAGCCAAATACCCTTTCTGGTCAATTTGAATGTACAAGCTCCCCAAAAAAGTTTTGGCTAACATGGGTTTATGGTCCCACGTTTCCAGGGACAAAGGTTTTGTTTCTTAGGAATCTATGACAACTGAAGCAGCTCTTGGGTGACACAAACTAGATTTTGGTCGGGGACTAATCTGATCAAGGACTTGGGAGAGAAGAAGGGAGGAGTTAGGCAGTTGTATCTGATCTCCCTCTCATTTGAAGAGAATGTCCAATCTCTGGAGTAGAAGACACTGATTTTGTGAATGGGTCTTTCACATGGAATAATAGATGGGGAGGTAAGCACCAAATAACGTCACATTTGTATCATTTTCTTATTCCATAAAACATCCTTCAGTAGGAGGTGTTTCTTCAAGCTTTGATCCTCCCCTTCTTGGGATCAAAGCATTGGGCCATATTCCTAGAATTTGATTTGAGAATGGCTCCATGGAACTGTCCCTTTTGTTTTGAATATTTTTTGCTCGAAAAGTGAGACTTCATTTCTAAGCTAGAAATGTGGCAAAGGGACATTCGAGTGACTCAACACAACTCAATGGAAAAATTTCCAAATAAAGTTGAAGGAATTAAAAGGGAAAATCAGAGAATGGAATCAATCCAATTTTTCCAACATTCATTAGGAAAAACGAAAGTTGGAGGAAGTAATGTGATCAATCGAACAACAAATCATCCTGGAAGGGCAGACTGAAGCCCTCATTGAATAGGAGGGGCAGGTCCTCAATGACCTAGAGAAATCGCGGAAACAAGAAGAAAACCTGTGGAGGAAAAAATCACGAGTTCAATGGATCAAAGAAGGTGAGTGCAATACACAATTATTTCGCGGGACTATGTTGAAACACATGAAGTTCAATAGGATTTTCCTCCTCAATGGATCAAACAACCAATGGCTAGTCCAACATGAAGAGATTTCCAAGGAGCTTATTGGTCATTTTTAGACTATGTTCGCAGAACCTCGCGAGGACCAGAGGGAGTCCATCTCTAAAATTAGGAAATTTGTTCTGAAATAAATCTCGAAAGACAAAAATGAGGCCCTCATGTGGGAGATCTCCTATGCAGAGGTGGAAGAAGTGGTCTCGGCACTCCCTACAAACAAAGCTCCTGGCCCGAATGAATTCACTTATGAATTCTTTAAAACGGGCTAGCACTTTCAAAGGGATAAAATATTTGAATTAGAGGAAGTCTCCCTCCGCTCTCAATGAATTTGGTTGGGTATGAATGCAACATTTATCACGCTTATCCCAAATAAAGGTGCAGCACTCGATCCAAGTGGTTTCTGACCAATTTCCCTGTGCAATGTTATTTATAAAAATAAATTAGCCATTTTAGTCTGGAGGATACAACCTTTATTGAAATCAATTATAGAGCCTAAAAAATTAGGTTTTTTGGAAGGTTAGTACATTATGGATGGTATATTGGTGGCCCATGAAGTAGTTCACTCTTTGTCCTCATCTAAATCTCTAGGTATTCTAATCAAACTTGAACTCTCAAAACCTTATGATCACCTCAATTGCAACTATCTTTTATCAATTCTTGATGATTTTGGCTTGTCCTTTTCCTAGATGATATGGGTTAAATCAATAATTGTAACTCCTTTCTATTGCATTCTTATTAATGGGGCACCCTCTCACACATTCCGGAGGTACAAGGGTTTGCATCAAGGGGATCACATATCCTCCTTTCTCTTCATCATAGCATCAGAAGGTCTAGGTTGTCACATCAATGATGCAGTGGAGTCACATAGTCTCTAGGTCATAAAAGTCTCCTAGTAGACCCCCCCACCACTCACCAATAGTTTATCCATGACAATATGTTATATGGAATACCAAACCTAAAAGAAGCTAAGTAATTTGGTTCCATCCTTTAGGAGTTTCAGCACACCTCAGGCACACTGATCAATAGAAAGAAATTAGACATCTTCTTTTTCAATACTCATGCAACGTACAAAGCCATCTTGCATGAACCCTAGGCTTCAGAATTGGATCACTCCCAACCACTTATCCTGGTGTACCTTTGGTATCTAAATCCTTAAATATATCTCATTGGATAGACATGATAAATCACATCGACCAAAAGCTCTCGAGTTGGACCTTCAGGGCTCTGAATTCTACTAATCAGCTTCTCCTTTTGAAAGTTGTCTTGCAGGCTATCCAAATATACAAATTCTAGACCCCTCCCTCCATATACAAATATTTAACAGCCAAAATCTAGAGATTTCTTTGGTCAGGGACAAGCATTGGTCGAAAATGGGCTTTGGTTGGCCTAGGATAAATTATGTAAGCCAAAATTCCATGAAGGATTTGGGATAAAAGATCCAGAAATCTTGTTGCATGCCCTTAATGCTAAAGTGTGATGGAGTTGGATGTAGGGATGGAAAGAGATTAGGAAGATCCTTTGTTCATTTAAATATGGTGTTGCTAGCTGGAAATATCCTCTAAATAACCACCATAACCTACAAACTTCCTCCTCTATTTTGAATCAAGTGAAAGAGAACCAAGACATAATCCAGGATCATGACTTTTGGGAAATTAGAAATGGATGTAAGGCTATATTTTGGGTAGATACCTGGATGCAACACCCCAGACTAAAATAGGGGGAAAATCTCAAGGATATCCAAGCCTTTACCACTCATTTGGGAGTTGAGAGAGTTAAGGATTTCTGCAAAGAAACTAACCAAATGTCAAAGTGGAGAGAGTGGAAATCCTTAGCACATTGGCCATCCCATGATCCAACCCTATATTGGGAAGCCATAATCATGATCCTCTGATAACAGTCCATACTTAACAATGGGGCACCTGAAAAACTATGATGGGGCCATCGTTAGAAAGGTATGTTCTCTCTCAAAGAAGCTTATTTTATCTTTTCTTCCTCAAGGGATTCAGATCCTGATCCTTTATAGAAATGGATCTTGTATTCCAAACTCTCACCAAGGATTTCATTCTTTCTTTGGTTAATTGTGCAAGGCAAGCCTCTCACGTGGGACAAAATCAGGAAAAATGGTTTTTGTGGTCCTTCTTGATGTCTTCTTTTTTGCAACAAGGAAGAAACAGCATGTCATATTCTCAATTTTTGTTCAAAGGCAAGGGAAATTTGGGATCGTATTACCTCACTGTTTGGGGTGATAGACTGACTGGAAAATAAACTGAAAGAATCATTGGAGATGTGGTGTTGGACGCTCTTCAAGAACCCCATTTTTAATAGAGTGTGGTGTATTTCACAAGGATTTATCCTCTAGAACATTTGGAAAGAAAGAAACAGGGTAGCATTCCACTTAGAATCCATTGAGGCTAAACATGTGTGGAAGATTGTGTTGTGTAATATGAAGGAAACAATTTCTATTTCATAATGCTCGAAGGATGAATGGAAAGCAGAGGGTAGGGAACTCGACAATCTGAAAGAAATAGCTGGCCTACCACCCATGAGAGAAATCTCACCCAATACCTTCCTCTCTCCCCCACCAAGGTTCTTCTAACTCAACTTTGACAGTGCCTCAAAAGGCAACCCGGGACCAGCTGATTTAGGGGGTGTAATCTGCAATGAAAAGGGGAAATTCGTGATGTTTTTTGTGGCCTCATGTGGCAGATCTACTAGTAATGTGGTTGAATTTTTGGTGTTGGGGAAAGGATTTCAAGTTGTAGTGCAGATGGCATTGAAAAAAATTGTAGGTCACTGGAGATTCTCAAATTTCCATCTCCATGCTGTAAAAGTTAATTAATTCCCCCCCCCCTAGAAAAAGTCATAAAAATCTAGTGGCTCAAGCTTATAGGAGAGAATATCCACTCCAGGATCTCCTCCTTCGAATGTGTAATCATAGAGCATGTAGACCGCGAAGGTAACAAGGCATCATACAAACTCGCCAATGAGGGTAGTGACCATCAGGGCTAGGAATTCCTCTAGGATTGGCCCCAACTTTCACAATATGTCCACCTTGTGGAATTAAACAGGATCATGGTATTGGAAGATACTTCCCTGGTGGGGGTCATGAACGTGGCAGGATATTTACATGTGGGCAGTAATGATCAACACCTGGTCATTAGTGTGGGGACCGACCTCCCTGTCCTCTAACAACATATTAAGTACATGAGGTGTTAATGAAATCTTTGTGAATTCCCCATCAACCTTGAGGAGAGTGGAAGGGTGTGATCATCAAAGATTTATGGAGAATGGTGTGTTTCTCTGGCATGTAGTTTGGGCGTTGCGATAGCTTGAAGGGCATAGTTTGAGTTCTTGGTACAATAGTAGCAAGTGCAGTGGACACCTTGTTTGGGAAGGGTGGTGCTTATGTCACTAATGTCCCCTCCCTAGCTTTCAGGTTAGTAATTTGGTTTATTTCTTTTGTGGTGTATGGTCTCTGGCTTTTTCAAGTGAAAGCAAAGTTGGGCATTTGTTTCTGTGGTCCATACGAAGGTTTTGTTGTGGGTGGGTGGGCTCTCCTCTGCATCCATGCAGAAGTCAACTTTTATTTCTCAACAGTCCTTCCTTGGGGTTTTCCATGGTTAAGTGGCTTCTACGTTGAAGGTGTGTTGTCTTTCGGGTCACCTCGTTCATGGATTTTCTGCAAAGGGTTGGGGATGGAGAATTGAGGATTCAGTGCCACATTTCTGGCTTGACATCATGGCTCCTCGTTCTTCTCTTGGTCAAGCTATTTGTGGTCTTACCAGCATGGGTGGGGTGACTCTCTATAATTAACGTTGAACTCTATGTTGAATTTTTTTAGCTCACTTTATCTCTTCTTAGCAATGTTGGTCCCATTACAATGCATCTGGTACCATGGAATGATCGTTTCTTTTCCCTAATGAAGATAAATTCGGTTGGAAGGGGGGTCGAGAGTCTTCTATGCAGGTGGCGATGGCGACAGCGAAGACCACTCGCTCTAGTCGCAATGGTATAATTGTTGGTCATTTGGGTAAAGTGGTTTCTTGGGATCACGATGGTCGCGGTCAAGGTGGTTTTGTGGTTGGTCATGGGGGTAGCACCTCAAAGACTCAACAGAGCGGTGGAGTCACGCGTCGCAAGGGAACGGGAAGATAGGGGAAGGTGAGTCGAAAAAGGCATAGGATGATGAAGGAAACTCTGTGTCATTTGGAAAATTGCTAGGATTTGATTCAGTTAGTACTGGACCACTTGGAAACCTCACTGAGGATGTGGCACTAAGAGCATGCAAAGCTCAATTTTATGTTGAACAAGATTCATTACTTCTAGTGTCATGTTTGAGAGTGGTTTTGTTGGTCTAGCGAGGCCAAAATATATTGTCCGACAAGGTGGAGAAGTTGGAGTCATGAATGGCCCTCTTCGAAGAGCATGTCCAATGTTCCTTCCACCCTCCTTCTCCAATGATTGGTTCGGAAAACCTAACTTCCATTACTTCTAAAGACTAGCATGGTTATAGGTGTTTTACTTGTTTTATGTGTTTTCTAGTGCTTTTTGCCTCCTAAGTTGTGGGTTGTGTTTTTAGTTGTATTTATGTTTCTTTGTCATATGTTGATCGTGGTAGTCAACCAACCTAGGTAGGGTGATACTACCTATATTTTTCTACTAATGTACCTATTTTTTTATGAATCGATATAACTTTGATTTACAAAAATAAAATAAAATAAAAATTGATAGGTGTATAAAGTGCAATATTTACTTCCTTTACCTGTAATAAGATGAGCCTCATTCTGCACAAAGGCTTATAATGGGTTAAAAATAAATTTCATGATAGAGGTTAGTGAACTCCACTCCATATTCCTCATATACCACTATAATTAAAAAAAAAAATGGACAATACCTCGAACAAGCAATAAACATCATAGCCCAAAAAGGCGAATATAACACTGAGTTAACGAGGCTAAATGTCATTCTACTAGTTAGACCAACAAGGCGGACCACTATGGAAATTAATCTAGGTGAGATTACATATTACCGACAGGAAAGAAAAAAATATATAAAGGAAAACAAATATATATGGTGTAGGAAGAATTTTAAATATGAAGAAAAGTAACTTGGGACTTACCTAGCCTAAAAACAATAGTATTTTCTCTTAAATCATGACAAGAGTGATAGTTGAAAAATTATCGCACACCTTTCCAACACCCGTAGGTGGTGCAAGAGGCGGAACTACATACTTCCAAGCCATCACTTCATGGAAAACCCCAATAATAGTGAGTTAGAGTATGCCAAATAAATGAAACTAGAAAACAATATAAGGGTTTCTCAAGGTAATAAAGTAGTTATGAGGAAGCAAATTTATAACAAAACGGTGGAAGTAGCCAACATTGACATTCAAAAAAGAAACCCTTGAACAAAAGATAGATTATTCTACCTATATGTGATGGGTAGTGTTGGAACATGCCATGGGAAATCCAAAATTTATAGAAGAGAGCTTAACAACAAACAAAGAAAAAAAACAAGGTTAAGTATTCTTAACAAGTACGAATCAAAGAAAATTATGCATAGTAGGGGTGACCCACATTAGACACCTATAGATACCTAGAACATAGATTGGGTACAAGGGAGACCTCTGGCTGCAATGCAAGGAGACTTTTCTTCCTGGTACCACTGAAGAACAAAGCTAAAACTTTATAAAAACATCAAGTGACGGAGAGCTAAAATATCCAATGCAAGATATGGAATATCATACTCTGCAAATATAAAGGAATGATGCCAAGAATGAGGTTTAGACTTTACCTATACGAGGAGCATTTTTACCGATGTATTCTAGATGTTGCAAGCTTCTCCAGGTTGTAGGAAGCGAACAATCTCTGTAACTTCTAACAGGTGTGAAGGAACCCTCTTCCCCTATAGCTTCATTCTACAGCGCAACAAAGGAGGAGCAGAGGGGAATGTGCCATGGGAAAATCAGGTTATGGTTAGAGGGGAAAACCCAAGAAAATTGCTATTGTTGGATGGAAAATGAGATTTCTCCACCGTTGATCCAACATCAAAGTGAGGGGTTCATGTGGCCAAGGTGACCATCACATGATTTCCAGGGGTGGAGACAGTCGCTAGTCACCGCATGTGCCTCCTTATTCAATAAGAATTAAAAAAAATAGAGTCACATCACCTACGGTCTAGATAGCTCACTTAACTTCTTTGTTGAGCACATGATACTATGTAATTCAATTCATTCAACAAGTAATAACACCAAGGTGATAACGCTATAAAGTTACTTACATTAAATGGAAGAATACTTTAGCAACCATTTGTACACACATTCATTCCATTCCCATTATTATTATATGGTGAGTAGCAAGGGTATTACAGTGCTTCTAAATATATATAAATAAACTAAATGAGTGTTAAACTTGTGACCATTGTGACCAACGCGTAGAGGTTATATATCCAAAACATAACTTTAGTCCCTAGATCATAACAAATCTACTTCGCCTCCATTAATTTCCAAGTAGGGCTCCCCAAAAAAAGGACTAAATCTACTGAAGAGATTTAAGGTAGAAGGAATATGTTAAAGGATAGGACATGGACTGTAAAGTGTGTATTATTTTGAAAAGAGCACATGTGTATAAAGAATAAAAAATTGTTTAGAGAATTTAGGTATGTGACATATGGTATCAAAGTTGTAGTTCAAACATGAGGCCTAAGGGAAAAACCAAAGATAAAAGTATCTTGCAAATGATGGAGTATGAAAAAATAGATTTATTTTTTCATAATGATGTCCACAACATTAAAGCCTATCAAAATCTATAAGTTCAATATGGAAACACATGGGTCGACCCTAATTAAAGTAATCAAATAATTGTTATCGCACAAAATGGGTAGAGATAAGTAAATTTCAATGGTTATATGTCTAACATATATGTTTCATAAATATTACTAATTTGGAAGAAATGGACATATTTCCCTCAATTCGATTAAGTTGTAGAATACTACCATTTCTACTACATGTCGGTCATGCAATTAAAAAAAACTAAACTAATTGAAGGAACAATGGATATTATCACGATAGTTATGATAATGTTATTGCAGTACCAATGTATCATAAGTGGGAAATTTGAAATCATAGAGGTTTTATTGGAATTATGTTAAGGACATTAGCTATATTAATAAGCTTCTAGTTGGAGGGAAGGCCAAAAAGGCTATTGACTTTAATACCCTTTAAAAATATATATATGCATTATTTTTTTACAATGGAAGTAAAAGGTATGTTATGATATATCTAGCTTCCTTCTGATAGAGATTTTGCAAGGTAGTTTGAAAGAGTCATTATCATTATTTAATGAATTAGATCAAGAAACCTCATCAAAACAATCATACTCTTGTAATTCATTATTCAAAACTTAATTTAGGATAAACTATAATTATTCTATTGAAGTCACCTCTCAAAGGATGTAATCCCAGAAGGTTGCCTAGTATTGGTAGCTTAGAATATCGTGAAAAAATAAAATAAAAATTAATATATAAATATGAAGCAACAAGTCTTAAGAACCACAAACATCCAATTGAAATGTAATCAGATAAAAATATTGTGGTAGGCCCTATGGGCTAGTAATCTAGTACAAAGATGAATCATTGAGGAAATTAGTGGTACCAAAACCTTGTTCCACACATGGTATGGTTAGAGGAAAATGGTATGAAGCTACTACTAGCAATTGAGATACTCTGCAAAGAATATACCGATGAGCATACCCAAAATACATATAAGAGAGAAAGAATTAAATAGAGGATAAAAAGTAACATAGGTACAAAATTCATCTGAATTGAGTGCACCCACATATTTCAGAGATTCATTGGACAATATTTAATTTCAGGCGACCAATAACAAATCAAGCAAACACACAAACATGAATAGTCGAACAGGGAAATCATGATCCTAGATATCATATTGTTTTGAGTAAAATAAGGAAGCCCTACCTAACTGAATAAGTTCATTATGTTATAATCAAAAACTTAAATAGAAGTCTGAGATTCAAACATTCCTGATAAAATATTATTGTGAGTCTCCTTCAAAATGTATATATGGAGTATAATATAAAGAATTTATAACCAAGAAAATTGGTTGACAAGAAGAGACCTTAGGGAAATGTGGACAAACACTTTTGTGATGGATGTACTAACTATGTGGTATATACGTGGGACAAGATATAATATCACTGAAAATTGTGGTTAATGGAATAACCAACCAAAAAAATAAGAAAGTATATAGAATAATTAGAGACTATCAAGTTGATAATAATTGTAATATTCGTATTTTAAGTGCCCCAAGTAACTAGAAAAACACAAAGGCACTGAAAAATAGTGCAAAAAATATGTAGGACCCATGAGCCTTACACATAAATGAATAAAGGGTGAAGAAATCCTTGATTGGGAACCAATATTAAAGATAAAATGGCCTCAAAAAAATTTATGGAATTAGAGATCAATATTGTGGTTTCGTTAGAAACTTCATAAATTAGATGTTTATTGAACCAAACTTATTATGAAGTGGTGGGTTGTAATGATGTCACCAGATAAACTAGGAATGTTGATAGGAAATCCTAGAGTAGCCTAACAGTGTGGTGAAACCTTAACATGGAAATTGTTAAATGGTGTTGCCAAACCATGAAGGAAATCCCTAAACTTAACTTTTTCTAGTAATGTATTGTTTTAATATAAATATATACACATAGGAGTGAATATGTCTGGAATCGATGGAAACAATTTTATGAACATATTTTGTGTTGATGCATATAGAAATGCAAAAGGAAAAGGCTCCATGGTTATACATAGGAGTAAGATTCACACCATTTTCATAATTAACCTACAATGCAGGCAAAACTGGAAAAAATCTCAATAGAATGAGTTAAAATAAAATGGTACATAAGGTTTAAAATAAAAATGATTGTTGTAGATTTGGGAAATTACGCTTGTCGATTAAACCATGAAATGTATGTGCATTAAAAACACTCCTTAATTATTTATTTTGGTATTGTGAATTCCTTATTTTTTTCCTCGTACTTTTATTTCTTTATGCAAGGGTATGGAAATAATTAGCAAGACGATCACAATTGACTTGACTAGGTCCAGTTTGAAACGGAACTGAAAAAAATATATATAATAACCATGGAAGTGTCTATGATAATAGGTTGAATTACACTTAGGTATGCATGATAGATGTGTAATTGATACAATGGTATCAAAATAACGACATAAAAGTAAATGATGCTAGTAGTCCAATGAGTATTATTTCCTCT
Source organism: Pinus tabuliformis (assembly GCA_031772625.1). Classification (NCBI taxonomy): domain Eukaryota; kingdom Viridiplantae; phylum Streptophyta; class Pinopsida; order Pinales; family Pinaceae; genus Pinus; species Pinus tabuliformis. The sequence goes on from CM062810.1 coordinate 949,200,028, forward strand.
TTGTAAATAATATGAAACAAATAGTGGCAAATCCATATTTTGAATGTCACATTAGATAACTCCCATGTAACTTGGTATAACTGTGAAGAAATGTATGAAAAGGATCTATGGTATTGTTGTGATGATACATCGATGTTACTGATCTTGTTTGGATGCATGTGGACAACTTGTTGAGTACATGTTAAGATTTTGTTTTAAGTGGATTGAATCAATGAAAAAGGGAAGGCACTTGTTTGCATGGATAGACCATGCTAGAGAATGATCATTAAATGAAGACAAGAGGATATTTTACTTTAGAGATGAACCATGGCACAAAATAAAGTTCAATGGAAGCGCTTTAGTTATGGAGATATTATAATGAGAAAAAAAGAAATCGAGGAAACACAAACTTATTTTTTTTAGTATGAGTTCATGTGCATGCAATTACTGAACAATAACATTCGTGAAATTGAGAGCAGTAAGAACTATTAAAGGTAAGCTCAATATGTAACCATAGCTTTTTATATAGTGTACATAATAGAAAATGAAAAATAATAATACATCAGTAACTAAAACTACTGGTGATATCTCCACTACTGAACTTATTTAAAATATTATAGATTGTCATTAAACAAGCATTTGTAAACTACCAATAGTAGTGACCAGAGAAAAAGAACTAATCAAGAGCAAGGGAATTGGGAACACATAAGTAAAGTATTATATTTATTCACATACGAACTTAAGCAAAAAAACAAATATAGTATACATATGTAGTTTAAGTTATAAACACAAGAAAATAAACCCCTTTGCACATGGCTTCTCAAATTCATGTCCAATATATTACATACTAACGGGTATAGAACAAATTGAAAGAAAAATAGAGATACACCTCATAACCCAATTCATTCTTGCCAACATCGCGACACTCTAAGATAGATGCATTGTGTAATACAATTACAGGTGGAACGATTTCATTCTGGAAACCAAGGATAACCATAGTAGTTCGCCACCCTGGAAAATGCACGAAAGGAAAACTCATTACCCAACCTATGAGGACAATTGAAATTCTTACGCTTAAATGGACCATGCTTGGAAATTTAAGGAAAGTGGTTCGAACCTATAACAATCACAACCAAGTTTTGATTAAAGGAAAGAATTACTAAGGGTAAAATAGTTGATAAGTGTATAAAGTGCAGGATTTACTTCCTTTACCTTTAATAAGATGAACCTCACTCTGTCCAAAGGATTATAATGGTTAAAAAAAATGGCTTGTTAGATATTAGTGAACTCCACTCTATATTCCTCATATACCGCTATAATTAAAAAACAAAAAAAAAAACAAATTAACGGAAAATACGCCAAACAGTAAATAGACATCATGGCCCAAAAAGGCAGATATAACGCCCAGGTTAATGGAGTTATAATTCTACTGTTAGACCATGAAGGCCGACCACTATGGAAATTAATCTAGGAGAGATGGAATATTACTTGGAGGAAAGAAAAAATTGTATGAAGGAAAACATGGGTTCTTAGTTCCCACTCAGAAACCAGGAATTGTGTAGGAAGAATTATAAAAACAAATCTATAAAGAAAAGTAACTTGGGACTTACCTATCTTAATAAAACTAGTAGTTTCACTTAAATAACAACAAGAGTGATAGTTGAAAAATTATCCCACACCTTTCCAACTCCCACAGGTATCGCATGAGAAAAAACTACATGCTTCCAAACCATCATTTCCTCGAAAAAACCAATAGTAGTGGGTTAGAGTATGCCAAATAAATGAAAGTGGAAAATAATACAAGGGGTTTTCAACTTAATAAATCAATTATGAGGAAGTGAATTACTAATAAAATGGTGGAAGTAGCAAGCATTGACAATCAAAAAAGAAACCCTTGAACATAAACTAGATTATTCTACCTATATGTGGTGGGTAGTGTTGGAACAAGATATGGGAAACCCATAATTTACAGAAGAGAGTGGAAGAACAAACAAACAAAAAAACAAAAATAGTGGTAACTATTCTTCACAAGTACCAATCGAATAAAATTCCCCACAGAAGAGGCAACCCACATTAAAACGCATGTACATACTTGGAACAAATATTGGCTACAAGGGAAGCCTTTGGCTCCAATGCAAGTAGCCTATTCTTCCTGGCACCACTGAAAAAAATGGAAAAATTTAAAAAAAAAACCTCAAGCGACACACAACTAAATTATCCAATGGAATATATGGAATATCATACTCTACAAATTTAAAGGAACGATTCCAAGAACGAGTTTTATACTTTATTTTTACGTGGAACATTTGTCCTTGTGTATTCCAAACGTTGCAAGCTTACTTCACAAGGTGGTAGGAAGCAATCAGTCTCTATAACTTCTCATAGGTGTAAAGGAATCCTCTTCCCATGTAGCAGGAATTGTACAACGTGACAAAGGAGGAGAACAGGGGAATGCTCCATGGAAAAAGGAGGTTAGGGTTAGAGGGGAAAACCCATGAAAATCACTACCGTTGGATGGAAAATGAGATTTCTCCACCGTTTTTCCAACTTGAGAGTCACGAGGTCATGTGGCCAAGGTGACCGTCACGTGATTTCTAGGGTGGAGTCAATTGCCAATCACTGCATGTGCCTCCTTATTCAATAAGAACCAAAAAAAAAATTCACATCACTTACGGTCTAGTTGGATCACTTAAATTATTTGATGAGTTAACAACACTATGTTATTCGACTATTTCAACAAGTAATAACACCAAGGTGGTAATGCTATCAGGTTCCTTACATTAAATAGAATAGTTTAGAAACCATTGGTATACAAATTCATTCCATTCCTATTATTACCATATGGTGAGAACCAAGGGTATGACAATACTTGTAAATATATATAAATAAATTTAAAAAGAAATAAACTTGTGACCATTATGACTAGCGTGTAGAGGTTATGTATCCAAAATATAACTTTAGTCCCTGGATCATAAAAAATATACATGGCCTCCATTAATTTCCAAGTAGGGCTCCCAAGAAAAGGGACTAAATATGCTAAAAATATTTAAGATAGAAGGAATATGTTTAAGGATAGGGAAGAGACTGTAAAGTGTGTATCATTTTAACAAGAGCACATGTGTATAAAAAAAATGGTTTGGAAAATTTAGGTATGTGACATTCCCCGCCTTTTTGAGAAATTTAAGGCATATATATCAAGTGATTTCTCTTCTATTAGTAACTTCTTTTGAGGGATTTTTACTTCTTTAGAATAAGATTTTATTTTACTTGGGTTATTAGTGTTCCTCTTCAAAAAACAACTACCATTGCATAAACCATAAAGAGACAAGATACACAAAAAATAGGTTATCATCCTGGGAAAAAACCTCTCACTCTTTGAGAGGAAAACCCAAAAAATTATTCTTCTTATAGCCATTCCAATTGACAAATACCAAGACCAAGACCCTTGACCTATTTGCCTCTCCAAGACCTAGACACAAATTCCCTTCCACTGCTCTTCATGCCCAAGTGAATACTAGTCAGATTTATGTTTCTTCCTTCATTTTTAATACCCTTCAATCTTGGCTCCCTTCTGCTTCAGACATGCATTATATTTCGTCCCTAATTGCAGCATGTGAGAATTAAAATAACTAACTTCTAAACCTTGTCATCACTATGCTTAGAGGGGAGACTTCTTACATACTTTTGCTTGATAAGTTTAGCTTCTTAGGTTACCTTCCCAACCTTGAAGCCTTAAGTAATACCCTTGGTTACTTCTCCAACAAAATTTGCCTCCTTACTTCACACGTGTGATCATACAAAGCCCAAAAGAGATCTGAAATTGGTTTGATCTTGTTCTTTTTTACTTGTTGGTTATAAGATGCCTTCCTTGACCCTTTCACTCACTTCTCATTACTTATAAACTTCAGGGCTTTAATGAATTTTCTACTCTGACATGTGGATGTGTTGCCTTATTTATAGTTGTTCTAGCCTCATGATAAGTTGACTTATCATCCAGCTAGGTCGTCATGTCATTTGGAGAGATAATATTATTCTTTTTGAAGAGAACTTTAAGGGAGATACTTGTGCTTGTCTTGGATGGCTATTTATACTTATCTAATGATGCATAAAAAATGTAATATTCCCAAGGAGGGTCCTTCATATGTGACATAGACTCAAATTGACTTTTATGACTAGATGAGAAATCCTAAAGGCTCTCAATGGGGGCCATCACTAAAAATAAAATTCCTTGCTCATGAAACCCATGAGACAAGAATTAAAACAATACTTTTATATTTCTTCTTTTCATCAATTATATAAAATCACAATTACACATGTCATTATGAATACCAAACCTAGTTAAACTTTTGAACACTCCCTCTTAACTAAGGAGGTATTCATAATGGTTCTTGGTCATTCTCAATTTGAAGAATTTGTCAAAAGAAGAGTCACATTGGTAACCCATCTGTTTAGCATCATATCAAAAAAACATTGTCACATAACAAGGCCTTCAATAAAATATATATCTCTCCATGAGATATGAGCACAATGTTGGCGAGACCAATGATGTATAGACACCCTCATCATTGTCTCTCTCGAAAGATACCCCAGTCGGGTTCTCAGGTTGTGTTCCACCAAGACTATTCTTATCCTGGATTTCCATTAATCAAAGAATAGCAATCCTTAGAGACTACTCTTATCTTGGATTATGTAATTCATCCTGAAAGAGAATCGGATGCCAGATGTTTACCAAATCCTCCATTCTATCCTCCCAAGTGAAGACAAGAATGATGTGTCTATCTCTCCCTCTTAATTATGGAGGACATATCTATTCCAATAAAGGAATGTTCTCATTCCTAGAGAAGGAATGTACTTAAGCTCCCTCTTTCCTTAGGAATTTCCAAGTTTCTTCCAAGTAAGAAACTTGTTTCTAGACTCCCTCTTAATTAGGGACCTACGGGAACTCCTTAGGTGGAGATGATGGAACAACTAAGTACTTGAATAACTCATCTTCAGGATGTCATGAATTTATTTTCATTATCTGGGAGTCTTCATGTTGGGGACTTCTAAATGGGGCATTGTCCATTCATCACTTTCATCCATGAGTCATCCATTTCATCTTCGAAAACTGATCCAATCATCCATATATGGCCTTCCTTCATGCCATGATTCTTTCTTCATTCCATGTTTACTTAAGTATTTTGTTGGCATTATGATTCTGTTTTGGCTCTATGGTACAGGTGTTGTACTTGATGGCAACTCACTCAAGTGGCAAAACTCTTTTCAGGCTCTTAAAATGATGGAAAATAAGAGGTTCGCAGGTGCATCGTTCAAAAGGTGTGGACCCACAGGTTCGTCGTCCAGGGAGTGCGGACATACCCGCAGGTTCACCATTCATAAGGTGTGGTCCCCCAGTTCACTCACTCCAATGCAAAGAAGCGCACTCATGTGGGGTATCCTATGTTTGGCCCTTGGTATTTAGCCCGTCTTTTACGATCCTATGGTTTTGGCCCGTGGTATAGGATCTAATTTATTGAACCCCGGTTTGGATCCCTTGTATTGGTTTTTGATGGTTTTGTCCCATGGTGTGGATAAGGGTTTTGACTATAAAAAGGGGAAGGAGATCACTTGGCTGGTCACTGGTGAGAAACTGAATATCTTAAGATCTGAAATTTTGGGTGTTTGGTTTTACAAAGCTAAGATCTAAATCAAGGAGAAATCTTAAGGCGAATCTATTGATAAGTCGTGAACTCTTGGGCGCATGATCAAATCTGTGGATCTGACTGACTATGTCACATTGGAGGACTGTTAATTTGGCCCTAATCAGAGGTTCGCAGGCGATCCACGGCGTAGGTGCGGGGGTACGCAGTGCAGGAGAAGACGCAGTGCGGGGGTACGCAGCGCATCAGAAGACTCAGTGCGAGGTACACAGCGTAGAAGAAAGCAAAGTGCGGAGATACGCAGAGGCACAGAAGGAACAATGCGGAGGTACGCAGTCTGACACACAGTGCAGTGCGTATCTGTGTTGAGGTACGTAGTTCAGCAGAAAGGGAAGTTGTGTTGGTACGCAGAGCAGCAGAAGGATACACTGCAGATCTGTGCAGTTCAGGCACAGAAAGGCTACGGATACCCGCAGGTTTATATTGGTGAAGTTGCGGACCTGTCTTGAAACATTTATTGGCTGTCTTTTATCTATTGTTGCAGAGTTCTGGGTTTAGATTTCTGGTATTACTTTTCTGTTTACAGCATTCTGAGTAGTTGGGTGATTCATTGGTTGTATAAGGAGATTGGCATGTACTTGATGATTATTTGATCTTCTTGGATCCAGTCTGAAAATTAATGAAACGTGGTCCTTAAAGAAGTAGAAGAGCAAAGGGGGTTGTAGCTCCCTTCCAGGAGAGACTGGAAAATGAGAGAGAGTTGTAGCTCTCTGCAGGTTGTAGCCTACGTACTGGTAAAGGACTGCACCAGTACAAAATCCCTATAAAAGAAGTTTCTAAATTGAAAGAAGATAGAGACATATTGCAGCAAGTGGTTTTCACCCACATTGGGTTTCCACCTTATATCTGGTGTTATTTGGTGTGCTTATCTATTTTTCTGGTTCTTGTTCATTATTATATGGTACTGACATACAAATTAATGATCAATATCTAAAGAATAAATTAAAGTATAAATCTGGAAGGCATATTGAAAAGAATTTAATAATACTGATTCACCCCCCCTCTCAGTATTATTTCCAACAATTGGTATCAGAGCAGGTTCTTCAGAAGAAGCTTGATCGCTTGAAGAAAGATCTTGCATCATGAGAAACTACGAGAGGGAAGCATCAATCAGGCCACCGATTTTTGATGGGACAAACTTCATTTATTGGAAGGTAAGAGTTACTGCCTATCTTCAATCTCTTGGTACAGAAGTCTGGGATATCATAGATACAGGGTATACTTTTCCTTCAGCAACTCCTATAGATCCGGCTGAGAAGAAGAAATATGAAACAAATGCAAAGGCGGTCAATACTCTATTAGGATGCCTATCTCAATCAGAATTTGTCAAGGTAATGCAGTTTAAATCTGCAAAAGAGATATGGGACAAGATTGTTCTGAGCTATGAAGGAGATGATCAGGTAAAAAGAGCAAAACTTCAAACCCTCAGGATTCAGTATGAAAATCTCAGGATGTATAATGATGAAAGTGTGGCTAACTATTTTCTTCGTGTAGATGAGATTGTTAATTGTATGAAAATCTTGGGTGAAGAAATAAAAGAGGCTGTTGTGGTTGAAAAAGTTCTAAGATCTTTGTCCCCTAGGTTTGAATCTAAAGTTTCTGCTATAGAAGAAAAAGAGAATCTACAAAGCCTTAAAATGTCACAGCTGCACGGAATTCTAACTGCTTATGAAATGAGGAAAGGAGGTCCATCAGACAGGAGAGAAGCTGCCTTCAAGGCTTCAGGCAAAGGCGAGTACTACGAGTCAGGACACGTGTCAGAAGAAGAAGAAGAATCAAATTTTGTCAGAAATCTTCAACGGGGTACTGGACGGTTCCGAGGTAAGTTACCTTTCAAATGCTTTGCTTGTGGGAGAGTCGGTCACTATGCTGCCAAATGTCCTCACAAGGATAAGATTGACAAAGGAAAGGAACCTGTTAGATGGAACAAGAAACAGAATGCAACTAAGAAAAGTTACTACACTCATGAAGACAGTGATGGCCTATCAAATAGTGACGAAGAACGAGGCAATGATTATAAACTTTTAATGGCCTTTGAAGATGATGATTACATGGATGCTATAGATGTGGATGACTTTTATGAAGAGATTTCTAGACTCAAGACATGTTTAGAAGAAAAGAATGTGATCATTGATACTCTGCAATTTCAACTTGAAGAAAAGGAAAAATCTCTTGAGAAGTTAGAATGTGAAATTGTTGGCCTTAGAAAAGAAATTGAGAAAACAAAGGTTCTTAATCTTAAGTTTGTTAAAGGATCTGAAACTCTGGATGAGATTATCAATGTACAGCGTTCTCCACTGATCAAGACAGGTCTAGGTTATAATGGAGAAACATCTCAAGCATCCACCTCAAAGAGTTATCTTGATGCAGCAAGGAGGAATGAGCAAAAACCCAATGGAGATCATCAGGTAAAGCAGGGACGAATTACATCAAGAACAAATAGAGACTACCAGGTAAACCAGGGGAAATCCATCTTAAGGGTGAACAAAAGCTACAACCAACCACAGGTAAAAACTTTTCAATTTGCTTCAAGAATGGATGACAATAGAAATTACAATCATTTGGCTGGTAGATTTGATAATTGCAGAAGTTTTTTCAATGGCCAATGTTTCTCTTGCCATAACTTTGGTCACAAAGCATCTCAATGTGTTGCCTATAAGACAATCATGACTAGAGAAGCTCAAAAACAAAGAAGTATGACTGGGATTACGAAAAAGACCTATAACAATTTTTCGGCCCTTGAAAATGAAATTGAATGTTCTATTTGTAATAACTTTGGTCATGAAGATTCTGAATGCAGGAGCAGGTTTCAGCAGACAAAGGAACAAGCCTCAAGCACCCGAACATGGAGAATAAAGGAACCACAACCAGAAAGATGTGGGATAGCTTTTTATGCAGAAGGACAGGAAAATCTATGGTACATCGACAGCGGATGTTCGAAGCATATGACAGGTGATAAAGAAAAACTTGAATCATATACTACTTTAGAAAAGGGTAAGAAAGTTTCTTTTGGAAATGATACCCCTGCAGCCATAAAAGGAAAAGGCACTGCTCACTTGAAAGAAAAGGTCAAAGCTAGAAATGTTTTGTATGTTGATGGCTTGAAGCATAATCTACTGAGTGTCAGTCAGATGTGCGATCAAGGAACCGAGGTAATATTTCGATCAAATGGATGTAGTGTTCGTGATCTTGATACAAGAAAAACAGTGATCAAAGGCAGAAGAACTCCAAATAATCTATACATATTTGAAGAAGGACAACAACAATGCTATTTGAGCAAAGATGATGAACATTGGTTATGGCACCGGAGGTTGGGGCATCTAAGCTTTTCACAAATAAGGAAAGCATGCAAATACCAGGCAGTTTGTGGTCTTCCAGATATCAAAATTCCAGACAACACCATATGCAAATCATGTCAGTTTGGTAAGCAAACCAGAACTAACTTCCCTAAGAAGGAAGGATCAGCCAGCAGGCCTCTTGAACTAGTCCATACAGATGTATGTGGTCCATTTAGGACAAGGTCACCTCGAGGAGAAGAATACTTTATATTATTTATTGACGACTTCTCCAGGATGGTTTGGTTGGGACTTATGAAACACAAGGACGAAGCATTCAAAAAATTCAAATCTTTCAAAGCCTTGGCTGAAAATGAATCATATCACAAAATTAAGTGCCTCAGGTCCAACAGAGGTGGGGAGTTTACCTCAAATGAATTTTTTTATTTCTGTGAAGAACATGGAATAAGAAGGGAATTCTCTACAGCTAGGACTCCTCAGCAAAATGGAGTGGTGGAAAGGATGAACAGAACGGTCCAACAAATGGCTTGTGCTATGCTTGATGAGTCTGGGACTCCCGCAACCTTCTGGGGTGAAGCTGCATTTGCTGCAGTTGTTATTCTCAACAAAACAAATGTCCGAGTGAACAGCACTCAAACTCCTCATGAGCTCTGGTATGGTGAGACTCCTTCGGTAAAGCATTTCAAAATTTTTGGGAGCAAATGCTATATCAAGAACACTGATGAACAACTTGGCAAACTTAAACCTAGAGAAGATGAAGGCATTCTCTTATTCTCCCCATAGCAAATCATATAAGTGTTACAATAAAAGACTTGGAAGAATTGTTGACATCATTGATGTAGTGGTTGATGAAAAAGGATACATCCCTAGGCAAGTAAATCATGAAAATATCGAAGATGATGAAGACGACTCTCCAAATCAGACAAATGATGAAGAAGAACCTCAAGAGGCACCTGAGGAGAAAATAAGGATAGAAGAGAAGACTCCATCCAGGTACATTCAAAAGAATCATCCAGAATCTCGGATTTTGGGGCAGAAAGAAGCAAGTGTACAAACAAGAAGAACAATTGTAGAAGCCTCAAGCTATTTGGCATTGCTCTCCTCCACTGAACCAAAAAATGTAAGAGAGGCATGCAAAGATGAATGTTGGGTCAAGGCGATGGATGAAGAACTTGAGCAGATCGAAAAGAACAACACTTGGGAGTTGGTTCCCAGACCAAAAGATAAGAATGTCATAGGGACAAAATGGATCTTCAAAAATAAGTTGAATGAAAATGGAGAAGTAATTAGAAACAAGGCCAGACTTGTGTGTAAAGGGTATGCTCAACAAGAAGGAATAGACTTCGAAGAAACTTTTGCTCCCGTTGCTAGACTTGAGGCCATCCGAATGTTCCTTGCTCTCTCAAGCTTTCAGAAGTTCAAAGTTTTTCAAATGGACGTGAAATCAGCCTTTCTGAATGGGGACTTAGAAGAAGAAGTGTACATTGAGCAACCAGATGGTTTCATCCTTGGGAATGATCCAAATCTTGTATGCAGACTAAAGAAGGCTCTCTATGGTCTTAAACAGGCTCCAAGGGCTTGGTACTACCGTTTGGACAAATATCTTCACCAACAAGGTTTTTCAAAGGGGTCAGAAGATAGCAATCTTTACATAAAAATTGAAAATGACAAACTACTAATACTTGTTGTGTATGTAGATGATATTATCTTTGGCAGCAATGAAGAAGCTATGAGTCAAAGCTTTGCCTTGGTAATGCAGAAAGAATTCGAAATGTCTTTGCTTGGAGAACTGACATATTTTCTTGGATTGCAAATCCAACAAAATGAAGGCGGGATCTTCTTGTCTCAAACCAAGTATCTCAAGCAGATTTTGAAGAAATATGGCATGGAAGATGCAAAACCAGTATGTACCCCCATGGTCACAGGATGTAGCCTCAGTGCAAATGATGAATCAGCAGCAATGCATCAACCAACCTACAGATCTATGATTGGAAGTCTACTTTATTTGACAGGTACCTGACCAGACATCATGCATGCAGTGGGAATAGTTGGAAGATTTCAGGCAAATCCAAAGGAAACTCATCTTCAAGCAGTGAATAGAATTTTCAAGTACCTTCAAGGAACTCAAAACTATGGCTTATGGTATCCTAGAGATACAGATCTCACACTTCATGCTTATACAGATGCAGATTGGGCCGGAAGCGTGGATGACAGGAAGAGCACAAGTGGTGGTGCATTCTTTATGGGTTCCAGATTAGTATCTTGGTTCAGCAAGAAACAGAGTTCGATTGCTTTATCTACAGCTGAAGCGGAATATGTGGCTGCTGCATCTTGTTGCACTCAACTCCTTTGGATGATGCAGACCTTGCAGGATTTTCAGATCACTTGTACTCCACCTATCTCCATCTTATGTGATAATACAAGTGCAATCAGCATTTCAAAGAACCCAGTCATGCATTCAAAGACCAAGCACATACCGATCAAGTATCACTTTCTCAAGGAACAAGTGCTTGAACAAAAGGTCAAGTTGGAGTATGTTCCTTCTAAGGAACAAGTTGCTGATATACTCACCAAACCATTGCCCAGGGAGACCTTTGAATACCTCAGGCAAAAGCTGGGGGTTGTTGATGCATCATCCTGTTGTTGAATCTCATCTGTTTCAGAGATTGTTGGCTGTACGCGAGGTTCATATGGGGTATACGCATACATTTGCTGGTTTATGGATTGGTCGAAGATCGCATAGCACTGGTTCAGGGGGAGCACATATAATGCATTGTTGGCATTATGGTAGCACAGAAGGCGAACATGGATGCTGATCTGAATATCGCTGCAATATGTCTCTTTCATTCATGGTGTATGGTGGATTATGATTTGCAGATCTGGTTTACAGTCAGGGGGAGCATGATCAGCAGAACAAAGACTTAAGCATGGTCTCAGGGGGAGCATAACCCTTTGCCCTTGATGTCAAAGGGGGAGAATGACGATGAGGATCTTGAGGTTGCCATCAAGTCCAAAGGGGGAGATTGTTGGCATTATGATTCTGTTTTGGCTCTATGGTACAGGTGTTGTACTTGATGGCAACTCACTCAAGTGGAAAAACTCTTTTCAGGCTCTTAAAATGATGGAAAATAAGAGGTTCGTAGGTGCATCGTTCAAAAGGTGCGGACCCATAGGTTCGCTGTCCAGGGAGTGCGGACATACCCGCAGGTTCACCGTTCATAAGGTGCGGTCCCCCAGTTCACTCACTCCAATGCAGAGAAGCGCACTCATGTGGGGTATCCTATGTTTGGCCCTTGGTATTTAGCTCGTCTTTTACGATCCTATGGTTTTGGCCCGTGGTATAGGATCTAATTTATTGAACCCCGGTTTGGATCCCTTGTATTGGTTTTTGATGGTTTTGTCCCATGGTGTGGATAAGGGTTTTGACTATAAAAAGGGGAAGGAGATCACTTGGCTGGTCACTGGTGAGAAATTGAATATCTTAAGATCTGAAATTTTGGGTGTTTGGTTTTACAAAGCTAAGATCTAAATCAAGGAGAAATCTTAAGGCGAATCTATTGATAAGTCGTGAACTCTTGGGCGCATGATCAGATCTGTGGATCTGACTGACTGTGGCACATTGGAGGACTGTTAATTTGGCCCTAATCAGAGGTTCGCAGGCGATCCACGGTGTAGGTGCGGGGGTACGCAGTGCAGGAGAAGACGCAGTGCGGGGGTACGCAGTGCATCAGAAGGCGCAGTGCGAGGTACGCAGCGTAGAAGAAAGCAAAGTGCGGAGATACGCAGAGGCACAGAAGGAACAGTGCGGAGGTACGCGGTCTGACACACAGTGCAGTGCGTATCTGTGTTGAGGTACGTAGTTCAGCAGAAAGGGAAGTTGCGTTGGTACGCAGAGCAGCAGAAGGATACAATGCGGATCTGCACAGTTCAGGCACAGAAAGGCTACGGATACCCGCAGGTTTATATTGGTGAAGTTGCGGACCTGTCTTGAAACATTTATTGGCTGTCTTTTATCTATTGTTGCAGAGTTCTGGGTTTAGATTTCTGGTATTACTTTTCTGTTTACAGAATTCTGAGTAGTTGGGTGATTCATTGGTTGTATAAGGAGATTGGCATGTACTTGATGATTATTTGATATTCTTGGATCCAGTCTGAAAATTAATGAAACGTGGTCCTTAAAGAAGTAGAAGAGCAAAGGGGGTTGTAGCTCCCTTCCAGGAGAGACTGGAAAACGAGACAGAGTTGTAGCTCTCTGCAGGTTGTAGCCTGCGTACTGGTAAAGGACTGCACCAGTACAAAATCCCTGTAAAAGAAGTTTCTAAATTGAAAGAAGATAGAGACATATTGCAGCAGGTGGTTTTCACCCACATTGGGTTTCCACCTTATATCTGGTGTTCTTTGGTGTGCTTATCTATTTTTCTGGTTCTTGTTCATTATTATATGGTACTGACATACAAATTAATGATCAATATCTGAAGAATAAATTAAAGTATAAATCTGGAAGGCATATTGAAAAGAATTTAATAATACTGATTCACCCCCCCTCTTAGTATTATTTCCAACATATTTTTCATCCTACTCAATGTGCATCGATGGTGGAAGACATCCATAGATCTTCCCTTGGCATCCCTGCATAAACCCATCTAGATATTTGTTCAAAAATAAAGGAATGAACATTAAATCAGCATTACCTTTGTGATGGTCTTTCATCATGACATCTTCTAGCTTGCATCAACATCCCGCATACATATCGACACATCTCCCAAATATATATATTTATAAGGGTATCTTTCTTATTAAGACTCCATTAGAGTCTTCATATATTCCATGGAGATATCCTGGTCAAATTGTTTTGGTCCATCTAATGTTAATTTCCTTTACCATGGTTGCATGTTCCACGTTATCTTTCTTCCTTTCTTCACACATTTCATTCCCAGGAGCTTCCAATCAGAGTTCCTCAATTATTGTCAACAACATCATACTTCATATGAGGACATATTATGTTGATTTCATCTATTGAATGTGTGACCCATGCATTCATGCATACTTTTGACGGAGGAGATCCTTTTTTTGATCATGCTCTTAAGATAAATAAATTTTTCATGCAAATATCAAATGTAAGTAAACATGCCTCATTTTTCCTTTGGGTGATACAAACTTGTTGCCACAACTTTCTTGATTATAAGATCTTCAATTCCTTTATCTGCTTCACTTTTATGTCGTAATACCATCATCCCATGAATTCCACAAGGTTGGAATTATTGATGAAACACTTTCTTTCCCTCATGATCATTGAACCTTTCAATGAATATTCCATCAGAGAATATTGAGGATCTAAAGTATCCCCATCATCAGATGTTTCATTTTGACAGATGTATGATGAACCTCGACCTAGATGACCGTTCCACTTATGTTTCCAATGAGATTCCCAAGACATATATCATTGACTTCCATAATTCTAACTATCTTTCATACTTCTCTCTGATGATGTCCTAAGCTCTTACTTCCAATGCTTCTATGATGCCTTGATGCATCCCATTTATTGAATCATGATAGTCGTATATTACAATGGAAGACTTAGGAACTTGAAAATAAATTAGGTGAGGAAGGCTATCTCAATCATAGTAGAGATCTCTTACTTCCTCTATCTTGGAATTTTTCTTTTCAGCTTCCTCCGCTTCTTCGGTGATATGAGATTCTTCTCTTGCTCTCTTTTTATTTTCCTTCTTGATCTGAGGACAATCTCTTTTGTATTGTCCATATTCTTGACACACATAGCATTGGATCTTAGCCATGTTCCTTTTATTTTTTCGAGAATTAGACTTCCCAAATTTTCCTTTTCTTCTTGTCATTCTACTATAAGCTTGATTTTGCTCACCTGCTCCCACATCCGATTTGCCATTTAATCTAAATTCTTCAATCTTGCATAGTGACCATAGATCGTGGAATGGATTATATTCTTTCTTACCAAAAACACTTGAAGTAAAGTTACCCCACTTCTCTGGTAGTTCATTTAATACAACTGTATTCATTTCTTTATCACACATGACTTCTCCCAAAGCTTGTAGTTGATCCCGGATACTAGATATCCTTATAAAGTATGAGGCTATTACAGCTTTCCTTGAAATATTCAACTTGTATATTTCTTTCCTTAATGATATGACTTCTCCAATAGTGCTTACAGAATACAACTCTACCAGTTTCTCATAAAAAAAGAATCGAAGTTTTGAGTTTAGATACATATGGGATGAGGGGATCCTTGATGGATTATATGATAATCCTTTGAGACATAACTTCCCCTTTCATATACTTGGCAAGATCTTGATAATATTCCTTTCTTGGTTTAGTGATAGAACCTTGAACATATTCCATAACCTCATTTTCAATGAGATTCAGATTTGTCCTTTTCTTCCATGCAATATAGTTTGAAACCTCAAACAATTTGTTTCTTTCCTTACAAAAATAAATTTTGATAGATTCATATGTGGACAAAAATATACTTACTTGATAGGATGCTCCTTCTTCTTGCTACTTCCTTTATGTTGATGATGATATAGAGGATATAAAACTTCTCCTTTATGAATGTAGTTTTCTTCAAGAATGATCCTTGATCCCACATAGAGTGAGATGACACCTCTTTTTGATCTAACTTCCTTTGGATGAATATTCTTCAAAACAATATAACATGATTCATATATTTCTTCAACTTGAGTAGATGTACGGATTTTGGCCTTCTTTTCTTGATGATGATTCCAATACTTCTTGGTATACTTCTCTGATCTAGTTTATGATGCTTCTGTTGACTTAAAGATGATCTCTAATTTGATGAATTCCTTGACATTTGATACTTGAGTGTGCCTTGATAAGATGCCCGTCTTTCACTTAGACACCTTCGCCCTCATACCATGTTGATAAATATAGGGCATAGAGATTAAGTTATTTCTCTTCTATT
Source organism: Pinus tabuliformis (assembly GCA_031772625.1). Lineage (NCBI taxonomy): Eukaryota > Viridiplantae > Streptophyta > Pinopsida > Pinales > Pinaceae > Pinus > Pinus tabuliformis. The sequence continues at coordinate 949,215,954 of CM062810.1, forward strand.
AGTACATGCTTGTGAGTGCTTTTTACTTCATTCTATTAGGATCTTCTTTTACTTAGGTTATTATTTTTATTCTTCATCAAACAACTACCAATGCATAAACCATAAAGTGAAAAGAGTCGCAAAATATAGGTTAGCATATAGGGACAAAACCTCTCACTCTTTGAGAGGAAAAACCAAACAAATTCATCTTCTTATAGAGATTCCAATTGATGAATACCAAGACCAAGACCCTTAAGTTATTTTCCCATGCAAGACCAAGACACAAGATCCCTTCCACTTATTTTTGTGCCCAAGTACATACTAGTCAATTTTTTTCTTCTTTCTTCTTTTTGGCTACCCTTCAATGTCATATTCCTTATGATTCATATCTACATTGTATTTTGACCCTAATTGCATCATGTAGAAGTATAATAACTAACTTATACACCTTGTAATCACTTCGCTTGGAGGGAATAATTCCTTATATACTTTGGCTTGATAACTTCATCTTCTCAAGTGACCTTCCCAACCTTGAATCCTTAAGTAATACCCTCAGTTACTTCTGCAACAAAAGTTTCCTCCTTACTTTGCACATATGACAAGATAGAGTGCAAAACATATGTAAAATTGGTTAAATCTTCTTCTTCTTTTACTGGTTTGTTATATATCCCTTCCTTGAGCCTTTAATTGATCTTATCATTACTTATAAACTTCAGAGCTTCACCAAATTTTTTGCTCTAAAATGTTGACATGTTGCCCTATTTATAATTGTTGTAGCCTCATAATAAGCTGACTTATCATCTAACTAGACCGACATGTCATTTAGAGAGATAATATTATTCCTTTTGAAGCTGACTTGAAGGGAGATAGTTGTTCTTGTCTTGGAGTGATATTTATACTTATCTAATGACTCATACAAAATTAAATATTCCCAAGAAGAGTCCTTCATACATGACATAGACTCAAATTGAATTTTATGAGTAGATGAAAAATCCTAAAGGCTCTCAATGGGACCCATCACTAAAAAAAAAATCCTTGCTCACGAAACCTATATGACAAATATTAAAATAATAATTTTATTTCTCTTATTTTCATCACTTACATAAAATCACAATTACATGTGTCATTATGAAGATTGAACCTAGTTACACTTTTAAGCACACCTAAGGTATGGAATGAGGTGTTCCTTTTTTGAGAATATAAAGCTAAGAGTAAAAAAAACATGATTTTATGTAGTTATACAGAGAAATATCTCCAACTAAGGTATAGGTTCAATACCATCATAATGACATAAATTCTTATCCTCAAAATTAGCACTGTAAATATTATGTTGTTAAAAGAGCCCAGATAACTCCATAATCAAAACAAATAAATTTCTACATATCTTATTGATAGAAAATGAGGCAAATATATACAATCTAAAATCAAAGGGAGGGAATTTCGTCTGCATAACTAAAAATATAGAAATTACCTAAGTGTGACCTAATCTAAATAATTTACAAGAAATACAGAACAATTAGTTAACATTTCTCCCCTTAATCCGAAGGGACATCTGACATTCCAAGAAACATTATGAACTTTTCAAACTTTTCACGTCAAAGTGATTTAGTAGAAATATTTGGGATTTTCTCTGAAGTAGGAAAATGTGCCAAATGAATTGTTTTTTCCTCCACATGATGTTGAATCAAATTATATTTGATGTTGATATGCTTAGTTTTATTTTGAGATTTAATATTCATGGCCAATTCAATTGCATAAGTATTATCAATAAGAAAAGGCATTGAATTCTTTTGTTTCTCATGCAAGTCTTCAAGTATTTTCTAAATCCAAATCATTTTTTTGTAGCTTCTGTTTTTGCAAGATATTCGGCTTGAGTGGTAAAATTAACAGGATTATATTGCTTTCATGATGTCCAAATGATAGTTTTTTATCCAGGTGTCATCAAATAACCAGAAGTAGACATCCCATTCTCTTTATCACCATCAAAATCAACATCTAAATATCCAGTGAGATGGAAGTCTAAAACTTTGGAATATTTTATGCCATATATTTGAGTACCTTCAAATTATTTGAGCACTCTATTTCTACTAGCCAATGACCTTCACAAGGTTGATGCATAAATATAGAAAGTATCCCTACAACAAAATCTATGTCAGGACGAGTAGTGGAGAGATAAATGAAACTTCCAACAAGTTTCCTATACTTTGTTGGAACTTCAAATGGATTTCCTTCATTCGAAGTAAGTTTCAAATTTTGTTCCATTGGAGTAGCAAGAGGATTACAATCTATATATATCTATTTAATGAATTTCCAACATATTTCTTTTGAGAGATAAAAAATATGTTGAGGTTTTTTATCAACTTCAATCCTTGGATAAAAATGAAGTAAACCCAAATATTTCATATCAAAAACCTTTTTCAGTTCCTTCTTAACAAAAGCAGACTTCTTATGAAATTTCAATCCGATGCTCAGAGAGAAAGTTATGACGATTTTCCCCAGGTCACATGTTTGAAATGTAATTCAGGAGTCTGCAAAAAGACCAACTTCCTCAGATCATATCTCCGCAAATATAGTGCGAAAAGCTCTGAAATTCGGATCCGAGGTTCATCGCAATGTCTTCTCAAATGGGTTATTTTTCTAGCTTCTGAAACGTCGCAGAAAAAAGTTATAGCAAAAATTCCACGATGACCTATTTGGAGCAGTGAAACCCTAGAATCCAAAGCTCTGATTCCAAATGTTATGAAACCAACTCACAAAAAGATAGAAAAGATAGATCAATGCCTTAGAATTCAGCCTCTTCGAGGGGGAAACCTTCTTTATATTACATAAATGAACAATTCTTGGATGATTCAAATGACAAAGCCTCCTTTCTATATATAGGAGTCTAAGGAGTACAATATAACCCAGTTGACCTAACAATAATAATATAAAGCCACAAAAATAAAAATAGAGGGATTCTATGGGGCACAGTAATAATAATATGGGGACAATAGGGGCACAACAATATTAATAAGGGATACAACTACAATAGTAATGGGGTAATCACTAGTATTATAGGGACCCAACAGTGTTTCTCACTAGGTTTGAAATTATTCAAGGATCAAGTTTTGAAGAAACTCAACATAAGATCATTTCTACTTGTATATTATGATTTATACATTTCTTAGTGAAGTGATTGATGGGTAACAATGTTTCAAATTGAAAAATTTACTATGAATCACCATTAATTAACATAATCATGATAGGAAGAGATATAACTTACATAAAGTAGGATATTCAATTACACAACAAAATAGGGGATTCACACAATAATTAAAACAATAATGAATTATGTATTTACTCTTGAAACTCAAACAAGAAAGATATGTTTGAACAATTGTTTTTCTTTCATCTCACCAATTTCTAGCTACATTGCAATTTATGGCTTAATGTTCATTCAAGAATTCAGAAGATTAACTGTCGTTTGCATTTTCTGCACCTAAAGACCAAAAAATACATTGTGAAAATGAAAGTATACAAAAAATTAGGGAGTTATAGCTTAATGGGAAGGACAACAAGAACAATATTCTTGTTCTTTAGTAGCCATTGTTGTTGTTGTTGTTGTTGTTGTTGTTGTTGTTATTATTTCTCTTTTTTCCTTTTTTTGTCTCATTTACTTTTACATTTGCATTTATATCCTAATTGCCATATTAAATCTTACAACAATTCACTTAATTAAATCCATTTTAAATTAATTTAGTCCTTTCCCTTTTACAAATAAACATTATTAAATATTTAAAAAGAGTACAAAGGGTGATATCCCATATCTGTATATCATAGGTTCCACACCCTACTTTGATAAATGAATATTAGCAATTAGATATTATCCATGGAATCAAAGTAGTTCAATCCATATTTATCATATGCACGTGTGAAAATTATCTTAATTATATATTATATTATTCAATTATTGAATTATATCTTCAATTCCGCATTTTTCCCAGTATTTAACAATATAAATTTCATCAAATTCTAAGTCCTTATTTTCAAGTTACAGTTCTTCGAACATTTCATACCTAGTCCAACATTTGTATGAATGTATTACCAACACATGTTAAATAACCTGGCACCCATAGTTTATACATTACTCTTTAGTTATCACACTTGTAAAATAACATGGCACAGAGTGTTTCTACGTCACCTTGACGGTCATGTTGAGTCAGAGCTAAGGCCACCTAACCCTAGCTTATCATCTTGAGTCACCAAGGCTAACTAACCCTAGCTTGTCATTTACTAGCTCTAATGAAAATATTATATCTTTAATTATTGAGCCAAGAGGCTCATTCTACACCTTGGTATGATGATAATGTACAATTATATCTATGCTCAATGTGAATTTGACAAATTCCCCTCTTAAAATAAAAATAAAATATTTTGTAAATAGAAAAGTAATGAGGGCTATAGTAAAAAAAAATGAATATCCTATTCATATTCAGTTAATTGTCCATCTAACATAATATAATTTCGTAAAATAATTGAAAATAAAAAAATGTGTGAGTAAGATGTTTAAACTTTATACATTTCAAAAATATTTCAACGCCAAATTCAAAAAAACTATTTGAAGAACTATGTTAACTAATTTACCCTTATATCAACTTCATATGAAAAGGAATTATAAATAGAAAATATTTTTATGTGGCATATAATAAAATATTCAATGTAGGTTATTAATAAAATATTTTAACGAACGTAACCTTAAAAATATATTAATAACAAAAACATATTTTAAGGTGGGCTAATCAAATGTGTGGATACACATCTTATGTGAGATTTTTTAATTTCCAATATGTATATATTATATATTATTTAAAAAAAAAATATTATATATATCATAAAAAGCTATTGAAAAAAAAACGTTTATTGGTAAAATGTTTGAATTGGTATGGTCCTTTTTAGGTATATGTTTTTTCATGAAATCCAACAAATAACTTTGTGACTTATAAGTTTAAGTTATGTACTTTATATAGCACCCAAAAATACAATTTAAATAATAAAAAATTGCACATTGTATTTTGCAGTCGGAAAAAAACTTTTCATAGTAAAAAACTTAATTTCTCTAACCTTATATTATATCCATGCTTAAAATAAATCTATACTAATTTTATAAATTAAATTTTTATTCACTACTTGATAAATCTGATTTACAAAATACTAGTGGATTTGTGAATTTATTAAAGTATAAGTAGCTTGATCAAAGTATGGAAAAATCTAAATTCTTTCACGATGTTATTACTTAATCCATTTTCTAATTATTAATGGATTCCCTGAGTATCACGAAAATTTAATTATTTTTCTTATTGTACTTAATCGAGTAAATTTATTAAAGTATAAGGAACTTCATCAACCATGGAAAACTTTAGTATCTTTCACAATGTTATAACTTCATCCATTTTCTAATCATTAATCGATTCATTGGGCATCATGAAAATTTGAAAGATTTCCACATGTACTTAATCAAGTACCCTGATCGCCCATGCCTTCATCGAGAATAAAAAATAAATAAACCTTTTTGGAATGTACTTACTCAATCAATTACCCTTATTGTAAAAAATGAACCATTTCACAATGTGATTATCTCGTCTATTTTACAAGGTTGTGCTTGAGTGAGCATTAAGAAAATTCAAATTTTTTCACGACGTGAATATTCCATTCATTTCCACGATTTCTAACAAGTCATTGGACATCCACAAAATCTAAAATTTTCACATTCCATTGCCCTAATCATTCGTGATGCAAATTCTTTTCACCATTGTCCAGGAAAATGTGATGCTTGGTTTTCGAGGAATGATCAATAAGGTTTGAAGTGTGAGATATTTTATTTTTAAAGCTAGCTTCATGAATTTTTTGTCTTCTTTGTAATAGGCACCTTGTTTCTCCAATGTAACCTTTTTCACAGGAACAATCAATTTTGTAGTCTCTCTTAAGTTGATGTTGATCAATATTCTCTTTTAGAGATCTAATTATTTACCTAATAGTTCCTACTATTGTGAAATTAGTGGATATATCCTTCTTTCCCAAAATCCTTGCAATCTTTTGAGTAGCTCCCTGAATGTAAGGGAGGCAGACTTGATGACAATGTGTATGAGGGATTTGGGAGATGAATTTCCTTTCAACTCTTCTTATAGCCTTATTGATTTCGTTGTCCTCGTATCATATGTTCCTAAAGACTGGTGTCAAGTATTTCTTCTTCTCCTTTAGGTGTTCAACATCAGATATTCTAAGGGCTATAACTACAAGAGTATTGAGGACACCAAACTTTTGAGTAGGATGATGATAGGAATTAGCATGAAGATAAATCTCTACGTCAGTTTTCTTTTTGAAGACTTGATGTCCGAATGAAAAATATTCTTTTCTTGAGGACATATAGGAATGGTATGTTATTGATTTCCTCCACCTCTATAGTAAACTTAATCTTAGAAGAGATAGAATTAAGGTGATTGAAAAAATTATCAAGCTTTGTTTTACCATTTGTCCATTTTAAGTTCATGTCATCAACAAATATTTTCCACCAAGATGGCTTTAAAGGGTGGAATTCATGGGTTTTCTTTTGAAAATTTTCCACGTGTACTTAATCAAGTATCGTGACCGACCACGGCTTCATCGAGAATCAAAACAAAATAACAAAAAACAAAAACAAAAACTTTTTGCAATGTACTTACTCAATCAATTACACTTATTATGGTTTCATTGGAATCGAAAAAACATGAACCATTTCACAATGTGATTACTCCATCTATTTTACAATTGCGTATGGCTTGGCTTGAGTGAGCATTGAGAAAATTTAAACTTTTTCACATTCTGATTACTTCACCCATTTCCCTAATCATCCATGATGGTGAAGAAGATCTACCACTAATATAAAACAAATGTGATTGTCATACACTCTTGAAAAAATTATCTAAATCCATGATAAATGTTTCATTTACAACCAACTTATTAAATTTTAGCAATGAATAAATTTTTATATAAAATATCAGAAATCCAGTCACATAACACTCTTGAAAAAATTATCTAAATCCATGATAAATGTTTCATTTACAACCAACTTATTAAATTTTAGCAATGAATAAATTTTTATATAAAATATCAGAAATCCTATCACATATTAAGTAAATCTATGATAGACCCCGATGGGGGTGTGCATGCGTTGGTACACCTGCCACATGACCGGCCATCTAGACCTACCTCTCTCCCACATGCCCATTAACTTTGTGACGATGACAAGACCCGACCATTAATCCACACACGCGCCACTCCTACTCAAGCGTTCTAAGGATATAAATGAACCCATGTGCATGTCTTGGCTCAATTCAATGTTTTGGGCAATGAGTTTGGGAGGTAAGGAGTTGTATAGAGGTCAGGGCTATGTCTATGGTGCCTCACTAGGGCTTTGGCCTTGGGTTAGGAAGGCAGACGACACTTACAATAGCTTGAATTGTTTTGATATCAATCTCCTATGTTGCCCTTGGGACCTCAATATGAAAACAGTCACAGTTTGGTCCTGCTCCCTCTCTTCTGGTGGAAATAAGGACTTTTCATCTCTCTACCAGCTCTTGGATCCTCTCCCATTCGTGTGAACCACTGCATGTTTTATAGTTGTGTGGGTGTTTATGTGGTTTTGGGTAATTTATGTTCGAAGGTCGGATCTCACCTTTGGCTTGAACAAATTCATAATTTCTTTGACAACTTTTGGGGGTGGCCATACTGTTCACGTGCAACAATCTAGTGGTGTCTCAAAGGTTCTCCATCCCGGCATGTGGGCTGGGTAATCTAAAGCCTCTCTCATTGTCCTGATAGCAACATTGGGATCATGGTCATCCTTGCTCAGAGTTGTGGGACTATAGATCGGGTGTTTACTATTTTCTTTGTAGTTATTTGACAATTTTCTCTATGGGCTCCCCATGTTGCGAGCCACCACAATCCGGGCAGAAAATAATTCCTCGCAACCATGGCTTCCCTCACCATAGATGGGGGTGTTACAGATCCATTTGGGCACATCAAATCTCAACATTCAGATTAGTGTTTTAGGCCTCATCAAACACTAAATTCAGTTGTTTCATGCCCTAAACAAGTCACCCCTTTGAATGACTCCTTCCCAGATAGTTTCATGACTTGAAGACATCCAAAAATAGCCTCTAGAGGGACTAGCACAGGTAAGCCCTTATGAAGGTGTGCTGCAGAGCAGTTGAGTCCACTGCCAAGGTGATCTAGAGAGAACTTAGGCTTCCTTTCACCTGTGTTGGGCGAGAATGAGCGAAATTCACATAGGATTTGGGGAATATTCTTATCTATTGGAGTCATCTAGAATTTTCCCTCACTTATCAACTCCTATGAGCTCGAAAATGGATGAAGAATGAGTTAAGGTGCATCCTATCCTCTCATCCCTTCCACCATGGAACTAATTCTAAGTATGGAAGGCCATTTAATGCCACCATTAATGACAAAACCTCCTTCATCTTCCTATAAATTGACCACTCATCTAAGTGATCAGGGGCTGGATTATGTTGAATTGTAAGGAGATAATGCTACTATGAGATTTGGCTTTGAAGCGAGTATTGTGATGCTACAAGTTTTTCATGAATTTGATGTGATGTGGATGGGATCCAAGCTAGAGGAATGGCTTTAAATCAGACACCGATGGTTGTAATTCCTTCTTCTATCTAATAAAGTGTTTGAACCTTTTTCCCATATGTTTGTATTGTTTCATAATGCTTATGTGTGTGAATTGTATCCAATTCCTTTCACTTATATTCAATAGATCGTATGCTTTGATCGATTTTTGTCTTCTATTGTGTTTATAGGGTACTTCTCAAGCGGATTAAGTGCGGGAAGGAGCGATGGAGTCGATACAAGGGAGACGAGAGGAAAGCGAAACTACAGGTTGGCTCTCTATCTTCTCATCTTATCTATTGTTTATAGGAAAAGTCTAAAACACTTTAAATTGTTGTTCTAGATATAGCTACTTATCTAGGGAATTATTATCTATCTATAGATGCTAAATTATCCAAAACAGGGGGCAGGAGGCCCAAGCAAGTCTCCACGTACCACGACATCACTCATCCTCCCCTACCTCTTCTAGCCAAGAAATAGAGGAATTTGAGGTGCTTTCCCTTGTTATCTCGCCAAACTAACTAGTAGCTCCTGACTCTATGGAGTCGATCGTTGAGTAGTTGTGACACATTCAAATTAACATCGACATTCTGGGGGACCACAAGTACGAAGACTGCATTGAAATTTTTGCCTCTCTCACTGACTTCGAATACAACTAGAACATCATCTTGGGGTAGTTGCACAACCTTCGGCGCAACCAACGTCACACAAATGACCATCTATGTAGTTTGGAGGCACTCGTGGAGAATATTGACTTCCACATTCATGATTGTGTGGGTTACTTTGTAGCTCCCCCTGTAATGCCCCCCATCCCCCTCCTTGATTCGGTGCCATTAGTTTTGATATATTTTTATGTCTCGCACGGTATGCTAAGTCCTTAGATCCATCAGAAATAAAATATGTAAATTGTCTATCTTGTTATTTGTGAGCCCAAAATATCAAAAAATTTGGTCAGAATGAGGAAATAAGGGCTATTGAGAGCATTTTTGTATGTTATGCTATTTTGAATATTTATGAAAGCTATTTTCAACGTAAAAAAGGAAGAAACATATCTATGATAGAATTTCTATTATTTTATATAAGATTTTATCCATTGCTTAAATATAATAATCTAGTGGTAAATTATATATTTATAGCTTATCACAAGGTTATTAAGTTTTAGCAATGAATAAATTGTTAGATTTAAGATTTTTGTGGTTGTCTTCTTAGATAGAGAATTTAGATTTTCCACAATAGTGTTGGAAAGTTATCTGAATTTCGAACCCAAAATTGGATGATCATCAAGACAATGTTTTGAAGAAAACTTAGCCAAACTCGAAGACTAAATAGGAATAAAAATAAAAAATTTAAAGCCATAAAAAGATATGCTAAAAAAACTCTAAAAATGAAAAAACTAAACCTAATAAATATTATTAATAAGCAATAAATTCAAAAAAATGTTATTTAAAATCTTATTATATTATACTATGTTATATTATATGTAATAAATGTATTAAATAATAATCTAATAAATGAAATTAATATTTATATTAGATAATATTAAATATATTAAATAATAATCTAATAACTGTAATTAAGGTTACATATGACCAAGACCAAGAGTCTTGTGCTATCATTCTTTTCTTTTAATTAAGGACATATAGGAATGGTATGTTATTGTTTTCCTCCACCTCTATAGTAAACTTAATCTTAGAAGAGATAGAATTAAGGTGACTGAAAAAAATTATCAAGCTTTTTTTACCATTTGTCCACTTTAATTTCATGTCATCAACAAATATGTTCCACCATGATGGCTTTAAAGGGTGGAATTCATGGGTTTTCTTTTGAAAATTTTCCATGTGTACTTAATCGAGTATCGTGATCGACCACGGCTTCATCGAGAATCAAAACAAAAAAAACAAAAAACGAAAAACAAAAAAACTTTTTGCAATGTACTTACTCAATCGATTACACTTATTGTGGTTTCATTGGAATCGGAAAAACATGAACCATTTCACAATGTGATTACTCCATCTATTTTACAATTGTGTATGGTTTGGCTTGAGTGAGCATTGAGAAAATTTAAACCTTTTCACATTTTGATTACTTCACCCATTTCCCTAATCATCCATGATGTAAATTATTTTCACCATTGTGAAGAATATTTACCACTAATATAAAACAAATGTGATTGTCATACACTCTTGAAAAAATTATCTAAATTACATGGGAAGTTGTACTTGAGACACGTTTGTAGAATGAGTCTATTTGATTAGAGGAATCCAATTACCACTAATATACAAACACCATCCCTATTGAGATTATGTGAATGTTTTATTATCACAAGAGCTTCCTTGATCTTTCACTCCTAATAGTGGTGATCTTCTCTAGCAATGATCCTCCTATTTTCAAGGAAAATGTGATCCTTGGTTTTCGAGGACTGTTCAACAAGGGTTGCAGTGGGAGATATTTCATTTTTAATGTTAGCTTCATGATCCTTTTGTCTTCTTTGTAAGAAAAACCTTGTTTCTCCAATATAACTTTTTCCACACAAACAATCAATTTTGTAAACCCCCTTAAGTTGATGTTGATTAATACTATCTTTTAAAGATCTCATTATTTGTGTGATAGTTCCTCCTATTGTGAAATTAGTGGATATATCCTTCCTTCCCAAAATCCTTCCAATATTATCATTAGCTCTGTGAATGTAAGGGAGGTAGACTTTAGTACAATGTGTTTGAGGGCTTTGGGAGATGAATTTCTTTTAAACTCTTTTTATAGCCTTACTGTTGTAGTTGTCATCGTATCATATATTCTTAAAGACTAAACTCAATTATTTATTCTCCTCCTCTAGGTGTTCAACAAGAGATATTCTAATGGCTTTAATTGCAAGAGTATTGAGGACACCAAACGTTTTAGTAGGATGATGATAGGAATCAACACGAAGATAACTATTTGTGTGAGTTTTATTTTTGAAGACTTGATGTCCCAATGACAATATTCTTTTCTCGTAATAAGGAAATCTAAGAATGGTATGTTATTGTTTTCCTCCACCTCTATAGTAAAATTAACCTTAGAAGAGATAAAATTAATCTAATTCAAAAACTTATCAAGCTATGTTTGACCATGTGTCCATTTTACATTCATGTCATCAACAAATCTTTTCCACAAAGCTAGTTTTAAAGGGCGGGATTCAAGGGATTTCTTCCCAAAGAGCTCTATGTATAATTTTGCAACAATTACTAAGAGTGGTGATCCCATTGCAACTTTAGAAGTCCTCTCATAATAGTTATCCTTGAAACTGAAAAACATGTAATGAAGAGAGATCTCAACAAGGGCGCATTATTATTTCAAGATGAATAACTTATTTAATAACTTGAATGGATTCATCTAAATGAATTTCAATAAGCATAGAGACTACATTAAAACTTACTAATATGTCACTTAGATACACTTTCTCAGTTTTGATAACTTTGAAAAAATCATTGGAATCTTTAGCAAAAGAATGAGCGTTTCAAGCAAAGGGTTTAAGCATTTTTGCAACATTTTTTGCTAATTCATAAGTGGGGGGAGCCAATGGTATTGACTATTGGCTTGAGAGAAGCCCCTTAGTTGTGAATCTTTGGAAGTCCATAATTTATGGAGATAATTTTTCAAGAAGGTGTTAGCATTTTCATCATTCTTTCATGAAGGTTAGACTCCTTAATTGCCTTCTTAACCTCTTTTATGACTTTTGATATGAGGCCCTTTTAAAATATTATCTAGCTACCACAACTAGGATGTTCATTCATCTTAAGAATATAATCATCCTTTTGCATAACAATGGTGGCCCTACCTTTATCTTCTTTTAGAACCACAAACTTGCTATTGTTGCAAAGTTTGTTATATCAATTTTTTCATTGAGCCTAGAGGCTCATTCTATAGACCAATATGATGTGTAAACTTGTAGGTCCATCATCAAAGTTGAAATTTTTCTAAATAATAAAAAAATTGCAAGTGAAGAAATTAGATCCCTCTCTGCTCATGTTAAATCTGTATTAAAGATGGATTTATGTTGGTTTCTATTTAAGTTTCTCTTTAGTGGTTTGGCTTTCCTCATTATGAGAACACATTCCTATCTTATTCCTTCATTTTCCTCTCTAAAAAAATTCTATGTTACAAATGATGCTTCTTATCAAGATGTTTTTTGGTGCAAGGACAAAACCCAAACCTTTTCTGAGAACATTTATTATCTCCTTGCTTAATTCTTGAGATGGAATATTAACAACTTTCTCGCTATATTCAATTCTTTGATTGACGTTGTTACCTATATTACTGATATCACTATTTTCATCACTCGTTAGGTTATTATCTTTAATATTAGATTAATTTAAGCTACTTTCAATGCTCCTTCTGTCACTCTCCTTGAAGCTTCTTTAATTTCTCTTTTGGTTGTTCTCTTATATGTCCTTATTAAGGCGACTTAAAAACTTATTAAGCTCTCCTTTACCATGTGCTCATTTTATGTTCATGGCATCAAAAAATATTTTCCACCAAGCTAGTTTTAAAGGGTAGGATTCAAGAGATTTCTTCTCAAAGCACTCCAACTATAATTTTGCAACAATCAGTGGGAGTGGTGATCCCATTGTAACTTTAGAGATCTGCTCATAATACTTATCTTAGAAACCAAAAAGGACAGAGAAAATATAGCTCTCAACAAAAATTTTTGTTTTAGGATCATCAACCTATTTAACAACATGAATGGCTTCGTCTAAGGGAATTTCGTTAAAGAGGTACTCTACCCCAAAAATCATTAATATCTCATTTAGATTCACTCTCTCATATTTGATAAGTTTGAAAAAAATATTGGAATATTTAATAAAAGAATAAGTGTTTCTAACAAGGGGTTTAAGGATTTTGGCAACATATTTCTCTAATTCATAAGTAAGGAAACCAATGGTATTGACTCTAGACCAGAGGAGCCCCTCCTTGTGAATATTTGCAATTCCTTAAATTCTCTGGATAATCTCACAAGAAGATATAAATCTCTCTCCCTAACTCTTACTGAGTGAACATTTTAACTTAGAATAGTATTAATGACATAATATTTAATTTTAACATATCATATAATATATATTAATTTAATATTCTTTAATCATAATAATTTAAATATACATTAATCATTATAATTTTATATAGCCATAATTACATTATTATTTTATATTATTAATCTTATATTTAGGATTAATTTCATTTGTCACATTATTATTTAATATGTTTAATATTATTTAATATAAACATTAATTTCATTTATTACATTATTATTTTAAGTGTTTAATATTATTTTATCTTAATGTTACACAATTTAATTTATCTTAATCAAATAGGTATCTTTTATTTATTTATTTTCAAGGTCTGGTACATCCACTAGTAAAAATCGAGGAAGGTCCATTTGAAGGGCTTATCTGGTCAGGCCTAACCCCAAGGGCTTCGAGGAGATTTGGCCGAGTGACCTTCCTATTGGCAAGGTAGTTAGCAACTCGAACTCGACCAATAGAGCTATTCCTTTGTGCTTTATATATATTACCTTATTTTTTAATAAATTTATTTGATATAATATAACATAATATACTCTTAATTAACATTATTTTAATTTACTGATTATTAATAATATTTATTAGGTTTTTGGGTTTTTATTCTTTTATAGTTTTCTCCTGATTTTTAATTTTTTCTTTTTATTCTTATTTACTCTTCACTTTTGGCTTGGTTTTCTTGAAAACATTGTTGTGATGATGGATCCTCTTTGGGGTTCAAAATGTCCACAACTTTCCAACACTACTGTGGAAAATCTAAATTCTCTAATTACAAAAGAAAACTACTTAAATCTTACATCTAACATTACTTCCTCAGGGGATACATGGAATAAGATATGTTTACTCTAGAAATCAAGGATAAAAACGGAAAGAAAAGCACAAGACCTTCTATTTCTTAAATATTGTAGTAATGACAACATCATCTCTATTTTTTCTATTGTTAATCATAGATTACACAATCATAAAAAATAAAAATTATTTTTAAGATTAAGTTTGGCACTCATTCGTGTTAAATAAAAAAAATTAGGGCTACTTTGGACATATTAGGTAGAATAGATTTAACGACACATTTAAAACTATGAAATAGCTTTGACAAGGAGATATGGAGAGTAATTGATGCCAAAGTTGTACTTAAATGCCAAAAAGAAGGACAGATAGCTCGTGAAAGACAATATAAAAAACTTGCCAGGTTAAGTAGTTGTAATAATCCTAGCAATAGCGTGATAAATAGTAAAGATCTTCATTATCTCCATTTGAATGACAATAATAGTAATCTTAGCATTAAAACCCTTAACAATCTAAGATTATTTTGGATCATTCTACGGGTGTTGAAAAACCAAAACAATTTGCAAGCATTAAATAATTAGACCATTTTGAGAATAAGAAAGTTTCTCTCTACAATATAAATGAAGGAAGAAACCACTTAGGGAGCATAAAGAATGATAGCACAGGGCTCTTAGTCATGGGAGAGAATGAATTCTAGAATGGTGAATGGAAGTGTGAAGATTGTGTGAAGATAAGTAGGAACAAGGAGCTTATTAATAGTATAGAACTTCAGAAATGTGACAATGGAAAAGGCAAAAAAGTTACACTTGTTGAAAACATCGTAGAAAATAGTGACAACATTAGGATGAATGGTTTCTCATCAAGGATTAGCAAGCATATAATTTCTCTTTGAAAAATAAATAAAATCAACACCGAAAGGCTTAATAAATGTAGAGAGCTTCGCAACCATGGAAAGGGCAATGAGGTTACACGTGTAGGAGGCATAGTAGGAGAAGGTGACTGCATTAAGGTTAGAAGCTTCTCATAAATGTGTAATAACAAATATAAGACAAAGTTTAACAGACTGGGCATGCCATGGGAAGAAACATCATTGATTGTTTTGATAACAACAACATTAATAGCATTGGAGGCATTCACCTCGAAGGAACTGATAACAACAATATCGATAGAATCAAAAGGAATAGGGATATAATCAAAATGAATAGGGCTATAGGGAGAATGATAAAGGCGTAGAATATATCACGTTATCCTGGGTGGTTGGGACGGTTCATTAATGACTTCCCCACCACAATTCGAATCGCGATATACACGATATGTTGTCATCTGTTGACGCAACAATGATGTAATGATGTTGTAATGATGATGTAATATATATGCGTTTCTTCCCAAGGGTTGCACCCCTTTTTTTAGAAAAGGAATAGGGAGAATGAGAAAGGTGTAGACTATATCGTTAATTTCAATATTGGAAATCAATTTAAGCTTAATGATTGTATAGAAACGTTTGGAAACATCTAGGTCATAAGCGTAGACTCCAACATTATTTCTAATAAATTTCATTTTATTTCCAATAAGTTAAATATCAGGGAGAACAACCAAAAGAGAAATTAAAGAAGCTTCAATGAGAGTGACAGAAGGAGCATTGAAAGTAGCTTAAACTATTCTAATATTAAAGATAATAATCGAACGAGTGATGAAAATAGTGATATCGGTAATATAGGTAGCAACGTCAATCAAAGAATTGAATATAGCGAGAAAGTTGTTAATATTCCATCTCAAGAATTAATCAAGGAGATAATAAATGTTCTCAGAAAAGGTTTGGGCTTTGTCCTTGCACCAAAAAAAATCCTGATAAAAAGCATCATTTGTAACATAGAATTTTTTCAAAGAGGAAAAAGAAGGAATAAGATAGAAATGTGTTCTCACAATGAGGAAATCCAAACCACTAAAGAGAAACTTAAATAGAAACCAACATAAATCCATCTGTAATACAGATTTAACATGAGCAGAGAGGGATCTAATTTATTCACTTGCAATTTTTTTATTATTTAGAAAAATTTCAACTTTGATGATGGACCTACAAGTTTACACATCATATTGGTCTATAGAATGAGCCTCTAAGCTCAATGAACAAATTGATATAACAAACTTTGCAACAATAGCAAGCTTGTGGTTCTAAAAGAAGATAAAGGTAGTGCCACCATTGTTATGCAAAAGGATGATTATATTCTTAAGATGAATGAACATCCTAGTTGTGGTAGCTAGAGAATATTTTAAAAGGGCCTCATATCAAAAGTCATAAAAGAGGTTAAGAAGGAAATTAAGGAGTCTAACCTTCATGAAAGAATGATGAAAATGCTAACACCTTCTTGAAAAATTATCTCCATAAATTATGGACTTCCAAAGATTCACAACTAAGGGGCTCCTCTCAAGCCAATTTTCCATTGGCTCCCCCCACTTATGAATTAGAAAAAAATGTTGCAAAAATCCTTAAACCCTTTGCTTGAAACACTCATTCTTTTGTTATTCCAATTATTTTTTCAAAGTTATCAAGACTGAGAAAGTGTATCCACGTGACATATTAGTAAGTTTTAATGTATTCTCTATGTTTACTGAAATTCCTTGAGATGAATCCATTCAAGTTATTAAAGAAGTTATTCATCTTGAAATAATAACACGCCCTTGCTGAGATCTCTCTTCATTACATGTTTTTCAGTTTCAAGGATAACTATTATGAGAAGATTTCTAAAGTTGCAATGGGATCACCACTCTCACTAATTTTTGCAAAATTATACATAGAGCTCTTTGGGAAGAAATCCCTTGAATCTTTCCCTTTAAAAGTAGTCTTGTGGAAAAGATTTGTTGATGACATGAATGTAAAATGGACACATGGTCAAACATAGCTTGATAAGTTTTTGAATCAGATTAATTTTATCTCTTCTAAGGTTAATTTTACTATAGAGCTATAGGAAAACAATAACATACCATTCTTAGATTTCCTTATTATGAGAAAAGAAGATTGTCATTGGGACATCAAGTCTTCAAAAAGAAAACTCACACAAATAGTTATCTTCGTGTTGATTCCTATCATCATCCTACTAAAAAGTTTGGTGTCCTCAATACTCTTGCAGTTAAAGCCATTAGAATATCTCTTGTTGAACACCTAGAGGAGGAGAAGAAATAATTGACTTTAGCCTTTAAGAATATATGACACGATGACAACTACATCAGTAAGGCTATAAAAAGAGTTGAAAATAAATTCATCTCCCAAATCCCTCAAACACATTATACTAAAGTCTACCTCCCTTACATTCATGGAGCTAATGATAATATTGGAAGTATTTTGGGAAGGAAGGATATATCCACTAATTTCACAATAGTAGGAACTATCACGCAAATAATGAGATCTTTAAAAGATAGTATTAATCAACATCAACTTAAGGGGGTTTACAAAACTAATTGTTTGTGTGGAAAAAGTTATATTGGAGAAACAAGGTTTTTCTTACAAAGAAGACAAAAGGATCATGAAGCTAACATTAAAAATGAAATATCTCCCACTTCAACCCTTGTTGAACATTCCTCAAAAACCAAGGATCACATTTTCCGTGAAAATAGGAGGATCATTATTAGAGAAGACCACCACTATTCGGAGAGAAAGATCAAGGAAGCTCTTGTGATAATAAAACATTCACATAATCTCAATAGGGATGGTGTTTGTATATTAGTGGTAATTGGATTCCTCTAATCAAATAGACTCATTCTACAAACGTGTCTCAAGTACAACTTCCCATGTAAATTAGATCATTTTTTCAAGAGTCTATGACAATCACATTTGTTTTATATTAGTGGCAAATCTTCTTCACAATGGTGAAAATAATTTGCATCATGGATGATTAGGGAAATGGGTGAAGTAATCAGAATGTGAAAAAGTGTAAATTTTCTCAATGCTCACTCAAGCCAAGCAATACGCAATTGTAAAATAGATGGAGTAATCACATTGTGAAATGGTTCATGTTTTTCTGATTCCGATGAAACCACAATAACTGTAATCAATTGAGTAAGTACATTGCAAAAAGTTTTTGTTTTTGTTTTTGTTTTTTTTTTTTTTTTTTTTGAAGCCATGATCGATCACAATACTCGATTAAATACACGTGGAAAATTTTCAAAAGAAAACCCATGAATTCCACCCTTTAAAGCCATCTTGGTGGAAAATATTTTTTGATGACATGAACTTAAAATGGACAAATGGTAAAACATAGCTTTATAGTTTTTTCAGTCACCTTAATTCTATCTCTTCTAAGATTAAGTTTACTATAGAGGTGGAGGAAAACAATAGCATACCATTCCTATATGTCCTTATTACAAGAAAATAATATTTTCCCTTAATGAAAACTTCCCATGACCAAGAGTCTTGTGCTATCATTCTTTATGCTCCCTAAGTGGTTGCTTCCTTCATTTATATTGCAGAGAGAAACTTTCTTATTCTCAAAATGGTCTAATTATTTAATGCTTGCAAATTGTTTTGGTTTTTCAACACCTGTAGAATGATCCAAAATAATCTTTAGATTGTTAATCATTTTAACGCTAAGATTACTAATATTGTCATTCAAATGGAGATTTTGAAGATCTTTACTATTTATCACGCTATTGATAGGATTATTACAACTACTTAACCTGGAAAGTTTTTTATATTGTCTTTCACGAGCTATCTGTCCTTCTTTTTGGCATTTAAGTATAGCTTTGGCATCAATTACTCTCCATAGCTCCTTGTTAAATCTATTTCATAGTTTTAAATGTGTCGTTAAATCTATTCTACCTAATCTGTCCAAAGTAGCCCTAATTTTTTTTGTTTCACCACGAATGAGTGCCAAACTTAATCTTAAAAATAATTTTTATTTTTTATGATTGTGTAGTCTATGATTAACAATAGAAAAAATAGAGATGATGTTTTCATTACTACAATATTTAAGAAGTAGAAGGCCTTGTGATTTTCTTTCCGTTTTTATCCTTGATTTCTAGAGTAAACATATCTTATTCCATGTATCCCCTGAGGAAGTAATGTTAGATGTAAGATTTAAGTAGTTTTCTTTTGTAATTAGAGAATTTAGATTTTCCACAATAGTGTTGGAAAGTTGTGGACATTTTGAACCCAAAGAGGATCCATCGTCACAACAAATTTTTCGAGAAAACTAAGCCAAAAGTGAAGAGTAAATAAGAATAAAAAGAAAAAACTTAAAAATCAGGAGAAAACTATAAAAATAAATAAAAACCCAGAAACCTAATAAATATT
Organism: Pinus tabuliformis; assembly: GCA_031772625.1. Classification (NCBI taxonomy): domain Eukaryota; kingdom Viridiplantae; phylum Streptophyta; class Pinopsida; order Pinales; family Pinaceae; genus Pinus; species Pinus tabuliformis. The sequence continues at coordinate 949,235,706 of CM062810.1, forward strand.
ATTAATAATCAATAAATTAAAATAATTTTAATTAAGAGTATATTATGTTATATTATATCAAATAAAATTATTAAATAATAAGGTAATATATATAAAGCACAAAGGAATAGCTCTATTGGCCGAGTTCGAGTTGCTAACTACCTTGTCAATAGGAAGGTCACTCGGTCAAATCTCCTCGAAGCCCTTGGGGTTAGGCCTGACCGAATAATCCCTTCAAATGGACCTTCCCCAATTATTACCAGTGGATGTAGCAGACCTTGAAAATAAATAAATAAATAAAAGATACCTATTTTATTAAGATTAATTAAATCATGTAATATTAAGATAAAATAGTATTAAACACTTAAAATAATAATGTAATAAATGAAATTAATGTTTATATTAAATAATATTAAACATATTAAATAATAATGTGACAAATGAAATTAATCCTAAATATAAGATTAATAATATAAAATAATAATGTAATTATGGCTATATAAAATTATAATGATTAATGTATATTTAAATTATTATGATTAAAGTATATTAAATTAATATATATTATATGATATGTTAAAATTAAATATTATGTCATTAATACTATTCTAAGTTAAAATGTTCACTCAGTGAGAGTTAGGGAGAGAGATTTATATCCTCTTGTGAGATTATCTAGAGAATTTAAGGAATTGCAAATATTCACAAGGAGGGGCTCCTCTAGTCCAGAGTCAATACCATTGGTTTCCTTACTTATGAATTAGAGAAATATGTTGCCAAAATCCTTAAACCCCTTGTTAGAAACAATTATTATTTTATTAAAGATTCCAATAATTTTTTCAAACTTATCAAATATGAGAGAGTGAATCTAAATGAGATATTAATGATTTTTGGGGTAGAGTACCTCTTTAACGAAATTCCCTTAGATGAAGTCATTCATGTTGTTAAATAGGTTGATGATCCTAAAACAAAAATTCTTGTTGAGAGCTATACTTTTTTTCTGTCTTTTTTGGTTTCTAAGATAAGTATTATGAGCAGATCTCCAAAGTTACAATGGGATCACCACTCTCACTAATTGCTGCAAAATTATACATGGAGTTCTTTGAGAAGAAATCTCTTGAATGGTACCCTTTAAAACTAGCTTGGTGGAAAATATTTGTTGATGCCATGAACATAAAATGAGCACATGGTAAAGAAGAGCTTAATAAGTTTTTAAGTGGCCTTAATTATATCTCTTCTAAGATTAGGTTTACTATGGAGGTGGAGGAAAACAATGGCATACCATTCCTCACTACAACAAAACCAGCGATTTGGACCAGATTTAACGCCAAATTTTAGTGCATTTTTTTATAATTGTGATGAGCAACCTGGCGCTAAATCTGGCTCTATTGTACAATTTTTAAAGCGTCATTTTTTGCGCCTGATTTGGCATCATTTTTCACGCTAGATTTTGCATCATTTTTTACACCAAACTATGCATCATTTTTTGCATCAAATTTTGAACCAAGATTTGCATCTTATTTTATGACAAGTTTTGCTTCTAGTTTTGTGTCATTTTTTGCATCTATTTTTCATCATCTTTTGTTTCCTATTTTGTGTCATTCTTTGCTTCCATTTTCGTGCCATCATTTGCATCAAGTTTACACTGATTTTTCATCCAATTTAACGTCTTTTTCTGCATCCATTTTGTGTCAGTTTTTGCATCTAGTCTTACGCCAGGTTTTGCATCTAGTCTTACACTAGTTTTTGCTTCTAATTTTGTACCTATTTTTGCACCAACTTTGGTGCCTATCTTTGCACCATGTGTTAAATTTGATTTAGCACCAAATTTTGCATCCATTTTTGTGCCCATTTTTGCATCTTTTTTTGGACCATTTTTTACGTCCACTTTTATGTTTGATTTGTCTCCATTTTTCCCATCCCATTTTGCACCATATTTTGCGTCATTTGTTGCATCCAATTTTGCATCGTTTTTAACACCATTTCTTGCATCCAATGTTACATCATTTTGAGCATCCAAATTTGCATTTATATTTGCATCTTATGTTGAGTCATGTGTTGTGTCCACCTTTGCATCTTATTTTGTGTCTAATGGTACATTCAATTTAGAGCCATTTTTTACGTCTACTTTTGTATTTATTTTTGCACCAAGTTTTGCATCACTTTTTGCATCCAATTTTGAGCTATTTTTATTCCCATTTTTGCACCATATTTTGTGTCTACTTGTGTGTCCAATGTTGCACCATTATTTATGCCCACTTTTTCATCCAATTTTGCATTTTTTTGGTGTCTAGTTTTACATCGTTTTCGCCATCCAAATTTGCATCTTTCTCTGCCTCATTTTGTGTCCACATTTGCATATAATTTTGTGTCTAAGTTTGAGCCTAAATTTTCATCTGATTATGCATCATTTTTTACATCCAATATGGCATCCTTGGTTTCACCTTTTTTCAGCCCCATTTTGCATCTTGTTTTATGTCTTTTCTTACATCTTTTTTTTCCCTTTTTCTGCACCCAAGTTTGCATCCCAAATTTACACCATTATTTGCATCATCATTTGGCATCTTAATTTGTAACATTTTTTGCTTCCTTTTAGCACTCAACTTTGCATCTTATTTTACATCTAGTTGTCTGTCTTTTTTTGCATCTAGTTTGGTGTCCATTTATGTGTCCTTGTTTTTGCCCAATTTGATATCTTTCTGTATGTCATGTTTTGCTCCCTTCTTTGTGTCAACTATTGCACAATTTTTCACTTCTAGTTTAAAACACTTTGTATGTCATTGTTTGTATTTTGTATTAATTCCTAGTTTAACATCCAATTTTACTTTCAATTTTGCATCCATGGTTACATCCGCATTTGACTTCTTATGTAGAGTATATTTTTCTTTACATATGGCCCCTTTATAGATTCATTTTACTAATTTCAATTGCATAGTGAAATATATCATAGTTTCTAAATATCATTAAAGAAAATATCACAATTCAAAATCGTTTGTGAAGAAATTTAAGGGAAATTGACAACATCCATCCAAAAAAATAAGAATGTCATCATATACAATGATTCCTTGACAATTTTCAACACATATGTATAAAATAGCAACATAATACTAATAATATCAGTATTATTTTTAATCAAAGCAACTAAAATTAAAATATGATTAACAGATCAAAATATTTCATGAATATCATTATTCTACAATAAATTAACAATATACATCCAAAGATGGTAATATCACCATACATTATAATTCTCTATCAAAATAATGATGATACTTTCCAATATATAAATCAAATAAAAATATAATAATGATAATATCATCATCATATTTAATCAAATCAAACTCATCGTATGATTACCAAATCAAAATGTTTCATTGATATAGGGTAAATTCACAACATCCATCTAAACATAACAATGTCATTCTACACAATAATTTCTTCATCAAAAACAATGCATGTGCATGCCTAGCTACCACCACCAAGATCATCCTCATGATCATCTTGACCATCCTCATTAGTCTCATCCACATCATCACCAACACCACAACCATCATCATCATCTCCTCCTTCACCACCATCATCCTCATCCTCATCATCTCCTGATATATGTTGAGCATAGTTTGGATCATCATCATGATCATCGTCTTGGCAATCATTACCTATAGCATTTTGGAAAAAAAAATCAATATTACATGTTAGTATTAATTACATAACACAACGCATGTTTTTGTTATACAATGCTAACCATAAAATGAGGTAAGATATAATATCTAATAGTACTAAAAAATAAAATGAAAATACAGTTCAAAAGTATATTGGAAATCCAACTTACATACCATAGATTCCATCCCAACAAAAATTTCAACCCATCTCTTTTGCTGCAGCACCTCCTTTTCCAAATGATTTGGAGGTCTTCCATATTTTAGTTCTTGTCAATCAGTAAATAGGGAGAAATTAGATAACAATGACTTTCTTCTAGTACAAATTTTATTAAAAATATATCACATGTTTAATATACTTATAAAGGTTGTTATCAGTGCTTTTAAACCTTTTTGGCAACTATGATGAGTGACTTTTGTCTTGGTTAACCTCGCCTTGGATGCCTTGTCCTTAAACATAAACCAATTCAAATTATTTTCACACAAATACACGTCTAAGATACTTATAAGTATTAATACATTCTAAATAACGTTTAATGAAAAATTCAATACCTGAATGCTCTCATCGTCGACCTTTCTTTGTGCATCCAACTTCTCATATGATTTTACAAGTTCTTTCCATACTTTAAAAGGTATGTCAAATGGTCTTTGTTTCAGTCTTTGATCTTGAGGCATTTTTTTAATTTTTCTTGTTTGGTTGCAACGAAACCTCTTACAGTTGAGCGACATTTACAGTTTTATCTTCTTAACCGACCAACCAGTACCAAATTCATTCTTTATGTCCTGTACCACCATCTTTTTTAGGTGAAGTGGAATCTTGGAGAATGTGAGGTGAAGATGATCTCTAAATTGTTGAAGGCATGAGTCCTTTAGCCTATTTAAGAATTGTTTTCCTGCATCTTTCCTTCTTATCTCCCCTAAAACAGGGTCATACTCTATCTTGGTACCTAAACTACCAATAGATGATGCATAAGCTGAGGATGAACAAGAATTTGCAGTCCCGGGAGTTGCCATCACACAAGATGTCTCAACACAATGTTCTTCATTATTGGTGTTTGATGTTAATGACACTTTTTTTTATTTTTTTCTTGATCCAAGAGAGGATGGGAAATTTATTAATTCTCGTAAAGCTTGTTGATTAGATTCAGGGGATTTTTTCTTAAGAAAATGGATTAGGGATTCAGCATCCAAAGCATGAAGTTTTTTAAGTCCTTTTGTCCCAAAAACATCTTCAAGCAAGGACTCTGTTATCAGATTCTTTCCCTATCCAAGTTTCAATGATTTACCACAAAGTATAATTATAAAATTATAATTCTAACTTCAAACCTAAAACAAAAAATAAAACATATTATATTATGTAATTATTCTATAAAAACAAAGTAAGCTTACCTTTTCCGATCCACTTGCACCTCCTTCTCCACTTGCCATATCCCCAAAGTAGAAGAGATCGATAGGAAAGGATGTTCTCCCTAAAAAAACAAAGGATTGTAGGTGAATAATCTCAGAATGGCTCTCTAGGGCGGAATTTGCAGACAACTTAGTTAAAAATCCAAGTGACAATTTCTGTTTTGACAATTTCTTTCTTTCTTGGAATCAGATTCTCCAATCCTAGGTGATAGAATGGTTCAGCTCTTATGTTGTCATGTTTATAAAGGACCTCATGCCATTGTTTTCCCCCCTTCATGTTTTTTCCTAAAAAAACATTACCCTTTTTACATAATTACAAAATATAAATAGCAGCGGATTTTTACATAATTACATAATACAAACAACAACAAATTTTTACCAATTAGAAATTAGATTTACCAAATTTCTAAATGCTTTTTATCTAGTTACAAAACATAAGCAGCAGTAGATTTTTACATAATTACATAATATAAACAACAGAGGATTTTTACCAATTAGAAATTTGATTTTTATCGAATTTCTAATTGGTAAAAATTTGTTGTTGTTTGTATAATGTAATTATGTAAAAATCTATTGCTGTTTATCTTTTGTAATTATATAAAAACATTTAGAAATTTGTTAAAAATCCAATTTCTAATTGGTAAAAATCTGTTGTTGTTTATAAAGGACCTCACTGAAAAACAGTTATAAAAGACTTCATGCCATTGTTTTTCCCACTTCATGTTTTTTTCTAAAAAAAACATTTCTCTTTTTACATAATTACAAAATGTAAACATCAGCATATTTTTATATAATTACATAATACAAACAGTAACAGACTTTTACCAATTAAAAATTAGATAAAAATCTAATTTTTAATTAGAAATTTGATAAAAATCTAATTTTTAATTAGAAATTTGATAAAAATCTAATTTCTAATTTGATAACAATCTAATTAGAAATTAGATAAAAATGATGTCTTGGCATCACCCATCCTAGTTAAAAGAAAAGCAGTAGATCTTTACCAATTAGAAATTAGATAGAAATCTAATCTATAATTTGATAAAAATATCATTTCTAATTTAATAAAAATCTAATTAATAATTAGATAAAATTCTAATTTCTAATAATGCCCTAGCATCACCCATCCTAGTTAAAAGAAAAAGCCTGGTAAAAGGTAGACCCTAAAAGCAGCTGCTAGGAAAAATCTACTAGTAAAAATTTATAAAATATTACTAAGGGAATATAGAAGGTGTTATTCCTAGAAGGAAGAAGTCTATGCTCGAGAAGAGTTGGTGGTGCCAGCTTGTTGGTTAAGAGGAACAAGCACTCTCCCATAGATTTCCCAAAGGAATTTGTAAGTTTTTATTTGTGCTCATTAATAGACTTAAGCTTATTTTGAAGTGGTATATTGGTTTGTTTTCACAGCAAGGTTATTTTGGTCAAATCATTGTTGCAGTATCTAAAATTACATGAAACTTATATGAGTTTATTATCTGCATTAGGATTCCTAGGAAATCTACCCATGTGAAAACCTTAACGCTGTAATATCTACCCATTGTGACTTGAATTAATGTTTGGATCTTGATGTTGAAATGACACAGTTGTGTCTTTGCCTACAGTTAAACATATATATTTTGTAATATTTTACAATCGCTTCTGGGGTTATAAAATTTCCTCTCTCCATCCCTGCCAATGATGTTGGTATCCAGCTATGCCAATGATGTTGGTATTGGAGTTTCCCAACACAATGCTAGTTGTTATGCATATCTCATCAATATGGATTATTAGGAATTTGTTCTGCGGGTTGTGGGTGTCAATAGCCCACCAATGGTGTTATGGGTTGCAATCTAATTTAGTCGTTGTTGATTCACATGCATGGGGAACTTGAGCCTCTGTAGCCAGTGGGGAGCATGATCTCGCTAGGGCAGGCTTTCTTATCTACTCTCCATCGTGTCTTGAGTAGTTTGCACCAAATATTCATGGTCCAACATTGGGTGATTGGGGTTGTTTTGCCAAACATATTGAAGGAAAACCCTTTGTTCTGTAAAAAGGTGATGCACTAAATGATAGAAAACCAAGCATACTGTAATTCTCGTTTATGTTTGGCTGACAATTTCCATAAATTGCAGGAAGTACTTATTTATTTGTGGTTTGTAAGTCACTTATTGTTTCTTTATCAGATGAAATATAATTGATATCTCGTCCTGCAGAAATAGTACTACATCCATGGTTTGTAAAATGATCAATGATTTATATCAAACCTCAACACTCTTGGAGAGCAATGGAATCTCTCACTTTGACTTTGTTCTTGTAATATTATTACAATAATGTGTGGAGAAACATGGTTTGCTAATGTGTTGAATAAATTGTTAAAAAATAATTATTTAAAATTGATTAATTAATGAAGGATTTCCTTATGGATCCACAGCTTTATGGAAAACTTGCTTGCTTACTAGTGTGCCATGAAATTTGAGCCACCAGTTGAAGGCCAATAGAATCTCCTAGCAAGGGTATGGTGAGATAAGACTAGGGGTAGCCTATTGCATGTTGTGGGCAAACTATAGCTAGCTGCATTGATTAATTGATGAAGGATTGCCTTATGGATCCACAGCTTTAGGGAAAACTTGCTTGCTTACTAGTGTGCCATGAAAGTTGAGCCACCAATTGAAGGCCAATAGAATCTCTCCTAGCAGAGGTATGGTGAGATAAGACTAGGGGTAGCTTGTTGCATGTTGTGGGAAAACTATAGCCAGCTACATTGAAGTTCCTAATACATTGTGCTTTAATGCGTCAATTTCTTTTGGATTATCTTACTTTCTTAGAAGGTCAAGAACGTTTTGGATCGAAAGAAACAATTTATAAGCAGAAATTGAACATCTCAATATATTATAATATAAAAAACTAGTAAAAGCTGGTGGACCAACAAATAGATAAATTACTTAATAAAAAAACTTGAACCAAAACCTTACCTTGATAAAGATGTTGGTTTGTTTGAACAAGACACTTAGACATGTTTGTGGCACTGTCAAATACAGATGAGTTTGCAGAAGCATAACCTATAGAAAATCCTTTAGGATCTCCTCCTCCCAGTTTTTCTCTTAAATTCATTTGTAAATTTGAATTCAGAACATCCTGCAAAAGAAACAATTACTTACTACAAAAGGGCTACAAACAAATCAAGCATATGATATCAACAATATAAGCATGAAGTATTTTCAATTGAGATAAAAGGACGCACAATACTGACAAATTGAACTTCTTACAAGGATCCACAGTTTTCATAGATTAGATATTTCTTTCAAGTCCAAATAGAGTGAATAAATTTAATACCTCTCTCGCATTCATAGTACTATTTTGTGAGCATGTCCTAACCACCTTTGATTGTGCAAAGTTTGCCTGTTCAAGAGCCTTTTTTCCCTTGAGAATCCATGTTCACTATTCCTCTTAGAGATGAGTCCTGTTTAACACTTTTTGCATGCCACTGGTTCATTGAATCCATTCCTACTGCCTGCTGGAGCATGTGCCTAGGGGGCATTCTCAACATATCATTTCTAAAACTTTCACTTGAACCAGTATTCATTTTACTTACCCAGCTATATCACCATTGATTCAGTCATATTGATCGATTTCAGAGATCTAGGGATGTAACAATTCCCATTGATTGTACTATGTGTCAATCATTACTACAGTTTAGCATTTTATACGCAATGGTAAAAAAATTCAGAGATGCCTTCTACATTGCTTGCTCAAAAATGCTACATATTCAAATTTCTATATTTAATTAAGATAAGATGATGAGAAAAAAATGGGAGTCATACTTAACAAATAAATAAGGAACAATTTCTAAATAATAAGCAGTCTCTATGGTCATGTTGTTACCTCATTATATGTGGTTTGACATTTGCTCTCAACCTTCTGACTGACTGGACATAGTTAAACAATCGACAGTAAGTGAAACAAACCCCTGAGGCCAATGTGTAATACAAATATAAATACAAGCATGCCCTAAGGACACCATGTATAACAAACAGAAACATTATCTGCCAGTGGATTAGGATTTCTTTTGAGCTAGTCAACCACAGGGATTAAATAGATTTCCACGGATATTAGCTACCCACATTCTCTCCATGGTGGAGAGGTCCGCACTTGGCTTGCATTTGACCTCCCTCTATGCCCCATGATTGCCATTACGAGAACAAACACATACAAATCTACTATCGATTTATATCAATTCCATTACCTCCAGCAACATAAAGACGTCCATCCATCAACATGTACCAAAAGAAAATTTCAGTCAGAAAAAGAAATAGAATAGGTGAATTGTGAGGATACTCCTTTCATGCTGAACTGTCGAAGTCCCCTCTCACCCTTCTCCCCACCATTGACTCTAGGAACTCTTTTTCTCTTCTTTATGTTGTTCAAGTCCAAAGGTATAACTGATCAGTAATACTTTATCTCAAACATGACAGATACACAACCCCAAGAAACAAACAACATAGAGTAATGAATGAGACTCACCCTGCAGTATCTGAAGAATCTAAGTCCTATTGATGAATATCTAAATGTTGTACCCTTGCCATATGATTGTTTCTAGAAGGTGTTGCAATTGTTGCATCACTACCTCTTGATACACCACTTCCACTTTCCACAGAAATTGATTGCCCTGGTGCACTTGTAGAAGTTCCTAAACATCTACCAGCAATTGCATTTGAAGGATATTCTCCCTCCCCTTGCTACAGAGTTGATTTATTTTCATCAACATTCATTCCTGCACAGAATAAAGTTAAACATTTGCTCAAATTAAGAAAGGAATTAAATATCTAGAACTTTGTTAGGAAAGAAGACTAAAAGACATTTACAATCCAAACTTCCATTAACAGTTGATAGTAATTGGCAAGCATGATCCTTCATTAGCAACTATTTTCTTCTTATTAAATCCAAACATGTTTCTATAAATAGAAGGCTGGCCACTTCAGCACCTTCACTGAGTTGGTAATTAGTACTATGATCCGATGTCTTTTTTTCCGAGTGCAATATTATAAAATAAGTTTGCATTGTCAAGACATGACGCCTTATACAGGGGCAGAGGGGAAGAATTAGGAGGTAGGAGTAAATAACAACCAAGGAGAGGCCTAACTTATTGAGACTTATTGTATCCAAATATATAAAACTTCTGAAACTTGATTGATTTTCCTAATTCTGCAATTTCTCGCTATGATTTGGATGATAGTAATAAAAGCATGTCTTTGCTTCAGAATCTCTCTCTCACAGGGGCTTACCTCCTAGAAAAACCTTCAGTTAAACTTCAATTTCAGCATCTCCAAATGAGGCATGAACAACTCTTGAAGCAAACTGGGGTTGCATGAGTAAAAGTAAAAGCCCTAGAGTATCATTTTGTTTATGTCTATTTCTAATCCTTGGCATTGACTGAAACGATTCTAGAAAATAATTGGGACCAAATAACTAGCCTTCAACATGTTTCTGTATGGCTTATCTAGATTCTAAAATACAACAACGAATGCATATTGATCTTCTGGAAACATAGAAAACATAACACCACACTTCAGCAGATTAGTAATTTGCCAAATATGAAGGTAGATATTTCTCATCGTAGTTTGCATTATGGTCCAAGTTCAATTTAAGTAGCATGTTAGTTTGAAATTTCTTATGTGGAGAGGCATTGTAGATCTGTTGTACTATTCTTTTGTTTTACAATATATTGTCATGTCATCTCTGAAGGCTAGTTTCACTAATTCTATACTATCATATATGTGGAGGATAAAACATTTCAAGAGGTCAAACAGGCATCTACATGACTTCAATAAATATATAAAGTATTTTATTTATTGTAAGTGAAGAGTTTCATAAGTTAGATGGCCTCCTTACAATAAGTTTCATATTTGGATACAAAATGTAGAATTGAGTAGATTTGGAGTTTCATAAGTTTCATAACTTATAATACATGACATCTTTTATGTGTCCTATTTAAAAAGTTATACCAATGCCCAGTTTAGATTGGGTTTCCAGTTCTCAACGAGGAAGGCCAAATGGTATTAGAACCCTAAAGCATTTTGCACACCTAAGCCAAATCACTAAGATTTGGACAGATAATTGAATACTTAGTAAGGTGAAGAAACCTATCTTGGGGAAGCCAGAGGTAACGGGTGGATAAGGGTGGAAGAGTTTCATTATCTACCAAGGAGGATGACTGATAACTAAGTTTGCTTGGAAGATTGAATCAACTCCAAAAACATGGCAAAAAGGTTGGCTTTAGGCATTGGTCTGCAATTTGCTTAGAACTCAAGCATCAAGTGCCATGGGGGTTCAATGGTCATCTTAGGCATTATGAATAAGGTCATAATCCCAAGAGCAATTAATATCAATAGGTTAAACCTTTGGAATAAAGAAGTGATTAAATCTTTTGAAATCATTTATTTTACACGTTTAAGGGGAGGTATAATTTCAACCGATGTTTGTATTGATTCAGTCTTTGAAGCAACTTCTGGCAATGGTAGGTTTTAGACTTTGGCTCAGGCATATGGATGACAAGTTATGGAAAAAAATGAGGCATGCATTGAATTTGTCAGTAAAAACAGTTGCAAAGATTGTGAGATAGTTCTTTTAGTAGGATTGTTCCTATTCATAGTTTTTCTCTTTTAACCAAATAACTCCAGGTAAACTCCACTTCATAACAATTCTATGGCTTCCTTGTCACAAGAAGAGTCCAAAAGTGGTTATTGTAACTCTGGTCATACAGCTACCAATTAGCTTCTATGAAAAGCAGATTGGATAGTACTATTTTATTCATTTGAATTCAAGGTAAAACTCGTCCAAATTGCAAAAACATATAAGAGATATCAATTTGTTATAAACACTACATCTTCAGCTCCCTCTATTGTCTATTGTGAACTTTTGCATTTAGCTAGCCAACCTGTTATGTCAAATTAAACTAACTCAACAAGCAATTTTCTAAACTGATCCTTAAATGTCAACAAGAAATCGTTGGAAGAATCAGCTTTAACCAAACATTCCTTCCTCTTCTTCTTGCTATGAGCCCTCTTTATTCTAGCACCAATGGAAGTGGTGGCTATAGCCTGATGATTGGTAACAAGAAGGGTACTTTCATTATTTTCAATAGTATCATGGACTACCTTCGTAGCCTTTTGTTTTGCAGCTTCTTGATGAATTATAGAGGGATCAATGGCCAGTAGGAGCTAATAGTAGAGCTAATAATAGTTCTCTTTCAATTTAATGAAAAAATCTCTAATCCACAAGGTGCAACCCAAGCAGGAACTACTAGAATAGTCACCACTATCACCAAAGCAACCTATCCTCTCATTTTTGGTTGACTCTTCCCCAACTTAAGGACTACATACCTTTGTCTTTCATGATCACTGGAGGCTACTTCAAAGCCTTCTTCTTGATCTCACAGTCCTGGGCATTGTTACTACCTTCAAGATTTAATTGTGGGCTTGCTTCAAATGATCCAAGACACTTAAAAATGCCTCTGTTCAGGATGCCAAGCTAGAATAAGGCACTAGTATATTTTTATTTTTTAGCCATAAATCTGTGATTTCCACTCTATGTTTAACAGGCTGTGAGGCTTGGTTCAATGTGGATATTTAAAGGGCTTTGTACTACCAAGGAAAATTCCCTCTAATTTTAAGAGGTAGTGAAGCTTGGTTCAATTTGGATATTTAAAGGGCTTTCTGCTGCCAAGGACAATTTCCAGCTTGCCATATCCATTAAAAAAGGGGCAGTGGTCTGTATTTCTAAGGTGCAAACATGTTGGGTTGCTTGACATCAGTGGATATCTTGAATCACAGGTTTGTTGGGAGGATGCCTCTCTTGCTGCACATTTAAAACAACACATACACAACATTTCTTTGGGTTGTTGTAACAGATATATTATTGTTGTGCAAAGTTTGTTTCCAAAGTGTTTGAAAATAAACTCATGCTTGTGTAGTAGTTTGTATTGATTTGCTTGAATGAAAGTTTCACGTGTGTGTTTGTGAGCAATAAACAGTCTGTAATGCTTGGCAATATATTCCAGTTGTTCTTATGTGCATTATAACCATGTTATGTGAGTTTTAGCACTGAAATGTCTTATTATCTTGGGCATGAACAGATGAGTAGAACTGCATTCTAAATGGTGTGCATAAGTTATTCTTCATAGTGTATGCCCACTTCAACAAAGAAAATGAAAATCTGGGTTTTCATAGCAATATTTGACATATTGTTTATTTTTCTCATTTAGAACCAAAAGTGGCAATTCCATAGTATGTCTGGAAATACTTGAAAGACCTGCAATACTTTTTCTTTAATTTAGATGAAGTGTGACTGTTATCATTAATGGTCTTCGTCAACCTTTAGTCATTCACTGATTGTAAAATATTTAAAGAATAGTCACTTAGAATTAATTCTTTGTTTCATGCTTCAACCCACTAGGATTAGGGTCTTTTCATAACAGTTGCAATCTGTGGATAGTTTCAATGATTACTCTTTCAGATTCAAGAAAATAAATGCATGAATGCGTTCAAGTGTTGGTTCTGAAATGTTGTTATTTCAAGCTGAAACTTAGATTGGTTATTTGTAAAGTTATTACATGCATTTCACATCTGAATAGATTGTACCTTATCACTTGGAATTACAACATAAGAAAGTCTTGGTTTTGTCACTTAGGTTTCCAAGTAGTTTTCCTATGAGATATATTGTTGAATGTATGAAGAGATGATGTAAGAAAAGAACCTGGTAGATGTCTTGTTGAGAAATTTGCAACAATTGACAGAGCCAAGTGTTGCCTTTATAGGTAGTATAAGATACACATAGAAACTTTACTTCCTTTTATGGTTATCGCCATCAGGATATATAGCAAGAGTCTTGTTCAGGGAAGCCTCCCTTGTGGTGATAAGATAAACCTTGAAGAGTGTTATCTGCTAGGTTGCACCAGGCAGAACCTGAAGACCCCATGGCCCAATGTACAGGGCACTCATCATTTTTTTTTCAGAAGACCAGGAGTCAACAGGCACTTGTTGACCTTTTCTCTCTCCTCTCTATTCTTCTCCCTCAAATTTCGGAAACCTTGTGGGGAATTGTATTAAATGTCACTAGTATGATGACCTTTTATAAAAGGCCTAAACAACTTGGGACTCAATCGTTGAGTGAGTACACTCTAGAGTGTTTTTTCACCTAGCTAATTATTCTTGCTTTTCAATAATGAATAATTAACTGAGTTTTTTCAATCACCTACCTCCAAAGCTGGAGTGGTGGCTTTGATGATTGAGCCCTGGGTCCGTCCTAATGCCTAGAGTCGATGTATATTACCATACTAGGACATATCTAAAGTGTCATGAAATTTGATTAGGTTTTGATAGGATTTTTTAATTTATTAAAAATTCCCGCAGAATGGGATTGTTAATTAAATTGTTCAATTTTTTTTAAATAAGTGAGCCTAAAAGATGTTGGGGCCCGGGGGCTTATAAGTACTTAAAAAATATGCTCTCCACCCCAACATTCTTCTAGAGTCCACTTTGAGGGTCAAAAGATGACTTTTGGCCCCTCAAAATCCATTTTTCCTATTTTAGTGGTATAAAGTGGTGACAAAAATTGAAAAAATTAATAAATGGTGGACAAAATAAATATGTCACCAAGTGGAAATGATGTGGAAAAACAAAGTGAATTCAAAGACTAAGTTAATGATGACTTGGATAGCCACATAAGAGGGCCAAATCTCAGTGCCAAGTGGAGGGGCAAATTTGTGCTTGCTACAACAGTTTGGGGTGACCAAATCCCACCAAATGTGGTCCATCTTCAGTTAGAAAGAGGGTCGAGTCCATCAAGTTGAGTGCTGGCAGTCAAAGGGCAGTAAAAATGGGAGTTAACTCCCCCCATCCAGCCATGTGTTAACACATAGCTAGCGGCCATCTATTACAGCCCATGCAGGCCAGCCAAGATCCTCCACGCACAGGCCTGTACATATGTCATTTATTGGAGGATTATTCACAGTAGTTAAGCACAGGTTTTCAGGGAGTTTGTCTCCCATTCTCTACACTCATCTCATAGGTGGCTAGCATCTACACCAATGCACATATATCAAGAAGAATACATTGCTAGCAGAGTATATGCTACAACAGTTTGACTTCACACTTGGGAATCCCTTGTGCCACATGGAGAATTCAACCCTCATTAGGATTTCCACCACTATGCCACTTGTTGGATCACTTCTTCATTGGGATTTTCTCCCAAATATTCATAAGTAAACCAATAAAGCTCTCATTCTCTCATGGTTTGGAAGCTAATGCTTGGGTATATGCTGTGATATTATTATTGCACATGATAATAAAGAAAAGTCTTTGAAGGTTTTATCTTGGCATGATGTTGGTGATCTTTTCTTGATGCAAGGTATATTTGTGTTTTTTTGAATTGGTTTTGTTGCATTTCTTTTGGTTGAGCAAGGTCCAAATAGGGGCAGTATTGCCTAGGAAGAGGTAGACAAGTATTTGACTATCCTCTAATAGTTGTGCAAATTTGAATAGATTTCATTGTGTGTTTGTGAATAACACAAGTTATTTTTTTCTCTTTTGCAAATCTATTCCTTGAGTTTATTAATTGTTGGATGCAAGTATCTTAAGTGAAGCACAGGTTACTTTTGAAAGATTGAAGGTTTGGGGAAATTGTTGGTCATATCAACCAACCTTCAAGAGCTAATGAAGTCATGATCTTGCCATCATTAGGGGCAGCCAAAGACATCCAAAAGGAGGACATTGAATCTAAAAAATTCTTCCCTCAAAATTCTAATTTTTTTCTCTTGGTTACCTTATTTATGGATTCATTGAAAATTTAAGCTATTTGAAGGCTATTTAGTGGCTAACCTAAAGGCCACAAATCAGCCAAGAAGATTTGGTTTAACCCAGCATTTCTTGGTTGCCATAGGGTAGAGTTTTATTCAAGTTTTAGTATAGTTAATTTGTTAATTTTTTCTAGTTGCGTTTGATCACTAATCTAGTGGATGCCCAAGTAAGCTTGGCCTCTTTCATATTGGCTTTTGTTAACCTTTTTTGCAGGTATCAAGTGTCTCCTAAATCTGATTTGTCTCTCCTCTTTTGGATTGATATTGGGCAGCAAGGAACTTGCTTCTTGGGAGATTTCCTCTACCTAAGAAAGATGATTTTTATTGCATTTGAGTGGCCAGATTTTCCCTTTTTTGGATTGATATCTGGCAGTTGTACTAGAATACCTAAAAATTCATTTTGAGATGATTTTGGGGTAGCTTTTGAAAGGGAAAGAACATTTGTGGATTTGGACAACAAGGACAAGCAAACTCTTTAACTATTAGACCCTTTCATTGTACCTTCCAAAGTGGTTCTACATTCCAAGGATTCTTCATGGATTCCCTATTTTGTAACTCATTTAGACTTCTCTTCTCATACATAAAGGGAGTTCTAAGTTTTGTTGGGTTTTGATCTTATCATTGAGTGAAAGATCAAACCAAATTTTGTAACTATTTCCAATTAACATCTAGTTTGATTTTTTAATCACTTCTAACTATTGGAAGGAGGTATCTCTCCCTTTTGAGGGATCATTTGTAAACTTCCTCCAAAAACAACTTCCTTTCCATCCCTCATTTCATAAGAAGGAACCAATATAATACAGAGGCACTTGTTCTTGAGAGCTTGGTGACCTTTTCCCCTTGGCATCCTACTCTTCCTCATTTGTGGAAGGTCTCCATGTGATTGATTAAGTGGTTTGTTTTTGTCACTTAACACTAAGTAGATTAAATGAACACTAATTACTTTCATTTTCATTCTCTTTTCTGCTTTCATTTCATGCATTGTAGTTCATATGATCTAAACTTCACATGCAAAATACTTAGATGAGTCTTGTGAACTATTTTAATTTATTTTAAGCATTCCATTTTCTTATAGTTTGTATCTTGCTCTATTGCAATTCCAAATCCATTTGCTTATTTGTCTAAGCTTCTCTTGTTAATTTTCTTAAAGGCATCATTTATTTATTGAGGCGTCTTTATCACTAGTTTGGCAATTGAAAATCCTTTCATCTCCTTTTGAGAAATTAGTAGATTTGAATCTTTTTTGCACTTAGAGGAAATTAACCTCTAGCTTAACTGGTTGTATAGTTTTATAGGGCTCCTCTTCACCCATTTCTTTTCCAAGCTTGGAAATGGCAAACACTCAACTTGCTAAATTAGTTTGGGCATGCCCAATGTTGGATCTACTTGCGAGTGGGTTGACTTGAAAAATTAGTTGGATACTCATTAATGAAGCTAAGCTTCTCCATGTTGGATCTCCTTGCAACCATCCTTATCTTTTCTTGGATAAAGTTTTGGATCCTCCACCCTCAGTTCAGTTAAGAACCCTAAAGAGCCAACCGGCAACTATGTCTAATGGGAGGCAAAATGTTCCAAGGTATTTTCCAATGTTAAAGGATACAATAACTGTCTCAGATAATCACAAATTTCTTCTACTAGAAGTGGCTAGCTAATAGAATGTCTGCAATTCCTCTGCCCTAGGATAAAATAATGCTAACCTAGCAATAGAAAGTTAGGGCTTATAATAATCCATTCATTAACAATACTGAAAAATAACTCTACGCACAGAAAGTTTAGGGGATTCCATCAGTTGTTCACATAATGTGTATAAATAGTGCGGACAATGTCAAAGTTAGTGAGGGTAAGTTCATATGAATCAACTAACCTCCATGTTGCATCTTTCTAAGCCACGCAGATTTGTCCCACTACCTCCCTGGCCCGTGCACTTTCCTTCTCTCCTGCCACCGATAGCTTCAATCTACAGATGATCTAGTATTGCTGGCCCTTTTTCGTTCCCACCGTGCCTTTTTCTGTTTCTGGTTATCCTCCAAAGTCCCCTCCTTCCGCCTTTTTTTCCTATTCCAAATAGGGTTTTTCCCAGAGCGAATGATCTATGGTCAGCATATTGAAGATGGGAGTGAGATCCATAGGTTCCAGTGCTGGCCCTTTTTCGTTCCCACCGCGTCTTTTTCTGGTTATCCTCCCAATTCCCCTCCTTCCACCTTTTTTCCTATTCGAAATCGGGGTTTTCTGGAGCAAATTAGGGTTTTCTGGCGTGAATGATAAATGATCAGCACATCGAACATGGGAGTGAGATCCATAAGTTCCAACGCTGGCCTTTTTTCGTTCCCACCACGTCTTTTTCTGGTTACCCTCCCAATTCCCCTCCTTCTGCCTTTTTTCCTATTCGAAATCAGGGTTTTCTGGAGTGAATGATCTATGGTCAACGCATTGAACATGGGAATGCGGACCATAGGTTCCAGTGTAATTAGGGCAAGCCAAAAAAAAAACCTATTCATTGACCATGTATATTTATTTCTTGAAATTACAATAATCCCTAGTAAATACATAAATAAATATATATACATATTCATCGTCTCCAATTAACAACTACACATTAAGCAATTTCATGCACTCCTATATGGATAAACATGCTTATTATCTCTCATGAGTTTCATCAAAGGTTTAACATATTATTCATCAACTTTGGATATTCATCATCTCCAATTAACAAATATACATTAAGCAAGTTCATGCACTCTTATATGGATAACATGCTTATTATTTTTCATGAGTTTCATTAAAAATTTAACATATTATTCATCAACTTTGGATTGGGTGAGGATGAATTCTAGTATATTACCAAGTTTATGTTTTTTTTTCAATTGTAGTTTTTATTTTCATGGTTAATTTGGTTGTAGTTTTTACTTCCACGATTAATTTAGTTTAATTTCTCTAGGTAGTCATTAATGATCTATTTGGTCCTATGTGGGGGTTTTACTTTTCAACAAATCTGAAGTATCTATGTTGCATTGGGATCTAGTGACCTTGTTGAAAAATCCTAGCAAACATCTTTGAAACCATCTACTAGCACTAGTTGAACTTGATATTTCCCAAAAACTGAAAGGAACAAACAAGGGTTGCTTTGCCAATCCACTCATAACCGAATCCACTTTGGTGATGAAGAGAAACCAACTATAAGATATCAAACACCTTCCCTCATGCACAGTGTGCATAAAGGCTCTACCCCTGTAAAGGTTTGAACATGTGTTGCTTACATTGTAGTGCCCATAGTTGTACCATTTATACTTTAATCATGTCTCTTTGGGAGGAATAGATCACTTAGGCATCATTTTAGGATTTATTGATTTATGCAATAATTATTTTATTCATTATTGACTTAGGTTGGAAATGCCATAGTGCTTTTTTTTCCATTAAGAAAAAAATATCATTTGTGTATTAATATAATGCAAAGGTGTAATTTAGATCATCTAACATATATTAAATATGCTTCACATGTATGTCATGGTATTAAAATATGTTCAACATCTAATGTTCGGTAAATATCGAAATCTCCATAGGATTCAAACAATTTCATGAGAGTCTAGTACGCTATGTTCCTAATGTACACTCAAACTAGATAAGCAACTTGATATCCACGTTAAAAACTAGTATCCAAAATTCAATAGATATGACCCTAATAATCAGAAGTGTAGATCTGCATGAAAATTTAAGACTTCAACTCGGGTTCAATCATTATCATAAGAGTGTCACAACAATGGTGGAGAATTTCATAACTGAAAATGCAAATAGCTAACATGAAAATTAGAATGGTTAAAATAATGGAATAAGAAATAAGACTATAACAATTCCATAGATGACTTTAATAAAAATTGCTATCATTGTTGTGTATTGCAGGTGCTAGGAGAGGCCATGGAAACAAATGAATTTATTTCCAATGCAGACACACGACATGATTTATGGCATCAAGTACTTAAATATTACATTAATATATGAAATATAATAAAATGAAATTTAGTTTCCGATCTTTGTTTTCCTAAACCTAGTAATTTATATAGTTTATTATTCAAACTTGATAAAAAAATAATGCATGTCGTTGATTATTTTAGGTGGAAAATGTGTTTGCAACAAATACAAAGTTGAACCCTTTTACTATAAAGCAACCAAAATATGTACACAAGGGTGGACCCCGTACTGTTAAAGCACATCGCATGAGAAAGTGGGTGGAAGAAGATATGACAAGTGAGTTTGCAAATACAATAGAAATTGGTGGCAATGAATAAGCGGTTAGTCATGATGATAATACATGGAATGAATAATTTGATACAATTTTTATACTTTGTGGGTGTTATAAATAAGTTCAACTAGAAATTAATGGACAATATAAGTACATTATATAGTCTAATCTCTAACCTTGGAAAAAATAATGCATGTATCAATTACTTTAGGTTGGCAATGGAATCAGAACAAATGAGGAGTTTAATCATTTTGATATACCAATACAAATACCTGCATATGGATGTGGCCTACGTCGTACAATTAAATCATGCAAAAAGAAATGGGTAGAAGAGGATATGACAATGGATTTTGTAAATGCAATAGAAAATCAACACAATGAACAAGAGGTTGGTCATGATGATACTACATGCATGGATGAATACTTTGAGACAATTGTCATTTTTGGATTTTCCTAAGGTAGAAAATCTAAGAATATGATATCTAACATTAAATAATGGTTGCATTTAATTATAGGTAAACGATGTTGATGATACACCTACTAATGATCAAGATCCAACTAGACCATTGAGAATTCAACGAGATGATCCAATTCATCCTTTAAACCATACTAGGAGAAGAAGAGAAGCATTGAAGAGAGCACTACCACGTGAAAAATTTGAGGAATTGATGAAATTAGCATACACTGATGACATGCCATCCACTGCTCATAGTAGAGATGTTGATGGAAATATAATGCATGAAGAATGATTGAACAAAATGCTCACAAGTTTCTTTGGGGATGGAAACAATGATGAGGGTGATGATCCTATGCATAATAATGATGAGGTTGATATAGAGGGAAATTACCACCAACATAATTATGCCGATATCAACATCAATGAATCAATTAAGCAAGCAGCAAAGACAGTGGTGTTCAAATCGGGTGCAAGTAGAACATCCAAGCTTTCATGCACATTAATATTATTGGAAATCAAGTCATTATTTGGTTGGTCAGACAAGAGCTTCACTACCTTACTAAAGTAATTTGAATTATTTTTCTAGTTTTGCACTGTCAATTTGTGTCCTCAATTAGAATATAAGTACTAACTTCATTTAATTTAATTTGAGGTGGATTTTACATTATGGTATATAAACAACGTTATAAATGACATTTCTAACATGTGGGTTTGAAAAAAAATACTTACATGGATCTAAAGGATAAAATATTCCCTGTAGATAATGTGTTGCCATCAACTTGTAGAGAAGCGCATCAATTGTTAGTCAAGTTGGGGATTGAATATAAGCAAATTCATGCATGTAAAAATGATTGCATCTTATATAGATATGAATATAAAGACAATGAAGAATGCCCTGTTTGCAAAGAGAAAAGATATCGTACAGGTGTACAAGGTTCTACAGTTCCAAATAAGGTTTTACAACACATGCCAATTATTCTTAGACTACAATAGATGTTTCATTGTAAATCTCTTGCACAATTGATGGATTGGCATGCAAAGAATAGGAATAAAGATGGATTCATGTGAATTCCTGTGGACTCCAAAGTAATGAAACATATAGAGGAAAAATGGCTAAGAAAATTCAAAGATGAACCTCGCAGTGTTAGGTTAGGACTTGCAATGGATGGAGTGTGCCCTTTCTCTTTCCTAAGCTCAAATTATAGTGTTTGGTCAGTTGGACTGATAGTATACAATATTCCCCCATGGATGAGTGTTAGAAAGGAACACCTTATGCTAAATCTCAATGTTCCAGGAAAACATCAAGTGAAAAAAATGGATGTTTACATTGCACCTTTTATTGATGAGATGCAATTGTTATGGAAAGGCATAAGAATGTATGACATATCACGTCCTCCTTCAAATAGGTCCTTCATGTTTATGGAATACTATGTTGGACAATTCATGATTTCCCAGGACTTGGTGTTTGTTCTAGTAAGAGATCAAATAATTTGCATATTCGTAGTACATCATAATTTATTTTCAATTCAAGTTGTATATAAGTATTACATTATTATTGTTTTCTTATGTAAGCTAGTTATTGATTATAGGGCTACAAACAAAAGGGATTTTTGCATGTCCAAGATGTGCAGAACAATTTGAGGGGTGATATTCTAAAGATCTACACAAAGTTATTTATGCAAACAATAAGGTTTTTCTACCACCTGACCATAAGTTCAGAAACCGCCTAAAGAATCAATTTGATGGAAAAATTGAAAATAAATATCCTCCCAAGGTTATGGGTCCAGCTGATTGGCTTAAAATGTATGGAGATGCTGAATCAAAAGCTTGGAACCATTTTTTCATCATGATCATTCAATTGAGGAACCAGAACAAGTTATGGTTGAAATGCCAAAAGGAATGAAAAGGAAATCCATATTTAATGATCTCCCTTACTGGAAGGATCTATTAATATCTCATTTATTAGATCCTATGCATGTTTTCAAAAATGTCCCTGATTCTATTTTTTGATATATATCTAGCAAAGATAAAGACACTTTATCATCAAGGAGGGATATTGCTCTTTCACGTACCAAATTTGATAGAAGACATTTGTCGACAAGTAAGGAAAATGAATCATATGCAGAAGCTCCATGGATACTAAAAAGGAAAGAGTTAGATCAACTAAAAAATGTGATTCGTTCAATAAGAACACCCATTGGATATGGATCATCATTGAATAAAGATTTACATTAAAGGGATATATCACAGGATTCATAACACATGATTATCACAATTTTATGAAGGTATTAACATCAACTAATTGTTATTCTTATCATTTACTTACTAAAAATTATTTTGATATATTATGATAAATCAATACTAATGAACTATAATAATTTGTTTTGATAGCATATCATGCCACTAGCAATAAGAAGGGATTCATGCCTTACAACTAATTTGAGGAATGTCATATGCCGATTGTCAGCCTTTACGAGGTATGTTGTCGCTTGATATTTACAAGGTTTTACATGGTATGAAATGTTCCTCTATATGATACAATGATACATTATATCTCATTCTAAATGTCACTAAAAATTCATACTAACTTAATGACAATATCTAATTAGGTGGGTGACCTCTAAAGAGATCCATGAGTCTGAAGTGCCAAGATGGAAGAAAGAAATCATAGAAATTGTATGTGTATTTGAAAAGGAGCTCCCTACAAGTTTCATGGACCTACAGGTCCATTTACTTATACATCTAGTTGATGACATTGAAATGGCAGGTATCGTTTCAACGAGATGGATGTTTTTCTTTGGGAGATGCGTGAAAACCCTAAAAAGATATGTCCTGCAAAAGGCAGATCCAGAGGGTTGCATGGCTGAAGGGTATGTACTAAATGAAGCATTTTTCTTCTTATGTGAATTCCTTGGTAAAGATTTTGAATATGGTGCACAATTTTGGGATCAAGAACGTGCATCTGATATTATAGATGGAGAAAAGCCTCAAACTAATCGTGTTCAAGAAGTAATTGGTATGTAAAATATTCATTATTATAGTTATTTTAGAATCATTTACTAAATCATTTTGGGCTTCCTGAATTGAAAGAATAATATCTTAAGTTTGAATTATACATGTTGACTTTAATAGGTGTTGATGAAAGTGTTGTGCTCAACAAGTTTGTCCTCTACCAAATGGAATTCATGAATAAATGGATTGATATGTATGATATAAAAAGGAAACAAGTGTTAGAAGAAAGGAAACAATTTAAGATATCAAGATAAGAAGCCTTATGTTCTACCAATTCATTGTAAGCAGGTATTTTTTCACTAAAACAATAAAATAAATATAAGAAATAATGGTCTTATGTAATTTTTTAATTCATTTTTTATTGTGGATATATACATTCTCATTGATAATAAAATTTGATACCACTGGAGATCTAATATATTTATCTTCTTCACATGTAGGTTTTTTCTATGAAGATATTTTGGATCCAAAATGGATATCTGTCATTCATTATGATCCAAGATTAAGGAATATATTCGAAGATGCCTCAATCAATACAGAGAAAAGTAATGATGGCCACCAAATATAGTTCAAGAATCGGGGAACATAGAACAAATTGGCATCAATGATGATGTTCAGCTAGAAGACTGTGAACTAGATGATGGTGACAACATTGCTTTAGCAGTATGGAGAAGCGGGGCTAGAGGTGTATTTTCACAAAATGATAAATTAGATGAGGCAATTCACCATGACAACCAACAATTTCCAAAGGCAACTGATCTTATAGAAGAAGGCAATATTGATGATATACAAAATGAACATCAAATTAATAGCTCTGGTAACATTGATATTTTTGATCTAGAAACAACTTTTATTGATACAGGATATGACGAAGGTGAATATGAGGATGATCACAATATGACTTTAGTAGAATGGTTTAGGAAGAGTAATATTAATTGCCTACAAGAACATATGAACATTGACAAGGAAGCATTGGAAGACATAGATGTAGATGATAACATAAATGAAGACTTCTAGATAATTTACAGGGTATGTAATTCATATTTAAATAAGGACAATTATTATGTCCCATTTTGAAATGATTCATTGTTATTTGGTTGTAATAGTCATTTAATTACCATGTTTAGAACTCATAATCTAAATTTGTGTTTTGAATATTCTTATAGGTATACTCATTACTTGATGCAATTGATGTCATTAAAATGTATGTTAGTTAATGTGGTTTGTTGGTTGGAATTAACAAGCTCAATTAGTTAGATAAGAGTTACTATGGTTAGTTTCATCTATTAGTTGAAAATGGTTAGAAATGATATGAAGTTATGACCGAGACAAAATGAAAATAATTTGTGTGTATGAATTGTCACATATTGTGCATATAGACAAATATAACTTAACACACAAATATAACTTGTTAAGTTGAATTTATGGAATTAATTAACACAAATATATTAAACTACACTACAACAAAAATTCGAATTATTAAGGATATTTGGATGGGTAATGAAGGTGAATTCAAATTGTCTAATGAGTTTATTCATTTTTGTTATCAATAATAACTTTCCCACATGCAGGTAATATTTTCCCCATATAGGGAATCCCTGATGGATAGGGTCCCTATCATTGTATTGTTGTCGTTGTTATCATCAGCTAATCATCATCCTCATTGCCATTGTCATCATCATCATATTCACCATTGCCACCACTGTCATAGGTCATTTTTTGATGAGGATTATCATCATATCTTCCTTAGTTTCTAATATATATATATGATGATGATGATACACATACATAGACTATCTTTAAAGGTAGATCAAAATTTTTTGCACACTTCCAAAACATATGGTTTCCATTCCAAGGTAGATCTTGAACACATTGATGAAGCCAACTTTGTCTTGGATGTATCATCCAAGCATTCTATATATTTACAAGTTCACCTCTCATTTTTATTATTTTTTAAAATGTTAAAGATTTTCACACATGATATACTGAATAGTTAATGGACAATACAAATAGTTTCCACGGTTGATATTATTCTACTTATATGCTCTTTATAACTGAACAAAATTATTAATTTTGTCTTGAGAATTAGACTTGTAGCACAATGAACATGGTTGGGAATCATTTAATGGCTATAGCAATTCACAACTACTAACAATTGTTTTTTCTTTCTCCTTAAGTTTTGCAACCCAATTTGACTTAAACATGCTTAACAATGAAAAAAACATTTGTCAATACTTCAGGTTTTACAAAATTCCTATAAACAACTATCTCTACTTGGTAATCTAAAAAATATCAACAAATTCAAAATCTCATATATTGGTCAGAAGAGGCCATCGTCAAAGTGAATCAAATAACAAAAATGATCTATGTCTACCAAAACCTATAATCACATTGTTTCCCTAATAGCAACTAAAAACTTCTATACCCAGTTCTTGAACTTTTGCAACCAATTATAAACCTTCAACAAGAAGTTTTTTTCTAATGAGGATTATTGCCATATCTTCCTTGGTTTTACAAGGAAAAGGAAATAAAATTTCATTGGTTATCAAAGGTAAACCAAATTAACTATTTGCATACTTCCAAAACCTAGGGCTTCGTATCCAAAGTAAATCCTAAGCACATCAATGAAACCAACTTTGTTTTTATGTATCATCTAAACATTATGTACAATTACAGACTCACCTCTAATCCATTGTTTCTAAAAATGTTGAATATTTTCACACACGATATCCTGAACAGTTGGACAATACAAATAGTTGCCATTCTTCCATTTATATGCTTTTTGCAACTTATTTGAAACCTCAATTTTGTCCCAACAATTAGATTTGTAGTACAAGG
Organism: Pinus tabuliformis; assembly: GCA_031772625.1. Classification (NCBI taxonomy): domain Eukaryota; kingdom Viridiplantae; phylum Streptophyta; class Pinopsida; order Pinales; family Pinaceae; genus Pinus; species Pinus tabuliformis. The sequence continues at coordinate 949,262,123 of CM062810.1, forward strand.
AACAGGGTTAATACATATGATTCGACCAAAAACTAGTTACTACCAAAATTCAACCAAAAAAATATTACTGCATAAAAATAGAATTAAAAACAAAACAAAAAAATTCCCAAATTAAAAATAAATAAATAAATTATCAACTTTTTTTTACCAAAATTTAATGATTTTTTTAGTGCTAATACTAACATCACCATTACAACAAGATATTTTTCTAGTGCTAATACTGCCATTACAACAAGATATAAGAGGGATATAATGCAAAAAGTTTAATAATAATATGTATGTAGAAGATGGTCTTCAAACTGGTGAATTCATGAAAATCAATGGGACTACAGTCAAAATAATTGTATGTTATTTACTTTTTTACATAGATTGTCAAAATAATTGCATAAATCAATTTTTTTAAACCAAAATTTAACAAAAACTTTTCTGGTGCTAACATTAGAACCACCATTACAACAAGATATCTTTCTAGTGTTGACAACACCATTATAGTAAGATACCTCAAGAGAGACAAAAAATGTAAAAAGTATGATAGTAATACATATCCAGAAGATGGTATTGAAACTAGTAATTGTTCACGAATCCATAAGACTGTAAGGTCATTCTCATTATCATAACCATTGTCATCGTCTTCATTGTCATCATCATCACCATCATCCTTGTCATCGCTATTGCCATCTTTACATTATCATCGTAATCACCATTCATGCCATCATCATCGTCGTCATCATCATCATTATGGACATTGTTTGCAATTGTTCATAATTATAGATGTTGTAAGAAATATCATCAACCCAAAAAATGTGATCAGTGCTAAAAAAGGGTTGTTTAGGACACATTGATATATATAAGATAAATAAAAACTTTATTTTTGAGAGATGATCGATGATGATAATCATCACCACCGTTATCATCGTAATTTTCATTTTTATCATCCCCATCATCATCATTAATGTAATTTCTATCATCATTGTTGTCATCGTCATCATGGACATCATCATCATTCATGCCATTATTGTTTTTTATGATGACTTAGATGAAAACGATGATAATGATGATGATGAAAAGGATGACGACACCAAAGATAATGCTTATGATTATGACAATGACAATGTTTAAAAATTGGGAAGATTCGCCAAGGTCATTAGCATCGCCATCATCATAATCATTGTCGTCATCATCATTGTCATTGTAACCACTATCGTCTAAGTTATCATCATAATCACAATTCAAGTCATCGCCATCATCTCCATTTTCATCATTGTCAAGATTATTGACATTGTCATCAATTGTTCATAATTGTCAATGCCATAAGAAATATCATCAATGTAGAAAATATGATGAGTGTTGGAAAAGGGATGCAAAAGCGAACACATAAATGGGGGCAACAATAGAAGTAAAATTAGATGAAAAGTGGATGCAACATAAGTAGGTGCACAACAACATGAAAAACCTGACACAAAAGTGGATGCAAAAGCAGTTGCAATTGTCAATGCAAACTTGGATGCAAACATGAATGCAAAAGTGGAAGCAAACACGGGTCCAATGGTAGGAGTAAAACTTGGCACAAATTGTGGTGAAACAAATGTGGATGCAACAACGGACGCAGAAAATGACACAAACTTAGATGCAAAAAAGAGACAAACATGGATACAAAATAAGATGAAAAAAGGGATGTAAACATGGACACAAACATGGGTGCAACAGTGGACACAAAATTAGATGCAAAAATGGATGCAACAAAAGTGGATGCAATAGGGGATGCAAAAACGTACACAATATTCGATGCAAACTTGAACACAAAAGAGGTTGCAAATGTGGATGCAAATTTGGTTGCAATGGTAGGCGCAAGATATGGTGCAACAAAAGTGGATGTAACAACAGACAAAAAAATATGCAAAATAAGATGCAAAAAGGGATGTAAAAGTGGAAGCAAACATTGATGCAACAGACGAAACAAAATTGGATGCAAAAAATGGATACGATGGAAGTAGATGCAAAAGTGGATACAAAACGAGATGTAAAACCCAATGCATAAACCTAACACAAAAATGGATGCAAAAAGAGATGCAATATTTGATGCAAAAGAGGATGTGAATATGGATGCAAAATTGGAAGCAAACGTGGGTACAACAGTAAGTGCAAAACATGGTGCAAATTTTGCACAACAAAAGTGGATGTAATGATAGATGCAAAAAAAGAATCAAACTATGATGCAAACAAAGATGTAAAAAGGGATACAAAAAGTGGACTTTAAAATGGGTGCAACAGTGGATGCAAAATTGTATGCAAAAGTGGATGCAATAGAAGTCGATGCAAAAGTAGATGCAAAACGAGACATAAAACCCGATGCAAATCCTAATCCAAAAGTGGATACAAAAAGGGATGCAAAGATAGATGTAAAAGTTTATGAAAACCTAGACGCAAAAGGGGATGCAAACATGGATGCAAAATTATAATCAAAAGTGGGTGCAAAAGGAGGTGCCAAACTAGGTGCCAATTGTGGCACAAAAATATTAGATGCAATAGTGGGCACAATAATAGATGCAAAAGAGGATGTAAATATGGATGCAAAACAAGATGGAAAAGTGGATGCAACAAAAGTAGATGCAAAATTATATGCAAAACTAGACACAAAACTTGATGTAAAACTTGGCGCAAAAGGGATGCAAAAATGGATGCAAAAAATGATTTAAAAAAGGATGCAAAAAAGGATGCAAAAGTTGATGCAAGTGTAGGTGCAAAAAGTGGATGCAAATGAGGATGAAAAAGTATGTCAAACAAAATTAGGTGCCAAAATTGATGCAAAGCCTAGAACAAAACCTGGTGCAAAGGATGACACAAAGCTTGGCATAAAATTTGGTGCAAAACCTATTGCAATACCTGGTGCTAAACTTGGTGTAAGATTTGGTGCAAAACTCAATGCAAATTTTGTGTCAAGTTTTGCACCATATTTGATAAATGGATGCAAATAGCACCAAAAATGGGCTTTAGATGCAAAAAAAGAAGTAAAAAGGGACACTAGTCACAGGGATTTGTTGTAGTGCCTAGACGTCCTTATTAACATAAAATAAGATGATTCATTGAGAGATCAAATCTTCAGAAAGAAAAATCACACAAAGAGTTATCTCCATGCTCTTTCCTATCATCATATTACTCAAAAGTTTGGTGTCCTCAATACTCTTGTTGTCATAGCCCTTAAAATAGTTGATGTTTAACACCTTAAGGAGGAGGAGAAACCCTTGATTTCAGGCTTTAAGAATATATGATATAAGGACAAGGACATCAAGAAGGCTATAAGAAGAGATGAAAGGAAATCAAGCTCCCAAAGCCCTCAAACACATTGTACTAAGGTTTACCTCCCTTACATTGAGGGAGTTAGTGACAAATTTGAAAGGAATTTGACCAAGAGGGATATATCCACTAATTTCACAAGAGTAGGAATTATTAGGTAAAGAATTAGATCTGTGAAAGATAGTATTGATCAATATCAAGTTAAGGGAGTCTAAAATTGATTGTTCCTATGGAAAACGTTATATTGGGGAAGAGGGTGTTCCTTACAAAGAAGAATAAAGGAGCGTGAAGCTAGAATTAAAAATGAAAGAGCTTGCACTCCAACACTTGCTAAACATTCCTTTAAAATGAAGCATCGTTTTTGCGTGGAAAATGTGAGGATCATCGCAAGAGAAGACCACTATTAGAATAGAAAGATCATGAAATATTTTAAGATAATAAAACATCCACATAATCTAAATAGGGATGGCATTTTTAATATTAATGGCAATTATTTTCCTCTTATCAAACAAACTAGTTCTAGTTCTATAAACTCTTATGAAATATAGAATCTCCCCAAATACTTGTCTCTCCTAACTCTTATTCATTTTACATTTTAACTTACATTAATATTAATAACATTATATATATATATATATATATATATATATATATACACTTTAATCAGTGTAATTCAATATAACATTAATTACATTATTATTTAATAAATTTATTAGACGTAATATAAAATAATATAACATGTTCTTAAGTAACAATATTTTTATTTATTGATTAGTAATAACATTTATTAAGTATAGGTTTTTTATCTTTAGAGTTTTATTAGTCCATTTTTTCATGGTTTTGATTTTTTTTTCTATTTATTTTTGGGCTTTATATATACAGAGTGAAAGAGAGAAAATTATTACAATAATCCATTATATTTTAGTAATTACAAAAAAATTCTTATGAACCATTGGGGAAACCTTAATATTTATAATTTTTCGAATTTAAGAAAATATGTCTATGATATAATTGAAGTCGTACTTTCTAAAAATAAGTTATATAATAAAATCATTAAATTATGTAAATAAGAAAATTTCCACCATGAATTACCATTTATCCTTTATTAATTTAAGAGCAATATATAAATGAATTCTGACCAAAAAACAATAAGTTCATATAATAGTTCTATAAATTAATATAAATAAGCACATTCTAAGCCCCAAGGGTTAGCTCAGTTGGTCAAAAACCATGCCTCGCCATCGGGAGGTCACAAGGTCAAATCTGCCTGAAGCCTTTGGGGTTAGGTCTTGCCAGTAGGCCGAGGGGCGATTAGCCCATATTTTTCCATGGACGTAGCAACCACTCACTGACCAGGGTGTTCGTGAACCACACTAAAAAAAAAAAAAACACGTTCTACTAAAGTTATAATATACCTAGGAATCTGGTTGTGTGTATATCATATTTATTTAGTTTAAGAATTATTTGTTCTCGGAAGATAAGTTATTGCAAGAATTCATTAAATTTTCATACATGAATCATTTTTTAGACATAATTACTACACTCAATTATATATGTAAATCTAAGGACATCAAACACTACTGAGAAAGAAAAAAAAAAAAAAAAAGTGAAAATTTGGAGAGTCTTTCCTCATCTCTCATATATAGAAGACTTTTAGCATTCAAGCAATGCTTAGGTTTAGACTCTAATGCCTCGTTATTCTTGTGTTTAAAGTTGGGATAAAATTAATCCCTTTAATTATATGACCATTATCATTAGATCCATTTTATCCAAGTTTTATGGGACTATTTTAAAAAAAATATATTGTGGATTGAATGCCACAGGAAAAAAGCTAAATAATAGGTTATATTTTGGCGATATCATTCGATCATGGGATATCTTATTAGATTGAGAATCGTTGTGAAAGAGGCGCATAATAATAAAATCAATATTCTTTGATATTTCATTAATTTTAGGAAATATTTTTACAATATTCCTAAGACAAAAATTTGAAAAGTGTTATAAGAGATAAAATTTCCTTGTCAGTTTGAAGGTACCATTATAATTCTATATACAACTGTCATTGTCAAGTTTAGGAACACTAAGGGTTGACAAAAAACAAATTGTAATATAGTAGTGAATTTGTCTCCTAGTCTCATTGGCATTTACATTGATAAGTTGGAATGTAAATTCGAAGAAGCTAGTTGTATTGGACCAAATATGATTGGTATAGTCATCAACCTTGTTCTTTAAGATGATGATATTATTATTATGGTAGAGAACCATTATGTCCTAAAAATAAATCTAAGAATCCAAAATAATTTATGCTCTAATATGTTTGTGATTGTGAACATAAAGAAAATGAAGGTTATGATGTTCAAATCCCATAAGATCACTTATAACATTTTCATGTATGAAAATATTTGTTTCGGGAAAGTGATTTCATACAAATATCTTAGATATGATATTCATTATAAACTCAATTGGAACTAAAATGTGAAAAAAGGTTAAATAGATGGTGGAACACCTATTATGGGATTCAAAGCAAGTGTATATTATTAGATATTTTGTTAGATAATAAAAACTCATATTTCATATTCTTTTCACTACTAATGTATTATATGGATGTGAACTTTGGGGATGAGTTATTTCTAGAAAATCTTGGAGAAGGATCAAGAAAATCAAGAATAATTTTAGAATTTATAATATTAAGATTAAAATAAATACACCATATCCTATACTTTTTGTTGAAATCACAATTTCCATTACACCAAAACCCACATGTGTCAGTAAACAGAGGTATTTCCTAAGTTAATGAATCCTTGGGAGGCAATTGAAAACATGTGGGTATTTTTGGTTTATCGAATCTCCAACAATCTCCCCCTAACATGAGTTGAGTGTGTTTCAAACTCAAGACCTTTGGCTCTCATACCACTTATTGGAACCATGATTTCAATTACACCAAATCCGCAGGTGTTAGTAAACATATGGATTGCCAAAGCTAAGAATCCTCGAGAGGTGGTTAAGCACATGTCATGGAACACATAGGGAGCACTGATTTATCCAATGTCCAACACTTTTCATGGAAGTGAACCTCTCCCCCATTGAGTCCATATCCATGATTAAGTACTTAATGTACAAGCACGTTATAAACAACATGGATGGCAAGAGACTCCCTAAAATTGTTTCCAAATTTAGACCCAACAACTAGGAACTCAAGCAAGGATGGCATTAAGATGCCAAATATTGGTTAAATCATTGGGGAATACAACAACATCTCATCCTACACGATACGAACATGATTAAAAATATTATTACATCTAAATTTATGGTGAATTTATCATATATTAAAGAATTGAATGGTAAAAGAAAATTGAGATACCATAATGAGGTGGCCAAACCTAACCTAGAGTATCAAAAGTTTCATTTAGTTATAGCCACCATGAAGATTGAAATCAAAATTTCTAAAATAAAAACCAACTCCCATGAGATACATAATGAAAATGTGTGTTTGAAAATTCCTAAACCACAACTCGACGTAAGAATCTATCATCGTTTCGACACTAAGATAGTTGGAGACAAGAATACTTTATAGTAGAGTGGCTTGCATAAATTCAAATTAGAATTTAGTTTCAATGTCTATTATAATATTGACCTTCCTAAGCCCCTTAGCTAATAAAACTTTGGTAATATTGTAACACTTCCATTAATTCTTTTTAAGCATAGAAATAAGATTATAAAGAATGTAGGAAACCTTTACCTTTATTAATGTCAAAAAGAGTAATGAGAGTCTCAATTAGAATTGATCATCATTATCATCATAATAATGTGTGTCTATGTGTGTGAAGTGATATTCCTTCCCATGCTTAATAAATGACTTCTAACAGATAATACCAACAAATTACCCGTGATGAAAAGCCATAGGGAACGATAAAATTATTGTCTTGCATGCCTTAAAACCTATATAACTAGGATTTAAAAGTTAAATTTAATTGAGCCATAAGGGATAAATTGCTCTAACTCTAGCTAGAATTGAAAAACCAACTATAAAGAAGACTTTGAAGTCTTATTAATCCCCAAATAAAAGGAGAATCTAGCTAGATGAATACCATAATTGTGCCCATAAGAAGATTCAAAGTAGATTGAGTCTTAGGGAAGCTCCAAGCTCTTCATATCATCCATTCAAATGGTTTATATAGTATTATGCACTCATTAGATATTATTTTAACAATTAACTTTCATGTTTTTTGAATGTTTATCTTCTTCAAACTTTATCTTCTTCATGAAAAATTAGTATATCACTCTTGTAGCCATATTTTTATACCTACTTTGAAATATTTATTTGCGGCAACATGCATGGGACTCCTTTTCCATAGATGGTGCAAGTCCAACTAGCCATCAAGGATGCTTAAGAGGCGAGAAGACATATTTTTTTCTCTATCATTCTAGTGTTACTTATCATTTAAAAGGATTATTACAACCGTGCCATGAATAGTATCAACTAATTAACATTTTACACTATGTAGTATTCTCATGAAAGTTATTAAATTGACACATAAAATCATATCTATGATTTAGATCCAAGTCACAACCATTTAAATTACAAATAACCATAAATAAGATATTCATAATATTACCACAATTATTACTTTTGGATGATAAAATACAAAGATATTTATATGTAGATTTAATTATATTGACAAATAATCTAGGAAGGAGTCCTTTCCACCCAATCACAGCCTTAGTTGCATAACTGTTGTTTATAGGTGACCACCTCATAGCCAACCATTACACAACTATGGGAAAACTATCCACACTAAGATAAGTGGGATAGGTGAAGGAAAATCTTCTTCACTAACATGAAAACATAAGAGATCTCTTATACTTATTGAACCTCAGGTCTCCACAAATTATAAATGCACCTTATCTAGATGGCATCGAAATATATAAATTACTTAACTACTTTATAAGCCATCAATTATTTCCTTCCTCATTTCTTATATATATTTACCTATCAAGCATCTATTTGTGATCCCAACTACTCATCTAGGTTCAACAACTTCCTCGCATGTAATTGGCATGCAAAATTCATTTTTAGAGATCCAAAAAATATTTATTAGAACCATGATTTTCACTTTTCTAGGATTATTTTGTAACCCAAAATAAAATCTATTCACTTAGAATTCCCCAACATTGTTTCCTCATGAGAATGGTAGTATTCTACTTGTTAATTTGTTATCAATGGAATTTGTTACCTTTGGTTTCTATGTGTATGTTTAAGTTAGCTCGGATTTTTGCTCCACATGATTTCTCTCATTTTTTCACACCACTCATGTGTCAACCCTCAAATTCAAAGATGGGTACCTTCCCATGTTTCCCGTTGAAGTATTAAAAGATTCCATGATGACAAATTACACCCTATAAATGTGGCAGGTGGTTTATTTAGCTACCAAAAGCTTCATTCAATGAGTTGTGCGATGGCGGGAAAATTAGTCAATTTTAAAATTGAAATTTTAGTGTAAAACTTCAAATGAGTTTTTAATGGAAGTAATGGGAACTACTAATTTCCCATAACACCCTCACCATTTTGAACTCACAGTATTGTAGTCTATATTGGTACTTAATTTCTTAGAAAGTTGTCCAACATTTTAATTAACAAAGAAAATGTTACATGCACATCATTTGTAAATAGTTTGGTTTAGTTCATCACAAATATGAAAATTAAGTTTCAATAAAATTAATAATTTTATGATTATTCACAATTATATTAGAATCAAAATTGGGTTGTTACAATATGCACTCCCTTCAAGTAACATCATCCTGAATGTATTTATATTGACAATAATGTTCTTATGTCATAACCAAAAATGTATATGCCACTCCCCTGGCATCCTCTAATTCCTATATGTCTTGATATACTCTAAAGTGCTTTGACTACACCTTTTTCTACTTAATGGATTGGTTCAATGAAAATAATTCCTTGTATAGTGTGCATGGAGGCTCTAGCTAGAAACCTCTTATATGATCCACCTAGATCACAACCCAAAAAATTATATGATTAGAATCGTGCACATATTTCTTAAGAAAATATACATGAAATAAATTATGAGCTTTCATAGTAGAATATAAAGAAAGCATATATGCTACTAGCCCTACTCTTTCTAATATGTAAAAAATTTGACAATAGTGAGGTGCCTTCTTGGAATAGGTTCTTATTCTCTAGGAACTCAATTTATGCTTAGTATTATGACATACATGATCTCCTACTTTCAACTCCCTATGAATTTTTCTTTTGTTAGAAAGTTATTCTGTCAATCCTGTGTTGTTTTTAATTTTTGTTTGAGCTTAGTCACTTGTTGTGTTTCCTTCAACATATATGGTCCAAGCATAATATGCCTCATTAGATTTTTCCTAGCGAATTTGAATATTACTTTCCTCCATATATGACCCATTAGGAGAATTAATATTCCTTCTTGTTATGTTGATTCATTGTGCATAGCCACAACATATTCTTTAGCATCAATTTTACCCTCTATAAATACATATTTGTTTAATTATAGTGGTCATTTTTTAAAGTAAATTGGGTATCAAAACTTGCAAATAAAGACTTCCAAATTTTTATGTAAATTTGGCATCTCTATCCAATATTGTTATCTTAGGCATCCAATGCAATCAATATTTTTCTTGTTTTTCTTTTATTAAAGTATTAGTAATGTCAAATGGTTTTTGAATGATTTCATAGAGATTAAGTGAGAAATATAGCTGAATATTTCAAAATTGAGTTCACTAATAAAAATTATCGAGCTAGCCTTCTTAGCATTCAAGTAGGGATAATCAACCAACTTTTGTACCCCACCAACACAAATGAATCAATCACTAATGATACAAATTCCTTTCATTGGCACAAATAAGAAGTACTACTCCTATGAAACTAATATAAGAAGGATGATCTCTAAAATAATTAAATTTCATTGAAGAAATTATTTAAATCTTTAATAAATACATCCTATATCAGAATCTTTATATAACAATCTTTTTATATTCTCGTAATGAATAAATTCTTATTCATAATTAATAAAACTCCATTATATATCTAATTCCTTGGGAGCATGGGCCATACACAAAGGCATGTGTGGGTGTAATAGATAAATGAGTTTTCACTTCCAAACAACGAATTATTATAAGAATTAATTTGATCACATTCAATAGATAGACTCTGAGTAGCAATTACTAAAACAAGAACATTCATGCCAAATTTTGTGTAAGGCATATATCAGTATTATATAATTAAATTCACGCTTATAGAAAATAAGTTATTTGAATTCCGTATTTATGCAAATGTTTGCATAGAGATATAGAGAAAATGAATTTCTACTTTTAAACAATAAGTTATTTCAAGAACTATATATATATATATTCCAAAAGTAAGAAATTGAAAAATAAGAAATTATTAATAAATCAATCTTTCAGATACAGATATGTATATAATTTGGTAATGATTTTTTATTCATGGAAGATAAGTTATTACATGAATTCCTTGAATTCTAGTAAATGAATAACTTTTTACACAAAATTAAGACTTTCAATTTTATATTCAAATTTATTCATATCAATTTCTCTCTTTTCCTCTTTCTCACTATATATATATATATAAACAATTTTTTAGGTGACACAAAGTAAACTTATCCATCCTAATGAGGTGACAAGTGAAATAATAAAATGAATAGCTTATGTTGGAAATAATACTGAGAGAGGGGGGGGGTGAATTAGTATTAGCAAATCAATAATCTTTTCATTTCCATTATCGGATTCATATACGCTACTTCAGTTAAGGCAACCCGCGTGTATATGCAACTGTGTTTAATGCAACTAGCGTATATCTAGTAAACTTATGATTCAGTTAGTTGATCTTTAATGAGTGCATCAGAACATTATTAACCATATAAACAGTAAACAGGTGCAGTAAAATAAAACAGATCATCACACATAAGAAGCACACATGAACACCATGATATAAGGTGGAAACCCAATGTGGGTGAAAACCACCTGCTGCAATCTTCTCAATCTTTCTTTAATAAGAAACTTCTTTTACAAATTTTGTACTAGTGCAGCCTTATACCAGTACGCAGGCTTCTACCTGTAAAAGGCTACAACCTTCTCTCGTTCTCCAACTTCTCCTGGAAGGGAGCTGCAACACCCTTAGCTCTTGTACTAGCTGATGTACTAGTACGTAGGTGCCGACCTACAGAAGGCTACAACCTTCTCTTTTCTTCCAAGGACCATGTTTCATAAATTTTCATACTAGATCCATAAATACAAAACAATCACCACTGCAATACAATCATTAACTCTGAATCACCCAACAACTGAATCACTGAAACCCTGTCATCAAAACATAGTCACCAGAACACAGAGCAGAGCCCAGAACTCTGCAACAACCACTAGAACCAACAGCAACCTCAAACATCAAATCTCATAATGTATACGCTACTTGATTGTGTCGAACTAGCGTGTATATGCCCTTTCACCATAGAGAACCCGTATACAGATCTAAAAATAATTACTTATACCTTCACTGCAATTTTCAACTTCAGATATACCTAGAACATAAGATATAAAGGATAAAACATGCGTCAGTATTCAGATCTATTCATGATCATACCATATAATGATAATGCATTTTAGTCTTCATGATCCCGGTCCATCAACCTTTATCAACCGCATAGGTGCCTCCTTGGTTCAGATCAACCAAGCATCACAAACCCATAACTAGCATACTAGATCTCACACGTTATCAGATATTCATCACTTGAACACTTGCCCTTTTTGGCCTAATGATCTTCTCCTTATATAGGTTTAGGCATCTCTCAATACCATGGTCCACAACCACGTAGAACCAATACCTTGGACCCAATACCTGGGTTCAACACTTCAGACCAAATACCATGGACCAATACCAAAATACCATGGACCAAATACCACGGACCAAAACTTAGATTCCCAACATGTACGCGCCTTTCCTTCTGTAAATGTGTGTGTGTACATATACGCGACTTGGTATATGGTGAACCAACATGTATACGCTTCTTTGTCACATCACACCTACGTATACCTCTTTGATCATTAATTCTTTGCTATTTACTAATTGTACTATGATCTGTCATCTGAGTGAGTTACCATCAAGGACAACACATGTATCATACCTTTATCATAATGCCAACAGCTTATACAATTTAAAACCAATATAACTAGGATTTAATAGCTAAATTTAATTTAATTGAGGCAATAAAGATCAAATTGCTTTATATGTAGCAAATCCCAAAAACACAACTATAGGAAAGTCTTTCAAATCTTCTTAGTCCCCAAATCAGAATCAATTCAATTGCATGAAGACCATTACTATAACTATAAAGTTATTAATGATAAATAGTATATTAAGGAGGCTTAGTGTCATTAAATTCATTAATTCAAATATTTTATACAATATTATGGAATTATTACTGATTATGTTAACAATTAGGTTACATGTTCTGTGAACACTTATCTTATTTCGCATTGGTCATGAAAATTTATGATCTAACTCTTATGACTATATTTGTAAACCTACTTAGACAACTTTCTCTTTAGAGACATGGTTAATACTCCTTTTACATGGTTTTTGCATCGTTCCTCATATTTGAGATCCATTGATCATCTTCCATTACTAGCTAGCTATGAAAGTTTGTCAATTTTACAATTAAGTTAGATGTTGTGTGAACACTTACCTTATTTAGAATTGATCATGACAATTTATGATCTGACTCCTATGACTATATTTGTAAACCTACTTAGAAAACTTTCCCTTTAGAAACATGCTTAATACTCCTTTTACACGGTTTTTGCATGCAAGTTCCTCATGTTTGAGATTGATTGATCATCTTCCACTACTAGCTAGCTATCAAAGTTTGTTAAGAGGTTGAGAGACAATTTTTCCTCTACTCTTGTAGCCAAATATTCTCATTAAGTATGTGGGTTAGAATAGTGCCAATAATAGTGAAAAACGGTTAAATTTTTCATTCTAAGTTTTATGGCCATGAAATTCTTTAAATTCATGCATATATATATATATATCATTAATCCAATTAGAACAACACATCTATATGCATACTATACTTATCACTTTTGTATGATAAAATGCAACAATGTTATTTAAATTTTTCTAAATACACACAACCAATCTAATAGGGATCATTTTACACCTAGGCTTATCTACACTACTACTCTCTACAAATGAGCGCCCCTTAGCTAGACCACAATATCACAAGGGGAAATCCATCCACACTAAAATAAGTGGGTTGGGTGAATTCTCTTTCACTAACACCACAACATTATAAATCCCATCTTCCTAAGGAGTTTATAGCCTCCACAAATGTCAAATGTCTCTTAGTTAGCTAACATAGTAATATGGAAATCTCTTCACTTCTCTATGGTCCCTTGATGATTTCTATTCCCATCGATTATTATGATTCCTCACACACATCAATTAGAAAACCCCACTATGAGAATAAGTTACATACTAAATTCTCATTCATTCCTCCCAAACACGATATATTCATTGAAAACACCCCAACAAGATTTCCACTCATGAATGATAACATTCTACTCATGAATATATTGTTCTAGGATTTTTTGTCATTTGGTCTTTATGTGTATGGTTTAATTGCTCTAGTGGATGTTTATTCAACATGATTTCTCTCATTTTTTCCCAACCATTCATGAGTCAACTAGTTAATTGTCACAAATGTGGCAAATGGTTCCTTTAGCTATCCAATGTGTCATTCATTGAGTTGTGTGCTAGTGGGAAAACAAAGTAGTTAGTGCTTGAATTCAAAATTTAGCACAAAAATTTGGGTGATATTCTATCTGCAATAATAAGCATGACCAATTTCTTCCCACCTTCCCACTAATTCCCACTCATGTTATCTAGTTCAAATTGGTGCTTGAATTGCCAACCAACTATCCAATATTTTAATTAAGGGGTAGATGTTTACATACACATCCTTTTTAAATTTTCTAGTCTGGTTTTTCATAATGATGACACTTAAATGCCAATAAAAACAATAATTACATACTTATTTACAATAATTTTAAGATTAAAAATTCAATTAAATTCATTTTAGGTATTTGAAAGGATTAATTATTGTCCTCCTCGCCCAAATTCAATTTCAATATGTTAAATGACAAAAAACAACTCTTAAAATCAAATTGACCCCTTAAACACCAAACTATACATATTTCTGATATCTTCATAGAAACAATATTTCCCTTTATGTTTCCCTTTAAATTAAAATTGTTAAATTATACAAAATTAATCTTAGATATCATTTTTGGGATTCAACTGCGTTAAGTAAGTCATTCAAACGTATGACCATTTCCATGAGAGGTAGTCGTAACTGACTAATTTCTCATGATTTTTGAATAGTTCACTTAGCACTCATTGCATCGGGTGATGCTCACAGGGGTGAAGAAGTGGGATTGAAACTAGTGAAATGTGGAGAACGAATCACATAGCATCAATCATCACTTCCGGGGCTTGCACCCGGTAACCAGGACTTCCCAGGAGGTCACCCATCCCAGAACTCCTCTGGCTCAAGCGCGCTTAACTGTGGAGTTTTCCCCACAATCAAGCCCACTTAGCTTGCTACCCCATTTGCAAAACCTTAGCAAGTATTGTGCCTCATGAACCATTCAAGTAGAGATCCCTTGACTCTTTTTGAATTTAAGTATGGTGGATTTACGCAGTGCATTATATTAGATATCATTTTTGGGATTCAACTGCGTTAAGTAAGTCATTCAAACGTATGACCATTTCCATGAGAGGTAGTCGTAACTGACTAATTTCTCATGATTTTTGAATAGTTCACTTAGCACTCATTGCATCGGGTGATGCTCACAGGGGTGAAGAAGTGGGATTGAAACTAGTGAAATGTGGAGAACGAATCACATAGCATCAATCATCACTTCCGGGGCTTGCACCCGGTAACCAGGACTTCCCAGGAGGTCACCCATCCCAGAACTCCTCTGGCTCAAGCGCGCTTAACTGTGGAGTTTTCCCCACAATCAAGCCCACTTAGCTTGCTACCCCATTTGCAAAACCTTAGCAAGTATTGTGCCTCATGAACCATTCAAGTAGAGATCCCTTGACTCTTTTTGAATTTAAGTATGGGGGATTTACGCAGTGCATTATATTAGATATCATTTTTGGGATTCAACTGCGTTAAGTAAGTCATTCAAACGTATGACCATTTCCATGAGAGGTAGTCGTAACTGACTAATTTCTCATGATTTTTGAATAGTTCACTTAGCACTCATTGCATCGGGTGATGCTCACAGGGGTGAAGAAGTGGGATTGAAACTAGTGAAATGTGGAGAACGAATCACATAGCATCAATCATCACTTCCGGGGCTTGCACCCGGTAACCAGGACTTCCCAGGAGGTCACCCATCCCAGAACTCCTCTGGCTCAAGCGCGCTTAACTGTGGAGTTTTCCCCACAATCAAGCCCACTTAGCTTGCTACCCCATTTGCAAAACCTTAGCAAGTATTGTGCCTCATGAACCATTCAAGTAGAGATCCCTTGACTCTTTTTGAATTTAAGTATGGGGGATTTACGCAGTGCATTATATTAGATATCATTTTTGGGATTCAACTGCGTTAAGTAAGTCATTCAAACGTATGACCATTTCCATGAGAGGTAGTCGTAACTGACTAATTTCTCATGATTTTTGAATAGTTCACTTAGCACTCATTGCATCGGGTGATGCTCACAGGGGTGAAGAAGTGGGATTGAAACTAGTGAAATGTGGAGAACGAATCACATAGCATCAATCATCACTTCCGGGGCTTGCACCCGGTAACCAGGACTTCCCAGGAGGTCACCCATCCCAGAACTCCTCTGGCTCAAGCGCGCTTAACTGTGGAGTTTTCCCCACAATCAAGCCCACTTAGCTTGCTACCCCATTTGCAAAACCTTAGCAAGTATTGTGCCTCATGAACCATTCAAGTAGAGATCCCTTGACTCTTTTTGAATTTAAGTATGGGGGAATTTACGCAGTGCATTATATTAGATATCATTTTTGGGATTCAACTGCGTTAAGTAAGTCATTCAAACGTATGACCATTTCCATGAGAGGTAGTCGTAACTGACTAATTTCTCATGATTTTTGAATAGTTCACTTAGCACTCATTGCATCGGGTGATGCTCACAGGGGTGAAGAAGTGGGATTGAAACTAGTGAAATGTGGAGAACGAATCACATAGCATCAATCATCACTTCCGGGGCTTGCACCCGGTAACCAGGACTTCCCAGGAGGTCACCCATCCCAGAACTCCTCTGGCT
Organism: Pinus tabuliformis; assembly: GCA_031772625.1. Lineage (NCBI taxonomy): Eukaryota > Viridiplantae > Streptophyta > Pinopsida > Pinales > Pinaceae > Pinus > Pinus tabuliformis. The sequence continues at coordinate 949,278,774 of CM062810.1, forward strand.
CAAGCGCGCTTAACTGTGGAGTTTTCCCCACAATCAAGCCCACTTAGCTTGCTACCCCATTTGCAAAACCTTAGCAAGTATTGTGCCTCATGAACCATTCAAGTAGAGATCCCTTGACTCTTTTTGAATTTAAGTATGGGGGATTTACGCGGTGCATTATATTAGATATCATTTTTGGGATTCAACTGCGTTAAGTAAGTCATTCAAACGTATGACCATTTCCATGAGAGGTAGTCGTAACTGACTAATTTCTCATGATTTTTGAATAGTTCACTTAGCACTCATTGCATCGGGTGATGCTCACAGGGGTGAAGAAGTGGGATTGAAACTAGTGAAATGTGGAGAACGAATCACATAGCATCAATCATCACTTCCGGGGCTTGCACCCGGTAACCAGGACTTCCCAGGAGGTCACCCATCCCAGAACTCCTCTGGCTCAAGCGCGCTTAACTGTGGAGTTTTCCCCACAATCAAGCCCACTTAGCTTGCTACCCCATTTGCAAAACCTTAGCAAGTATTGTGCCTCATGAACCATTCAAGTAGAGATCCCTTGACTCTTTTTGAATTTAAGTATGGGGGATTTACGCAGTGCATTATATTAGATATCATTTTTGGGATTCAACTGCGTTAAGTAAGTCATTCAAACGTATGACCATTTCCATGAGAGGTAGTCGTAACTGACTAATTTCTCATGATTTTTGAATAGTTCACTTAGCACTCATTGCATCGGGTGATGCTCACAGGGGTGAAGAAGTGGGATTGAAACTAGTGAAATGTGGAGAACGAATCACATAGCATCAATCATCACTTCCGGGGCTTGCACCCGGTAACCAGGACTTCCCAGGAGGTCACCCATCCCAGAACTCCTCTGGCTCAAGCGCGCTTAACTGTGGAGTTTTCCCCACAATCAAGCCCACTTAGCTTGCTACCCCATTTGCAAAACCTTAGCAAGTATTGTGCCTCATGAACCATTCAAGTAGAGATCCCTTGACTCTTTTTGAATTTAAGTATGGGGGATTTACGCAGTGCATTATATTAGATATCATTTTTGGGATTCAACTGCGTTAAGTAAGTCATTCAAACGTATGACCATTTCCATGAGAGGTAGTCGTAACTGACTAATTTCTCATGATTTTTGAATAGTTCACTTAGCACTCATTGCATCGGGTGATGCTCACAGGGGTGAAGAAGTGGGATTGAAACTAGTGAAATGTGGAGAACGAATCACATAGCATCAATCATCACTTCCGGGGCTTGCACCCGGTAACCAGGACTTCCCAGGAGGTCACCCATCCCAGAACTCCTCTGGCTCAAGCGCGCTTAACTGTGGAGTTTTCCCCACAATCAAGCCCACTTAGCTTGCTACCCCATTTGCAAAACCTTAGCAAGTATTGTGCCTCATGAACCATTCAAGTAGAGATCCCTTGACTCTTTTTGAATTTAAGTATGGGGGATTTACGCAGTGCATTATATTAGATTTGGGATTCAACTGCGTTAAGTAAGTCATTCAAACGTATGACCATTTCCATGAGAGGTAGTCGTAACTGACTAATTTCTCATGATTTTTGAATAGTTCACTTAGCACTCATTGCATCGGGTGATGCTCACAGGGGTGAAGAAGTGGGATTGAAACTAGTGAAATGTGGAGAACGAATCACATAGCATCAATCATCACTTCCGGGGCTTGCACCCGGTAACCAGGACTTCCCAGGAGGTCACCCATCCCAGAACTCCTCTGGCTCAAGCACGCTTAACTGTGGAGTTTTCCCCACAATCAAGCCCACTTAGCTTGCTACCCCATTTGCAAAACCTTAGCAAGTATTGTGCCTCATGAACCATTCAAGTAGAGATCCCTTGACTCTTTTTGAATTTAAGTATGGGGGATTTACGCAGTGCATTATATTAGATTTGGGATTCAACTGCGTTAAGTAAGTCATTCAAACGTATGACCATTTCCATGAGAGGTAGTCGTAACTGACTAATTTCTCATGATTTTTGAATAGTTCACTTAGCACTCATTGCATCGGGTGATGCTCACAGGGGTGAAGAAGTGGGATTGAAACTAGTGAAATGTGGAGAACGAATCACATAGCATCAATCATCACTTCCGGGGCTTGCACCCGGTAACCAGGACTTCCCAGGAGGTCACCCATCCCAGAACTCCTCTGGCTCAAGCGCGCTTAATCTTATTTCATAGCTAAATTTTATATTCAATAATTTTCCATTTTAACATTTATTATTATCAAATATTTAATAGCATTCGACCTACAAATATTTATAAATATTTTTTCCGGCCTTTAACAAAACATCAACACACACTTTATTTCGTTTTCTCATTTCTTTAAAATATATCATGTAGAAACAAACGTGTGCGGCTTATAGCCTCCCTGCTCGGGTTCGACTCTCATTGCATGCTTTCGCTGCTCCGCAGCCGTCGTATTTCATTTCGCTTCAATCCAACTTCTGTACATAATGATATATTGTGAATAATTGAGAATTATGGACTATATATAGCTTCTAATAAGGACTCGCGCCCCACCCCCCCTTATTTTAATGTTTAAACAAAAACATCTACGACATTTCCTTGTCAAATCTTTTGCTGAAGATTGATCACGTATGTTTAAAAACAAATGTATGCGACCATTCTGAGTCTTATCTTATATCCCTAAATTAATAAATAAAATATATTATTTTTACTTAAATCATTTTTAATATTCAAACTTTTTTTTTAAATTAATAAATTTATTTATAATTATTTTTACTATTTTTTTAATCAAATTTATCATCAACTATTATAAGCTATCTCTATTTTTATTAAATTTATCAACTATTATAAGCTATCTCTCTGTTTATTATATTTATTAAATAAATGGTTTCTTTCATCATATCATCTAGTGTTAGAACTTAATTAATGTCTTTATTTTTTTTTACAAATGAATTTTGTGCATGTAGTTTTATTTGCTTTTTAAATATTTTGGCATTATGTATTGATAGTTCTTCTTCTACCCAAAAAATCAATATTATTAAAATGAGAATAAATTCTAATGAGTTCCACAGGGAACTAAGACATTGGACAATTCCTTGAACCTAGAATTTCCAAATAATCTCATCATTATGACATTAAGAACATTGAAGATCAAAAATAATTCTATTAAAGTGTCTTTTATATGCATACATTACATATCAATTCTAAGTATCTTATTATAACATTGCTTAAATCTAAAATCTAAAAGCTAATTCTAAAACCTATCCAATTACAAAACCTAATTCCAATCTTAGAACTCTAAAGAGATAAGAAAGTTGAATTTATAATCTCTTCAATTTTAAGGAATTTTAAGGAAGAGATATGGGTAATTCTTGTCAAATAAATTAATTAATTTTACAATGGAAAAGAATTTACATTTGGTTCAACCATCAAGTCAAATAAATAAACAATATTTAATTAAAACGACTAACTTAATTTATGGTTGATTCATATATCTAGAGGGAGTTGTTTGCTTCAGCTAAGTGAGCCAAAAATGGGCTAACGTTATTAGTACAATGAGCCTAGATCAACACATCTATGGCATCTTGTGAGATCTAAACTTACAAATTATCTTAAATGAAACTTACAAAATTACCAAACATGATGTCACAATTTTTTCCATTTATAATATTGCCTACTTTCCATAAATTGAGATTAAATATAATTTTTTTATATTGCTAATACTTAAATTAAAAATAAAATAAAATTAATATCTTATAAGCATCAAGACCCAAAGATGGCAAGTAAACACAATCGAGATAAGGAGAGTGACCAAAGCCCAACAATATCTTAAATCTCTGCCCAAGCTTCAAGCTTCCTAGTGACCAAGCATGACAGTAAAATTATATACACATAAATAACTAAAACCAAGCCAAAAATTTATATTTAAATTGGAAATCTAATAAATAATAAAATTACACCAGTTAGTTAAATTGAATCTTAATTTATAATGACTATTTATATTTGTATTTATTTATTATTTCACATATAATTTTATTTATTAATAAAATTTTAATATAAATTCATTTTAATAAATATTAATTATCAATATATAAGTATATTATAATGGGATATAAATATTATAAATATTAATTTTATCAACAAAACGAAAATATATTATATTAAATTATTATTTTTATTTTTTTTTTAAATTTAATTAAAAAATATATTTTATTATTATTAATATATTAGGTAACTTTCGCTAGCATTAAACCAATCGATCAAATCAAATAGGTTATAATATTTTTAATAAAAAATAATTTTATTTTTTTTTCGTTTAATTATATTTCAAATTCGTTTGCTTTAGCCCATATTTTTATTTCCAAAAAAAAATATATATATATATATATATATATTTTGATGATGATGATGATGATGATGATGATGATGATGATGATGATGATGATGATGATGATGGTGGTGGTGGTGGTGGTGGTGGTTAACGTCCACTGAGACCAAATTGGTCTATCGGACCTATAATTTTCTTAGTTTTTAATTATCTGGCTCCTCGTCTTTCTTGGCGAGATTGGTGCTGTAGCTTTCTTTTTTTTCTCTACGGTCTTCCAACTTCCTTTATCTTGCATCTCCTTCATCTCTTTTGGTTCTTGGGACATTGGTGTCTTAGCTTCGCGATCTATTGTGTTCGTCCTTTTGAAGATAGTCGGAGAAGAAGTTTGGTCTAGGAGATCTGCTTTGCTGTTAAATGAAGATTTATTTTGTGCGGTATTCGAATTCTGATAACTATTGATTTGTAGGGCGGGGATTTCTCCCTACTTGTCTTGAGTGTTGTTTCTTTCTTGCCTAATTTCTTGTGATTCAGAGTTTCCTCTAGAATATTCTTCTTTGATGACAGTGTCGTGTTCTTTTTGTGCTCCTTCCCACCATGTAGATCTGTGGTGGTTTGTTCCAACAGAATTTTTCTGGGAGGCTTTTGGGCAATTTTTGGCTAGATGGCCTGTCTCAAAGCAAGATCGACATCTGAAGAGGACACTTTCATAATTGAGTTTCTGGTTCCACACATAGTCTTTACTTGTTAGGCTTATTTTAGCTGGGAATCTGGCGTTGAAGTCCATTTCCACAGAGATGCGTGCATAGGTGGTTCTGGCATATTCCTTTGTTTCTGGGCACCGCAGTAAAATTTCCCGATTGCATTTCCAATGGCTTTAGCGACGAGAGATTCCAGAGATGCAAGGGTAGGCTTGGCAATCTCACCCAAACTAGTGCTAAGGTTATGACTGCTATAGAGGGATCGAATGATGGGTTCCATGGCTTCATGAATAGGCCTGATTTTTCCCAAAACCAAGGGCCGGAATCTAGAATACATTGTCTGCTTTCAGGATTTTCAAAATCTACTATAAATAAACCCCTAGCACAAGAGTAGATATTAATTTCATCATAAATGACAGGCTTCCATACCTTCGAGATCCAATTGTGGAGAGCTGTCAACCGCGGCCAAAAACCATTGAACCAGAAGATTAGGGCACTTTCAAAAAATTTCAAAGCCTCATCGAGTGAGGCCTGGACCACCTAGACAGTGGGAGCTGGGGCTTCACTGATGATATGGGCAGGAGCTTTCCCTCCAGAAGCGGATGAGCCAGCAGCTATTTTCGTGAAGCTGGGAGCCATATTTTACTTGCCCGTAGAACCCAGCCGCAGAGAAATAAGGCAGAAGATAAGATTAGATCTAGATCTAGCCGCAGAAGATTAGATCTAGAACCTAGCCGCCTAGATCTAGATCTAGCCGCAGAAGATTAGATCTAGAACCCAAAATGTGCAAACAAACTTATTCACTCAAAATTTTTAGATGCCGGTGACTAACCAGATCTCACCTAAACAGTGAGTGTGGATCAGAATTATTAAACCTACGAGTGTGCATGAGAAGACCCTGCAGGAAGATGCAATTTGTTGTTCCTCATCCTGATCACTGTCTTCGTTTTCACCGGAGATCTCCTCAAGCGACCTTCCCTTCGTCTTCGGCACTAGAAATGTGAAGAAAAAGCCCAAGGTGCAGCGAGGAGCAGCAGAGCCTTATCAGATAATTAGCGTAAATCGATCTTAGCCTCCGTAATAATATCAATCGCGAGGAGCAGCAGATCCTTATCAGATAATTAGTGTAAATCGATCTTAGCCTCCGTAATAATATCAATCGCGAGGAGCAGCAGATAATTGCAATTCCAACCTAAACATGATTTATTATTAATACAAATCTAAACACAATTATATTTTTAAAGTTGTTTTATGATACTAAATTGTAAAATACACTTCAATTATTTATCAGAAGTTGAATTTTTAAAAACAGGTATCTTTGATGATGATGATGAAGAAGAAGAACAACGTCCGTTGAGACCAAACATTGGTCTATCGAACCTAAAGAAACAAATTATTTATTTTGATTTAAGATTTTATTCCTATGCTCAAAAAGCTTGGAGAGAAGCCTCCCGAGCTCGCTATAATTTTGACATTGTAAAAGGCTAGGAAGGTCAGTATTGTAACAAAGATTGTGAAACTGAGATCTAATGTGGTTGTACAAGGGCACTCTAAGAGGATGATGATGATGATGATGATGAAGATGATCAACGTCTGCTGAGACCAACCATTGGTCTATCGGACCTAAAGAAACAAATTATTTATTTTGATTTAAGATTTTATTCCTATGCTCAAAAAGCTTGTAGAGAAGCCTCCCGAGCTCGCTATAATTTTGACATTGTAAAAGGCTAGGAAGGTCAATATTGTAACAAAGATTGTGAAACTGAGATCTAATGTGGTTGTACATGGGGCACTCTAAGAGGAAGTGGTTTTCATCCTTGATGTTCCTATTCTCACATAGATGGCAGATCCTTTCCATCCATGGTGTTTTAGGAACTGCCCAACAACCTGTTTCACTATAAAACATGACTATCTTATCAATATATTTTCAATGTTAAAACATAAAAGATAATATATTTTCAAAGCTAAAACATATAAACCACTGAAGGGTAACGAAGGGACGAAGTATCACTTGGGGAATATGGATCAGTTGGGGATTATGGATCAATTGCCAGTGATCTCCATGGCAAAGTTGATCTCAACTTTATGAGATATGCCAGTGTGATGTGAAAAAAGTTAGAATGGCAAGGCTCTATTTAAAAATAATTAATAGAATAATAAATAAATATTAAAATTGTTATTTTAATTTAAAAAATAATAATAATAATAATAATAAAAATAAAAATTAAATGGAATATTTTATTTAATAAATTTATAATTATATTTTAAAAATGATTGAAAGTTTAAATTGAATATTTTATTTCAATAAAATGAAAGAAAAAATTATTTTATTTGCAAAAAAATAAAAAAAATTATTTATTAATTTATATAATTTTTTATGAGAGAATTCAAGTTCATTTTAACTATTTATTGGGAATCTAATTTTTTGAAATTTAAAACAACTTTAAAGTGTAGAAATTTAAGCATCTAAACAAAATCTTGCATTTATGAATTTGGTTTCTCTCAAGGCTTCATCATTAATAGATTTATGGTTAAAATGGATACTAGTTAAGGTTCAACATAAATTAAGATAAAACAAAAATTACAGCATTACAATTGAAATATCATTTATATTCTATAGAGTAATATTAAGAATGTTACATCACAAGTTAAATTAGCTGAATAGTAAGAATGCAACTATGTTCAATTATGAATAATGTGAATAATTAGAAAATAACTACATTAGTATATATTTTTCAAGTTTTTTTTAGTTGGTTCAGGGACACCTTGGTCAACAGGTGACGCTACGTACACGGGTATATTTTTCAAGTTATTAAACACACATGCTAGGATTCTCATGGAGATCCATCATCTCATAAATTAGGTGGAAATTGAAAGTCATTGAAACTTTTAGTTCTAAATACTACATTAAAATTCATACACTAATTGTGTAAGTCATACCCTACCTATGTATATGTGCGCTCTTGAAATCATTTCACTACATAATTTTCACTATTTTGGTGTTGAGTTCAATGCACTTTATCAATTTTCTAATTGGATAATTTCTTAAATCTACACACTATATGATTTGCAAGATCAAGCTCTTAGGCATATTCACAACTCATCTATGTTGTATGACTATTAACCAAAATTCAAATTTATAGAATCATGACTTTCAATAGAAGGTTAAATGGATATTATATTACAATTTTAATCACTTAATTTAGCATATTAATTTATTTCATGTTAGTTTCATTATCATGTCTTTTGTAATTTTATTTCAACACAATTTACTATTTTGCATCTAAAATTGACGCAAATACTTGATTTCTCTCAAGTATATTCATAAGTAACATATGACTGCTAAATAAATGGAAATTATAGAAATTGAAATTGAAATTTGTTGAATTAAAATACTCAATGCAAGATTTGATAATTATATTACAATTTTATTTAGTTAATTTAGCATATTAATTTATTATATGATAGGTTTCACTGTCATGTCTTAGCATGGTAAATACTCATTAAATATTGTTAATGACTAGGGTTTGTACACATGATAATCTCTCTCTCATTCACTTATGTCCTCTTAGAAACCCTATCTCACAATTGTCTAGGGTTTATAAATAGTATGTGATATATGACAATTCTTGGAAAGAATGAAATTAAATGATGTCTAGATATCGTAACTCAAATCCTTAGGAACTCACTCTCTTAAAAGCGATGGAAATTCTAGATAATCATCACACTATTGTACTTGCATATTTTGGTTGTGCTTGTCATAAATTTTACAAGTACATATTAATAATGGTGACTTTGCAAATCAAGTTAGATCCTTAAGCACAAGTTGACTCATAAGGAGATGAACCATGAAGTTTTTTTCATAATTGAGAGGGAACCCTTCATTCAGAAACATTACCACGTTTGTAAAATTAGTAACTCAAGGTATGCATAAAGATTTATATTAGATCTTCTTCATATTACAAAGTATAGTCATTTTTAAATTTGTTCTACATCATGTCTAGGATTTTGAATCATTAATACTGTTGTTTAAGGTGATTAATGTTTATTTAAATCAACCTTTTTATATTCTCTATCCTTTTTTTACTTTAGTAAAACCCTAACCTTTAGGGTTCACTATGCCTTTTGATTCTTAGGGTATGTTGACAATATAGATGACACCCTAGCCTACTTAAGGTTTGTTGATAAATGATCACATGATAAAATCCTACTCTTTTAATGTTTAGGGTTTTGGTAATGTCATAACCCTAGAATTTTAGGGTTTTTTATCAATGTTTAAAATGTATAATGAAACCCTATATTCTTATGGTTTGGTAAATTAGGGTTTATGAACAAAACCCTTGTAATAAAAAGTAAAGTTGTGTGAATGAAACCCTAGGTATTTGTGCTTATGTATAATTAAAACCCTAGTCTGGTCAAATTATTGAAGTTTGATGTGTGTATCTAGGGTTTACGATAAAAACCCTAGTAAGAGATTGATATAAAGAAATAATAATGAAACCCTATATATGAAATGCTAACTTGATTATTGATATCCATGATTTAGTTTTATTAATGAAATCTAGGGTTTGTAACAAAACCCTAATAGAGTTTGACATGAAATTCTAGGGCATAATATTGAAATCCCTTATGTAAAAATGTTGTGATTGTATTGATATCATTATTTTGTTTTGAAGGCTTTAACTCTTGATGATGGAATCTAGGGTTTGTGACAAAACCATAGAAAAATTGTTGAATTATAGGATATAAAAAGTGTAACTCTTGTTGATTGTGAACCTGACTAGGTTTAGGTTTTACATGTCTAAAGTATTTCTTATTCAAAGTATTAAATTATCCCATTATGATAACTTTCTAACCCTATAGTTTACTTCATGCTTCTATATATTTGTACTTGGTTGTACTTGTTGTTGAATATTTGCAGTTACATAATCTTCAAGATGTTGAAGATGTTCATAATTGAAGATGAATTGATAACAATATGAGAATGATGGATAAAGGGAGTTTTAAGAATGATGATGAAATAAAAGATGAAGAAACGAATCTTTGAAGTTTCTCCAAAGAACCTATAAGAATAAATTTCTTGATCTCTCTAAGTTGAGAGGGAGCTTGGATGAAAGAAAGTGTATATCTGCCTAGTTAACAGGGAGGGAATCATGTGGAAACTATGATAAATTCCTTGAAGAAAGAATAAAGATCATGGTTGAAGCATTATAGATAGATTTTTATGAATGGAAAAGTTAACAAGGCTTGGATATTCTGAAAGAAGTGTTAAGGTTGAGTTTGGTGTTGTTGTAGAAGTTAAAGAAGCCTCCAACGAAGATGTGTATGGAAAATATGATGATGACCTAAGCAACATCAATATATTTGAGAACCCCAGAAGTTTGAGCTAATATATATATATATATATATGTGTGTGTGTGTGTGTGTGTGTGTATGTATATATATATATATATATATGTATATGTATATGTATATGTATATGTATATGTATATGTATATGTATATGTATACATATACATATACATATACATATACATATATATATACATATACATATACATATATATATATATATATATATATGTGTGTGTGTGTGTGTGTGTGTGTGTATATATATACATATATATATGTATATATATGTATGTGTGTGTGTGTATATGTATATATATACATATATATATATGTATATATATGTATATATACATATATGTACATATATATACATATATATATATATGTATATCTATATATATATATATATATATATATATATATATATATATATATATATATTGAAATTTTATTACTAATTGGGGTTGTGATTGTGCAAGATCTCTCCATAAGAAGGTTGAACGTTTCAAAGCATGCTTGGAATGGTGGATATATCTTATTTAGTCGATAAGGAGAGTTTAAGCATCTTCAGGAAACAAGATGCTTTGGAGGACATTTGGTCAGCCTTTGATGATGTCTAGATCCCATAGTAGGGAGGGTATTATTGGTCTTCTTGAGCTTCGACCTTGGATACAATACCTAGATCCCTTGGTTGGACTTAAAGATGAAGCTTGGTGGTACCTATAGTGGCTAAATCTTGTAACACACCTTAGTCCCACACAATTAGATATCTTGGTCAAGTGTCTAATACGTAGCACTGCATGTGTTGTGACTCTTCGTAGACCAAGTAATTTTGAGATCATCCTTGCACTTATTTATATATATATATATATATATATATATATATATATATATATATATATATATATATATGTAATTATGAATACCTCCCTAGTTAAGAGGTAGTGTTGAAGAATGTAACTAGTGTCGGTCTTCATAATTGTATTTGTTAAAATAAAGAAAAAATAATTTTTATTGTAAAATAAATTGACTGATTAAGGCATGAGTTTCATGCTTGGGTAAATGGTTAATAGGTCAAATTCCTCCATTAAAGGCTTCTAGGGTTGAGTCATAATTCCTTGTCCGTGTCCTAAAATTGTAAGACCCTTCTTGGGCTTTCTAAAAGAGTCATTTTTTGTAAGACTAGCCTCCTCCACCAAGTCAACCTGCTCTCCTCGTCAAGTTGGCCTCATAAAAAGAAACCACTAGCTTGAAGAAGATTGTTAATAGAAGTGAATTTGACCTTTTGGATGGAGAACCAATTAAGTCGTGATCTAGAGTTTTCAAAGAGAAAAATAAATTGTGAGTTGAATATCTTGAAGGACTTTTCATCATAAAGGAAGATCAAACATGAAAGTAAGAAGGGTCAAGGATCTTTGTAGTAAAAACAATAAAGTTACAGGGCTGAGAATGTTTTTGATAGATCCACGAAGTTGCAGGACATGGAACCATAAAGTTGCAGGACATGGAACTATGAAGTTGTAGGACATAGATCAAAAAAGTTGTAGGACATACCGAGATTTTTGTTGAAGAACAGAGTTGCGACTTGATGGGTTGACCTCGATTTCAACATTTTTATTTTTATTTTTTTTACAAGTAATGGGTTGTTCCATACATGTAATTTTCTTCATAAGTAATTGTTTGGTCCATACATGTTGACATAATGATCTGGGTCTTTAATTTCCCCACTTATGTTTTACACACCTAATGTCGTTATCTCATTTAATAATCCCCTACCTCCATTGCACTAGGACTTCTCCTATACTAATGAAATCAATCCCAAAAAAAGGCTGGTATTATTCCCCCTTAAGGTGCATAGATTATAATATATAGTTTATATATGGTTTTCATACATTATCACATATGCAACTAAGGCTTTGGATAGTGGCTTCACCCGACCACTATTAAGAAATGTTGATTGCTACTTTATATTATATGACTCTTCCTATAAATGGTATTCATGTGGGAATAAGGGAAATGATGGGTAAGCGGTCATAGACATGTGTGAGGTGAAATGGTAATGGCCATGTATCCATGGTCAATGTGAATATCATATGACTTCCAGTGCCTTCCTCATATGAATGGTGGAGATTTGATTTACCAATCTAAAAATGGGAATTCATTTACCCAAACCCTAAACTTATGAAATCGAATTGGTCTCCATTTCATTTGGGTTTTCTCTATTATTGGACTTTGTCGTGCTTGTAGAGCACCACCATGGGATGTGTTTGTGTCCTAGCATCATTGTCTTGTTACCGAGGTTTCGTGGTAGTTATATCCTCTCCTCTACTCTGTGATTTGTTCCATATGGAAACTGGTAAGGGTTACCTACATTTCTTCTTTGTTGTTGCATCACTAGTTTGAGAAACTATGTTTTTATTAATATGGACTGATTTTCTTTGTATGTCATTCTAGGGTTTCCCTTAAGCCTACCCTGATAAGGTGAGTTCGACTCCAGTTTATGGTTGTCACTACAACTTCCATAGAAAAATATTCCATGGTGGTTCTTATAGGTAACTCATATTTTTCACCTTTAATGGGGATTTTCTTGTTGTACTTTAACTCTGTTGGTAATTCTACTTATGGGGTGCTTAACAGTACCTTTTCTACTTATTTCAATAACTTAAGATGTCAATACTTACCTTGTAGGGTTTGGTAGGATCCTCTCGGAGCAGTCTTCACTCTAGCATCCTCCTGGAGCAGTCTTCACTCTAGCAGGGGCACAGGTAATATTCTTTGGAGGGTTTCATTTATTTTTCCAAAAGGGTTGTGATGGCTCTGTGAAATTCAACCCACACCTTCTCTGTTAGTCTCAGGAGAAAGCTCGGGCCGCTGAGATGTCCATTCTCTTACTATATTTTCCTTTCTTTATATCCGATGACTTACCTTGTATTTTTATGGTGTGTATAATTCTATGTATACTCTCATTACACTAACAAAACCCTATGTATAAGTCTATGAAATCTAGGGTTTGTAACAAAATCCTAGTAGAGTTTGACATGAAATTCTAGGGCATAATATTGAAACCCCTGATCTAGAAATGTTGTGATTGTATTGATAACTTGATTTAGTTGCTAAGGCTTTAACTCTTGATGATGGAATCTAGGGTTTGTGACAAAACCATAGCAAATTCATTGAAGTCTAGGATATAAAAAGTGTAACTCTTGTTGATTGTCAACCTGAACATGTTTAGGTCTTACATGTCTAAATTATTTCTTGTTCAAAGTTTTAAATTATCCCATTATGATAACTTGCTAACCCTATAGTTTACTTCATGCTTCTATATATTTGTACTTGGTTGTACTTGTTGTTGAATATTGGCAGTTATATAATCCTCAAGGTGTTGAAGACGTTAATAATTCAGGATGACTTGATAACAATGATGAGCATGATGGATAAAGGGAGTTGTAAGAATGATGATGACATAAAATATAAAGAAATGAAGCTTTGAAATTTCTCCAAAGAACCTGTAAGAATAAAGTTGTTGATCTCTCTAAGTTGAGAGGGAGCTTGGACGAAAGAAAGTGTATATCTCCCTAGTTAACAGGGAGGGAATCATGTGGAAACTATGATAAAGTCCTTGAAGAAAGAATAAATATCATGGTTTAAGCATTATAGATAGATATTCGTGAATGGAAAAGTTAAAAAGACTTGGATATTCTAAAACAAGTGCTATGGTTAAGTTTGGTGTTGTTGTAGAAGTTAAAAAGAAAGCCTCCAACGAAGATGTGTTTGGAAAATATGATGATGACCTAAGCAGCATCAATATATTTGAGAACCCTATAAGTTTGAGCTAATATATATATATTGAAAGTTTATTACTAATTGGGGTTGTGATTGTGTAGGATCTCTCCATTAGAAGGTTGAACATTTCAAAACATGCTTGGAATGGTGGATATATATGATTTAGTTAGTAAGGAGAGCTAAAGCATCTTCGGGCAACAAGATGCTTTGGAGGACATTTGGTCGGCTTGTGATGATGTCTAGATCCCATAGTAGGGAGGGTATTATTGGTCTTCTTGAGCTCCAACCTTGGAAACAATACCTATATCCCTTGGTTGGACTTAGAGCTAAAGATTGGCGGTACCTATAATGGCTAAATATTGGAACATGTCTTAGTCCCACACAATTAGATACCTTAATCAAGTGTCTAATACCTAGCACTGCATGTGTTGTAAATCTTCATATACCAAGTCATTTTGAGATCATCCTTGTACTTATATATATATATATATATATATATATATATATAGATATATATATATATATAATTATGAATATCTCTATAGTTAAGAGGTAGTGTTGAAGAATGTAACTAGTGTAGATCTTCATAATTGTATTTGTTAAAATAAAGAAAAAGGATTTTTTATTGTAAAATAAATTGACTTATTAAAGAATGGGTTTCATGCTTGGGTAAATGGTTAATAGGTCAAATTCCTCGATTAAAGGCTTCTAGGGTTGAGTCATAATTCCTTGTCCATGTCCTAAAATTGTAAGACCCTTCTTGGGCTTTATAAAAGAGTCAATTTTTGTAAGACTATCCTCCTCCATCAAGTCGACCTACTCTCCTCATCAAGTCAGCCTCATCAAAAGAAACCACTAGCTTGAAGAAGATTATTAATATAAATGCATTTTACCTTTTGGATGGAGAATCAAGTAAGTTGTGATCTGGAGTTTTCAAAGAGAAAAGGGAACTGTGAGTTGAATATCTTGAAGGACTTTTCATCATAAGGGAAGACCAAACATGAAAGTAAGAAGGGTCGAGGATCTTTGTAGTAAAAACAATAAACTTACAGGGCTGAGAATGTTTTTGATAGATCCACGAAATTGCAGGACATGGAACCATAAAGTTGCAGAACATGGAACTATGAAGTTGCAGGACATAGATCCAGAAAGTTATAGGACATATCGAGACTTTTATTGAAGAACAGAGTTGTGACTTGATAGGTTGACTCGGTGGAGAGAAGGAGGTCATTTTCTTTTGTCTGGTTGTCTTAATTTGATCTAAATCTAGTATTGTAAGAGTTTGACTAGGTTTTCCCTTTTATACGGCTTTTTCCCTACCTAAGTGCCTATATCTGGTGTCCATTTATTCTTTAATTTGCATGTTTTGGTAGTTGTTTGATGATAAAGGAGATAATAATAAAAATAATAAGAAGAATAAGAATTTGATAAGAATATCTCAATCATCTATTAAAGTTACAGAGAAATCAAATTTGAATGCCCTAACCAAGCTGCCCTAGATTTCTCAACACTATGCACTCTCAATACTTATCCATTTTCTAATGTGTGGAAGTTTTTTTCCATATGTTCCCCATACAATCAAATCTTTGCACATATTTAACTCTGTACATCCTTGTCTTCTACATATTGTAACCTTCAGCATACCCATTGCTTCCACATACATTGATTCCCAAGCATGCCATTTCTTCATACATGACATGTCAAGAGGCCACCTCACTGACTTTATTCCCATCATTTAAGTAAATCTACCATTTTCTCATTCTGAGGTTAATTGAAAGCTCATTAAAGGAAGTCTGATCCTAAAGGTAAAGTAATCACTTCATATGGTACTATGTGAATCATTCTTCAAGTTCTTGATATCATACTATGTAAATTACTCCCCATCACCTCATGTAGAGCATAACTATAAGAGATAACTTCCCATTATTGTTTCACATGGCCCAACCAAAGTGATATGAAGTAAGGTAACATCATATTAATTACAGCAAATAAGGAGGATTTAACAACTAATCTCAAGTGACTAAAGAATCACTAATATTTTGTGCACCTTTTGGTACATTGAATAGATGGTGTCACAAACTTGGATTACAAAAATTTTATTTTATTTTATTTTAGATATATATATATATATATATATATATATACAATTTCTTCACAAGTAATGGGTTGTTCCATACATGTAATTTTATTCATAAGTAATTTTTTGGTCCATACATGTTGACATAAAGGTCTAGGTATTTATTTTCCCCACTTATGGTTTAACACCTAATGTCATTATCTCATTTAATAATCCCCTGCCTCAATTGCACTAGGACTTCTCCTATACTAATGAAATCAATCCCAAAAAAAGGTTGGTATTATTCCCCCTTAAGGTGCATAGATTATAATATATAGTTTATATATGGTTTCCATACGTTATTGCATATGCAACTAAGGCTTTGGATAGTGGCTTCACTCGACCTCTATTAAGAAATTTTGATTGCTACTTTATATTATATGGCTCTTCTTATTAATGGTATTCATGTGGAAATAAGGGAAACAATGGGTAAGCGGTCATAGAGATGTGCAAGTTGAAATGTTAGTGGCCACGTATCCATGGCCGATGTGAATATCATATGACTACAAGTACCTTCCTCATATGAATGGTGCAGGTTCGGTTTACCGATCCAAAGATGGGAATTCATTCACCCAAACCCTAAACTTACGAAATTGAATTAGTCTCCAATTCATTTTGGTTTTCTCCATTCTTGGACTTTGTTGTGCTTGCATAACAACACCATGGGAAGTATTTGTGTCCTAGTATCAGTGTCTTGTTACCGAGGTTTCGTGGTAGTTATATCCTCTCCTATGCTCTATGATTTGTTCCATATGGACACTGGTGAGGGTTACCTACATTTCTTCTTTGTCGTCACATCACTAGTTTGAGAAGCTATGTTTTTATTAATATAGACTAATTTTTTTTGTATGTCATTCCAGGGTTTCCCTTAAGCCTACCATGATAAGGTGAGTTCAACTCTAGTTTATGGTTGTCACTACAACTTCCATAGAAAACTCTTCCATGGTGGTTCTTATAAGTAACAGGTATTTTTCTCCTTTAATGGGGATTTCCTTGTTTTACTTTAACTCTATTGGATAATTCTACTTCTAGGGTTCTTGACCATACCTTTTCTATTTTTTTCATTAACTTAGGATGCCAATACTTACCGTTCAGGGTTTGGTAGAATTCTCCTGGAGCAGTATTCACTCTAGCAGGGGCGCAGGTAATATTATTTGGAGAGTTTCATTTATTTTTCCAAAGGATTGTGATGGCTCTGTGAAATTTGACCTGTGCCTTCTGTGTTAGTCTCAAGAGAAGCCTTGGCTCGCCGAGGTGTCCATTCTATTACGATATGTTCATTTCTTTATCTCTGATGATTTACCATGTAGTTTTATGGTGTGTATAGTATAACTCTATGTATACTCTCATTGCACTAATAATGGGCATTATGAGATGTATAGGGGGAAGCGCTCAGAATCATCTTTGGAATAGGTATATTTTCGTTCTTCTATAATGATTTCTAGATTTTATTTGATTGAAATATCTTAAAGTATACTCACACTCACCCCTTCTACAATTAAAATTGTAGTTATGTATGAATTTATTGTCAGCTTATATTCAAATGATAGAGGACATGATTCCCACCTCTATTTTTTGCTCGCTATGCCCCAAGTCGGTTTCCATCACATTTTTTTCTAGGTTTCTTACTGTTACACTCAATGCGCAGTGAGATTTCGCTTAAATTACTCATCATAGTCGCTCGTTATAGAGTGACTACTACCAACTCCTCCTTATGAGGGCGATTGATGTTGGGAAATTGTCAGACTACTCGCATGGAGTTTAGTAGTGTGGCCAATGGCTTGTTATGTATATGAATTCCAAGGACATTTAATGCTAAACTTCATATAATTTTTGTGTCATCACACCTGTACTCCTTGTTTGATGTTGTGTACCTAATATAGTCTAAACTAGAAGCCCTCAACGGTTTGCAACTTGGAAATTTGAGATCCTCTGAGGTGGATTATGTTATCACAATGTACCCAGTACATTAAAGGTTTTTTTTTCTTTTACTTAAATCAAATTTCTATTTTCTTGTATATGCCACGTTTTGAATGCTCTTGCACAGTGATGTTTGTATGTTCTTCTTATTTTTCTAACAAGAAAATAGAGTGATAGTTTTTCGAGTGAGTGGATTTCAGTTTCTCTGGAAAGTACTCTCTTTGGGCACTTTATAACAACGTTTATGCGGGAAAAAAAAAAACTCTAGTTACTTTTAATTCTAGTTTACCACTTCTAAATTGGATTTTATATAATGTGGCCCCTAGTTTGTACCATTCCATTTCCAAAAAAGTTATTTCTAGATTTGAATTTTGTCACAATATTTATACATGGAAATCATTGTAAAATTGTTATATGATTTGCATGAATGTAAATTGATTTGTTGGAGGCATGTCGTTTAAATACGAATTGTAGGGACTCCATTTCTTTGGTTTCTTAAATCTAGTAATGTTATGATATCCCTTACCCAGTTGAGCAGTAACACAATCCTCCAACTCTCATAGTCATTTAAGTTTTAGTTAATTGGTATTGGGTGTGTGGTATTCACTTTGTTTTCTAATATTTTGTCGTAACCTTTAAGGCAACAGAATATATTTTGTTGTATTCTATGAAATTTAGACTACCTAGTTATGATCCCATGCATACAAAATAATAACTACTTGATATCTACTTTGTCATTAATGTTACCACCGACACTTGTTAATTCCTTTCAAAATTTTCACTAAAATAAAAGTACATTCCTTTTCAATGGTTGTCAATTTCTCTTCAGGTTCTAGGAAAAGCTATGTATCTCTCCCATTATTAAAACCAAAAAGTGTATAGGATCCAAACAATACTAAAGGGTAATGGGGATTCTAAATTAGAATTAGAGGTACTCAAACCCTTACATGGTAATTATTCTCCTACCATCATATATTTATGAGTACTTTTGTACTTTCTAGGTTACAGGGTATTTGTATTAGAGTCTTCCCCTCTCCGAGAGTGTATGAGACTATTTCTAGTTTAATAAAACTGAATGAATTAGTTACAATAATATTGTTTGAGAAAAATAGATTCCAACTTAAATTTCTACTCTTCATTACCTTAAAGAAAAGAATTCAATTTTTTTTCCAATTAACGTTTCTACATATCTACAACAATATATATTTATGTCCTTCATCATGCATTTTCTTCACCTAAGGATTGATCACGAATCCATAGTACTTCAAACACATCTAAATTCCTCCATGAAAATAATCTCATTTATAACGATTACACATACAAGTACGCATCACATGCAGAACAAAATTAGCTCTTTATGAGAGATTGTTCAGTCTCTATTATAACTAGTGCAACAGTCTAATAATCCTCCATCATCCAAATGAATAGAATTACGAAATTATAGTTAAAATTTATCATAATTCAAAGAGTATGACCATAATCCTAACCAGAATTATTGTCTAGGAAATCACTCGGGAACTAGGCATGTTCCTCCTGAACGCAAATTGACTCCACCAGTTACCTTCGAGCTAAGACATGCTTGTAAATGAAATCAAAAACCTCATTGATTCATGGATGGTGTATCTTATAATTTTTTTCTTCCCCAATAGATTTTAGCAGCGTCCTACTTTTTGGGTTTGCCAACCCACTTGCGTAGGATTTTTTTTCTTCTTTTTCAAAAAAGGTTCTTTTCATTTTCCTTAAACCCTTCCTTTTTCTGCCACGACACTTTGTTTCACCCAAACTTAGCATCTTTCTTCAACTAAGTGATTTAATACGACCTTTCCCTCCCATCATATATTTCCTCCTCAGGATTTTAGGACATATTTAGGGGAATATTTATCTTCAATTTAACCACCAATAATTGTTTCCATCTTGGAAATAATCTTCTACCTCTAGTGCTTCTTTCCTAAGTAATTTCGAACATTTTTATTTATTAATAATAATTTATTAATTACATCCCAATAAGTTTATTGATCACATCTTTTCACAAGTCTAACAAGGCTTCCCTATCCATCCAGCCTAAAAATAGTTAATCCTTTTCATAGGAAAAAAGGGGTATTACATCTTCCCCCCCTTTTTACTCAACATTGTCCTTGGTGTTGGATGTCTAATCTCCTTCCTTCTGGAACAATGCTGGAAAGGCCTCCCGCATTTTGTTCTCCATATCCTAGGTAGCCTCCTCAGGCGTAAAGTGCTTCAAGTTCACTTTAGCCTAAGCGATGGCTTGATTCCAGAGAAATATCTATCTGAGATCTAATATGCTAAGTGGTTCTTCCATGAAATCTCCTTCTAGTTCCACCTGTATCAAATTCCAATCAATTATATGAAAATTATCATGGACATATTTTTTTTAACAAAGATACATGAAAAACATTATGTATTTTTGTATGGTTGGGAAATGCCAACTGATATGCTACTTGCCCAACCTTGTCCATAATTTCAAAAGGTCCACAAAAATATGGTGTTAATTTGGCACAGGTTCCCATTGTTAAGGTTCTTTTCCTCGGTCTAACTCTTATGTATACATGTTCTCTGGCCTTAAATTCCTTATGTGTTCTCCTTTGATCAGCATAACGGTTTTGTTTATCCTATGCAGTTTTTATGTTCTGTCTAATTTTTCGCACTACGTATTTCATTTCTTGTAATGCATCTAGTCCCAACATTAGTGTGTCTTCCAACTGACTCTAGTTGAGAGGTGTGTGGAATTTTCTACCATATAAGGCTTCAAAGGGACTCATCTTTATTGAAGCTTGATAATTATTGTTCTAGGAAAATTCTGCTAAGTGTAGGAAATCTTCCCATTTAGCGGGTTTGTCCATGACATAAATTCTTAACATATCCTATAAAATTTGATTGGTCCTCTCCATCTATCCATCAATTTGGGAGTGATAAGCGGTACTAAAATTGAGTTGGATCCCTGTCCCTCCAAAAAAACCTTCCAAAATTTGGAAATGAATTTAGCATCCGTGCCAGATATTACCATTTTTGGTATCCCATGAAATCGAAAAATATCCTTCAAAAAAATGTTTGCAATCTAAGATGTTTCATATGTAGACTATACAGGTATAAAGTGTGTTTCCTTCCTTAATGTGTCTATAACCACCATGATGGATTCATGTTGTTGTCTTGTTTCTAGCAAATAAAGTCTAACAAAACAACCTCCCATTTCCATTTAGGAATCGGTAGTGGATTCAATACTCCAGTTGGGTGTTGGTTTTCTACCTTTACCTATTGAAATTCTAAACATTTAAACAAATATTCTACTACCTCTCTTTTCATACCAGGCCAATAAAAGTCATTTATTAGTGAATTTATCATCTTTTGATATCTCGGGTGTCGAACATACGGTTTCTTATGATGTTCATCTAATATAGTATGTTTTAAGGCACTTGTGTGATGAGCCTCTAAATTGGACATAAATTAAGGCACATCTGACCATCCTTCAGCACATTAAACCTCGCTTTTGCATTAGATCATGTATTTTTAACTTTAATATGTTCATTAGGAAGGTTTATGGGTAATTGCATACTTGTGCCTAATATTATTTATTTTTGTGGTATATTGTGAGAATATTGGGTAGATTATGAAGATTTGGAGGAGGGGATAATTTAGGGACTTGTTCCCTACTACAGGAGGATCAATATTAAATAATAAATCAAGAATGTATTCTGAAATAATTGCACAGATTCTAGAGCCCCAATGATTGAGAAAGTCTAGGAATGTGTTCCGTGACATTAAATGCAAATTCCAAGTATTGGGAACGAGATCCACTATTTGAGGGATTTTTGTGGGGAAAGATTCCTCCTTTCATGGGGAATGATTAGTAATAATTACCAAGTCAAATTTTCCTCTAAAGGGATTTTTCTTAGTCTTTTTGTGGAGAGCACTCGTATTTTTGCAGCTCCATTATCATTTCTTGCATGGATGTAATTGTATTGGTGGAAATAATGAATATTGGTGCCATGTTCAGGTTCTAAATCTTGGTCTCCTCCATAGGAATTTGATTTTCCTTGGGCTTAGTCATTCCAGGAGCCTCAAAGCGCCTTTGTATCATTTACTTTTCTTCCTTTCACTTCTTATTCACATGCATCTCTTGTTCTTGTTTGTTTCTATTTCTTCATTTAGTACTGATGATTCCTTGTTGTAGGATTGGGTTAAATGGTTGAAATAAGATATTTTTTAGGATCACAAGCAACATTTCATCCTTGTTACAGCTTTGGAAGGACATAATAATCATTGACTTACTTGGATTAGTTTGCTTATTCCCAAATCTAGATTTCTAGAAGTCCTTTGTGGCAAATAACAATAAATTTCTACTATTTTTTAGAGCATGCTAACGAGATTCAATCAAGTTGATTCCAATTACATTAGATCACAAAAAAAATCTAGTTAATAAAAAAATTTACCCCATTGCATTTGCACTTGATTAGGTTAGGCATTTGATAGATTTACTAGCTCACTAGTTCTCGAATTTCTAGATTTTAGACTAGTAATTTTCTACTATTTTTTAGCATGTGTTAACAGAGGTATTTTTGAGTGGTTCCACTTGGAATGGAGACCTAAGACATCCTATTCAATAACAAAATTTGTCCTATCCAATTTTGATTTGATTCTCTTGGTCATTTGGTCAATTATACTTTCATGTAGTAACTACAGGATCTCCTATAACAGCCTTCCAACATGTATATACTTGCCCAGATTCACTCAAGAAGCTTGGTTATTGTCCCTTAGGGTTGAATCAATACCCCTAGGCTCTAAATCAATGATTAGGGAAGACTAAAGACCACTTAGGACTTGCCTCTTTACCGTGCAAAACATTTCAGTGATTTAGGCTAATGGACAAATTTATGAAATGGATAATACAATGATGATTGCCACATCCAATGAACTCTGTTAATGGACCTAAACTCTTTGAAATGTAATGATGGAAATTTACTTCATGAAATTTAATTTATGCAATTAGAATAGGTTTATTTCATTGTACTTTCTTTCTTGCAATAGGTTAAGGTTTCCATTTCAAGCATTTCATTTTCTGCAATTAGCTTAGGATTTGATTTCATTACATGCACTTCATTACATCATGACAACAAAGGAAGGACACATTGTATGATGCACATATAGTGTCAATACCTCTTAATTTTGTACGAACCCCAGGTTGATAATTAAAGTTGGTAGCCTTAGGAGTTGCAACATTCTTGTTGCAATATCGAGGCTCATCACTTTTTGGCGCCGTTGTCAGGGAGGTTTCAAAGTATGCATTGTTTTGTTCCCTAGTTGATTAATTTCTTTTTACTTTCAAAAACAAAAACAAAAAATTGCATTTGGCATATTTCATTTCAAAAACATAAAAGTGCAATGCATTAGTGTTTTCATTCAATCATAAAAAACAAAAAAAATCTCTAACACCAACCCACCCCCCATTTGATCACATGGTGTAGTAAGAGCCACATCACCATCAACTTTTGCAAGGAGAAGAAGAAGAGATGGTAGAGAAGGAAGAAGAAATGGATGGAAATGATGACAATAAAGAAGATCCTCTTGGATTTCTCATTCAAGATTCTGATGTCAATGTGCTTATAAATAACATCCCTCCATCTATTCTTTCAAACTTTCATGGGCTAAGGTCAGAGGATCCAGAAACCTTTCTCTTTCAATATGAAATCCTTTGTAGATCTTATGGTTAGTTATTAAACACTCAAAAACTAAGATTGTTTCTGGAAACAATGAAGGACAAAGCTCTTAAATGGTTCATGAGATTAGGGACTAATTCAATAAGATCATGGAATGATATGAAAAAGATATTTCTAGAAAAAATATAAATATCGTGATCTTAAAGAAGAAATATTTGGAATGAATCAAAAAGAAGAGGAGAGCCTTGAGGATCTAATAGAGAGGTTCATGCATAATGTTAAGAGGGAAAAATTACATCATTTAGGATTTGACACAGTAAAAACCCTCTTACTTAGAACAATTAGGGATGAGTGGATTGATCTCCTTGATCTGATGAGTAGAGGTGATGTATACCAGTTATCATTTGAAGAAATTTGTGAAACATGCAAACACATATCAAGAGGAAGGGAAAGAGTAAGTAAATCGGCATCAAGATCGGTAAGTCAAGCTAAACTTGGAAGTTTGTTTGATGACTTTAAAACTAAAGTTATTAGCAATATAACCCAACAAGTAGAAATGTTAAGAATGCAAGATGAGGAAAAAGAAGATGATGATATTTGTGTTGTCCATGAAGAATCGCATGCTATTAAATATTGTCTCTCATTACCGAGGTTGAAGGGAGTTTACCAAGAGGACCATGGAGCAAGTCGATTTCCAATGCAACTATGTTATGTAGCTCCAAGAGGACCATGGCAGCCTATTCAACTTGATATGATGCAAGAGCCTAATTCATAATTTCAAACTTATGCACATCCATCTCAAAGTAATTAGAACACACCATTTCCTTAGCAACCTTAGCTATCTCAACCCCAAAAACAATCTTGGCAACAAGGTTGGCAAGGAACTTATGAGAGTCATCCACAATATCTTCAATGTTTTCCTCAATATACTCCAAACCCAACTTCATGTTATCCCTACCATTCACCTCCACCACAACCACAACCCCAGCCATATCTATCTCAAATATCCTCTCCCACTTAACTACCTGTACCACCATTTTTGAATCCACACAATGGAGTAGCTCAGCCCACTTACAATGTTGAGGTGCAACACTTCCAAACATCTCATCTTGATATAAATGGTATTCATCTTATCTTAGGAAGAGTATCACAAAAAAGAGATTATCTTGATATCATTAAAGGACAACATGCAGAAAAATAAGATTCAAATGAGAAGACCAAAGAATCATGGGTTGCACTTGACAAAGAGAAGACATCAAAATCAGAGATTGGGAAAGTGCCCTCATGTTTACCATCAGATCCTCTATGTGTTCAAGAGAATAATCAGCAAAAATAAGAAGATCTGAATTTCATGGAAGAAGAAGACATCCAAGATGATCCAAATCAGCAAGTGGACCAGGAGCATCACAACTATATTGAAATATGGTTCCAGCAAAGTGTCAAGTTGCAGCAACCCACTCTTCTTCAACAATTCCTGATCTCATCTCAATCAAAGAAGTTGGTCTCTCATATTCAAGTACCTGTCAAAGCATATATTTCAAGCCTACACATTAGTTTATTTGTCATATCGATGTGCACTTGGCTTCATTGGAAGTATTCCTACACTTGAAAATGATTTATTTCAAGTAGAGTAGATAGGAAAAGAAATTAAAAAAAAAATGAAAAATAAGAGAAAAAAAAATAAAATATCAAGTGAAAACCTCCTTTGAGGCGCCTGAGATTGGCTCATTGATCGAAAACCTCCATGAGGTGGTCAATGGGTTAGAAACAAAGAGAAAAACTAAGAAAAAGAAAATATCTTAGGTGAAAACCTCCTTTGAGGCACCTAAGCAGACCTACTAGTTGAAAACCTCATTGAGGCGGCTAGTATGCCTGGAAGAAAAAAAGAAAAAAAACAATCTTTGCTCCATGTCTCTCTCTCTCATGAATGCAGGTGCTCTCCAACCTCTGCAAGAAACAAAAACAAGTTAGCCACCAAAAGAAAAGTTGATCACAAGCATAATCAAAAGAAGTCAAATTTTGACTTTATCCTCCTTTGCTCAAATGCTCCAACATGACCAAGGCCATGCCAATCCATCACCCTCATCTATCTCCACCATCCACTCATCATTCCCAATCTTTCACCACTCATTTTCCTTGTTTTCTTAAAATACTACAGGAAGATCATGTATTTACTACAAGAAACAAAAATAAATAGAGCAGGAAATTATTTTTGTCATATCTTGAAAACTATGCATCCATTTTCCAAGTTGTTTTAGGAGGAGATACATACGGATGATAGTAACATTCCCAAGCAGTTTCATCAAATTCCAATGCACATTTTTTGAGAAATCGACCTCCATCAACTACAGCCATTATTTAATTTTCTCATTATTTGTGCATCCATTTTTAAATTTTCTTCATGGGGAGATTCATATGGATGATGGTAACATTCCCAAGCAATTTCAACAAATT
Organism: Pinus tabuliformis; assembly: GCA_031772625.1. Lineage (NCBI taxonomy): Eukaryota > Viridiplantae > Streptophyta > Pinopsida > Pinales > Pinaceae > Pinus > Pinus tabuliformis. The sequence goes on from CM062810.1 coordinate 949,305,082, forward strand.
CTAATGCACAGTTTTCGAGAAATTGACCTCCATCACCTACAGCCATTTTTTATTTTTCTCGAGATTCGTTCATCCATCGGCCAAAATTTTATATGGGGAGTTGCATAAGGATGATGACAACATTCTTAGAAAATTTCAGTTCAATCCAGTATACCATTTGGGAGATATGGGTTTAAACATGATTCTACATGGTTTCCTGCAGTTACTACAAGATGTCCTGGTCTACTATAGGATGTCCTAATTTTCTATAGGAAACTAGATGAAGTGTTGATTTTAGGTATGTTCTATGCTTAAAGCAATTTATTTCAATTTTCATAGTTAGCTCCATATCTTTTTCAGATTAGCAATCACATCAGCATTAAAGTAAACTGCAGATAGAACATAAACATAAATCGTAGAAGACAAGCCAAGACAAGAGGACACAAGATGTGGCACTAGCTAGGGAAAAACCCCAATGTGGGGAAACCCTTCATCAATTCTTCTTATATGTTCTTCAGTAGTTCAGCGGAGAGAGAGAGAGATAGTATGTTTACAACAGAAGTAAACACTTTGACTTATCTAGATAAGAGCATAGATCATCTCTAAGAAGATGATACATGAGATCAGTTGAAGATATGTTGCTTCAATTGATTCTCCAAGGTGACTCCTTCACCTATCATTGAGTTGCATTTCGTCATCATGCTGCACCTCACCGCGCTGCACCATGCTGCTCCCGTCATCACTATGTTATATCTCATCACGCTTCATTAATCATGAATGTACCCATCATTGTACTGCATTATGTGCCATTGTTGCACCATGTTGCCATCCTGACCTATGTGTTGGTTGCACCTTGCTTACTTGTTGTCCCTTGCTTGCTTGTTGTTCCTAGCATGCTTGTTGTCCTTAGCATGCTTGTTGTTGCATGCTAGTTGTCCCTTGCATGCTAGCTATAACATTGCATGCTTAATGTATTTGTTGCTAAGTACCATACAACTGTCTCAATGTTAGTTATTTGTCCCTTGCATGTTGCTCTCCTTCAGAGACAGATGCTCCGGCTGTTCCGGCAGTTCCCGGCAGTTCTGTCTGTTCCCGGCAGTTCTGATTGTTCCCGGCCGTTCCGACAATTCCTGAAAATTCCGGCTTTTTCGGCAGTTTCGGCTTTTTCGGATTTTCCGACATTTCCGGCATTTCCAGCTTTTCTGACTTTTCTGACTTTTCCAACAGTTCTGGCTTTTCCAGCAATTCCGGCTTTTCCCGCAATTCCGGCTTTTCCAGCAGTTCCGCCAGTTCCGGCTTTTCCAGCAGTTCCACCTTTTCCGGCAGTTCCAACAGTTCTTGCAGTTTCAGCTTTTCCAACTTTTCCGACAGTTTCGGTTTTTCCAGATTTTCCGGCAATTCCAGCTTTTCCGGCAGTTTCGACAGTTTTGGCTTTTCTGACTTTTCCTACTTTTCCGGTAGTTCCGGCAGTTCCGGATTTTTCAGCTTTTCTAGCAGTTTCGGCTTTTCCGGTAGTTCCAACAGTTTTGGATTTTCCGGCTTTCCTTGCTTTTCTGGCAGTTCCAGATTTTCTGTCAATTCCAGCTTTTCCGGCAGTTCCAGCAGTTTCCGTCAGTTCTGGCTTTTCCAACAGTTTTGACTTTCTGCCCTCTAGATCAAGGCAGCGTTATCCCTTAGGATCTCTCCTCCTACTAAAACCAAAAGACAAGTAGAGAGAGGAAGAGATCCCAAGTGTGTGTTGTAATGACTTTAAGGCCAACTCTATTTATACTAAAATGTTGAGCACATGTGGGGTTTTTTTGGTTGCTGGACGACCTTGACAAATTGTCTTATAACACAAATAAATTCATAACTCCATGAATACTTATCGGAATCGGATGATCTTTATATCAATCCTACACCTCTCGATGAGAGGGATCCAAGAAAAATATCAGCTGCCATAAATAAGATGACCCACATGGAGTTTGGCCCTAGTTTCCAATTTTAACACTCCCTCTCAACTAGGGAGAACTCCATCCGCTGATCCATATGTCCAACTGTACTATCTCTACCATCAGTGCCATACACTGCTCTGCTCTGTTGAGCTCTGCTTTGCTCCGCTCTGCTGAACCATGAAGAAGAAGAATTGATCGAGAATGTCTCATACCATTCTCTACTGACCCGAAGTCAGTTTCATCTGAAGAGAGTGTGTCACATCACTCTTACTAACCCAAAGTCAGTTTTATTGATCCCAAATCAATATCACAAGAGAGTGTCTCAAACCACTCATACTGATCCCAGATCAGTTTCATTGATCCCAGATCAATGTCACAAGAAAGTGTCTCAAACCATTCATACTGATCCCAGATCAGTTTCATTGATCCCAGATCAATGTCATAAGAGAGTGTCTCAATCCACTCATACTGATCCCAGATCAGTTTCATTGATCCTAGATCAATGGAGGTCATCCTAGCATAAGGAGTACGGTAGATACAACGATGCATCCATCGATAGAACTACTATGGTCCCTATCCTCATTTCCCTGCTTATTGATCAGATGAGAGGTACTTCCCATGAGTCCCACACTGGATGGGTAGGATGCCTCGACAGGAGAACTAATCATCCTGTCCACAGGAGAACGAATCATCCTATCCAATGGATGTCACAGAGAACTAATAATCCTGACCTATAGGAGAACTAATCATCCTGTTCCACAGTTGCCACGGGAGAACTAATCATCCCGGCCCACAGGAGAACTAATCATCATGTTCCACAGTTGCCACGGGAGAACTAATCATCCCGGCCCACAGGAGAACTAATCATCCTGTTCCACAGTCGCCACGGGGTATCACAGGGGAAGGTTGAACCTGTCATCCTGTACATAGTGCACCACCAAGGGAGGGTGAGTCGCCCTGTGGTCATATGTTGCTCCAGTAAGTACCCCAAGCCCCCCAGAGCTCCCAGAGCTCAATGCATGCAACATGCAGGACCCTTATAAGAAGGTCTCTCAATGACTACAAGTCATTCAGGAAAGTCACAGATTTGACCTTTCCCTAGGGTTTTGAAAAAATGTCTGCGACTTGTACATCAGTCGCAATGTGATGGAGCCTCCTCGCTCATCGACTTACCATATCGCAGATAAGGCAGTATCTGATGTCTATCTGCTGGATCAATCATTGAATATGGGATTCCTCAATAATCGAATCCCCCCTCTGGTTGTCACAGAGAATCACTGTGGTATTCATCATGTGTACAAACAGCTCACTTAAGAGCTTCTGCAACCATGCAGCTTCACACGAGATCATACTAGTAGCTATGTATTCGGTCTCAGTGGTGCTTATAGAAACTGACTTCTGCTTCCTACTCATCCGTGATATCGAAGCAGAATCTAAAGAGAACCAACACTGAGAAGTGCTCTAGTGATCCTCCACACTGCCTGCCCAGTCAACGTTCAAATAATCATGCAGTTTCATATTTCATGCAGTGTATCTCAATCCATGATAGATTGTGTCCCGAAGATATATCAGAAGATTCTTGGCACCAATCCAGCGAGGCTCAACCAAATATGAGCTCACCATGCTAACTACAAAACATATGTCCAAAGGGAAGTTCACCAAGAACATCAATGCAAATGAGTTTATGAAACTCAGAGGCATTTCCCAAATCTGGTTCGACATCACTACCATATAACTTCTGAAAGTTAAGATCCTCAAGGTAGTCACATGTAAGAGCCATATCCTAGGGTCTACTAACCGATCTATTTCTAAAAAAAAATTAAATGCAATAAGGGGCAGTAGTTTACTTACTTACAAGACTTTTGAACAAATAAAATTTTACCATTTACATTCTAATAAAATTTACATGAATAATCTATGGAGGAATACCTATACCGGTGGCTGGTGGAGATGCCTTTGTCTTGCTGCTCCTACTGAATGCTCATCTTAAGGGACCCAACTGGATTTACCTCCCAGCCAACTAGGAAATAATCCCTAGCCCAAGAAACCTCCACAGGTTCCCTAACCCTCCGAGCCCAAGTCCAACCAGATGTAGTGTGTGTGTCCAAGATGAATGATTTAAACCAAGATAACAATATTTCCCTTCTCTCAACAACCCAAGAAACCTCCACAGGTTCCTAAGGTCTCCAAAAACACAACAAGTCCTCAAATCACAACCAACCCCCACAATCATAAGCAAGACCCAAATTCCCATTTTCTCCCTTCCCCCTTCCCTTTTTATACCCTCCATCTCTTCTCCATCTCAACCACCCCTCATTAATGTCATTAACTTCTCATCCATCCTTATAGTTGACTTCCCTTCTCCCAAGTAAAGCTGGGAGTACATTTGGAAATGTGACATGAATATAAAATTGGGAAATTAATGGGAGAGGACCATGTCTTCTCCAAAGTAAATTTGAAAGTACATTTGGGAATGTGAGATGAATATATATATATTGATAATTAAATGGAGAGGACTATGTCTTCTACCTAGTAAATGTGAGGGTACATTGGGGAATGTGAGATGTAATCAAATGGAGAGGACCATGTCTTCTCCCCAGTAAATGTGAGGGTACATTTGGGAATGTGAGATGAATATATATATTGATAATGAGTTGGAGAGGACCATGTCTTCTCCCAAGTAAATGTGAGGATACATTGGGGAATGTGAGATGTAATTAAATGGAGAGGACCATGTCTTCTCCCTAGTAAATGTGAGGATGCATTGGGGAATGTGAGATGAATACATATATTATTTGAAATAATGGAAGGAGACCATATCCTTCCTAAGATTCAATTTGAGAAGGTAAGTTGGGAATTTGAATAATAGAAATCATGAATTTTATATTAGACCAATATTTCTCAATATTTTCAGATAATGTAAACATTAACAAAATTTGTAGGATAAGATTTAAGTGGGGCATTACATACACCCCTCCTTCAGAAAACTTCGTCCCGAAGTTAGAATGAAAAGATACAAGGAGTTTGAAAGCATAGCAAACCAGAGAGAGTTACAGCATTAAAATTTGATAAGTCAGACAATGACATTACTTCCCATCAAGAGTCTCCAACTAATTTATATCCCCCTATCCATCCTCTTCTGCTTTATCAGTGGCAACGGCCATACTAACCACTGATAAAACCGACATGGTGGAAGCGTCGAATACATCAACCTAACTTCCCCAGCAGGCAGCTGGCAATCGTCATCACACGTCTAGGGGAGCGTGTCCACCACTGCCCTCCCACGATTCCAAGTTTCAGAGGATACATAGTGGGAAATGCCTCCACCCCTCCTTCAGGACTAGGGTCAACGCCCTAACACGGACCACACTACAGAGCTGGTTGGACTTGTCATTGAATAATCCAGTCAGTTCGTCTAGCCACCTGTCATTTTCATTTTACTCGTGTCATAAGAGTGCATATCAAGTAGATACCAAATGTAATAGAACAATGTACATCGTACCTTTCCTCATTGGTCATCTCAACCTTCCCCAATGGAATAGTAGATCTTGGTTATCATACGGTTCTTTCCAATCTATAGTTTAGTTCTCATCCATGCATATATATAACCACAAAATAGATATAGATACATGATCTTAAACATCATGTTTATTAAGCCCAGTGTCCACGTGTCAATTTTTGTTGTTCATACTGGAAATAAATCTTACATTAAATAAATCATAATTTCACTAAGTCATTGATTAGATAAATCATATCTATATAAGCCTATACGATGCAACAATAACTCTGACGAGTCATATACTAGATAAATTGTAACCAAGTAAGTCATACATCCAACATTTCCATCATCAATACCAAATCCATCAATTGATTTTTACGTGTCCAACCAAATGTATATAATGTTCATAAATAAATAACATGGAACTGCAAAACAGCTTGTATATGTTGTTCTATTATACTAATAGCTTGGACTATTATACTAACAGCTTGTATATGTTGTTCTGGAATTTGCCAGTTTGGGAAAAACTCGTGCTTTCTTTCACAAACTAATAACTAGCACACGATTGTGTACTTTTGGCATCTAATAACAAGGTGTGAGCATGGGAACTCAGGTACAGCAATTCATATTTAAACCTACAAAAGATGAACAGGAAAATTACCATTGGTTCTATGCACTATCAAAGCAGATTTAGAGGGCTGCAAATTGATAACATAGGCTTGTTTATTTTTGGCATTGGTGGTTAGTTTTGGTCTTGGCTTTCCACATCAAGAAGACCAAGCCTTGGAGCCAATATGCAGATCCTTTCATTGTCACAATTATGATTAGTAGCTAAGAAGGTAATGCACTCAGAATTGCATCTAGATTCTAGAATACATAATAAGATTTATTTATAAAAATATCTCTGGTGGTGAAATGAGTAGGCTATAAGTCCCTTGTTTACTCTCTTATCTTACAGTTTCTCCCACTTTGCTAGCAGAGTAAGAATTCATACATGCACCCAGCCCTGAGCCTTTAAAAAAATATAGGCTTCTGAATTGATGAGTGAAATTTCTAGAGTGACCCGAACATAAAATAACCAACTTGGGATCTGAAATGCCATCTCCTTTCTTTCAAGTCAGAACTTTGACCATTATTCAGTTCATCATTTCTAAAGCATCATTATATAGTACTCCACTAAAATAAAAATAAAAACCACCCATTTTTTGAAGATCCAAGATCATCAATATAAGTGTAAAGTATAAATCATGCAATTACAACTTTTCTAACTGTATTGAACAATATTAAGACTCTCAATGAGCAGTTTGAAAATTGCCTCAAAAGGTCTTCAGACATTTTATTAAATCTAACCTATCTATTAGCATCATTCACTTTAATCTACTTTATTCTACCAGTGTTCTCCTTAATGAAGCCATTGTGTAGGAGAAGAATAGTTTAATTTTAAAATTTAAAACACAATTTGATAGCCTTTGTCCTGACTAGTGCATTTGAACTCCTCGCATACCTTCTTAATGATTACTGGAGGCACATTCTTTGAATTTGTCAACAAAGAAACTGATTAATTTATAATATGTATAACAAAGCAATTTAATGTTCAACTTGTCTAATTTTACATTTGGCATTAGGTATATCTGAATAAATTGTAGTGCTTCTTTGGAGGATTATCATTTAAAGGCTCAAGAAGCTACGGGTTGCATACAAGAAAAAGTTGCCTCTCAAAACTATGAAATTACAAAATGCAATCAAACCATTGAGAAAACTCCAAGTATATTATTTTCTAACAAACTTTCCCATTAATTTAAGATTTTCACTGGGTTCAACTTTACCTTTGTTATCAGTCAAAACTTTGTATTTTCTATAAAAGGTTGAGCTGTTTTTGTACAAAATGAAAATATAATTGAAAGGTCAGGTTGAATCTCAAAATGAAACTTTACTTCTCAAATGATAGGTTTCCAACAAGAAGCCCTTGAAAATACACTGTTTAGACAAGAAAGTGCAGCACTTCATGCTAAGAAACAGTCTTTGCAAAAAAAAGGGTGAAGATATTTTTCTTTGTGTCAATTTCTAGGATTGGTTTTAGAAGCATGAAACCCAAACTAACTGACATGAATTTAGTGGAATAGGTAGAAGACTTGGAAACTAAATGTGCAATCTTATTATCTCTATATCTCCAATTGCCAGATATCCACGTAAGGACCTATAGCCTAACTGAATATCACTAATTATTAATAGAAGCATATTAGATTCTCTGTAGGATGCAATGGGATTATTGTATTACTTATTCATAACAAGATCACTTCTTGAGGGATGTTTTCATATCAATAAGTTATCTCTGCAGGTGGTTTATATGAGCAATTAACAGATATGCAAGTTTCCTTAGACCTAGAAAATCATAACTAGCTACTAGATCCTTAGTGATAATATATGACTGGCAATGCTGGAAAGTCTTCTTCCTAAACATCAGATCCAAGTTATTTAATGGTTGCAAACTCCTGAACCCTTCCTAATATACCAACTCTGCCAGCTTGCCCATTGACTTCCTTTTTTTTTTCTTAAAAATGTATTTCAGGACTGAATTTATTCTTATCTAAAGATGTTTGAGAGGTCTTTTGTTTTTCAAATCGTTTTTTTTTTTTTTTTTTTTTTTTTTTTTTAAGAGGGAATGCCCATGTCTTCTCTAGAGTTCCATTAGTGCCTTCTAATGTTGACTGCTAATAATCGTGGTTCTTTATTAGTGGAATCTTCATCTTTACTAGATAAAACATTTACTGATGATAGTCATCTGAGCCTGAAACATAGGTTTCTGGATAGACCTAAGACAGTGACAATTATTAATAGGGTTAAACCCTTCAGATATTCCATGGCTCCAACATTCTCCAAATTTATCTACATATCCTATCTTTTCTAGAGGATTTGCAGGTTTTCATGGAAATACATCCTCTGTGTTATCAGTGCTTCAGGGTATTAGACGTAATCAAGAATATTCAAAATTGTTATCCCTTACCCAACTCCAACCCCTGAGAATCTTAGTTCTCAAGTTGGGACCATATTTGTCTATTCTTATATACTGATTGTGACAATAGATGCTATCGAGATTTCATGCTTTTAACCCCCCTTACATTCTGACTCTTATTGGTCCTATTATCAAAGACGTTTGCTTATACATGTATGCTTCAAGCCTAGCAGAGTATCCCCAAAGGTATAACTTTTTTACCATTTGTTAGATGATATGAAGTTTTATTCTTAATAGTAGTTGATATCTTGTTCTGGAGTTAGGCATGCTTTGATAAATCTTGTGTCTAATAATGATTAAGAACTTCATTATTCTGCTCTAATTTCTTTGAACTTTGAGCAGAAGTAAGAAATGGAGGTTAAGGTGGCGAGGCCTATGAATGGAGGAGACAGAGAGTCACTAGTTTCTGTTTGGAAAAAAGAGGTAATCCAACCTTATTGTTTAATGAGATTTAATATATATTTTTTGTAGTTCCTTAAGCACCATGCAAGGTAGTATCCCTTTGCATTCAATTGGGTTCATTTCTCCTTTTGTGAAATCTATTCATCATTTATCTTTTTCTCACGTTTCTTTTTATCTATTTCAACATTCATGTCAAGTTATTAGCTGGTTCATAATTTTTGTGCACACAAACAGTACTGGGGTTTGACATCATTAGTATGATAAACAGCAAACATGTACCGGAATTGAAGTGCATCTCCAAAGAGAGGATAATGTGAAACCACTCAACTTAGAGAATGGCCAAATTTCAGTAATTACAAAGGAAATGGCTGAAGAGGAGAAAATAGTCGAAGAAGAAAAGGCTGTAAATGGAGAAGATGCAGAGGCATTTATATCTGTTTTGGAAGAGGTAAATCCAACCTCACTGTATTGATAAAATTAGATAGGGATTTAAGTTCTCTATTATCTATGTGGCGCTTTAATGTTCATGTCAAATTCTTGGCACATTCCTAATTTTTGTGCATACGGAAGACATAGGGATTTGACATTAATATTCTGATAAACAGCAAAAATTTACTGGAGTTGAAGTGCGAGGAGAGAACAATGAAATACCACTCAATGTAGAGAATTTTCAAATGACAATAATTAAGGAGGAAATTGTTGAAGAGGAGAAAATACCTGAAGAAGAAAAGATTATGAATGGAGGAGATGCAGAATCAGTAATTACAAAGGAAATGGTCGAGGAGGAGAAAAGACTTGAAGAAGCACGTTTGAAACACCAGGGTGCAGAAATGGAAATATCAATCAAGAGTGAAACTTTAGAAATGAATGATTCCATGTTTAGCAAATTGGATGAACTTCTGAATCAGACTGAGATGTATACAAAGTTTCTACTGGAAAAGATGGATGACATGACTTCTGTAAGTTTTACCAAGGCTTCTTTTATTTGTTGTTTCTCAATGTATCTTGGCCATTTTCTAAGTTTTTAATCCCTGTGCTCAGTATGCAGGTGCAGATGACAATGCACAATCAACTCAAGGGACTAATGCAAAAAAGATCTCGCAAAAGAAAATCAACTGTTGTTCGTAATGTGGTAATTTTAACTCATCTCAAGTATCGCCTTACTTTTGTCCTTCAACAAATGTCTAAGTGCTAAATTGACATAGATGTTCAATTTCTTGTGATATTATGTGAGTACCCTATGATTAATTATTTTAGTTCAGTGAGTGTCCTCTGCTTTTCCAATTAAAAGATATATTTCATGTCTAATATGTTTTATGCACACCAAAAGCCTACTAATTGAAAATATGTTCGACCTTTCTTCCATTTTTTTTTTCTTTGATATCTTCTCTGAAAGAATATTTGTATGATCATTTTTGTGGAAGGCATCTGGTTTCTTATGAAATTTTGCAAGGTAGTGGATGACATCTCATGGTTGGGAGTTGGTCATCGAGGTGGAATGTTTACACCTGAATCATCAATAGAATAGAAAATAGAAACCTTGTAATATTTGCAAGCTAAAATGGAAAATATAATAAATATAGAAGTAAAAGTGAAACTGTTTTTTCTTCCATGCATAATAGGATCTAGCATACTAGTCCTAACTCTCTGATTCTTATTTATGACTATCAGGCCCGCAAGCAAGCAAGAATAGTAGTTGAGGCAATGCTTGTTAGTTGCAAGGAAGAGAAAACTGAGGAAGGTTCTGATAATTTAACTGAGGAAGAGAGGCTTTGGAAAGAACAGATGGAACTCGTACCCTTATTAATTGGAGGGAGGCTCAGATCTTATCAAATGAAAGGGGGTGAAGTGGATGATTTCACTATGGCAGAATGGTCTTAATGGAATTCTTGCTGATCAAATGGGTCTTGGAAAGACTATTCAGACTATTGGATTCCTTGCACATCTGAAGGGAATGGGAATACATGGACCTTTCTCGATAGTTGCTCCTCTTTCTACTCTCTCAAATTGGGTGAATGAATTTAACAGGTTGTTAGTTATCTACTTATTGTGCCTATATGAGGTTGCGTTTAAGTTGAGACCATTTGTTATTAACTAATTGCATTCTCGTGTAGATTTGTTCCAAGCATGAGTGTGCTCCTTTATCATGGATCAAAGAAAGAACGAGCTGAGTTGAGGATCAAGTATATGCCCGTAACAATGGGCCCAACATTCCCTGTTGTTATCACATCTTATGATGTGGCGTTGAATGATTATAAGGTTTTGGCTCGATACAAGTGGAAATATCTTGTTGTTGATGAGGTAAACTGGAAAGTAGCTTTTCATCAATTTATATATTTTTGATTGGCATCGTTTGTCTGGGAATCTGACTGGAGGTTTGTTTGTGTGTTAGGGACATCGGCTGAAGAATTTCAATTGCAAGTTGCTAAGACACCTGAAGATGTTACCTGTTGATAATACATTGCTATTGACTGGTACTCCATTGCATAATAACCTGGGAGAGCTTTGGTCATTGCTAAATTTCATCCTCCCTCAAATTTTCACGTCCCTTCATGAATTTGAATCATGGTATAGTGCTCTTCATATACCACCACTGTTATTTAGTTGCATATATATATATATATATAGTTAATCAGGGTGTTGAAATTATGTTATATTTTTTTTTCATTTAGGCCAATTTTGGTCCTTGCTAAATTTCATCCTTAATGAAAACTCTAATGAACCTAATGAAGTGGAGTTATCCTAATGAACCTCTAGGCTCTAACAAATATTAATATGCTCTCTCTGTCCTTGGTCTTTTTAATAAAATTGGATATTGGAAAGATAGTGTGTTTTTGTGTCTTCATCAAACATGGGAAATTGATAGATGCTCTATTGCAAGTAATGTGTTGCTATACTCTATCCAAAATTGGTGAAGACATGTTTTAGTTGTGGTCTGGTAAGAAAACCCATGTATGACATGGAATATTAGGGAGATTACAACTACAATTACACTTTGAGAGATGCAAGGCTAACTGAGGAACTTGGCCATTTTTACAGCAAAATGAAAGCTATGCAAGAGAAAGGGTGCCGCCAAATGCCAATTTACCCTGGAATCTAGTTAGGAACAGTTGTTGCACATGAGCTTAATAAAGCTTTAAAGGCTAACAAGTTGCGACTCATTAGAAAAAGATAGCTTCACATTTTATTGGAATGAAGTATCACTTCAAAGAGGGATAAACTGCCTCAGGCTTCAAGTACCCTCTTTTAATCCATGTGAAATTCTCATATGACCTTTTGTTGGCCCTCATCTATAGCTCATCATATTACAATGCTATTCTCTACAGAAAGCATGATTGGGTGAATGTTCAAACTTTCCTGTGTTCCAGGTTCCAAAACAGAGGTCTGTTGGGTACCATGACACCGGTGAATGTGAAATGGTACACATGATGATGAATGCCATCCTTAAGTAATAAACAGCCAATTCTGCTGACAATCTTCCTAAAATTTCTAATAGCGGTATTGTTTCTTCTATTTGATATAATAATGGGTGCCCCTAATGACTGAGTGTGGAGAGCTAATTCATCACAGAGATGATGGTTGAGAAAACAACTCTTGACCTGCGGATAAATTCTCAGGAAATGAACCCTTGCTCCCTATGATAATATTCTTGAAATCTTTGTGCAACTTGCACTCTCAATCCCCTTGAAAGAAAAGGGCGACAAGGTCAGTCTGCCAGATGTTGTTTTCAAATAGATGTGTTTTGATGAACCCCCTTGGAAATTTGAGGGTTTCTAATAGGCTCCATTTGATAAAAAGTTAAAACAACTAATGGAACAAAAAAAAGTTGATATAATGCTTGTTGCTTGAAACTTGCAGGTGAGAAAGTTTGTACAATACTACAATAGCCTCAAATGAGGTCCACTTGAGGAAACAAAAGATGATATGATGCTTATACCAAGAGCCGTTTGAAATTTAGACAAAAAGGATTGCACACCCATTGACATTCCAATAGATAAAAAATGATACAAAGAGAAGAAAATTCGGCCCGTAGGTGAAAATAGAAGCTAGATTATCTAATTTTAAAGGAGAATTTGAAATTAAGCATAATATAGGTCACAGATTTGACATGCTGTTAGAGATGCAAACATTTTTCCTCTTTACAATCAGATTCAAATACTATTTATATGAACTAGAGCCGTATGGAGCATTAAGGTCAATTGTGCATTAAGGTCAATTGTACAACTCCTAGAAGCCAACATTCAAATAACTCATAAATAGAATGTCCTTGGTCCCTTTAGCTTAATGCTTTTTTTCTTGATACTTTCTACAGCATACCATTTTGGCATTTTCAAGTTGTATGGAATAGAGGCATAGATGGATATCATTCACAAAATCTAAAAGTAACCTCCCCTGAACTTTCTTGAGAATGTTGGCCCTATGTTCTAAAGTTCTAATAGAGTATGAAGATAATTTAGTCAGGAAATACATTTGGAATGTTGATTAGAGACACCCAAGCCAATTTGCTCTCAGGAATTAAATTAAAGGCACCCCTAAACTATCTGATAGTATTTTCTAGCCAAGTTGACATATTACTTAATCTATTTATTCCAATTTGGAAAGAAGGGAAAAATATTGTTAACACGAGTTTAAATATTCATTTTGAAGGAATGCATAAGGTATTCAGCCCTATCAAGTAATGGAAAGCCAGTGCAAAGCTTGTACATGGAAAGCCAAGCACGTCCATCGCTCATACATTGCATCAGATATATGGGGAACATTTCAATATCCAAAAGCATTTTGACCAGGACCAGGACTCTCAAATTACCTGCAACTCTTAACCAAAACATTCAACACCGACAGAAATAACCACAGAAATCATATACAAGCTGAAATGCACAATGTATAACTCTCTGTCACGTCCCCGGGCTCCATAAGGGCATTCGAACTACATCACCTTCCAAGAAAATGCCAAACCGGAATCAACCCCTGACTCGGACGAAAACAACCAGTTGAAATCAAAACCCCAAACACTAAAATCCGAACGAAATCGTTCAAAATCAAAACCAAGAAATCCACCTCTGTAAATTCCCCCTAAAAACGGTCCATAGAGGTTACAAAACCTACGACATTCCTTTATGTTGCTCTTCTTACCCCTCTTCAAGTAACCCGTGCAGGGTTTGCAACTCCATTTCTTCTATTTTCTTCTGCACCGGGGCCTTAGCGGATAATTTATCCACAACAGAAGTTAAAACAAAAATAGCCATACGAAAAAAAGAGTATGTATACACAGGGACAAAGTTTTCTCAGCCAGAATACAAATCAAAAACACATACCAACAAATCATAAACGTATACACCACGAGAATGAGCATATACATAGGGTTCTCTATCTATAAACCCTAAATCTACCTAAACAGAGTCACGTTAAGAGCCGATCCGTGACCATGGGCTTCTGCGTCTGAGAAATAGAAAGGCAATAGACATAGCCATAAGAAGAAATGGGATGGACGCACTGATGCCATATCCTTCTGCAATGCGTGTCTGCAATGCAATGTTTGGTTATTCAACTCGTCCGCCTTACACCCACTTTCATTCGCAGGCCGCCATTGACTTCTGGTTAGAGACCCCTCTTACTACGCCTCCACGTCATTATTAGGAGGATCAATAAGTTGGCCCTTTATTTCATTTCTTTAATATTACATGCACCAGAATTAAGATGCCCTAATGGGGTTGTTGCTAAGCACCAAAATTAAGATGCTCTGATGGGTAAAGGCTGTTAACCACAACAACTTAACCGCTACAAGGTTGGAGGTTCAAGCCCTCCTTCTAGCGGTATTTGGGGTTTAGTGGGCTTTGGGTCTAGATTTTGAACCTGGCTCTGATACCATGTGTAAGAGCCCTGTCCTAGGGTCTGCTAACTGATCTATTTCTAAAAAAAAATAAACGCAATAAGAGGCAGTAGTCTACTTACTTACAAGACTTTTGGACAAATAAAGTTTTACCATTTAAATTCTAATAAAATTTACATGAGTAATCTATGGAGGAATACCTGTACCAGTGGCTGGTGGAGATGTCTTTGTCCTGCTGCTCCTGCTGAACGCTCCTCTTAACAGACCCAACTGGATTTACCTCCCAGCCAACTAGGAAATAATCCCTAGCCCAAGAAACCTCCACAGGTTCCCTAGCCCTCCGAGCCCAAGTCCAACCAGATGTAGTGTGTGTGTCTAAGATGAATGATTCAAACCAAGATAACAATATTTCCCTCCTCTCAAAAACCCAAGAAACCTCCACAGGTTCCTAAGGTCTCCAAAAACACAACAAGTCCTCAAATCACAGCCAACCCCACAATCATAAGCAAGACCCAACCTCCCCTTTTCTCCCTTCCCCCTTCCCTTTTTATACCCTCCCTCTCTTCTCCATCTCAACCACCCCTCATTAATGTCATTAACTTCTCATCCATCCTTACAGTTGACTTCCCTTCTCCCAAGTAAAGCTAGGAGTACATTTGGAAATGTGACATGAATATAAAATTGGGAAATTAATGGGAGAGGACCATGTCTTCTCCCAAGTAAATCTGAAAGTACATTTGGGAATGTGAGATGAATATATATATATATATATATATTGATAATTAAATGGAGAGGACTATTTCTTCCCCTTGTAAATGTGAGGATACATTGGGGAATGTGAGATGTAATCAAATGGAGAGGACCATGTCTTCTCCCTAGTAAATGTGAGGGTACATTGGGGAATGTGAGATGAATATATATATTGATAATGAGTTGGAGAGGACCATGTCTTCTCCCAAGTAAATGTGAGGGTACATTGAAGAATGTGAGATGTAATTAAATGGAGAGGACCATGTCTTCTCCCTAGTAAATGTGAGGGTACATTGGGGAATGTGAGATGAATACATATATTATTTGAAATAATGGAAGGAGACCATATCCTTCCTAAGATTCAATTTGAGAAGGCAAGTTGGGAATTTGAATAATAGAAATCATGAATTTTATATTATACCAATATTTCTCAATATTTTCAGATAATGTAAACATTAACAAAATTTGCAAGATAAGATTTAAGTGGGGCATTACATCACAGGCTTGCAGTTTATCATTCCACATCCGGAATCCAACTCCATCTTACTTCTGCAAATGAGAGGGTCTGCGCGTGTCAGAAATAGGTCGTCCTCCTAAGGTGCCGGTATGAGAGGCCTATCATCCACAACCTTCGGGTAATGGTTTGGATCGGTTTCACTCCTAGTGAATCTCAGCTTCATCAGACAGCTATCAATCCTCTCATACTACACCAGGGGTGTTTTTCTTCAAGCCATAGAGGTTTTTCTTCCACCTGTATACATGAGATTCCCGATCATGAATCTCAAACTCCTCGGGGTGTTCCAAACCTATGGACTTGTTGCATGAGGGGAATGGTCCCCTTATAAGATTTTCCTTCGTTACATCTCAGACATGTACCTTCATGCTCTACTTGAATTCAGACATCCCTATCACCATCTGACTCACATCGGGTAGGGCTCCATAGGTAGACCTCCAATGTTATAGATGCGATATTTCAATTGACATGATCCCCAATGGACCATCCTGCAACTTGATACAAATTTTCAACCCAGAACCCATGAGAAAAAGCATCTTTGAAAATTCTATTTTTTTTTAACACGTACCTTTCCATCACTGAATGCCACCCTGAAACCTTTGACTTCCATTTCCGAGATGGACACCATGTTCTTCTTGCGATTAGGCACATAAAAGAGATTTTGTAAATGAATCAAGTTACCCTCATTCAATTGAGGGTTAACATTCCCTACACCCTTTCCGGGATAGGTGGCATTAGCTCCAAGTATAATCCCACGATTCTTTCCATCTCTACCAAATTAGAGAGTGCACCTGTCTATCCGATGAAGTTCCTTGAAGCACTACAATCAATAAGCAAGATTCCCAAACAATTTGAAGGAGAGGGCCAATACAATATAACGCTTCTTTATCTTATCATAAACAACATTTGATTCTTCATACATGGAGTTCATTGCTTTCTTTGAAGAGTAGGCCATTTCCTTGATGACCTGCATTACCTGTCATCCTTTGATCATTGAAGATGTCCCTGGAATGATTGTTATAATCATCAAGTGATGTGTCCCTACCATTCGGACACTCCTTCGCATAATGGCCGAACTAGTTATCTGCCTTTCCTTCCACCCTGAGATCCGTTCTTCCAATGAAGTGATCTTTAGGTAGGCCATATTCTACTGCGCCATTCTGATAATATTCTCTGCTTCGACTTCACTCTTGGTGAATTTGAAGAGGGATGAGGAATCCATTGATCCTTTTTTTTTCCCAACTGTCTTCGATGATTGCTCTTTCACTCTTGCTTGGGCATTGCCTTCACCTCAGCTCTGATACCATGTTAATTTTAGGTATGTTCTATGCTTAGAGCAATTTATTTCAATTTTCACAGTTAGCTCCATATCTTTTCCAGATTAGCAATCACATCAGCATTAAACTGCAGATAGAACATAAACATAAATCGCAGAAGACAAGCCAAGACAAGAGGACACAAGATGTGGCGCTAGCTAGGGAAAAACGCCAATGTGGGGAAACCCTTGATCAATTCTTCTTATATGTTCTTCAATAGTTCAGCAGAGAGAGAGAGAGATAGTATGTTTACAACAAAAGTCAACACTTTGACATATCTAGATAAGAGCATAGATCATCTCTAAGAAGATGATACATGAGATCAGTTGAAGACATGTTGCTTCAACTGATTCTCCAAGGTGACTCCTTCACCTATCGTTGAGCTGCATTTCATCATCATGTTGCACCTCACCGTGCTGTACCATGCTGCACCCATCATCACTATGTTGTATCTCATCATGCTTCATTAATCATGACTGTACCCATCACTGTACTACATTATGTGACATTGTTGCACCATGTTGCCATCCTGACCTATGTGTTGGTTGCACCTTGCTTGCTTGTTGTCCCTTGCTTGCTTGTTGTCCCTAGCATTCTTGTTGTCCTTAGCATGCTTGTTGTTGCATGCTAGTTGTCCCTTGCATGCTTGGTGTATTTGCTGCTAAGTACCATACAATTGTCCCAATGTTAGTTAGTTGTCCCTTGCATGCTGCTCTCCTTCGGAGACAGATGCTCCAGCTGTTCCGGCAGTTCTGGCAGTTCCTGACAGTTCTGGTAGTTCTTGTTATTACCGACAGTTTCGGCTGTTCCCGACAGTTCCGGCTGTTCCCGAAAATTCTGGCAGTTTCAGCTTTTCCGGCTTTTCCTGCTTTTCCAGCAGTTCCGACTTTTTTGGCAGTTCTGGCTTTTCCGGCTTTTCCAGAAGTTCCGACTTTTTCGGCTTTCCCAACAATTCCAGCTTTTTCGACTTTTCCTACTTTTCCAGCTTTTCCAGCAATTCCGGCTTTTCTGGCAGTTCCAGCTTTTCTGGCAGTTTCGGCTTTTCCGGCAGTTCTGGCAATTCCGAATTTTCCAGCAGTTTTAGCTTTTCCAATAGTTCCGGCTTTTCCGGCAGTTTCGGTAGTTTTGGCTTTTCCAGCTTTTCCTACTTTTCTAGTAGTTTCGGCAGTTTTGGCTTTTCTGGCTTTTCCTGCTTTTCCGGCAATTCCAGATTTTCCGTCAGTTCCGACTTTTCCGGCAGTTCCAGCAGTTTCCATCAATTCCGACTTTTTCGGCAGTTTCGACTTTCTGCCCTCTGGATCAAGGCAGCGTTATCCCTTAGGATCTCTCCTCCTACTAAAACCCAAAGACAAGTAGAGAGAGGAAGAGATGCCAAGTGTGTGTTGAAATGACTTGAAGGCCAACTCTATTTATACTAAAACGTTGTGCACATGTGGGGTTTATTTGGTTGCTGGCCAACCTTGACAAATTGTCTTATAACACAAATAAATTCATAACTCCATGAATACTTATCGGAATTGGATGATCTTTAGATCAATCCTACACCTTTCGATGAGAGGGATCCAAGAAAAATATCAACTGCCATAAATAAGAGGACCTACATGGAGTTTGGCCCTAGTTGCCAATTTTAACATGAAGGTTATAGGAAGGTAGGGAAGGTGAAATGAAGTGATGGTAAGGGGCATGACAGTTGTGAAAAGTGTGGGGAAGGTGAACATCACCCATGGCCCAGCCCAGCACTCCAAGAAGGCCAGATTTGACTAAGATAGCTTGTTCACGATAACTAGAAGTCCTTTGTGGCAAATAACAGTATATTTTTGCTATTTTTTAGAGCATGCTAATGAGTTTCAATCAAGTAGATTCCACTTGCATTAGATCACAAAAACATTCTATTTAATAACAAAAATTACCCCATTGCATTTGCACATTATTAGGTTAGGCATTTGATAGATTTACTAACTCACTAGTTTTCCACTTTCTAGATTTAGACTAGTAATTTTCTACTATTTTTTAGCATGGGTTAACAGAGGTATTTTTGAGTGATTCCACTTGGAATGGAGACATGAGACATCATATTCAATAAAAAAAATTGTCCCATCCAATTTCGATTTGATTTGTTTGGTCTATCGGTGAATTATAGTTTCCTGTAGTAACTACAAGATCTCCTGTAGCAGCCTTCCAACATGTCTATACTTACCCAGATTTGCTCAAGAAGCTTGGTTATTGTCCCTTAGTGTTGAATCAATACCCCTAGGCTCTAAATCAATGATTGTGGAAGACTAAAGACCACTTAGGACTTGCCTTTTTACCCATGCAAAACATCTCAGCGATTTGGGTTAATGGACAAATTTATGAACTGGATAATAGAAAGATGATTTTCTTGATTGACACATCCAATGAACTTTGTTAATGGATCTAAACTCTTTGAAATTTAATGGTTGAAATTTAGTTCATGATCTTTATTTTTTTCAATTAGAATAGGTTTCTTTCCTTGTACTTTCTTTCTTGCAATAGGTTAAGGTTTCTAATTCAAGCATTTCATTTTCTGCAATTAGTTTAGGATTTGATTTCATTACATCATGACAACAAAGGAAGGGCACATTGTATGTTTCACATATAATGTCGATACCTCTTAAGTTTGTACGAACCCCGGGTTGATAATTAAAGTAGGTAGCCTTGGGAGTTGCAACATTCTTGTTGCAATATTGAGGCTCGTCATTGTGTTTGGAATGTAGAGTTTGGTTTTGTAGGTTAACATTTTTTCTGAATTTTCATCATAACCCGAAATTTCTACCTATTGTAATTTTTGTTTACTTTTCAGATAATTTTGATCTTCATGTATTGAATTCCTTATATGCTCCACAAAATTTGTAGTGACACTACTAACAGAAATTTCCATAAGGACATGTGCATGTCTACTTAAAGCATCTGCTAGTTTACTTTCATTACTCTTAATATGTTTTATCTCAAAATCAAATTCACTGAGGAAATCCATCCACCTAGCATGTATGGCATTAAGATCTGGTTGGCTGAAAAAATATTTTAAGATAATGTGATTTGTTATCAAAGTGAATTTTTTTCCTAACAAGTAGTGTCTCCACATTTTTAAATTGTGTATCAGCAGCCAATTCTAAATCATACATTGCATAGTTCTTTACAGGTGGTTTTAATTTTATAGATTCATAGGCCACTTCATAATTATCCTGCATTAAAATTCCACCTAGACCCTCCAAACAAGAATCTGTACATACAACGAATTCCTTTTCTAGATCCACAATTCTCAAAATAGGTGCTACTGTTAACAAATGTTTTAGTTTGTCAAAATTTTCCTGACACCTAGTTATCCACTCAAATTTTGTTCCTTTATTTTGTAATAAAGGAATACGATATACCAACTTTGAGAAACCTTCAATCAATATTTTTTAGTATCCTATAATTCCTATGAAGGATCAAACATCTAACACACCCTTTGGTATGGGTCAATTCAAAATGGCTCTAACCTTTTCAAGGTCAATAAATAGTCCCTCCTTTGAAATGATATGGCCCAACAATTGTATTTTGTCCTTGTAGAACTCGCATTTACTAAACCTTTCATACAATGGATGTTCTCTTAAGGTTTGTAGTACTAGAATCAAATGTTCCTTCTGCTCCTCTTAATTTTTGGAATACACTAGAATGTCATGAATAAACACCCGCACAAATTTATCAAGGCATTTACTAAGAATGGTATTCATTAAACACATATATGTCGTTGATGCATTGGTAAAACCAAATTGTAACACTACAAATTTGTAGTGACCATATATGGTTCTAAAAGTTGTCTTATGAATGTCTTCATCCTTTATTCTAAACTAGTGATACCCGGTTCTCAAATAATTTTTTGAGAATATGGTTCCCCCTCTTATTTGATCAAATGGATACATGGCAATGGGTATTTATTTTTAATGGTCAATTTATTTAATTTTCAATAATCTATGCACATTGTAAATGTGTCATCCTTCTTCTTCACAAATAACATTGGGGCCCACCGCATTGAAACAATGGGTCCAATATAGCCTTTATTGAGTAGTTCCTGCAATTGCATATTCAATTCTAATAGTTCTAAAATGCTCATTCGATAAGGTGCTCTAGACATTGGGGTTTCTCCTAGCACTAGATCAATTGAGAAATATATCTCTATGGGGAGGTAGACCTCAAATCTATTCTAGAAAAAACATCCTTAAAATCTCTGATAATTGGAAATTCATCTAGTTTTTGTTTATTTGTTTGTTGCTCATTTACTTCAACATGCACTGCAAATAATTGACACCCTTTCCTAGCACTCTTTTTTAGCTGTAATGCTGAGATCTGTCTAACTGAAATTGGTTTTGGTATGCCTTTTATTAACTATGTTTGTCCCTAGTGATTTACATAAATTATTATTTTCTCTAAACAGTTTATTACCACTCCATGTTTTTCCAACCAATCCATACCTATTAACAGATCATATGACCCTAATGGAAGTACATTTAAATTTACTTCAGTGGGATAGGTGTTTAAATCTGTGGGACATTATTTTACATGGAAGTAACCTTCATTTTTGTGCGAGTTGCTATTTGTACCAGCTGTGCATTCTTAAATTATTCAGTTTTTTGCTTACATTTTTCCATGATCTGAGGACTAATATAGCTAAGGCTAGCCCATGGTTCAATCAAGATTGAGACAGAATGGTTCAAAATAGTACCTTGAATCTTGATCATAGTGGATTAGTGCTCTGCTTGTCTATCCTCCGGCATTGCACTTATCTTTGGGATGTTTCTCGCAATATCATTTACTATCATTATTTCATGTATTGCATGTATGTTTTGAATATACCTAGGGTTATGGAGATAATCCGTCAATAAATGAGGTTCCCCACACCCCCAACACTTCACTGGTTCTCTCTCTTTGAGCCCACCTATATGTTTATTATTTAAATCCATGGGCTTGGACCTAGTTTGAGATTGTGTCAGCTAAGTTGAATTCCCTCTGTTGAATTTATTTCAATGGTGATCTCTTCCAAATTTTTTATATATGCAGGCTTTTGTTTTCTTGCCCCCACTACAGATTTATTTCAATCCTTACCTTGCCAAGGTTTCAATCCTTCTCCTCTATTTTTAAACTGCTGATAACACAATATTTGTTTTCTCACTGCTTCGTCCATTGTTTTAGGATTGTCAAACTCAATCCTTTCTTTATAATAAACCAGTAAGTAACTTAAAAAACTTTTCACTTTGACATTTTCTTCCTTATTGTAGGGAACATAACACAGAAAATTGGTGAATTTAGCCACAAACTCGTCAATGGTTAACTTCCCAATCCTAACTCGTGGAATTCCTTTGCTCGATTAATATCGTTCATTTAAATATCTAGATTTGAATTATTTCTGAAACTCTTCCCAAGAAACTTCCTTTTCTTCCAATGAGTGCACTGATTTGACCTCCTCCCACCAGAGGGAATATTTCCCCTCTAGTTGATAAATGGCCAATATGACCTTCAAATTACTCTCATACTCATAAAATTGGAAGTACTTTGTCATATTCAGAATCCATGTTTCTGCATTCTCTTCTTTTTCACCATCAATTGTAGGGAGTTTTATTTTTTTGAACTCCCCTTGAAACTCCAATTTATTCTTCCTTTTCTGTGTTTTTGGATAGGTTTTGTCTGATTCATCCCCACTTTCAAACTTTTTGTTTCGATCTTAGCATTTTTTCTTTTCAGTGGTTCTATTTTTTCTCCATCTTCTCTTGTTTCTATTAATTTTTTACTAGGTTTTTCAGTTAGATCTCTTATCATCCTTTCTTGTTCTTCACTAGCCTTCAACAAACATTCATTACTGGTTCTAAGGTGAATCATCTCTTGTTGTAAACTTTCACAATCTCCATAAGTTGAGTTTTTGGTGAGGTAGTTCCTCCTCCTAACTCCACATATATTCATTCTCCCTCTATTGCATATGAATTGGAATCATTTTCCATTCTTTGTTATAATCTTGCTTTGCTTGAGTACCTTACAGTCAACATAGCCCAACATTATTATACCCCTCTTAAACATGATTCACAATTCTACTCATAATTATATTCCAAATGTGATGGTTCCCCATAGGCCAATTTTGAAGTTGATGCTCTGATACCATATGTCAACTACCTAGATTCCAACAAATTTGTTTTTTATACAATTTCTTCACAACTAATGGGTTGGTCCATATATGTCATTTTCTTCATAAGTAATGGGATGTTCCATACATCTTGACATAAAGGTTTGGGTCTTTATTTTTCCCCACTTATGGTTTACACACCTAATGTTATTATCTCATTTAATAATCCCCTACCTCCATTTCACTAGGACTTCTCCTATACTAATGAAATCAACCCCAAAACAAGGTTGTTATTATTCCCCCTTAAGGCGCATAGATGATAATATATGGTTTCCATAAATTATCACAGATGAAACTAAGGCTTTGGATAGTGGATTCACTTGACCACTATTAAGAAATTGTTGATTTCTACATTATATTATATGGTTCTTCCTATCAATGGTGCTCATGTGGGATTAACGGAAACGATGGGTAAGTGGCCATAGAGATGAGCGAGGCGAAATTATAGTGGCCACATACCCACGACCCATGTGAATATCAAATGATTATCAGTACCCTCCTCATCTCATTGGTGGATATTCGATTTACCAATCCAAAGATGGGAATTCATTCACCCAAACCCTAAAATTACGAAGTCAAATTTGCCTCCATTTCATTTTGGTTTTCTCTATTGTTGGATTGCGTCATGCTTGTAGAGCATTGCGATGAGAGGTGTTTGTGAACTAGAATCTGTATTGTTACTAGGGTTTCTTGGCAATTATATCCTCTACTCTCCTCTGTGATTTGTTCCATATGGACACTGGTAAGGGTTACCTACATTTCTTCTTTTTCATCGCATTAGTAGTTTGAGAAGATTTGTTTTTATTTATATGGAATAATTTTATTTGTATGCCATTCTAGGGTTTTCCTTAAGCCTACCGTGATAAGGTGAGTTCGACTCCAGTTTATAGTTGTCATTGTAACTTCCTATAGAAAACTCTTCCATGACGGTTCCTACAGGTAACTGTGATATTTATCCTTTAATGTGGATTTATTGCTTGTACTTTAACTTTGTTAGTAATTCGACTTCTGGGGTGCTTAAATGTTCCTTTTCCACTTGTTTCATTGACTTAGGATGTTAATACTTACTACGTAGGGTTTGGTGGGATTCTCTTGGAGTAGTCTTCACTCTAGCAAAGGAGCATGTAATCTTCTTTTGAGGGTTTTATGTGTTTTTCCAAAATGGGTGTGATGGATTTGCAAAATTCGATCCATGCCTTCTCTATTAGTCTCAAGAGAAGGCTCGGGTCACTCAGGTGTCTATTATCTTAATATATTTTCCTTTCTTTATCTTTAATGATTTACCATGTATTTTTATGGTGTGTATAAGTCTATGTATACTCTCACTGCACTAATAGTGGTCATATTGAAATGTATAAGGGGAAGTGCTCAAGATCATCTCTGCAATAGTTATACTTTCGTTCTTCTATAGTGATTTCTAGATTTTATTTAGTTGAACTATCCTAAATTATACTCACACTCACCTCTTATATGAATATAAATTTAGATATGTATGAAGCCATTGTTAGCTCTGATTCAAATGACAGAGGATGTGCCTCCCATCACTAATTTTTTCCTTATATGCCAAAGGTCAGTTTCCATCAGGTTTTCTTCTGGGTTTCTTACTGTTAAACTCAAGGCACATTGAGATTTGGCTTACAATTCTCGTCATAGTCACTCGATATAGAGTGAGTGCTACTAACTCCTTCTTATGAGGGTAATTTATTTAGGGAAATTATCACACTACTAGCATCAAGTTTAATAGTATGGCTTATGGCCTGTTATGTATATGAATTCCAAGGACATTTCCTACTAAACTTTGTATAATTTTTGTATCATGATGCCTATACTCCTTATTTGATGTTGTGTATCCAATATACTCTGAACTGGGAGCCCTCAAGGGTTTGCAACTTGGAAATTTGAGATCCTTCTGAGGTGGATTATGTTATCACAATGTACCCAATACATTAAAGGTTTTTTTTTTTCTTTTAATTAAATCAAATGTATATTTCCCTGTATATGCCATGTTTTGAATTCTCTTGCATAATGATGTATGTATGTTCTTCTTTTTTTAAAAGAAAACAGAGTGATAGTTTTTATAGTGAATGGATTTTGATTTCTCTAGAAAGTTCTCTCTTTGGGAATTTATAATAGCGTTTAAGCAAAAAAAATTGTTAATTACTTTCAGTTCTAGATTATTGCTTCTAAATTTGATTTTGTATAATATGGCCCCTAGTTCATACCATTCCATTTACAACAATTTTGTGTCTAGATTTGAAGTTTGTCACAATATTTATACTAGGAAATCATTGTAAAATTGTTTTCATATTGTACTTTTGTTGTATGCTTTGCATGACTGCAAATTGCTTTGCTGGAGGCATGTCATTTAAATATGACCTGTATGGACTCCATGTCTTTGGTTGCTTGAATCTAGTAATGTTTTGATATCCATTACTCGCATGAGCGTTAACTCTATCCTCCAACTCTCATAGTTATTTAAAGTTTGGTTAATTGGTATTGGGTGCGTGGTATTCACTTTATTTTCTAAAATTTTGTTGTAACCTATAAGGCAACAGAGTATATTTTCTCGCACTCTACAAACTTTATACTACCTAGTTGCGATCCCTTGCATACAGAATAATAACTACTTGATATCTACTTTGTCATTAATATTACCACCAACACTTATTAATTCCTTTCAAAAATTTCACTAAAATAAAAGTACATTCCTTTTCAATGCTTGTCAATTTCTCTTTAGGTTCAAGGAAAATCTATGTATCTCTCCCCTTATTAAAACCCAAGAGCATACAGGATCCAAAAATACTAAAGGGTAGTGGGGCTTCTAAAGTAGAGTTAGAGGCACTCAAACCCTTACATGGTAATTATTCTCCAACCGTCATATATTTATGAGTACTTCTACACCTTCTAGATTGCAGGGTCTTTGTATTAGAGTCTCCCCCTCTCTGCGAATGTACCTGACTATTTCTAGTTTAAGAAAATTGAATGAACTCATTATAATGATATCGCTCAAGAAAATAGATTCCAACATAAATTTTCTACTCTTCATTACCTTAAGGAAAAGAATCCCAAGTTTTTTTTTTTGTTTTTCCAATTAACTTTTCTATATATCTACAATAATATATATTTATGTCCTTCACCTTGCATTTTCTTCACTTAAGGATTCCTCACAAATCCATAGTACTTCAAACCCATTTAAATACCTACACGATAATAATCTCATTTATAACTATTACACATACAAGTACACAACACATGCACGGACAAAGTTAGTCCTTTATGAGAGATTGTTTAGTCTCTATTGTAGCAAGTTAGTCCTTTATGAGAGATTGTTTAGTCTCTATTGTAGCTAGTGAACCGAAATAATAATCCTCTATCATCCAAAAATGAATAGAATTATGATATTATAATTAAAATGCATCATAATTGAAAGAATATAACCATAATCCTAACCGAAATTACTACTTAGGAAATCACTTAGGAACTGAGGATGTTCCTCTTGACCACGAACTGACTCCACCAGTTCCCCCCGAGCTAATATATGCTTGCCAATGGAATCAACAGCCTCATTTATTCTGGGATGGTGTATTTTATAAATTTTTCCTTCCCTAGTAAATTTTAGCATCAACCCGTTTTTTGGGTTTGCCAACCCACGTGCCTAGGCCTTTTTTTTTTGTTTTTTCTCAAAAAAGGTTCTTTTCCTTTTTCCATAAATCCTACCTTTTTCTCCCACGTCGCTTTGTTTCACCCAAATTTAGTATATTTCTCCAACTAAGTGATTTAATAAGATCTTTCTCTCCCATGATATTAAATCCTTTATATTTCCTCCTAGGGATTTTTAGGAGATATTTAGGGAAAGATTTATCTTGAATTTAACCACCAATAGTTGTTTCCATCTTGGAAAGAATATTCTAACTCTAGTGCTTCTTTCTTGAGTAATTTCCAACTTTTTTATTTATTAGTAATAATTTATTAGTTACATCACAATAATTTTATTGATCACATTATTTCACAAGTCTAACACGATTTCCTTATCCATCCAATCTAAAAATAGGCCACGTCTAAAAATAGTCAATCATTAGCATAGAAAACAAATGGGTAGTACAGATGGCTACTAAAAGAAAGAAGCATGCAATTTGTGGGGATACAACTAATTCACTCCCTCGCAAAGGTAAGATTTTTCACTACTCCACTACATACAAATGGTACTTGAATCTAGCCCCAAAAGAAAGAAAAAACAACAAAATTTGGACCACAGGGCTAGTAAATGTTGCATGTGTACCATAAGTGTTTGATCTTTAGAGAAATATTTATCTATGGGCCAAGCAATTCAACCCAAAGGCTAAAACTATCAAGCTATTCATAAATAAGATTCCAATTCCAATGACTCTCAAGGTCTTCAGGTAAATATTGAAACTACTAGATCCCACTAAGTAGCTCAATTTGTTTGAAGCCATTGCTTTTCTTGATTCTCAAGGTGATGGAATGAATATCATCCAAATTTTCTTACCACACTCAACATAAGTCCTACGCAACAACTATTTTATTGATATTTCTATATTTTCTCTGCCATAAAAAGATTTATCCTAGCTATTTACACAACTAATGTGACAACAAACAACATTAATTGTTCCCAGGCCAATTTTGTATGTGTTGTATTATGTTGCTAACGAATATTTTGTCTCCAACTAGGTGGAGGTCATCTCCAATGAGATTTCCTTTTATTTAGTAAATTCATTTAATACTCACAGGTTTTCCCTGATTTTTTATCTAGTTATGGATCTTATTTCATGTCATATTTTTCGTGAGTTACCACATGAAAGTAACCTAATTCTACATGTCGAGCCAATACAATCTCAGATCCCATACTATTGAAGCATAAGGCTCCATTCATTTTCATCGAATTCAAGATTTATTTGTCAAACAAAATTATATGTTGACTAAGAAGGATCCCTGAAGGATTTCTACTGAAGTACAAACATTCCTATGAGGAAAGGAAATACATGAGGAAAGAGAATACCACACTCTTGTCATAATTTATGGATTTCAATACAAACCCTTCTTACTCCCTAATTTCATGCTCGATTGATACTTTATTATTGAAGTCTGCCAACTTTAGAACCTATGGTTAATTCTGTTTAAATGAAAAAAGGAAAATAAGTGCATATCCTTACTTTTTACCATTGGATAGATTACAGTAATAATTTTTTCTCATCTAGAATAATACTCTGAGTAGTTAAATTCTTTAATTTTAACTGAAGCAAAACCCATCTAGGGATTCAACCCTTAAGAGATATTCTCAAAGCACATAGATGTAGTTAGATACAAAAATTTATTTACAATTATTTCTAAAGAAAGTGAATAAATTCATACCATTCCAACCAAAGAAAAGGAAGTATCCACCCGTGCTAAACAAGTGATCATGGAAACCAACACCAACATGGGAGGGAAAACCAAACAAAGAGGTTAGAATTATATGAGTGCTCATCCAACTTCAATACCACAAGCATTCCCAAGTTCCTCTTCTAATCACAAGAGAAGAGACATTATCTATATTAGAGAGATAGTAATGAAAGGTTCTTTGGTGGAGGAGATGGAAAGGAGCCACCACTTTGAGTGACTTTGGAAAAACCACATATTATTATTTCATTCAAGATTAAGAATTCTAGAAAAAAGGGTTTCATAGTGAAAAAGGACCCAATGACATGGAGATTGAAAGTGTTACAATACCTGATGGGGTTACAATACGTATGGTCAAAGCCCAAAGAATAATAGAGAAAAATTTTGTTGAGGAACTGGCCACTTTTGAAGACCATTCCTTAACCATATAGAATACCTAGTATGACTAGTCAACCAAGAGAATGTAATTTGAAAATGCTAAGGTTCGAAATAAGAATGTTACTATCGAGAAGAAGCCAAAGGTTGATGTTTCTGAAGCTAGAACCACATGTATTATAAAGTTACATTAGGATATAGATGAAGGTCTCACACACTTTGTCATTAAAAAAAATTAGAGAATTTAAAGCTCAAAAGACGATAAATGAACTTGATGAAGCTCTTAATCTTGCTTCATTGTTTATGACCTTGTTGGATATTCAAGAACTAAATATCAGAACTACTACACCCAACACCCCCTAGAAAATTAGGAAATCAGCACATCTACTGAATGGTGTTATATCATATATTGTATCCAATATTAATATGCAACTAGAAATTATTGAAGAAGTGTTGGAAATTGCATTACATTTGAGGAACTTATCCCAAATGATTTGATCATTTATTGAATATATGAAGAAGGATATTCATGATAATAAAAAAATTGTTGATAATCAATTGTCTAACTTTTGTAAATAAGGTCAATACTCTAAGTTAATTCCAAAGAACCCAACAAGGCCTTCAATGCCTGAAAAGGATAAAGAAAACCAAATATGGAAGGTTTGCTAGAATAAAAATGTTACAAGATTCCATTACTAAGTGTTTGAGTATTGATGATTGTAGGAGTAACACCTTTCTCAAATATATTAAAGTTATTGAAGACAATCATGGCCCATGAATGATCAGATATCCCATAATTATTCTGAAGTATATACTGAATTAAGAATTAGACATTATTAAACATCATTGGCGTTCTAAGTTAAAAACCTTAACAAACATTCAAGAGACTCAAATTAAGAAGTGGTTGGTTAATTTTGTCAATGAAAATGAGGACCAATTGTCTATGGCTAGAAAATTACACTCAGATGCCCCATAAATAAAGGAAGAAATATTTGAGTTATGAGTAAATAAATACATCATCATTCCTCTAATCAAATAGTATATTGAAGAATGGTTATATCAATTATTAAAATAAATCATTAATCCTTAGTAACATCCCAATAAATTAAGATAATTATCTTTGATGAAACCATATAAATAGACACTTCTTCAACATCAAGGCGACACCCATTCCACATGTGATCTCCTACAATTTTGTGAGTTTATTTTTCTTTGAAGCAATTCCCTACTAACTTCTCATTCTTGGATCAATATGACTTTAATGAATAGTTGCATGTTTTTAAAGCCAATCCCTAATTGTATTTCTTCTCGTCTCTCCCAAGTACCTTTCATCATTACCATTTGGTCCATGGGAGCCCAATCTCAATCCCTTTTGATGAATACAATCACTTTTACACTTAAGTAACATGATTTTGTTATTGTGCTTTAGGAACATGACTCTATTCTAAGACTTTAAGTCCATAAATTATTCTTTGACTCTCATAGATAGCTTATTTTGAGAAGGCATTTCATTTATAATTCTACTAACTTTAATTTTCAAAAAAGAAGAGCCTTGTGAATGTTTTCTTATGCTCATGCGATTTTAAATGTGTTATATCATTTTATAGTTCTCTAAATATGTGGACCAATAATTTCTATTTATGTATGATTGAATTGGCTTCAAATATTTTTCCTCACATGTGCATCAATTGAATGTTTAATCCTTAATATTCAAGTTATATATACTAGAGTGTGATAAATAGAGGAGAACCACCTCTTTAAAAATGTACAAGGATTTTGGAAATAGAAACTACGAGGTTGAACCTTTTTCCCTATCAAGAAAAGGAATTGACATTTGTTGGTGACCCTATTGGGGAGGATAGAATGACCAATATTTTTTCATAATAAATGACTCATCCTATTCAAGTTCAACCTTACCTTCCCATTGGATTGGAATTCCATTGAATCATATCTTGTTAGTTATATAACTTGGTCTTGGAGACTGCATGAACCCAAGAAAACCTTGAATGATCGTGGAAAGTTTTAGCCTAGTAGGAATTTCCTACATTCCCAAAATCCATAGAGGTGACTGCATTGCAATATAAATTTGGAAGTAGAGAAGTTAGAGAATTCAAAATGCCCTTGACCAGAAACACAAAAAAGAAGCTTGCTAAGAAGGCTAGAAATTCTAAGAAGAAGAGTCATATATTTCTCTCCACTATAAGAAAGGAAGAAATGGAAGACCATGAAGAAAGATGGAAAGAAAGGCAAGAGGGTGGAAATATAAGGAATTAAACATTAATAAGGGCAAGTCCTCTCGCTTTAAAAGGTGAGAAACATCCCCCTCCTACTATATCTTCTAGATTTTTACCTATACTTAATGAGGATGGTGTTATTTATCCAGATAAACATATGGCTTAATTCCTATCCATTTGTGATATACAGGGGATTGTATATGAAGTTGTTATGGCTACATTATTTCTTCAAACTCTAACTATACCTATTTATGACTGGTATATTTCCTTTCTTGTTTCTTCAATTACTTACTTTGTTGATATACAAGAAGATTTCATAGGAATATATTCCCATCCTATTCGATATCATCCCTTTCTTACTCAATTCACTGAGATCCATCTTGAAAAGAATGAGAATATTAGAGATTTAAATCTTAAATTTCTTGAGACTTTACAATAGATACCCCATAAACAAGATTATATTAATAGAGTACAAATCTTTGACTAGAAGCTAGAGGATGCATAAATTGGAGGGAAGAGCTCTGAACCCTAAGCTATGGCTATCGCTGTAACTTGCATCCAGAGATCGAAGACCTGCTCCGCAAAATTCCCAAATCTGGTGATTCGGCGCACAGATGTTTCTCCCGCAGCTAAAGAAAAAGAGAGCGATGCCAGGAAACCGCTATGCCCCTTTTCTCCTGCGACAAACAGGGCTGATTTTAATTTCCGAAGCAACAGGCCAAGGATTCAGCCATGGATCTCTGTCTCCATATCATCCCTTTTCCGCGGCAGGAATGCTCCAGATTTCCTCTCTGTCGTAAGCAACCAGCGGATCTGCGTCTCGTTCTCACCAGATTTGCTTGTAGAGGTATTAAGGTTAGCAGCACACAACCACTCTGCTCCTTGTCCAGCTTTGGTCAATGCTCAAAGACTGGCGAATCTGGGTTGTTGGAAGCAGGTTCCTCTCTTGAACCAGCTAGATCTGTCTAAAGAAACACATGCATTTCAGATCCAAGTCAAACTCTTGGGCAAGATGATGATGCAATGGGTACGCGCAACAGATCTCGTGTAGGATCTTTTGCAAAAACTCGAACGCTGGCTGGGGATCCCCTCCTCTTACCTCAGATTGCTATATAAGGGTAAGCAACTTATGAATCCCCTTCCTCTCTCCTCTTACAGCATTCATAAGGACGCTTCTATTGGGGCTTCTTTTCGTTTAAGAGGTGGTTCCTTTGGGCAGACCTCCTCTGCCCCTTCTTTCTCTTATAAAGATGCAGCTCGCAAAGACGCTGCCCAACCTCAGTCCTCTTCGAAAGCAGCCCAACCAACTGGGGCTCCAAAGCCATTTTTGGTAGACAAATCAGAGGAAATTCCTTCCATCAATTTCTCTCATCCTGAGATTGAAAATCGCTACCAGATATTTGCAGAATCCGCACTCATATGTAGATTTAATGGGCTTTGGCCTCGCACAACAGATCTATACCAATGGATCCATACCACTTGGACTAAAAAAAGCAAGATCTACTTATGTTCAAAAGGATTCTTCATTGTGGTTTTTGACTTAAATGAAGATTACCAGAAGGCCTTAACGGGAGGCCCTTGGTTCTGGGGTTCGGCTGGGCTTTTTCTCACCCCTTGGTTTCCAGACTTCGACCCTTCTACAGTTGTCATCACCAAGCTTCCCATTTGGGTCAGGCTCCCGAATCTTCCGGCACATCTATGGCATATCTCTGTCTTCTTAGCCATTGGAGACACTTTAGGACGCTACCTGGCTACAGATTCTTCAAGAAAGGAAAATGGACTCTACACCTACGGCAGACTTTGTGCAGAAATAGATATCAGCAAAGGACTGTCGGATCAGATTAATCTCAAGATTGGAGATTTCCACTGGACTCAAACCTTGGATTACGAGAATACAGCCTTCCGTTGCCGCCATTGTCATCAAACGGGGCACCTCCAGAGTACATGTACCCAGTTCCTCGACAAAAAGAAGAATCTGAAACGCAAACCCAAATCCAAGAGCTGGAATCCTTGTGTGCCACCCCCTCCTATGGACGATACAGATTCCTCTAGTTTGAATGAGGAGGAAATTGAAGCAGATGTGCAGAATGATGAGATTCTGATGGACGCTCCCTCGGTCGGTCCGGCAGTCCCCCCTAACCCTCAGATTTCTCAGAAACACACTCATTTATCTTCATCCTCAGACTCTGATAAGGATATTCCATCGCCAGTGCAGAATAGTCTACAACTTGTTATGGCTCAGCCAAACTCCACTGGATGGGTCAAAGTAAGCAAGAAAAAAGGCAAAAAATGTTGTGTGGCAGGAACTGACCCCTCGGGGTAGTTTTCTCTGCTTAGTTCTATCTTTTTGTATTCCTGTGTTTTCTATGGCCCTTTCCTTGACTGTCTCTAAGAAGCGAGGTAGATAGCCTTTCACCTACGGCTCCCTTGCTTTTCTGCTTCTCTTGCAAGCAAGCTTGCTTGTACTATACATTTCTTATCTTAATAGAATTAGTATTTATTCAAAAAAAAAAAAAAAAAAACCAAGATGCTTTTCCATATGATCCAATCATATTTGGTTGTTATATAAATGCAATGTTGGCAAATGTTAAGTATGCTATAAATTTTGCACATATCAATACATTACAGGAAGCCATGTGAAGAGAAAAAGAGATGGAAGAACATATGTTAGAAAGTAATTTTGATTTGGAAAGTATTCTTGCAAAAGTATAAAGAGACATGTCTTCCTTGAAGATATCAAAAACAAAGAAACTAATGCTAGTTTGATGTTTTCAATATACATCATTTGGAAGAGGGATTTTTCATGGAATTCCTCCTTATGTGTGAAATATCCCTACATTATAAGAATCATATTCTTCAAAGATATATGTAGAAATTTTCCAATTGAATAAAAAAATCATGGAAATGCAAAATTAAAGAATAAGATAAAAAAAATAGACAATGAATAGAGGCCTCAGTGTGAACAAAATTTTGGAGGACTAACACATGGCTTAGAGAGAAATGAGATAGAGGTTAGAATGTTAGTAATGTAGCTCCAAGGGGATAGAGACCTCAAATATTTCAAAATACAAGTGTTTTGGTCATGGAATAATGAGAAATCAAAGAAGAAGAAGATGTAGATTTGCCTAAAATTCCCATGGAATATTTGACCACGTCAAAGTCCATGGATATGGGAGATGTCCAAGCATATTTACTAGAGGAAGATCTTATCAAAGAAAATGAATATTTCATGGAGAAACAAAATATTATAAAAATAAGAGTTTAGTTGAATAAAGAAAAATTGAAGGTTCAAGTTCAATAGGCGAATACAAGGAATCAAGGAGAAACATTAGTACCAAAAAGTGCACAAGGAAAATCTGGACTAACTCAAGTAATGAAAAATAATCCAGTCAATCTAGCTAAATTCTTTTATGATATTATGGATTACTTGTGTAATCTTCAAACTACTTTGCCATTTTTTGAGGTGATAAAGATTCCTTAGCAAAGATAAAACCTTCTCAAATCTTTTGAAAATGAAGATTTATCCAATACGAGTGTAGAGGCATCTATTATATCACACCCAAAAAAGCAATCCTACCCCTCTTGTCAAGACTCAAGATAAAATGCCTCCTTTTTACCTCTTATATATATTTTTTGGTGGATAATGGTGCAACAAATATCATCATGCCACTTCACATCATGAAATAAATAGGCCTAGATTGCACTAAACATTATGAGACATGGGAAAGTATTTGTGCAATCGATTCAAGACCAGTGCCAAATTAAAGTGAAATTAAACATTTTTATTCTTCTATAAGTTCAACACCAAGCATCACTATTCCCTTTACCGTAGTAGTGGTGGAACTAACTATTTCATATTGACTTGTCTTGGAAAGAGAGTGGAGTTTTGCTTTAGGAGGATACATGATGAATGATAGAAGTTGCATGATGCTTCTAGGCAAATATGGTCATGTGATAAGAATACCAAGAGAATTGAGGAGTCCGGTATTTTTCAAGAAGAAAGAGATTCATCAAGAAATTGGGTATATTTACAATTGCCATGGAAAGTACGCCATATTTTTCATTTATCCCAACAAAAATGAAAAATTATCTTCAATGGTGTTTCACAAAACATGGAATCCAAAATTGGTATAGTATTCCAAATCCCAAATGTAGAGCGGTTTTCATATGATTTTTGTTTGCAATTTTCATGTACAAAAAATGAAGTGGAATATGAGGTTTTTGTTCAAGGTTTGATTCTTGCTCAACAAAAACGAATTAAAAATATTACCTTTTTTGGAGATTTCAAGTTGATTTTCAAACATATTAGAAATAAGTCTAATATAAGGAGGAATAGATTAAAAGTTATCCAAAGAGAATTTTGGAGTTACTACATGATTTTGGTTCCTACAAAATATTTTTTATCCCACACGAACAAGATCAAAAGGTTGATTCTTTCGCAATGGAATTTTCTCTATTTAATTATAAACTAATTGATAATTCATATCATCATGAAGTTTTAGGTCACTAATTTGTCCCGAAAAAAATAGGAAATCTCACAAGGTCTTGATAATGAAGAACATATTGCCCATGGGGCTTTGGATTGACAGTGAATGGGTGTGTTGTTAAGGCACTCCTTGCGGTAGGTCACTGGTTCAAATCCCCCGTGGGTGCTTACCGACCAAAAAAAATAAAATAATAATGAAGAACATATTATGAATTTATTGTTCAAGAAGATGAAGAGAATGAAGAGATGTTAGAAAAAGAGAAGACATTAGTGTATTTTGAATCAATGTTTATTCAGATGTTCCAGTTATCAAAAGAATCATCAAGCAAGAAAATCCAAGAAATTAGAAAGATAAATATTGGAATTCCTAAAGCTCCAAACGGTTAAATATTGGGACAACTTGTACTCAATATGAAGTTGATCAATATATCACCTTGTTTAAGAAAATCTAGAATATATTTGCATGGACATATCAATAGTTGAAGTATGATAAAAGGATCCTCAAACATGTCATTCCTTTGAAAGAAGGGGCTAAGCTAGTTAAAAAAAAACCATGAATAATTAATATGAAATTAAAACCTTTGATTAAGTTAGAAATATAAAAAGTGGAAAAGGCTAGAATTATTTTCTAATAAGGAATTATAAATGGATTACAAATCCAATCGTTGTTAGAAATAAAAGTGGAGAAATAAGGTTATGCATTGATTTCCATGATCTTAATAAAGCATCCCTTAAAGATAATTAGCCCCTTCTAGATATGGAATGGCTATCACAACAAGTGACTGGAGTAGCAGTAATCTCGATCTTAAATGGATTTTCTAGATATAATCAAATATTACTGGCATAAGAGGATAGACATAAGATTATATTCACTACACAATGGAGAACTTATTCTTATTCTTAAATTCCATTTTGGATGGAAAAACATTAGGGAAACATTTTGGAGGGCCATGGATTACACAATTAGATAAACAATAGGAAAATCTTGAAAATTTATCAAGATTACTTGATTGTGTATTGCATACTCAATACATCTCACTAGGATCATTTACAACAAATCTTTGAAAGATATATACAATATGGAGTATCCATTAATCATAGGAAGCATTTATTTACAATATCGGATGGATTATTTCTTGGCCATGTATTGAGACAAAAAGGGATTTATATAGACCCAAAGGAAATCAAATAAATATGTGAATTGAAGCCTTATACTACAAGAAAAGAAGTCCAAACATTTTTTGGGAAAACAAATTTTGTAAGGCACCTTCTTCCATATTTTTCATATATTGTTAAACCTCCGAAAAAACTGTTGAAGAAGGATGTCAAGTTTGAATGGACACTCAGAAGGCATTCAATGATATTGACATATAAATAACCTCTTATCCTATTTTGATTAGACTTGAGCTCACAAAGGATTTTATCATGTACACCTTCGCATCAAACAAAAACATTGCGACAGTCTTGACTCAACAAAAGGAAATAAAAGAAGATCATCTTATTTCTTTTATGAGTAAGTCATTACCAAAACATGAATTAAATTATTCCTCGATTGAAAACAATATTATCCCTTGGTTAAATCTATTACATACTTTAGAAGTTACATTTTAACATCAGATGTAATAGTTTATGTATTGTATCCATCCATTAAGATGATGTTTCCACACCATTTGCGAGAAGGGAAATGGCTTGGCTAGTTAGCCGAAATACAATAATATAATATTGAAATCAAGCCCCTAAAATTTGTAAAGAAAAATAGCTTATGTAAATTAATTGTAGGGGTCAAATAAGTGAATATAGAGTCTTGTAATGAAGAAAGTCAAGATTATTTCCTATGATCATATGATTGGTACAACAATATTGTGTTTTATCTATAATGAGGACTATCTCTAAATAGGATGATGGGTAAAGAAAGAATAGCTTTGTTGTCGCTGCTACAACACCCTGCAAACTTTTGGCCAATATCCAAATTTTAAATCCTATTTTGACCTTGGAAGTTGTCATTTCTAGTAGCAAGATCCATCCTATGTAAATCCTCTAAGTTTTCTAGTCCTTTTTTGAAGAAAACATAAGTGTCATCCTTTGGCATCGAAAGTGTCGCATGTTGTAAAAGCAGAGTTATGATTCGATATAAGAGGAATATTTGGTGCCAATGGGGACTATTTACCATGTCTACATGTACGATACTCATTCCTAAAGTTTTATGCATTGTTTTATTAGTTTTTTCATTGGCATTATAAAGTGTATCTTAAGTGTCACAATTGGGGGGAAGTTTTGTTTTCCTATCATATCAAAGGGATTATGTTGATTCTAGGTGCTAAGTGTTCAATTTTGTTTCATTGATTGTTCCAACTGTGTGATCATGTTCAAATTTTATCTTGGTTTCATCTCTATCTCACTGATCCCACAGTTAGCCAATTTCTGGAAAGTTTCATGCCTAACCAACCTGGACTCACTCTGCCCCTCTAAATTGTGCATTGTGCAATTTCAAGCCTTAGTTTTCATCCCTGCCTCCTGAAACTATTCAATGTGTATTCATTTCCTCCAAGGATTGCACATTGTGCATTCACAATGCTCAACAACAACCTCTTGCTCCTCAAAACTATGCAATCCTGCCTTCAAACCAACCTCTTTCTATGCACTGCGTAGTTTCATTCAACAATTTCTCTCTTTGTCTACTTGAACTGCATAATTGTGCAATCCAGTTGCTAAATATCCTTGTAAAACTACACATTAAAAAGTTATAGTGGGCAAGGCTGCCTCACTGTGACCCTCAATTGTGCAACCTTACTTCTTAGGCTTCCAATTATTGTGCATTGCGCAGTCACAGCCATCTATCCCTCACCCCTGTCCTATAAAATTATGCACTTGCAATCCCTAAGCCTTCCTCTCGGTCTAATACTCAATTCCATGCCAATAAGTGATTCTCATGAAAAAAATTATACTAGGATATTTCCAGAAAGATGTCGTCTTCTCATGACTGAATTTCATTTGCAGGCAGGGAAAATTTTAGGGGTTAATATTCGTAGGTGGGCTAATATTCCATGCATTTTCCAAAAAAAGGTTCGCTAATTTTCATTTTTCTAAAGATGAATTTGCCCAAATTTTATAGTATAAAAATATTTTACCTTAAAAATCACCAACATTATATATTGTCTAATATAAAATAATCAGAAATCTAAACATTTTTACAAAATTATCATCAAACATTTTTAAATTTGGATATTAGGGACTAGTAAGATTCACCAAGGTTGCTAAAATTTAAGATAAACATCCATCCTTACAATTTTCCCTGTTTGCAGGTACCATATCTTGACATGATAAGATGATGCTCAGAAAGGAGGAGAAGGAGACTATGCTAGAAGACACTTATGAATTTATGAAGACAAGATGATCGTTGAAAAAGAATATGAAGGGACACTAGATTGCGACAAAAGATGAAGAATTAAGATCATAATGAAGACTCTTTAACCTCAAACCTTTTAGAGGAGGAAGAAAAAGAACATGTTGCATATTTCATGAAGACACAAGGATAGAAGCAAGAGGAGAAACTTGACATTGACACATAACCATCAAGTCTATTTCATCAATGTCAAGTCATGTCTTGTCAAAGCTTCATCTCAAGAGTCGTATGAGTCCTCATGTTCCACATCATTGTGGATGTAATTATGTAATTTTCAATAAAATGAGAAATGTAAAGTAAGTGGAAGTCGAAAGGTCACCTATAGAATTTGAAAGGTCATGTAGATTTCAAAGTGTCTCATGAGAATTTGAAAAGTCATATGGAAGTTCAAGAGTGATGAGGGGAGCTATAGAGTCATAGGAGATGTGGAGAGTCACCTCATTTGTTATATATACACCCTCATAACTCAAGCAAAGGACTTTTCGCCTTGGCTTCTCCAACTAGTCATTAGAGAGGAAGATAGTTGTTTTGGAGAGAAAGTTATGGCTTAATGCTCCACTATTGGAGCTAATGGTATTCATTGTATCGATGTATCTTGGAACTTTCACTTAATAATTGAAGCTCATTGAGCCAACACAATTTAATGCATATATTTTAAATGTTATAATAATATTCTTTGAATGTTTGTGGTATATGTTGTTCTCATTTGTACTAAAGAAATTGAACTATTTCATTGGCTTTGGTTCTCACTTTGTTGAATGTGTGTTGTTGATCCAAGAGGATCTCGAGACAGGAAGGGGATCGATAAAAGCTCGAAATTCAAAATGGTAGAAACGAGAATTTGATGGCATCAGCTGAGAGGGCTCATCTTCCTAATCGCGGTGGCGCGAACGGGGTGTCAATCTGAGCTCGTATGCAAAAGATAGAGCTCTTCAAAGATTGGTATGACAGAGGAAAAATGGGGCCCACAGGATGCCACATGGCATCCCAGTCAGCACGTGGGACCCACATGGCAGCTTGACACTTGGCATTCCTCCAATAGCCTCCTAAACCTGCACAAGCAACAAAAATCATTATTTTTATATAATTATTAACTTAACTATATAAACAAAACCCAAATTCATAACCAAAATCCAAAATATATATATATATATATATAGCCATATCCCAAACAAAACATATAATATGGTTATATTATATACCATATAACAAATCACATATATGGTAAACAAAACCGTATAAAACAAATATTCAAACTATATATTATAGTTCATACATCTTATCCAAACAAACGCATTATGATCCATACAGGGTAAAGGTTTGAACCACCAAATACGCATGCCGTAACCAACGTAGGGTGGATATTTACGCCGTAAGGCGTTCCCCTCTGAAATCAATTCTCCCAACTGCCTCTCTGTCATCACTCTACGCTGTTAGATCCTTTGTTAGACGATTAGATTATCCTCAGCCGTTGATTTGAATTGGTTGGTGACCGGTTGGGACTCCCTCGGCCCGTTGCTCTCCCTTCATGTAACTGCATCACAAAGAGACACTCAGGTATTGGGATCGAGTATTTGCAGCTGCGCTTGAGTTCCA
Organism: Pinus tabuliformis; assembly: GCA_031772625.1. Classification (NCBI taxonomy): domain Eukaryota; kingdom Viridiplantae; phylum Streptophyta; class Pinopsida; order Pinales; family Pinaceae; genus Pinus; species Pinus tabuliformis. Next base: position 949,345,982 of record CM062810.1, read on the forward strand.
ATCCCCGTGGGCTGTGTTAGATTTTGATAAGAGAGTTTACAATGGCACCCATAGCAGTCGGTGATAAGATTCCAGATGGCGTTCTGGCCTATTTTGACGAAGAGAGCAAGCTCCAGCAAGTTTCCGTCCACTCTTTGGCCGCTGGGAAGAAGATTATTCTCTTCGGCGTCCCGGGGGGCTTTCACTCCCAGTTGCAGGTCAGGGTTTTTTTAATTCTTCTGTAACTTGAATTTTTGCTTGGTTTGAGCTATGATTGATAGTTCTATGCTCTGGCTTTCGGATTATTAGAATCTTGATTTAATTATTAGGTTGTACGGTTAAATGGCTGATTGAACCTCTTCTGGCTATTAAATCAATAAGTCTTCTGTAACTTGAATTTCTGCTTGAACGCTTGATTTGAGATATGATTGATAGTGCTATGCTCTGGCATTTGGATTATTAGAGTCTGGATTTAATTATCAGGCTGTAAGGTTAATGGCTCATTGAGTTTCTTCTTGCTATTAAATCAATAAAATACACACTGAGATGTTGTCGCCGTGGCAGTATGAAGCATGTTCCGGGGTTTGTTGAGAAGGCGGAGGAGTTGAAAGGAAAAGGGATCGACGAAATTATCTGCGTAAGTGGTAAGTTTGATTTAATATCTGACTGGAGTTAGGGTTTTGTAAATGGTGCAGTTTATATTGACTTATTGATAACACAGGATACCTGTCTGTGTGAGAGGAATGTCTCTCGAAGGTTGTACCATTAAGACCAGCACTTCCCTTTGTCTATGGTGCGGCCATAGGGGTACTATTCCTTCAAAGTTGTCTAGTGCGGTCACAGGGGTGTCAACGGCTTATTAGTGTCTAGGGGGATGGGGATGGGATGATAATTGTTTGGTATATGTACTGCAGAGTGATCAATAATGGTGCTGGATCACAAACGATGCGTGACAGAGCATGGGTCTCGATATGACTGCCTTCTGTTTGGTGAGTATCACACTTCTTTCTTTGTTTTTTACGTTTTTGCTTTTTTCAATGGGTATCGAACTGCTGCTCTATGTATTCGTTTCTGATTTCAATCTGCTGTTTTAGATATGGATGACACATTATATCCCTTAAGCTCCGGACTAGCTGCAGCATCTTGTAGCTAATCTGCCCTTCAAAAATTATGTAATTTAAGTGTTCTTTTTAAGGAAATATTAATCTTTAGATTTTAATCTAAACCAGAGTCTGAAATGCAACCCGGAAAGCTTGGAGTTGCATATTTAGATTGCCACTGATTAATTCCTTAGAATTTACATGAGCTTGTTATATGCATCTCCAACTTTGCAACTTGAAGGTGATCAAACCCAGATGGACTATGGGCTTAGTGTTCATATCCAATACGCCCAATATATTGTGCAGATTCAATGCACTGTTGCACACACATAGAGTTGGATCACCCCAATCCTACTCCTGTTTTAGATGCAATTAAGACTTCGCATTTGGAATTGAGGGAACTTTTGAGGTTTGAATTGTGTGTGCGGTCTGGTTGTTGTATAACAGATTATGTGAATAAAAAACTGGGAGATGAAAAGAGCAGAGTCCCTGACTTCACCAGAGAGCTGTATAAAACTTATGGGACAACCATGGCTGGACTCAGGGTAAGCGTTCAATCCCTATTGTTTTATGTAATTCAGCATGATATATCAACTTTTAAGATTAAAATGACTGATTTTTAGCATTGGGATCCTTCTATAGCTGATTACTAAGGAATTCTGCAACCCCCTCATGTGTAATTGGTTAGCGAGTAGCTTAAGAGTGGGGTTATCAGCTGCTTTAAATCAGAACCTGCTTCCTGGAATGGCTGCAGAACATCTGAGACATATTATCCATAATTACTCTATGGGTTTTTATGATTTTACTGGCCACCACTCTGCCAAGAGCCCTTTTGCAATTTCATGAGACTGAAACCCTGTTTCTCATCTGTGGTCTTTAAGCCTGAAGGATCTCTCTTGTTGCCCCAGTAATGATGATGTATGAATACAAATTGAAGGTGTTCTAGATGTCTTTATTTAACAATTATTACCCTTGTCAATTTCTAAAATATGCCACTTACGGATTTATGATCAACATCATGGCTTAGAATTGCAATTGAATTGAGATCCTCTTTCTCGACTTTCATGTTCATGATTTCATTGCTTATTTTTTTGCCAATATTCTTTGATCTATGCAGGCAGTGGGCTATGAATTTGACTATGACGATTACCACAGGTACCTAAGAAATCTTGTATCTTCTGGCTGGTGAATTTACAGCTATCTAATATTTCAAATTTGAACAAAACCAGAGAATGAGCCACTGGTTTGACTTTCATTGTTTAGACTGTTTGGAATACCATTGATTGCTTTTGGCCTTAAACGCTATCTTCACTCACTTGAAACAAATATTTCTTATACAGTTTTGTTCACGGAAGATTGCCATATGAGAATCTTAAACCAGATCCTGTGCTGAAGAATTTGTTATTAAGCATGCCTCAAAGGAAAATTGTAAGATCATTTGGATCCCTTCAAATTCTTTATATAATGATAACACATGATAAAGTCCTAGGTTTTCTTGTAAATTTATAACCATATTTCTTAACCGCTTGTAACTTTGTTATGTAAAACAAATATTTACAAATGGTGACAAAGTTCATGCTGCAAAGGTCCTTAACAGGCTGGGATTGAAAGATTGCTTTGAGGGCATAATATGCTTTGAGACACTTAATCCTCCTTCAAAAATTGCTGAAAAAAATAATAAACGGAATATGCCCACTGATAACTCTAAAATCCCGAAGACACCCATAATTTGCAAGCCCTCAAAAGAGGCCATGGAGCAGGCGCTTCGCCTTGCAAACGCTGATCCACAAAGAACGGTAAGGCACTAAAGATTTTGATGACCTTTTTCTTTCAGCTATTCATTTTTTCATGAAAATGATTTATATAATACATCAGAAATCAGTATAGATTTACATCAAGATTGACTCATCCAGGTACCGTAGAAAGTTTATACCATATTCCCCTTAGTAAACAAACAAGGATAGCTACCATCTCTGCTTTGGCCCCAGTGGGAGGGCCCAGGGGTATCTATATCTATAAGTTTACTAAAAATGGCCATTGTTGCTGAAATCTGGAGAGCCAATTCTCATTTAAATGTAAAAACTTGGCCCAGGGTGAAAGACTTACTTGTCTTTTGAGAAGTTGTGTTGCAGTTGTATTTTGACAAGAAAGAGATGCATGTTTTTCTGATCATGTTCCATATACTGCCCAATTATCCACTTGTTTCTAAACACAATCCCTTTTCAACAAAGAGGATCTACAAAGAGAATCAGCAATAATTCAGTCACAAAACATAAAGCTGAAGGTGTGTGACAGAGCTGTTTAAACAAGAAAGAGATGCTTGTTAGTCTGATCACAACCGTTCAATTATACATCTATTCCCGAACAGCCTCTTTTCAGCAGAGAGGAGCTAGAAAGGGACTGTTTTACTCAATCATAATCTAGTCTCAAAACAATTCGGCAACCTGCAATTCGACATCTGCCTTCTGGCAGACATTACAACATCCATTTTTCTTTACCTTATGCATATCATTTCAACAGCATCTATTGTAAGATTTTCTTTGATGACAGTCCCCGGAATATAGCCGCAGGAAAGCGTGCAGGCCTGCATACTGTATTGGTAAGACCATATAATTCTTAATGGGATCTGATGCTTTTGTAAAAAGGCATAATTGGTTGAATCTTCATCTAATTTTAATATTCGTTTTCACCATCAACAGGTGGGCACTTCGGTCCGGACAGAGGGAGCAGATTTTGCCCTTGAAAGTATTCACAACATTAGAGAAGCCCTGCCTGAGATATGGGAAGAAGGAGATGCAGAGAGCGCCAAAAATGTTGTGCGTTCAAGACGAGCGGGTGCAACTATTGAAACTGTTGTCACTGCATAATCCATGGTCTGATTGAATGAGGGAACAGAGAAGTAGACTGTTCCCTTTAGGGCGTTTGACTATGGTTAGAGGAAACTCATGTTATCCGTAATCTTGTGTTTTGCTTCTTGCCCAAGAAACTCCTATAATTTCTAACTATGTTGAAATGTGTATATGATCTGGAGAATCGTAATAATATCAATTCCACACAGCTTGATCAATAGATGAAACCTACGGGTAATCTGTTTATTTGGAACAATATTTCTTCCCTCAAGATTTTTTAACTTTTAACCTTTTGTTTTTCCTCTGGATCAGCTCTCTTTTTTAAATTACCCACATTACCAAGTATAAAGTTAACCTCTTTTTCGTATAATCATAAGGTTCTTAATGAACTATTTTTTTTTCAGAGAGAAAAGCGACATGATATTATATTAAGGAGATATAATAGGCTTAATACAATTATCAGACCATATGATCTAACCAAAAAGAATAGGCCAGAAATAGACAGATGCTGAGCAGATATGGGAAGATATATGCCAGATGAGCAGATAAATACACCGAAAAGACATATCAGTCCATCATAACAGTCCCTCAAAAGAGGTCCATGGAAAAGCATCAGAATCAAAACGAGCAGATCGTATATACAGAAGACCCATAACAGCCAAATTAAAAAGAGATCCCTGAAGGACGGCAGTATATAACCATCAGAATCAAAACTGTTCAGACAAAGCAGAAATAAGGATCGGAATGGAGGAAATGGGAGTCTTTGAATCCTGAAAAATGCGCGCGCGTTCCGCCATTTCCATGAACTATAACCTTCTATGTTATTATATTATTGTTGATGAGGGTAATTGTGATTATATTACTATTGATGACAGTAATTACGTTTTCTTGTGATTATGTTATTATTGATTAAGAAATACTATCACATCAAATCAAGTCAGAAAGTCACAGATAAAGATGTAACGATGCAAAATTGTAATTAGTAAGGGAGTTGTTTTTAGTGTGATTTTTTGGAAGTTTTTATGATGGGTTTTTCTGGTCAAATTTTTCTAAAATTCCGCAAGAATTTATTAAAATCACAAGTTTATGGATAATTCTGTGCAATCGAAATACCTTGGGGTTTTCCACGGTGCTGAATCTATATATAGAATCAAAAAAACTAGTTTAAATAATACAAATCAAGATTTCACCTCAAATTTTTTCATCAAATTTGAACACTAAAATATCCAAAAAATCACACTAAAAACGACTCCATTAATAAATACATTTATTTCCCAATACACTTTTTCATTATCACATGCTTACCCGGAAAGCCAGAGTCACAGAAAAATTAGCGACGGCAGCTTTGCAAGTCCCTGCCACTGAGTGAAGAGTAATAGTTTATTTTTTATTATATATTTAGTTGTTTGCTGTTCAAAATAGGTAACTGGATGCTTATTTGAGTTTCGGTGGGTCATATCTATCAAATATAGCTGGCTACAGTTGTATGCCCGAGCAGGTGGCTGTGGCCAGACACATACCCAAGTATAGTGGGCCATGGACGCTATCGAAGTATAGGAGGAACTGTATCAGCGAAGAACTCCAAAAACCGGCGCTATTAACTACTGTAGGTAGGAACAGAGTAGCTATGAAAGTGACACAACAGCCATAACAGCGAGAAAAGCGATAGATGCACCTACAGTGCGGTAGTTACAACTACGTGGAGAAACTATTGCTCACAGTTGTAATATCATAAAGATCGACGAGGACATAAACATTAATTTGCCATATCGAATACATTATTGAATGGACACATATCTGAACAAAAAATTCCAGTACCACGAAAATCAAGTTTTGAAAATTTAATGGCCAAGTAATTTTGGTGGGATGAAATATGAAAATGGTGTATAAATTGAGATTTTAAAATATTTTTTAAAATTTAATGGCGAAATTAAAATTTTAATTTCTAAACAAGAAATCCACAACCCGCGAAAATTAAGTTTCATGAATTATGATAAAGGTGCATAGATTATTGCAATTTCTGACGTATTTTAAAAATTTAAAAGTGACGTTAAACATTTTAGATTACTCTAAAGACAAAAGAAAAAATGAATATAAATTAAAAAAAAAATTAATAATTGTAAAAAGAGGAAATGTAAATTAAAATTACCAAATTCGATTAATTGTGTAATCGTGTATATATATATGAATGGAAAATAACAATATAAATTTGAGTGACATTTTTTGAGCATATTTACACCGTAAAGCGTTTTTCTCTGAAATGAACTCTTCATAAGGAAATCAATTTTATGGTATTGTGCTCAAGAAAAAAATTTCGGATTGCCTTTCTGTCTTAATTGTAGCGGTTAGATTTTTTGTTTCGTAGTCATTAGATTTTTTGTTAGACGATTGAACAAAAATCAGCCGTCTGATTTGATAAAAAATGTTTTAAAAAAACGTTTCACTTTACATGCAATAAAAGGCAGATCACCAATGCCTCTGCGATGGATTTCCTGGGCGACAAAGACAGATTAAAGAGCTCATATCGCTCGTTGGGGGTCCAAGGGATTTTATGACGCCATTGCTTGTTTATGGGGGCCCTTCCACTGGGAAAACCAGTGTAGTTTTAGATATATTTAAGCGTTTGAACCGCCCTTTTGCCTATGCATGTTGTAGATCTTGTTTTAGCCCTCGTCTGTTGTTTGAATCCATTCTAAACCAGCTGATATCCCACAGAAGAACAAAAGCTAATAACTATAGCAGTGCGAAGCGTTGCGAGAAAATTGCAGATTTTGTTGTGTATTTGAAAGAAGCCTGTATTCAGGCCATTGAGAAAAAATATGAAAATAAATTGGTAGGTGGGTCTATAGAATCTCGGAAAGATGGGGAACCAGGGTTTACAGGCTTCCTCCCAGGGATTCCCAAAAAATCCCAGATAAAGGGCTGAAGGAATCAGTGTTTAAGGGATCTCCCCACGAGGATACCCAAATAAGTCCACAGAAAGGGTTTCAGGAATCAGGGTTTAAGGGCTCCCCTCGCAAGAATACCCAAAAAAGTCCAGAAAAGGGGCTTAAGGGTTCCTCCAAAAAAAATACAGGAAGGGGGCTTCAGGCTTCTGGTTGCGATGATCCTTTGTAGAAAGACAAAGGGAAGAGGGACAATGGTTCTTTTAGTAAAGAAGTCAGGAGATTGGATTTTCCAGAGGTGGTGTACTTGATATTTGACAAATATTGAACTTCTGCATGAGTGGAATAATGGTTTCAACCTCATCTCAACATTGTTCAAGCTATCTGATTTGACAAGAATGCCCAATTTGGGTTTGATTTTTATCAGCAATATCACTCCAGATTCCTTCTATTCCCATACTGGTGCTCTGGAGCCATTGACAATGTACTTTCGGGACTATACTGATGATGAGTTGTATCAAATCCTTATCAAAGGGTAGCCTAATACTGAGCTGTATGCCTCATTTCTCAAGTAAGTACCTGTGCCTACCTTTTTCTTCAAATATGCTTATAGATTTCTGTTAATGAAACAATAATGCTCAAATCTTATTAGAAAAACGCGAGGCAAATTTGGGTTCATGTGTCTACTATTTCTCTGCGTCCATAGGAGTATGTCGCAATGTGTAAATCTTGTTGATTGGCTCCTGTCAATGAGGTTATTAGTTTGGTTTGCTGAAAGTTCTGTCTCTTCTGCACACTATACACTTGCTTATTTTGTATGGGAAGATCCACCCAACAGCAAGAAAGTTGGGCTTCTCTGATCTTAGGTGTCCAAACCGTGCCATGGTTCTCTTTGCTGTTCAAGTTAAGGGGCTTTCGAAGTTTTTAAAAGTTTCAATGAAATATGTGGCTGCTTGATTTACACTTGTTTTCTTTTTGTTTCTGATATTGAACAATGCTATTTTGAAGCCCTTCAGTAGAGCTTGCAGGTGAGTTACAGAACTCTCTACAACATTGGAACCTTTGTTTCAAAAATACTGTGAACCAATTAGCAAAGAAGCTGTGGTTCCTGCTGAAAACGGAAAGCGGAGGCTGTTTTCTTATCTTGAGCCACACATTGCACCGGCCTTGAACCAAATATTCAATGTCCCTACTTCTAGAGACAAGGTTAGAAGGAAAATCATGACAAGAAGACAAGGTTTTGATGAAATACATGAAGATCTAGATTTTCATCTTTCTGTTTGTGGCAAGTACTTGCTCATCTCTGCCTTCATTGCATCAAGGAACCCTGCGACTCTTGATGCCACGTTGTTTGATTCGTCTGGGGGATTAGATAATCGTAAGCGAAGGAAAAAGTAAGAACTTTAGTTCCTTTGATCCTTTGCTTTTATCCTTTTTTGTTTTTCTTTTCATCTGATTCTTAAAAATAAATTTAGTTGATTTCACATAAGGAAGGATATGATTTCTTTTAGCAAGAAGTTAACGTTTCCTCCATATAATTATGCAATCCCAAGCATCACTTTGGAGTAATTATTGTATACTCTCTTTTGTTGGTTTTTGAATAGGAGTGTAAAATCCACAGAGAGAAAGGAACATGAGGAGCAAGAAAAGTTCCTTAAAGGTCCAGGGAGTTTCCCTCTGGAGAGGCTGCTTGTAATCTTCCAATGCATCACAGCAATGGCAGATGAAGAATTTGAAAATCTACAATCTGACAATATATCTGCAGTTGATGAAAATGGTTTGGGGCCTATGGCTGATGCTCTTATGCAGCTCTCAACTCTTTGTAATATCAATCTTTTGTATAAAGGAACAAACTGTCCCCTAGAAGGTGCTGCTAGATATCGTTGCAACATCGATCAGGAACTTGCAATGAAGGTATGCCTCTTTTTGTTTGTGATTTATCAATGTTTAGTGTTGTTATGATGTATTGAAAATATCGACTAAAATCTTTGATCATCACTTTGGCTGTGGGAAATAGGAATTTTATTTTTAATCCATCTCTTATTTGTTTGTGATTGTAGATTGCATGCAGTGTCAAATTTCCTTTGTCAAAATATCTCTATCGGTGATAATGACCTTGACAAGGACCATTTCTAGACGTGTTGTTCAGTCCCCTACTACAGAGGAAGTAAATCAGTTCAATTTGTGGGAGAAAGACAATTTATTGATTGTTAAATGCTGTATGTTGTGGGGCAAGGAGGTCACGTAATTATAAAAGATATGAACTGTTTCACCTCATAACCCCCTCTTTTCAGCAGAGAGGAGCTAGAAAGGGACTGTTTTACTCAATCATAATCTAGTCTCAAAACAATTCGGCAACCTGCAATTCGACATCTGCCTTCTGGCAGACATTACAACATCCATTTTTCTTTACCTTATGCATATCATTTCAACAGCATCTATTGTAAGATTTTCTTTGATGACAGTCCCCGGAATATAGCCGCAGGAAAGCGTGCAGGCCTGCATACTGTATTGGTAAGACCATATAATTCTTAATGGGATCTGATGCTTTTGTAAAAAGGCATAATTGGTTGAATCTTCATCTAATTTTAATATTCGTTTTCACCATCAACAGGTGGGCACTTCGGTCCGGACAGAGGGAGCAGATTTTGCCCTTGAAAGTATTCACAACATTAGAGAAGCCCTGCCTGAGATATGGGAAGAAGGAGATGCAGAGAGCGCCAAAAATGTTGTGCGTTCAAGACGAGCGGGTGCAACTATTGAAACTGTTGTCACTGCATAATCCATGGTCTGATTGAATGAGGGAACAGAGAAGTAGACTGTTCCCTTTAGGGCGTTTGACTATGGTTAGAGGAAACTCATGTTATCCGTAATCTTGTGTTTTGCTTCTTGCCCAAGAAACTCCTATAATTTCTAACTATGTTGAAATGTGTATATGATCTGGAGAATCGTAATAATATCAATTCCACACAGCTTGATCAATAGATGAAACCTACGGGTAATCTGTTTATTTGGAACAATATTTCTTCCCTCAAGATTTTTTAACTTTTAACCTTTTGTTTTTCCTCTGGATCAGCTCTCTTTTTTAAATTACCCACATTACCAAGTATAAAGTTAACCTCTTTTTCGTATAATCATAAGGTTCTTAATGAACTATTTTTTTTTCAGAGAGAAAAGCGACATGATATTATATTAAGGAGATATAATAGGCTTAATACAATTATCAGACCATATGATCTAACCAAAAAGAATAGGCCAGAAATAGACAGATGCTGAGCAGATATGGGAAGATATATGCCAGATGAGCAGATAAATACACCGAAAAGACATATCAGTCCATCATAACAGTCCCTCAAAAGAGGTCCATGGAAAAGCATCAGAATCAAAACGAGCAGATCGTATATACAGAAGACCCATAACAGCCAAATTAAAAAGAGATCCCTGAAGGACGGCAGTATATAACCATCAGAATCAAAACTGTTCAGACAAAGCAGAAATAAGGATCGGAATGGAGGAAATGGGAGTCTTTGAATCCTGAAAAATGCGCGCGCGTTCCGCCATTTCCATGAACTATAACCTTCTATGTTATTATATTATTGTTGATGAGGGTAATTGTGATTATATTACTATTGATGACAGTAATTACGTTTTCTTGTGATTATGTTATTATTGATTAAGAAATACTATCACATCAAATCAAGTCAGAAAGTCACAGATAAAGATGTAACGATGCAAAATTGTAATTAGTAAGGGAGTTGTTTTTAGTGTGTTTTTTTGGAAGTTTTTATGATGGGTTTTTCTGGTCAAATTTTTCTAAAATTCCGCAAGAATTTATTAAAATCACAAGTTTATGGATAATTCTGTGCAATCGAAATACCTTGGGGTTTTCCACGGTGCTGAATCTATATATAGAATCAAAAAAACTAGTTTAAATAATACAAATCAAGATTTCACCTCAAATTTTTTCATCAAATTTGAACACTAAAAAATCCAAAAAATCACACTAAAAACGACTCCATTAATAAATACATTTATTTCCCAATACACTTTTTCATTATCACATGCTTACCCGGAAAGCCAGAGTCACAGAAAAATTAGCGACGGCAGCTTTGCAAGTCCCTGCCACTGAGTGAAGAGTAATAGTTTATTTTTTATTATATATTTAGTTGTTTGCTGTTCAAAATAGGTAACTGGATGCTTATTTGAGTTTCGGTGGGTCATATCTATCAAATATAGCTGGCTACAGTTGTATGCCCGAGCAGGTGGCTGTGGCCAGACACATACCCAAGTATAGTGGGCCATGGACGCTATCGAAGTATAGGAGGAACTGTATCAGCGAAGAACTCCAAAAACCGGCGCTATTAACTACTGTAGGTAGGAACAGAGTAGCTATGAAAGTGACACAACAGCCATAACAGCGAGAAAAGCGATAGATGCACCTACAGTGCGGTAGTTACAACTACGTGGAGAAACTATTGCTCACAGTTGTAATATCATAAAGATCGACGAGGACATAAACATTAATTTGCCATATCGAATACATTATTGAATGGACACATATCTGAACAAAAAATTCCAGTACCACGAAAATCAAGTTTTGAAAATTTAATGGCCAAGTAATTTTGGTGGGATGAAATATGAAAATGGTGTATAAATTGAGATTTTAAAATATTTTTTAAAATTTAATGGCGAAATTAAAATTTTAATTTCTAAACAAGAAATCCACAACCCGCGAAAATTAAGTTTCATGAATTATGATAAAGGTGCATAGATTATTGCAATTTCTGACGTATTTTAAAAATTTAAAAGTGACGTTAAACATTTTAGATTACTCTAAAGACAAAAGAAAAAATGAATATAAATTAAAAAAAAATTAATAATTGTAAAAAGAGGAAATGTAAATTAAAATTACCAAATTCGATTAATTGTGTAATCGTGTATATATATATGAATGGAAAATAACAATATAAATTTGAGTGACATTTTTTGAGCATATTTACACCGTAAAGCGTTTTTCTCTGAAATGAACTCTTCATAAGGAAATCAATTTTATGGTATTGTGCTCAAGAAAAAAATTTCGGATTGCCTTTCTGTCTTAATTGTAGCGGTTAGATTTTTTGTTTCGTAGTCATTAGATTTTTTGTTAGACGATTGAACAAAAATCAGCCGTCTGATTTGATAAAAAATGTTTTAAAAAAACGTTTCACTTTACATGCAATAAAAGGCGGATCACCAATGCCTCTGCGATGGATTTCCTGGGCGACAAAGACAGATTAAAGAGCTCATATCGCTCGTTGGGGGTCCAAGGGATTTTATGACGCCATTGCTTGTTTATGGGGGCCCTTCCACTGGGAAAACCAGTGTAGTTTTAGATATATTTAAGCGTTTGAACCGCCCTTTTGCCTATGCATGTTGTAGATCTTGTTTTAGCCCTCGTCTGTTGTTTGAATCCATTCTAAACCAGCTGATATCCCACAGAAGAACAAAAGCTAATAACTATAGCAGTGCGAAGCGTTGCGAGAAAATTGCAGATTTTGTTGTGTATTTGAAAGAAGCCTGTATTCAGGCCATTGAGAAAAAATATGAAAATAAATTGGTAGGTGGGTCTATAGAATCTCGGAAAGATGGGGAACCAGGGTTTACAGGCTTCCTCCCAGGGATTCCCAAAAAATCCCAGATAAAGGGCTGAAGGAATCAGTGTTTAAGGGATCTCCCCACGAGGATACCCAAATAAGTCCACAGAAAGGGTTTCAGGAATCAGGGTTTAAGGGCTCCCCTCGCAAGAATACCCAAAAAAGTCCAGAAAAGGGGCTTAAGGGTTCCTCCAAAAAAAATACAGGAAGGGGGCTTCAGGCTTCTGGTTGCGATGATCCTTCGTAGAAAGACAAAGGGAAGAGGGACAATGATTCTTTTAGTAAAGAAGTCAGGAGATTGGATTTTCCAGAGGTGGTGTACTTGATATTTGACAAATATTGAACTTCTGCATGAGTGGAATAATGGTTTCAACCTCATCTCGACATTGTTCAAGCTATCTGATTTGACAAGAATGCCCAATTTGGGTTTGATTTTTATCAGCAATATCACTCCAGATTCCTTCTATTCCCATACTGGTGCTCTGGAGCCATTGACAATGTACTTTCGGGACTATACTGATGATGAGTTGTATCAAATCCTTATCAAAGGGTAGCCTAATACTGAGCTGTATGCCTCATTTCTCAAGTAAGTACCTGTGCCTACCTTTTTCTTCAAATATGCTTATAGATTTCTGTTAATGAAACAATAATGCTCAAATCTTATTAGAAAAACGCGAGGCAAATTTGGGTTCATGTGTCTACTATTTCTCTGCGTCCATAGGAGTATGTCGCAATGTGTAAATCTTGTTGATTGGCTCCTGTCAATGAGGTTATTAGTTTGGTTTGCTGAAAGTTCTGTCTCTTCTGCACACTATACACTTGCTTATTTTGTATGGGAAGATCCACCCAACAGCAAGAAAGTTGGGCTTCTCTGATCTTAGGTGTCCAAACCGTGCCATGGTTCTCTTTGCTGTTCAAGTTAAGGGGCTTTCGAAGTTTTTAAAAGTTTCAATGAAATATGTGGCTGCTTGATTTACACTTGTTTTCTTTTTGTTTCTGATATTGAACAATGCTATTTTGAAGCCCTTCAGTAGAGCTTGCAGGTGAGTTACAGAACTCTCTACAACATTGGAACCTTTGTTTCAAAAATACTGTGAACCAATTAGCAAAGAAGCTGTGGTTCCTGCTGAAAACGGAAAGCGGAGGCTGTTTTCTTATCTTGAGCCACACATTGCACCGGCCTTGAACCAAATATTCAATGTCCCTACTTCTAGAGACAAGGTTAGAAGGAAAATCATGACAAGAAGACAAGGTTTTGATGAAATACATGAAGATCTAGATTTTCATCTTTCTGTTTGTGGCAAGTACTTGCTCATCTCTGCCTTCATTGCATCAAGGAACCCTGCGACTCTTGATGCCACGTTGTTTGATTCGTCTGGGGGATTAGATAATCGTAAGCGAAGGAAAAAGTAAGAACTTTAGTTCCTTTGATCCTTTGCTTTTATCCTTTTTTGTTTTTCTTTTCATCTGATTCTTAAAAATAAATTTAGTTGATTTCACATAAGGAAGGATATGATTTCTTTTAGCAAGAAGTTAACGTTTCCTCCATATAATTATGCAATCCCAAGCATCACTTTGGAGTAATTATTGTATACTCTCTTTTGTTGGTTTTTGAATAGGAGTGTAAAATCCACAGAGAGAAAGGAACATGAGGAGCAAGAAAAGTTCCTTAAAGGTCCAGGGAGTTTCCCTCTGGAGAGGCTGCTTGTAATCTTCCAATGCATCACAGCAATGGCAGATGAAGAATTTGAAAATCTACAATCTGACAATATATCTGCAGTTGATGAAAATGGTTTGGGGCCTATGGCTGATGCTCTTATGCAGCTCTCAACTCTTTGTAATATCAATCTTTTGTATAAAGGAACAAACTGTCCCCTAGAAGGTGCTGCTAGATATCGTTGCAACATCGATCAGGAACTTGCAATGAAGGTATGCCTCTTTTTGTTTGTGATTTATCAATGTTTAGTGTTGTTATGATGTATTGAAAATATCGACTAAAATCTTTGATCATCACTTTGGCTGTGGGAAATAGGAATTTTATTTTTAATCCATCTCTTATTTGTTTGTGATTGTAGATTGCATGCAGTGTCAAATTTCCTTTGTCAAAATATCTCTATCGGTGATAATGACCTTGACAAGGACCATTTCTAGACGTGTTGTTCAGTCCCCTACTACAGAGGAAGTAAATCAGTTCAATTTGTGGGAGAAAGACAATTTATTGATTGTTAAATGCTGTATGTTGTGGGGCAAGGAGGTCACGTAATTATAAAAGATATGAACTGTTTCACCTCATAACCCCCTCTTTTCAGCAGAGAGGAGCTAGAAAGGGACTGTTTTACTCAATCATAATCTAGTCTCAAAACAATTCGGCAACCTGCAATTCGACATCTGCCTTCTGGCAGACATTACAACATCCATTTTTCTTTACCTTATGCATATCATTTCAACAGCATCTATTGTAAGATTTTCTTTGATGACAGTCCCCGGAATATAGCCGCAGGAAAGCGTGCAGGCCTGCATACTGTATTGGTAAGACCATATAATTCTTAATGGGATCTGATGCTTTTGTAAAAAGGCATAATTGGTTGAATCTTCATCTAATTTTAATATTCGTTTTCACCATCAACAGGTGGGCACTTCGGTCCGGACAGAGGGAGCAGATTTTGCCCTTGAAAGTATTCACAACATTAGAGAAGCCCTGCCTGAGATATGGGAAGAAGGAGATGCAGAGAGCGCCAAAAATGTTGTGCGTTCAAGACGAGCGGGTGCAACTATTGAAACTGTTGTCACTGCATAATCCATGGTCTGATTGAATGAGGGAACAGAGAAGTAGACTGTTCCCTTTAGGGCGTTTGACTATGGTTAGAGGAAACTCATGTTATCCGTAATCTTGTGTTTTGCTTCTTGCCCAAGAAACTCCTATAATTTCTAACTATGTTGAAATGTGTATATGATCTGGAGAATCGTAATAATATCAATTCCACACAGCTTGATCAATAAATGAAACCTACGGGTAATCTGTTTATTTGGAACAATATTTCTTCCCTCAAGATTTTTTAACTTTTAACCTTTTGTTTTTCCTCTGGATCAGCTCTCTTTTTTAAATTACCCACATTACCAAGTATAAAGTTAACCTCTTTTTCGTATAATCATAAGGTTCTTAATGAACTATTTTTTTTTCAGAGAGAAAAGCGACATGATATTATATTAAGGAGATATAATAGGCTTAATACAATTATCAGACCATATGATCTAACCAAAAAGAATAGGCCAGAAATAGACAGATGCTGAGCAGATATGGGAAGATATATGCCAGATGAGCAGATAAATACACCGAAAAGACATATCAGTCCATCATAACAGTCCCTCAAAAGAGGTCCATGGAAAAGCATCAGAATCAAAACGAGCAGATCGTATATACAGAAGACCCATAACAGCCAAATTAAAAAGAGATCCCTGAAGGACGGCAGTATATAACCATCAGAATCAAAACTGTTCAGACAAAGCAGAAATAAGGATCGGAATGGAGGAAATGGGAGTCTTTGAATCCTGAAAAATGCGCGCGCGTTCCGCCATTTCCATGAACTATAACCTTCTATGTTATTATATTATTGTTGATGAGGGTAATTGTGATTATATTACTATTGATGACAGTAATTACGTTTTCTTGTGATTATGTTATTATTGATTAAGAAATACTATCACATCAAATCAAGTCAGAAAGTCACAGATAAAGATGTAACGATGCAAAATTGTAATTAGTAAGGGAGTTGTTTTTAGTGTGTTTTTTTGGAAGTTTTTATGATGGGTTTTTCTGGTCAAATTTTTCTAAAATTCCGCAAGAATTTATTAAAATCACAAGTTTATGGATAATTCTGTGCAATCGAAATACCTTGGGGTTTTCCACGGTGCTGAATCTATATATAGAATCAAAAAAACTAGTTTAAATAATACAAATCAAGATTTCACCTCAAATTTTTTCATCAAATTTGAACACTAAAAAATCCAAAAAATCACACTAAAAACGACTCCATTAATAAATACATTTATTTCCCAATACACTTTTTCATTATCACATGCTTACCCGGAAAGCCAGAGTCACAGAAAAATTAGCGACGGCAGCTTTGCAAGTCCCTGCCACTGAGTGAAGAGTAATAGTTTATTTTTTATTATATATTTAGTTGTTTGCTGTTCAAAATAGGTAACTGGATGCTTATTTGAGTTTCGGTGGGTCATATCTATCAAATATAGCTGGCTACAGTTGTATGCCCGAGCAGGTGGCTGTGGCCAGACACATACCCAAGTATAGTGGGCCATGGACGCTATCGAAGTATAGGAGGAACTGTATCAGCGAAGAACTCCAAAAACCGGCGCTATTAACTACTGTAGGTAGGAACAGAGTAGCTATGAAAGTGACACAACAGCCATAACAGCGAGAAAAGCGATAGATGCACCTACAGTGCGGTAGTTACAACTACGTGGAGAAACTATTGCTCACAGTTGTAATATCATAAAGATCGACGAGGACATAAACATTAATTTGCCATATCGAATACATTATTGAATGGACACATATCTGAACAAAAAATTCCAGTACCACGAAAATCAAGTTTTGAAAATTTAATGGCCAAGTAATTTTGGTGGGATGAAATATGAAAATGGTGTATAAATTGAGATTTTAAAATATTTTTTAAAATTTAATGGCGAAATTAAAATTTTAATTTCTAAACAAGAAATCCACAACCCGCGAAAATTAAGTTTCATGAATTATGATAAAGGTGCATAGATTATTGCAATTTCTGACGTATTTTAAAAATTTAAAAGTGACGTTAAACATTTTAGATTACTCTAAAGACAAAAGAAAAAATGAATATAAATTAAAAAAAAATTAATAATTGTAAAAAGAGGAAATGTAAATTAAAATTACCAAATTCGATTAATTGTGTAATCGTGTATATATATATGAATGGAAAATAACAATATAAATTTGAGTGACATTTTTTGAGCATATTTACACCGTAAAGCGTTTTTCTCTGAAATGAACTCTTCATAAGGAAATCAATTTTATGGTATTGTGCTCAAGAAAAAAATTTCGGATTGCCTTTCTGTCTTAATTGTAGCGGTTAGATTTTTTGTTTCGTAGTCATTAGATTTTTTGTTAGACGATTGAACAAAAATCAGCCGTCTGATTTGATAAAAAATGTTTTAAAAAAACGTTTCACTTTACATGCAATAAAAGGCGGATCACCAATGCCTCTGCGATGGATTTCCTGGGCGACAAAGACAGATTAAAGAGCTCATATCGCTCGTTGGGGGTCCAAGGGATTTTATGACGCCATTGCTTGTTTATGGGGGCCCTTCCACTGGGAAAACCAGTGTAGTTTTAGATATATTTAAGCGTTTGAACCGCCCTTTTGCCTATGCATGTTGTAGATCTTGTTTTAGCCCTCGTCTGTTGTTTGAATCCATTCTAAACCAGCTGATATCCCACAGAAGAACAAAAGCTAATAACTATAGCAGTGCGAAGCGTTGCGAGAAAATTGCAGATTTTGTTGTGTATTTGAAAGAAGCCTGTATTCAGGCCATTGAGAAAAAATATGAAAATAAATTGGTAGGTGGGTCTATAGAATCTCGGAAAGATGGGGAACCAGGGTTTACAGGCTTCCTCCCAGGGATTCCCAAAAAATCCCAGATAAAGGGCTGAAGGAATCAGTGTTTAAGGGATCTCCCCACGAGGATACCCAAATAAGTCCACAGAAAGGGTTTCAGGAATCAGGGTTTAAGGGCTCCCCTCGCAAGAATACCCAAAAAAGTCCAGAAAAGGGGCTTAAGGGTTCCTCCAAAAAAAATACAGGAAGGGGGCTTCAGGCTTCTGGTTGCGATGATCCTTCGTAGAAAGACAAAGGGAAGAGGGACAATGATTCTTTTAGTAAAGAAGTCAGGAGATTGGATTTTCCAGAGGTGGTGTACTTGATATTTGACAAATATTGAACTTCTGCATGAGTGGAATAATGGTTTCAACCTCATCTCGACATTGTTCAAGCTATCTGATTTGACAAGAATGCCCAATTTGGGTTTGATTTTTATCAGCAATATCACTCCAGATTCCTTCTATTCCCATACTGGTGCTCTGGAGCCATTGACAATGTACTTTCGGGACTATACTGATGATGAGTTGTATCAAATCCTTATCAAAGGGTAGCCTAATACTGAGCTGTATGCCTCATTTCTCAAGTAAGTACCTGTGCCTACCTTTTTCTTCAAATATGCTTATAGATTTCTGTTAATGAAACAATAATGCTCAAATCTTATTAGAAAAACGCGAGGCAAATTTGGGTTCATGTGTCTACTATTTCTCTGCGTCCATAGGAGTATGTCGCAATGTGTAAATCTTGTTGATTGGCTCCTGTCAATGAGGTTATTAGTTTGGTTTGCTGAAAGTTCTGTCTCTTCTGCACACTATACACTTGCTTATTTTGTATGGGAAGATCCACCCAACAGCAAGAAAGTTGGGCTTCTCTGATCTTAGGTGTCCAAACCGTGCCATGGTTCTCTTTGCTGTTCAAGTTAAGGGGCTTTCGAAGTTTTTAAAAGTTTCAATGAAATATGTGGCTGCTTGATTTACACTTGTTTTCTTTTTGTTTCTGATATTGAACAATGCTATTTTGAAGCCCTTCAGTAGAGCTTGCAGGTGAGTTACAGAACTCTCTACAACATTGGAACCTTTGTTTCAAAAATACTGTGAACCAATTAGCAAAGAAGCTGTGGTTCCTGCTGAAAACGGAAAGCGGAGGCTGTTTTCTTATCTTGAGCCACACATTGCACCGGCCTTGAACCAAATATTCAATGTCCCTACTTCTAGAGACAAGGTTAGAAGGAAAATCATGACAAGAAGACAAGGTTTTGATGAAATACATGAAGATCTAGATTTTCATCTTTCTGTTTGTGGCAAGTACTTGCTCATCTCTGCCTTCATTGCATCAAGGAACCCTGCGACTCTTGATGCCACGTTGTTTGATTCGTCTGGGGGATTAGATAATCGTAAGCGAAGGAAAAAGTAAGAACTTTAGTTCCTTTGATCCTTTGCTTTTATCCTTTTTTGTTTTTCTTTTCATCTGATTCTTAAAAATAAATTTAGTTGATTTCACATAAGGAAGGATATGATTTCTTTTAGCAAGAAGTTAACGTTTCCTCCATATAATTATGCAATCCCAAGCATCACTTTGGAGTAATTATTGTATACTCTCTTTTGTTGGTTTTTGAATAGGAGTGTAAAATCCACAGAGAGAAAGGAACATGAGGAGCAAGAAAAGTTCCTTAAAGGTCCAGGGAGTTTCCCTCTGGAGAGGCTGCTTGTAATCTTCCAATGCATCACAGCAATGGCAGATGAAGAATTTGAAAATCTACAATCTGACAATATATCTGCAGTTGATGAAAATGGTTTGGGGCCTATGGCTGATGCTCTTATGCAGCTCTCAACTCTTTGTAATATCAATCTTTTGTATAAAGGAACAAACTGTCCCCTAGAAGGTGCTGCTAGATATCGTTGCAACATCGATCAGGAACTTGCAATGAAGGTATGCCTCGTTTTGTTTGTGATTTATCAATGTTTAGTGTTGTTATGATGTATTGAAAATATCGACTAAAATCTTTGATCATCACTTTGGCTGTGGGAAATAGGAATTTTATTTTTAATCCATCTCTTATTTGTTTGTGATTGTAGATTGCATGCAGTGTCAAATTTCCTTTGTCAAAATATCTCTATCGGTGATAATGACCTTGACAAGGACCATTTCTAGACGTGTTGTTCAGTCCCCTACTACAGAGGAAGTAAATCAGTTCAATTTGTGGGAGAAAGACAATTTATTGATTGTTAAATGCTGTATGTTGTGGGGCAAGGAGGTCACGTAATTATAAAAGATATGAACTGTTTCACCTCATAACCCCCTCTTTTCAGCAGAGAGGAGCTAGAAAGGGACTGTTTTACTCAATCATAATCTAGTCTCAAAACAATTCGGCAACCTGCAATTCGACATCTGCCTTCTGGCAGACATTACAACATCCATTTTTCTTTACCTTATGCATATCATTTCAACAGCATCTATTGTAAGATTTTCTTTGATGACAGTCCCCGGAATATAGCCGCAGGAAAGCGTGCAGGCCTGCATACTGTATTGGTAAGACCATATAATTCTTAATGGGATCTGATGCTTTTGTAAAAAGGCATAATTGGTTGAATCTTCATCTAATTTTAATATTCGTTTTCACCATCAACAGGTGGGCACTTCGGTCCGGACAGAGGGAGCAGATTTTGCCCTTGAAAGTATTCACAACATTAGAGAAGCCCTGCCTGAGATATGGGAAGAAGGAGATGCAGAGAGCGCCAAAAATGTTGTGCGTTCAAGACGAGCGGGTGCAACTATTGAAACTGTTGTCACTGCATAATCCATGGTCTGATTGAATGAGGGAACAGAGAAGTAGACTGTTCCCTTTAGGGCGTTTGACTATGGTTAGAGGAAACTCATGTTATCCGTAATCTTGTGTTTTGCTTCTTGCCCAAGAAACTCCTATAATTTCTAACTATGTTGAAATGTGTATATGATCTGGAGAATCGTAATAATATCAATTCCACACAGCTTGATCAATAAATGAAACCTACGGGTAATCTGTTTATTTGGAACAATATTTCTTCCCTCAAGATTTTTTAACTTTTAACCTTTTGTTTTTCCTCTGGATCAGCTCTCTTTTTTAAATTACCCACATTACCAAGTATAAAGTTAACCTCTTTTTCGTATAATCATAAGGTTCTTAATGAACTATTTTTTTTTCAGAGAGAAAAGCGACATGATATTATATTAAGGAGATATAATAGGCTTAATACAATTATCAGACCATATGATCTAACCAAAAAGAATAGGCCAGAAATAGACAGATGCTGAGCAGATATGGGAAGATATATGCCAGATGAGCAGATAAATACACCGAAAAGACATATCAGTCCATCATAACAGTCCCTCAAAAGAGGTCCATGGAAAAGCATCAGAATCAAAACGAGCAGATCGTATATACAGAAGACCCATAACAGCCAAAT
The DNA here is from genome assembly GCA_031772625.1 of Pinus tabuliformis. NCBI lineage: Eukaryota > Viridiplantae > Streptophyta > Pinopsida > Pinales > Pinaceae > Pinus > Pinus tabuliformis. The sequence goes on from CM062810.1 coordinate 949,367,519, forward strand.
TAAAAAGAGATCCCTGAAGGACGGCAGTATATAACCATCAGAATCAAAACTGTTCAGACAAAGCAGAAATAAGGATCGGAATGGAGGAAATGGGAGTCTTTGAATCCTGAAAAATGCGCGCGCGTTCCGCCATTTCCATGAACTATAACCTTCTATGTTATTATATTATTGTTGATGAGGGTAATTGTGATTATATTACTATTGATGACAGTAATTACGTTTTCTTGTGATTATGTTATTATTGATTAAGAAATACTATCACATCAAATCAAGTCAGAAAGTCACAGATAAAGATGTAACGATGCAAAATTGTAATTAGTAAGGGAGTTGTTTTTAGTGTGTTTTTTTGGAAGTTTTTATGATGGGTTTTTCTGGTCAAATTTTTCTAAAATTCCGCAAGAATTTATTAAAATCACAAGTTTATGGATAATTCTGTGCAATCGAAATACCTTGGGGTTTTCCACGGTGCTGAATCTATATATAGAATCAAAAAAACTAGTTTAAATAATACAAATCAAGATTTCACCTCAAATTTTTTCATCAAATTTGAACACTAAAAAATCCAAAAAATCACACTAAAAACGACTCCATTAATAAATACATTTATTTCCCAATACACTTTTTCATTATCACATGCTTACCCGGAAAGCCAGAGTCACAGAAAAATTAGCGACGGCAGCTTTGCAAGTCCCTGCCACTGAGTGAAGAGTAATAGTTTATTTTTTATTATATATTTAGTTGTTTGCTGTTCAAAATAGGTAACTGGATGCTTATTTGAGTTTCGGTGGGTCATATCTATCAAATATAGCTGGCTACAGTTGTATGCCCGAGCAGGTGGCTGTGGCCAGACACATACCCAAGTATAGTGGGCCATGGACGCTATCGAAGTATAGGAGGAACTGTATCAGCGAAGAACTCCAAAAACCGGCGCTATTAACTACTGTAGGTAGGAACAGAGTAGCTATGAAAGTGACACAACAGCCATAACAGCGAGAAAAGCGATAGATGCACCTACAGTGCGGTAGTTACAACTACGTGGAGAAACTATTGCTCACAGTTGTAATATCATAAAGATCGACGAGGACATAAACATTAATTTGCCATATCGAATACATTATTGAATGGACACATATCTGAACAAAAAATTCCAGTACCACGAAAATCAAGTTTTGAAAATTTAATGGCCAAGTAATTTTGGTGGGATGAAATATGAAAATGGTGTATAAATTGAGATTTTAAAATATTTTTTAAAATTTAATGGCGAAATTAAAATTTTAATTTCTAAACAAGAAATCCACAACCCGCGAAAATTAAGTTTCATGAATTATGATAAAGGTGCATAGATTATTGCAATTTCTGACGTATTTTAAAAATTTAAAAGTGACGTTAAACATTTTAGATTACTCTAAAGACAAAAGAAAAAATGAATATAAATTAAAAAAAAATTAATAATTGTAAAAAGAGGAAATGTAAATTAAAATTACCAAATTCGATTAATTGTGTAATCGTGTATATATATATGAATGGAAAATAACAATATAAATTTGAGTGACATTTTTTGAGCATATTTACACCGTAAAGCGTTTTTCTCTGAAATGAACTCTTCATAAGGAAATCAATTTTATGGTATTGTGCTCAAGAAAAAAATTTCGGATTGCCTTTCTGTCTTAATTGTAGCGGTTAGATTTTTTGTTTCGTAGTCATTAGATTTTTTGTTAGACGATTGAACAAAAATCAGCCGTCTGATTTGATAAAAAATGTTTTAAAAAAACGTTTCACTTTACATGCAATAAAAGGCGGATCACCAATGCCTCTGCGATGGATTTCCTGGGCGACAAAGACAGATTAAAGAGCTCATATCGCTCGTTGGGGGTCCAAGGGATTTTATGACGCCATTGCTTGTTTATGGGGGCCCTTCCACTGGGAAAACCAGTGTAGTTTTAGATATATTTAAGCGTTTGAACCGCCCTTTTGCCTATGCATGTTGTAGATCTTGTTTTAGCCCTCGTCTGTTGTTTGAATCCATTCTAAACCAGCTGATATCCCACAGAAGAACAAAAGCTAATAACTATAGCAGTGCGAAGCGTTGCGAGAAAATTGCAGATTTTGTTGTGTATTTGAAAGAAGCCTGTATTCAGGCCATTGAGAAAAAATATGAAAATAAATTGGTAGGTGGGTCTATAGAATCTCGGAAAGATGGGGAACCAGGGTTTACAGGCTTCCTCCCAGGGATTCCCAAAAAATCCCAGATAAAGGGCTGAAGGAATCAGTGTTTAAGGGATCTCCCCACGAGGATACCCAAATAAGTCCACAGAAAGGGTTTCAGGAATCAGGGTTTAAGGGCTCCCCTCGCAAGAATACCCAAAAAAGTCCAGAAAAGGGGCTTAAGGGTTCCTCCAAAAAAAATACAGGAAGGGGGCTTCAGGCTTCTGGTTGCGATGATCCTTCGTAGAAAGACAAAGGGAAGAGGGACAATGATTCTTTTAGTAAAGAAGTCAGGAGATTGGATTTTCCAGAGGTGGTGTACTTGATATTTGACAAATATTGAACTTCTGCATGAGTGGAATAATGGTTTCAACCTCATCTCGACATTGTTCAAGCTATCTGATTTGACAAGAATGCCCAATTTGGGTTTGATTTTTATCAGCAATATCACTCCAGATTCCTTCTATTCCCATACTGGTGCTCTGGAGCCATTGACAATGTACTTTCGGGACTATACTGATGATGAGTTGTATCAAATCCTTATCAAAGGGTAGCCTAATACTGAGCTGTATGCCTCATTTCTCAAGTAAGTACCTGTGCCTACCTTTTTCTTCAAATATGCTTATAGATTTCTGTTAATGAAACAATAATGCTCAAATCTTATTAGAAAAACGCGAGGCAAATTTGGGTTCATGTGTCTACTATTTCTCTGCGTCCATAGGAGTATGTCGCAATGTGTAAATCTTGTTGATTGGCTCCTGTCAATGAGGTTATTAGTTTGGTTTGCTGAAAGTTCTGTCTCTTCTGCACACTATACACTTGCTTATTTTGTATGGGAAGATCCACCCAACAGCAAGAAAGTTGGGCTTCTCTGATCTTAGGTGTCCAAACCGTGCCATGGTTCTCTTTGCTGTTCAAGTTAAGGGGCTTTCGAAGTTTTTAAAAGTTTCAATGAAATATGTGGCTGCTTGATTTACACTTGTTTTCTTTTTGTTTCTGATATTGAACAATGCTATTTTGAAGCCCTTCAGTAGAGCTTGCAGGTGAGTTACAGAACTCTCTACAACATTGGAACCTTTGTTTCAAAAATACTGTGAACCAATTAGCAAAGAAGCTGTGGTTCCTGCTGAAAACGGAAAGCGGAGGCTGTTTTCTTATCTTGAGCCACACATTGCACCGGCCTTGAACCAAATATTCAATGTCCCTACTTCTAGAGACAAGGTTAGAAGGAAAATCATGACAAGAAGACAAGGTTTTGATGAAATACATGAAGATCTAGATTTTCATCTTTCTGTTTGTGGCAAGTACTTGCTCATCTCTGCCTTCATTGCATCAAGGAACCCTGCGACTCTTGATGCCACGTTGTTTGATTCGTCTGGGGGATTAGATAATCGTAAGCGAAGGAAAAAGTAAGAACTTTAGTTCCTTTGATCCTTTGCTTTTATCCTTTTTTGTTTTTCTTTTCATCTGATTCTTAAAAATAAATTTAGTTGATTTCACATAAGGAAGGATATGATTTCTTTTAGCAAGAAGTTAACGTTTCCTCCATATAATTATGCAATCCCAAGCATCACTTTGGAGTAATTATTGTATACTCTCTTTTGTTGGTTTTTGAATAGGAGTGTAAAATCCACAGAGAGAAAGGAACATGAGGAGCAAGAAAAGTTCCTTAAAGGTCCAGGGAGTTTCCCTCTGGAGAGGCTGCTTGTAATCTTCCAATGCATCACAGCAATGGCAGATGAAGAATTTGAAAATCTACAATCTGACAATATATCTGCAGTTGATGAAAATGGTTTGGGGCCTATGGCTGATGCTCTTATGCAGCTCTCAACTCTTTGTAATATCAATCTTTTGTATAAAGGAACAAACTGTCCCCTAGAAGGTGCTGCTAGATATCGTTGCAACATCGATCAGGAACTTGCAATGAAGGTATGCCTCTTTTTGTTTGTGATTTATCAATGTTTAGTGTTGTTATGATGTATTGAAAATATCGACTAAAATCTTTGATCATCACTTTGGCTGTGGGAAATAGGAATTTTATTTTTAATCCATCTCTTATTTGTTTGTGATTGTAGATTGCATGCAGTGTCAAATTTCCTTTGTCAAAATATCTCTATCGGTGATAATGACCTTGACAAGGACCATTTCTAGACGTGTTGTTCAGTCCCCTACTACAGAGGAAGTAAATCAGTTCAATTTGTGGGAGAAAGACAATTTATTGATTGTTAAATGCTGTATGTTGTGGGGCAAGGAGGTCACGTAATTATAAAAGATATGAACTGTTTCACCTCATAACCCCCTCTTTTCAGCAGAGAGGAGCTAGAAAGGGACTGTTTTACTCAATCATAATCTAGTCTCAAAACAATTCGGCAACCTGCAATTCGACATCTGCCTTCTGGCAGACATTACAACATCCATTTTTCTTTACCTTATGCATATCATTTCAACAGCATCTATTGTAAGATTTTCTTTGATGACAGTCCCCGGAATATAGCCGCAGGAAAGCGTGCAGGCCTGCATACTGTATTGGTAAGACCATATAATTCTTAATGGGATCTGATGCTTTTGTAAAAAGGCATAATTGGTTGAATCTTCATCTAATTTTAATATTCGTTTTCACCATCAACAGGTGGGCACTTCGGTCCGGACAGAGGGAGCAGATTTTGCCCTTGAAAGTATTCACAACATTAGAGAAGCCCTGCCTGAGATATGGGAAGAAGGAGATGCAGAGAGCGCCAAAAATGTTGTGCGTTCAAGACGAGCGGGTGCAACTATTGAAACTGTTGTCACTGCATAATCCATGGTCTGATTGAATGAGGGAACAGAGAAGTAGACTGTTCCCTTTAGGGCGTTTGACTATGGTTAGAGGAAACTCATGTTATCCGTAATCTTGTGTTTTGCTTCTTGCCCAAGAAACTCCTATAATTTCTAACTATGTTGAAATGTGTATATGATCTGGAGAATCGTAATAATATCAATTCCACACAGCTTGATCAATAGATGAAACCTACGGGTAATCTGTTTATTTGGAACAATATTTCTTCCCTCAAGATTTTTTAACTTTTAACCTTTTGTTTTTCCTCTGGATCAGCTCTCTTTTTTAAATTACCCACATTACCAAGTATAAAGTTAACCTCTTTTTCGTATAATCATAAGGTTCTTAATGAACTATTTTTTTTTCAGAGAGAAAAGCGACATGATATTATATTAAGGAGATATAATAGGCTTAATACAATTATCAGACCATATGATCTAACCAAAAAGAATAGGCCAGAAATAGACAGATGCTGAGCAGATATGGGAAGATATATGCCAGATGAGCAGATAAATACACCGAAAAGACATATCAGTCCATCATAACAGTCCCTCAAAAGAGGTCCATGGAAAAGCATCAGAATCAAAACGAGCAGATCGTATATACAGAAGACCCATAACAGCCAAATTAAAAAGAGATCCCTGAAGGACGGCAGTATATAACCATCAGAATCAAAACTGTTCAGACAAAGCAGAAATAAGGATCGGAATGGAGGAAATGGGAGTCTTTGAATCCTGAAAAATGCGCGCGCGTTCCGCCATTTCCATGAACTATAACCTTCTATGTTATTATATTATTGTTGATGAGGGTAATTGTGATTATATTACTATTGATGACAGTAATTACGTTTTCTTGTGATTATGTTATTATTGATTAAGAAATACTATCACATCAAATCAAGTCAGAAAGTCACAGATAAAGATGTAACGATGCAAAATTGTAATTAGTAAGGGAGTTGTTTTTAGTGTGATTTTTTGGAAGTTTTTATGATGGGTTTTTCTGGTCAAATTTTTCTAAAATTCCGCAAGAATTTATTAAAATCACAAGTTTATGGATAATTCTGTGCAATCGAAATACCTTGGGGTTTTCCACGGTGCTGAATCTATATATAGAATCAAAAAAACTAGTTTAAATAATACAAATCAAGATTTCACCTCAAATTTTTTCATCAAATTTGAACACTAAAAAATCCAAAAAATCACACTAAAAACGACTCCATTAATAAATACATTTATTTCCCAATACACTTTTTCATTATCACATGCTTACCCGGAAAGCCAGAGTCACAGAAAAATTAGCGACGGCAGCTTTGCAAGTCCCTGCCACTGAGTGAAGAGTAATAGTTTATTTTTTATTATATATTTAGTTGTTTGCTGTTCAAAATAGGTAACTGGATGCTTATTTGAGTTTCGGTGGGTCATATCTATCAAATATAGCTGGCTACAGTTGTATGCCCGAGCAGGTGGCTGTGGCCAGACACATACCCAAGTATAGTGGGCCATGGACGCTATCGAAGTATAGGAGGAACTGTATCAGCGAAGAACTCCAAAAACCGGCGCTATTAACTACTGTAGGTAGGAACAGAGTAGCTATGAAAGTGACACAACAGCCATAACAGCGAGAAAAGCGATAGATGCACCTACAGTGCGGTAGTTACAACTACGTGGAGAAACTATTGCTCACAGTTGTAATATCATAAAGATCGACGAGGACATAAACATTAATTTGCCATATCGAATACATTATTGAATGGACACATATCTGAACAAAAAATTCCAGTACCACGAAAATCAAGTTTTGAAAATTTAATGGCCAAGTAATTTTGGTGGGATGAAATATGAAAATGGTGTATAAATTGAGATTTTAAAATATTTTTTAAAATTTAATGGCGAAATTAAAATTTTAATTTCTAAACAAGAAATCCACAACCCGCGAAAATTAAGTTTCATGAATTATGATAAAGGTGCATAGATTATTGCAATTTCTGACGTATTTTAAAAATTTAAAAGTGACGTTAAACATTTTAGATTACTCTAAAGACAAAAGAAAAAATGAATATAAATTAAAAAAAAATTAATAATTGTAAAAAGAGGAAATGTAAATTAAAATTACCAAATTCGATTAATTGTGTAATCGTGTATATATATATGAATGGAAAATAACAATATAAATTTGAGTGACATTTTTTGAGCATATTTACACCGTAAAGCGTTTTTCTCTGAAATGAACTCTTCATAAGGAAATCAATTTTATGGTATTGTGCTCAAGAAAAAAATTTCGGATTGCCTTTCTGTCTTAATTGTAGCGGTTAGATTTTTTGTTTCGTAGTCATTAGATTTTTTGTTAGACGATTGAACAAAAATCAGCCGTCTGATTTGATAAAAAATGTTTTAAAAAAACGTTTCACTTTACATGCAATAAAAGGCGGATCACCAATGCCTCTGCGATGGATTTCCTGGGCGACAAAGACAGATTAAAGAGCTCATATCGCTCGTTGGGGGTCCAAGGGATTTTATGACGCCATTGCTTGTTTATGGGGGCCCTTCCACTGGGAAAACCAGTGTAGTTTTAGATATATTTAAGCGTTTGAACCGCCCTTTTGCCTATGCATGTTGTAGATCTTGTTTTAGCCCTCGTCTGTTGTTTGAATCCATTCTAAACCAGCTGATATCCCACAGAAGAACAAAAGCTAATAACTATAGCAGTGCGAAGCGTTGCGAGAAAATTGCAGATTTTGTTGTGTATTTGAAAGAAGCCTGTATTCAGGCCATTGAGAAAAAATATGAAAATAAATTGGTAGGTGGGTCTATAGAATCTCGGAAAGATGGGGAACCAGGGTTTACAGGCTTCCTCCCAGGGATTCCCAAAAAATCCCAGATAAAGGGCTGAAGGAATCAGTGTTTAAGGGATCTCCCCACGAGGATACCCAAATAAGTCCACAGAAAGGGTTTCAGGAATCAGGGTTTAAGGGCTCCCCTCGCAAGAATACCCAAAAAAGTCCAGAAAAGGGGCTTAAGGGTTCCTCCAAAAAAAATACAGGAAGGGGGCTTCAGGCTTCTGGTTGCGATGATCCTTCGTAGAAAGACAAAGGGAAGAGGGACAATGATTCTTTTAGTAAAGAAGTCAGGAGATTGGATTTTCCAGAGGTGGTGTACTTGATATTTGACAAATATTGAACTTCTGCATGAGTGGAATAATGGTTTCAACCTCATCTCGACATTGTTCAAGCTATCTGATTTGACAAGAATGCCCAATTTGGGTTTGATTTTTATCAGCAATATCACTCCAGATTCCTTCTATTCCCATACTGGTGCTCTGGAGCCATTGACAATGTACTTTCGGGACTATACTGATGATGAGTTGTATCAAATCCTTATCAAAGGGTAGCCTAATACTGAGCTGTATGCCTCATTTCTCAAGTAAGTACCTGTGCCTACCTTTTTCTTCAAATATGCTTATAGATTTCTGTTAATGAAACAATAATGCTCAAATCTTATTAGAAAAACGCGAGGCAAATTTGGGTTCATGTGTCTACTATTTCTCTGCGTCCATAGGAGTATGTCGCAATGTGTAAATCTTGTTGATTGGCTCCTGTCAATGAGGTTATTAGTTTGGTTTGCTGAAAGTTCTGTCTCTTCTGCACACTATACACTTGCTTATTTTGTATGGGAAGATCCACCCAACAGCAAGAAAGTTGGGCTTCTCTGATCTTAGGTGTCCAAACCGTGCCATGGTTCTCTTTGCTGTTCAAGTTAAGGGGCTTTCGAAGTTTTTAAAAGTTTCAATGAAATATGTGGCTGCTTGATTTACACTTGTTTTCTTTTTGTTTCTGATATTGAACAATGCTATTTTGAAGCCCTTCAGTAGAGCTTGCAGGTGAGTTACAGAACTCTCTACAACATTGGAACCTTTGTTTCAAAAATACTGTGAACCAATTAGCAAAGAAGCTGTGGTTCCTGCTGAAAACGGAAAGCGGAGGCTGTTTTCTTATCTTGAGCCACACATTGCACCGGCCTTGAACCAAATATTCAATGTCCCTACTTCTAGAGACAAGGTTAGAAGGAAAATCATGACAAGAAGACAAGGTTTTGATGAAATACATGAAGATCTAGATTTTCATCTTTCTGTTTGTGGCAAGTACTTGCTCATCTCTGCCTTCATTGCATCAAGGAACCCTGCGACTCTTGATGCCACGTTGTTTGATTCGTCTGGGGGATTAGATAATCGTAAGCGAAGGAAAAAGTAAGAACTTTAGTTCCTTTGATCCTTTGCTTTTATCCTTTTTTGTTTTTCTTTTCATCTGATTCTTAAAAATAAATTTAGTTGATTTCACATAAGGAAGGATATGATTTCTTTTAGCAAGAAGTTAACGTTTCCTCCATATAATTATGCAATCCCAAGCATCACTTTGGAGTAATTATTGTATACTCTCTTTTGTTGGTTTTTGAATAGGAGTGTAAAATCCACAGAGAGAAAGGAACATGAGGAGCAAGAAAAGTTCCTTAAAGGTCCAGGGAGTTTCCCTCTGGAGAGGCTGCTTGTAATCTTCCAATGCATCACAGCAATGGCAGATGAAGAATTTGAAAATCTACAATCTGACAATATATCTGCAGTTGATGAAAATGGTTTGGGGCCTATGGCTGATGCTCTTATGCAGCTCTCAACTCTTTGTAATATCAATCTTTTGTATAAAGGAACAAACTGTCCCCTAGAAGGTGCTGCTAGATATCGTTGCAACATCGATCAGGAACTTGCAATGAAGGTATGCCTCTTTTTGTTTGTGATTTATCAATGTTTAGTGTTGTTATGATGTATTGAAAATATCGACTAAAATCTTTGATCATCACTTTGGCTGTGGGAAATAGGAATTTTATTTTTAATCCATCTCTTATTTGTTTGTGATTGTAGATTGCATGCAGTGTCAAATTTCCTTTGTCAAAATATCTCTATCGGTGATAATGACCTTGACAAGGACCATTTCTAGACGTGTTGTTCAGTCCCCTACTACAGAGGAAGTAAATCAGTTCAATTTGTGGGAGAAAGACAATTTATTGATTGTTAAATGCTGTATGTTGTGGGGCAAGGAGGTCACGTAATTATAAAAGATATGAACTGTTTCACCTCATAACCCCTCTTTTCAGCAGAGAGGAGCTAGAAAGGGACTGTTTTACTCAATCATAATCTAGTCTCAAAACAATTCGGCAACCTGCAATTCGACATCTGCCTTCTGGCAGACATTACAACATCCATTTTTCTTTACCTTATGCATATCATTTCAACAGCATCTATTGTAAGATTTTCTTTGATGACAGTCCCCGGAATATAGCCGCAGGAAAGCGTGCAGGCCTGCATACTGTATTGGTAAGACCATATAATTCTTAATGGGATCTGATGCTTTTGTAAAAAGGCATAATTGGTTGAATCTTCATCTAATTTTAATATTCGTTTTCACCATCAACAGGTGGGCACTTCGGTCCGGACAGAGGGAGCAGATTTTGCCCTTGAAAGTATTCACAACATTAGAGAAGCCCTGCCTGAGATATGGGAAGAAGGAGATATGTTGTGCGTTCAAGACGAGCGGGTGCAACTATTGAAACTGTTGTCACTGCATAATCCATGGTCTGATTGAATGAGGGAACAGAGAAGTAGACTGTTCCCTTTAGGGCGTTTGACTATGGTTAGAGGAAACTCATGTTATCCGTAATCTTGTGTTTTGCTTCTTGCCCAAGAAACTCCTATAATTTCTAACTATGTTGAAATGTGTATATGATCTGGAGAATCGTAATAATATCAATTCCACACAGCTTGATCAATAGATGAAACCTACGGGTAATCTGTTTATTTGGAACAATATTTCTTCCTCAAGATTTTTTAACTTTTAACCTTTTGTTTTTCCTCTGGATCAGCTCTCTTTTTTAAATTACCCACATTACCAAGTATAAAGTTAACCTCTTTTTCGTATAATCATAAGGTTCTTAATGAACTATTTTTTTTTCAGAGAGAAAAGCGACATGATATTATATTAAGGAGATATAATAGGCTTAATACAATTATCAGACCATATGATCTAACCAAAAAGAATAGGCCAGAAATAGACAGATGCTGAGCAGATATGGGAAGATATATGCCAGATGAGCAGATAAATACACCGAAAAGACATATCAGTCCATCATAACAGTCCCTCAAAAGAGGTCCATGGAAAAGCATCAGAATCAAAACGAGCAGATCGTATATACAGAAGACCCATAACAGCCAAATTAAAAAGAGATCCCTGAAGGACGGCAGTATATAACCATCAGAATCAAAACTGTTCAGACAAAGCAGAAATAAGGATCGGAATGGAGGAAATGGGAGTCTTTGAATCCTGAAAAATGCGCGCGCGTTCCGCCATTTCCATGAACTATAACCTTCTATGTTATTATATTATTGTTGATGAGGGTAATTGTGATTATATTACTATTGATGACAGTAATTACGTTTTCTTGTGATTATGTTATTATTGATTAAGAAATACTATCACATCAAATCAAGTCAGAAAGTCACAGATAAAGATGTAACGATGCATTGATGTTTTTCTGTTGAAATACCTTCCACGGTGCTGAATCAGACTAGTCAAGATTTGAGTATTGAGTAAAACATTTTTTCCTAGATGGCTTTCAAGTATAGTCATCTATGAGTATAGTAACTATGCAAATAAGTCAATGATTGGAAAAAATGCCTTGCCTTCCACAATCCATCACTAGCCAAAATGAGAAATTTTGTGTCTCTCACATCTGGTTCTGAACTTAAATGTTGCTTCAGACTCCTGTCACCAAACACACAAGCTACAGCAAGCTGACCATTAACTCGAGGTACATCTCCTAATATATCAAAAAAGAACGCCATTAAGTATACAAATTCTCCCTGTGACCATTCAAATGTTACTCTTGAGCTAGAAATTATTTAAGCATGTTTTCATTAAAATTAATCTCTGCACAACATTTGTAGTGGTACCTGGCAAGAGTGTCACAAATCCACCCTTCTCGATGTTCTGGTGTTCAATACTTGGCTCATGATCAACAGTCAGCTGAATAGCAGTGCCGTTTTTACATATAACAGCCCTAGAATCTCCTGTATTTGCTACAAAGAGTTTTTTATAACAACCTTGGAATGTCTTGTATTTGCTACAAAGAGTTTTTTCCCATCAACTAAAATAGCAGTGACTGCTGTGGAGCCAACGGGCCCTAAATCAGCTGCCTTTGCTAAAATTTTCCCATCAGTCCGGTTGTATGCATTCTTGATGGCACTTTCTGGGTCTGTCCAGAACTTCGGCTCCATTATTATCAGAGATACTTCTCAGCACTAAAATACTTAATTAGCATTTTACACCATACGAAACTTTGAAAATAGCAAGTGACAACCAATACAACAAATGGCAAATCAGCTGTAAAAGCATTTTACTGGATGTGCATCAGAGTCAGAAATCTCATCTGATATACAATTTTTTTCTAAAGAGTCATTTGAGAACCATCATATTTATATAAATGAAGGAAATTATCAAAAATGATAACGATTTGTCGCAAATGCAATTTTTGCAATAAGGAAGCACTATTGCTTTATGCCATGACGTGATGCTACTACTGGACATTTTTTGTTTGGATAGGTGCAAGAGACACATGAACATATAAGTATAGGAAATATATGAACAGTTTAAGCTATTTGAAAAATAGTGGATTTACACATGAAACATATTCAACTAGAAATATGATGGGGAAAAACAAGAAATTCATTATATGTGAGAAGTAAAATGTTGGAGAATCTTCGCCTTTGAGGTTTGAGAAATGGACATGGCGATATATCACAACTAGAAAAATCTTGTTCATAGATGCAGATCATTGTTACAATTAACAATATATATCATATGCCAAAGATCAATGTTACAATTAACAATATATATCATATGCCAAAGATAAAACACAGGAAATTAACCCATGAAGTCAATGCAAGTAGAAACATCATAATAGAACCAATAGAGGAGAAAACGAAATTGTTTCACAAGTTACAATCAAGTTAGGCAATTGAGATAAACATATGCAATTTGGAAAATGGAAAGAAACTTTGAATCTGCTCCAATTTAATGTATAATTTTAATTTTTGATTGACTAGCGATAGCAAAACAATACATGTCACAATACAATCAACTATAAAATTTAAATAGATGTTGAATTTAAATAGATGTTGTTAAATTCACAGAGACCTTCCAAGTATTCCCTATGATTCATAGATGCTAAACCAGGTAGACCATCAACATTTATTACAAGTATTCCCCATGATTCATAGATGGTAAACCAAGTAGACCATCAGCATTGATTACAAGTATTCCCCATGATTCATAGATGGTAAACCAGGTAGACCATCAGCGTTGATTACAATGCATAACCCCAAAGGAATCGTAAGAGTTGAACTTGTGGCATCCCATTTCTGAGAAGTTTAATGTCTAACTCCAAGGCCAATCAAGCCAACCCCAGGGCTCAAAAATAAGATAATAAAAAATATATGCATTTGGTAACGAGGCGTGATACCTATCATCCAGCTCAGAAAGGATGTAGGTTGGTAACAATTGAAATAGACTTACAAATTAGCTAATTTAGAGAGTTTCTTTGTGGGAAAAATCAAGAATCTCATTCTAGATTACGATTTAAGTTGGGAATCAAACCCTACTCAACTAATGAAAGCACTGAAATTTGCTAAACTCCTTTCCAGCACTAATTTAAATATGTAGACTATAGATTGGTACTACTCAGGCACTCCCTAGGTGACATTATCAAGCAGCACATCGGTAGCTACAGAGTGATTGATACAGATGTGGATGCTTCTTCTCCCTCCTCTACTTTTTACATCTATACCTAATGACAAGTAATGGGCACTTCCACAGTATGTTGTAACTGGTGTACTTTTGAGCCCTGTTGACCTCTCTTTTGGTCACCCACTGCCATTAGTAAAACTAGTCTTATCTTATCTTTTATCGTTCGTTAATAGGAAATGGTACTGTAATATAAAAACAATACTAAATAGCCAGGACTAACTTTCACCAATTTAGATCCTCATCTAGGAGTGAGCCCTTAGTGTCTATACTTTCTTTTCTATATTTGAGGCCAATGTACATCAAGAAATTACACTGTACAATACAAGTATTAAAGAGACATCTGCTATCAATTCCATCTGAGCAACGACAATCTCAATTACATACCATGAACCACGTAATCCAAATGTACATCAAGAAATTAAACTGTACAAAACAATTATTCGAGCGACACATCCCATAAGTTCTGTTTCAACAAAAGCAATCTTGGTTATTTACCCTAAACCTCAAAATTTTGACGACATGGTTCATGGTATACAACTGAGATTGTTGTTTGCTGAAATGGAAGTAATGGAAGGTGTCACTTGAATAATTGTTTTGTACAGTGTAATATAAATGTGTAGCCCAATATGGTTACAAAGATGCCCCAAACATTGAAGGCTCTGAATTTATCAACTAGGTTTTTGGAAGCATAAAAGACTATCTCAAGCTTAGAGGAACTCATTCCTCCTCACATGACAGAAGTTATGCAAGCAGAAATACAGTGGAAGAAAGTAACTACTCTTAGATGAGGAATTGTAGTAGATTGAATTGGCAAAGAATACAAGGTTTGTGTATCTTCTAGGAAAAATCACATTGAAGACTAATAAGAGCGCTAGGCCTTTTGAAGGATTACTGATTGACAAGCTCTATCGGTTTCTCCAAAACAATTGCAGGTTGACTCTGTCTCCCTACAATATACCACCTGTGCATTTACTTTAAGTCAGAATGGTGCAAGAAATTTAGAGTTCGTTCACACAAAACTGTTAGAAGACAATGAAATTATAAGCTTTTACTCATAATAAAAATTTTAGGGCCATAAAGTTCTTGATCACAAATAAGATATAATTTTGTACTATTGTTACTATTTTAATAGATTTATAAGATTTCAAAATGAAATTTCTGTTGAGATCAGAAGAAATAAGCATTGAGTTTTTTTACCATTTCTGCAATAAATCATGAATCATGTAGAGTGAACTGGTACATACATGTTTAATGTTTTGTGACTGGTGGAATGGAAAAAAATGATAACAACTCATTACTTTTCATTGTCAATCCTTATTTTACAGTAAGGCTCTTATCTTTTGATGAAATGTGGAGGCTGGTAAATTAAAATTTTCAAGGAATCCCAAGTAGAGTTTGTTAAGCGGGAATTTTAAATTTTAATAGTAACTCCTTTTTATCCTTTGCCCTCGGAAATTTGTACACTCTCGAGTTGTTTGGGGCTAAGTACCAGTTCATGTGTTACAAGCCCAAGCCACCAAACAACACTTTTACGATGTTGGGTCCCTTCAAATTCTGAATCTAAGAAGCCCCATAGGAGCAACAAAATGAAAATGATACCTAGAAAATCACTCTTCTTGCCTAAGCCACCAAAAGGCACCAATCCTAGTAAGGCTTAAGGAGGACCAACGATAATTATAAGGATCCCATGCTTCCACTATACTCTCTATTGCTTTATGATCCAATATGTTTCTCATCCTACCTTTCCATTTTGTTTTGAATGTGGAGTCTTTACAGCGTAAGCCCCTGTAGCAATATTCAAAATGTGGCTAGAGTTGCTTTACAATATCTGTAGATGACGGTATGCAAAATTGTTTTATTATTATTGTTTTGATTTAATGTTTCATTATGCATACTAAATCTTTTTTTCATATAAAACCAAATTTTAAATGTTTACTCATTTACAAATACTACAACACATACCCCTTTTTCGGATTGATGTTTATGAGTAGTAGGCCAAAACTTGCCAAACACTTCAATTTCTTTTCCAAAATTTCAAAGATGCCCATTTGAAAAACCTTAAAATAATGTACAAAAACACGTTCACATAAACAACAACTACTACATGGATAATGGATAACCTCTACCTGACATTAACTATAACTCATTATCATCCACCCATGCTTTCAAGAATGTCCATTCACATGTTGCTATTCTTCCACAAACTACTATTACTTACAAAATATCCCTATTCAAAACACACATAACTAATAGTTTCAAGTGTAACTCAATATCATCCACGCTTGCTTTCAACAATGTCCATTCACATGTCACTATTCTTTTACACACTATTATTTACAAAATATCCATATTCAGCATACACATAACTAACAATTTCAATTGCAACTCATTATCATCCACCCTTGCTTTCAACAATGCCCATTCACATGTCGCTATTCTTCCACACTCTATGCCTTACGGCGTTTCCTTTGCAACATCAGGTGCAAATGCTAGTATATATGGTGCTATAAAGTTTGAAACCCAACGAAGTTACCAACGGTCATGCCATGAACGGAGATGTAAATATACGTATGGAGATATGGTGGTTGGGGGCAGCCACGTGGTGGTCCCGCCACCCCCAATGTACAGCCTGAGTTAAGCATGCTCCGTAGGGTGGGTGAGTGCGGTCCCGTGGAGTACGGGCCCACTCCCCAATCAAAGTCAAAGAAACATATTTTATATATTATGGAATACAGTTTCATTAAGTTTGGTAAATAGTTATGTTAAAATGGGTTTTGATAAAAATAAACCATAACAACATTATGGAATAATCCGCCCAGGTTTATTTAAACTCATTTTTTTACCATTAGGAGGGAGAGATCAACAGGGACGGATTTTGAGACCAGGTGGCGGAATCCTGAGCAGCTGAGAAACACTGGTGGAACCTTGCTTGAGCAGCATTTTTGCAGGAAGGTGATTTTGGCCCAGACTCAGAATTGGGCAAGTTTTATATGGATTTTGCACTTCTCGGCGACGGGAATCCATTGGTGGTGTTAGTTTCTGCAACAGAGCTCTCCAATTTTCGGGCATTTTTTAGCATGGAGGTATAATGCTCCATTTTTGTAACTGATGAATGTAACTTCTTTTGATGCCATTTTTAATGAATGAAGGCCTCCCCATTGATCGAGCAGGGCCCAGAGACGTAGTCCAGGAGGGACGAACTCCGTTATCAAGTTCTTGTCTTCTTGTCTTCTTATGTGTTTCTTCTTCTTTCTCTCACATGTGCACATTTAAAGTTTCTCTTTGGTTAAGCTACAAACTGTATATGTAATTCTTTTAATGCATCTATAAACAAAAGATAACCTGGATCAGTTGTACTTGTTTTACTGATCATTACTTCTATGTCCACTATTTCGCTAGTTGATTAACAGTTCTTTCACATGTATGTGCATGTGTCTTTATTGGAATATTGCTATTACTATCTCTAAAGTCTCACTTTCATTTCCCTCTAGTGAAAGAAGCTTGATACATTTTTCAATTGAACATTCCACAAGGCATAATCACTTGTTCATTCAAAAGTACATGTACATTTCTCTCTTGTGCTAACTATCGTAGCCAAGGAAAATCTTTAAGAAGAATGGTAGCTGAGCATTATTTCTGAAAGTGATCCTATACTAGATGGTGTGAAGTCTAATTGGGACTTCACCTCATGGAGGCCCCTTAAATGTTGGTAGTTTCTATCACTGTCAACATTTTCGTGCTATAAGGATGGAATCCACCTTTTTATGACTGATAACTCTCCACATCCCAATAATTCATCTTTTGTGCAAGGCAGTAACATAATGAGTTCTAATCCAACTCATATTCTAGAGGTAGGAGGGTCTTCTCTTGGTCTGGAACAAGCATTTGAAGTTACTTACGATCAACTCCAGAAAATCCAGCCTATCAGTCATTAGTTTGCAAGAGCTCTTGGTTACTTCCCATTGCTGTTATTCTTCCTCACAAGTTAGTAAAGAAATAAACAACCCCTAGTGGTGTATTGGTTTCTTCGCCGAAAGATTTGGTTATTGCCACCCTTGAACAATTAGTTGATTTTGCGGAAAGAAGAAATCAACAAGGTACCCTTCCACCTATTGGCAAGGATTTGGATGGTGACGAGGAATATTTTCAACTTTCTAATGAAGAACAACCAAGAGACAAAGAGTAGCCTGATTATAACTAAGACTTGAACGATGAAGGAGAAGGCTCTTCTGATTCAAAAAAGAGAGGAGAAGAAAGGAGAAGAAGGCATGGATGATGCAAATTTGGATTGGATGTGGGGAAAATTTTAAGGATGGAAGTTTATCTTAAAGTTTAGAAAGCTTAGCGAATCTTACTAATCCCTAATATGCAAATTGTAAAATTTTTGGTGATATTTTTTTAGAAATATTTAGATTTCCAATGATTTTATATTAATCGATATAATAATTTTGTGATTTTTAAGGTAAAATAATGGTGTACTATAAAAATTGGGTGAACCATTTTAGAAAAAATGGAAATTGGCAACAAAAAAAATTTTGGAAAAAACATGGAAAATTAGCCCACCTATGAATATAATCCCCTGAAACTTTCCCTGATTGGATAACCCAAGGGCCACTTCCTCTTTCAGATAATCTTCACCGCATGCCTAAACACTAGGAAAAATTGCTATCAAAGTTTGATCTTGATAAAAGGACCAAAGTTGAAGACCATATTTATGATTTCTACATGCATTTACAAGTGATTGAGGTATGTTTTGATGACGTTTCTTGTAGACTTTTTTCGTATACTCTAGAAGGTAGAGCGCCAGTATGGTATCATAGTCTTTCGGCTAATTCAACCCATTATTAGAGAAGTTTGCTAATGATAAGATTCCCACCATGTTGTTAAAAGAACTCGGGAATATTAAGATGGGGGACAAGGAAAAAGTGAAATATTTTAATCAAATATTTACTGTTTTATTGAACAAGTTGTCTGCATATGTACAACCGCATGATTCTATCACACAAAAAAATATTGTATAGATACCTTGCCAACTAATATTATTTTGTTCGTTAAAAGGGATACAAAGGATACTTTGGCTTTAAACTTTGCAGAAGTTATTATTTTTGAAAATGACCTGCATTATATTGGAGCCATTAAAGACTCTGACAATCCTAAAGACTCCAAGGAAAATGGTAATAAAACTCAAGCCTCTTTCTCCAAACCTAAAGAGAAAGATTAATTTGATATGGAAATCTTGACTATGTCTTTGAATTTTCTTATGAGTGAAGTATTTGAATTAAAAAGAAGGACAAGTGAGGCACTACCAGTAACAAGTATTTTAAGCCACCTTTCTTCAAAAGGAATGACAACTCTCAACCAGCTAAATCTGCTCAAAGTTCTAATGCAGTGTTTAATGTTGAAAGTTGGGGCATGGATAACTTTTGTACTTTCATCAACTGAAATATTTAGAGAATAAATTTCCCCAATGAAATCATAATATGAATGTTATGATGACTAACTTTGTACACATGTTATTAGCATATGAACAATCTGAGCAAACTGAAGAAGTGAATGAACCTACCATGACCGATGAAATTTTTGGTATTGAATGCTCATTTAATGCATTTCGTGTCATATATAATGATGAAAAATAGAGTGTTGATGAGATACGAGTGAGTGAGGCTCCTCCTCAACAACCAACCAACCAATATGATTTTAGGAGCAAAGGACCTATCTCTGAGAAAGAGCTTAAAAAGAAATTATCGACAAGGATTCTACCACCTTCTAATCCAGCTCAGAATTTGTAGAACAAGTTTGGAAGTGCTCCTTCTTCTAAAAGAAAAATTCCACAAACAATAAGAACAAGTTATATTGGGCATGGCCCAACTTGATCCAAGTTTTGGGTAAAAGACCCCGCGAAAGAAGGAGCGGACCACATAGAGCTGGCGAAGATATATTCATCACGCGGACTTTTAGGGCTTTTGGGATGGGATAAAGCCCTTATTTTGTAATGAGTATCGGGTAGTAGTCTTTGTTTTATGGATCCATGGTATGTGGATCGTGCTTTTTGTATAGATGAATTGTATACAAGGATACGTAATACTTTGTAAAAGAAAAAAAGAAAGTAATGAAATATCATAAGTGAATTGAATCTCTGTATTTGCATATGTAGTTTGTAGTTTTGGGGAAGGCTTCGTAGTTGAGTGCTCGAACACCTTGAAGGGTTTGTAGTTGAGTGTGCATACCACCTGCATCTAGGTGCACGTCAGAGAAGTGAATGTAATTGAATATTTGTTTAAAAAAGAAGAAGTTTTGGCGAAGTATTGTATCTTTGTATATGTTAATTATCTATTATTATGTATCTCATTATGTATGTTTTTAATGCATTTTGTGAAGACCTGTACGATATAATATTATGTGTTAGAGTTTATGTGTTTATGTAAACTAATCATTTGTGTGAAGTTCTTATGCATGTGAAGTTATAAGATTGATATACAATAATACACGACGTCACTTCACGGATCTCCCTTCGGTTGCGAAAACCTAGTTTTGCAACCTCCCATAACTACTTTCGGTGAGACTGCAACCTGCTTGCAGGTCATTGTTAAAAGGGCCAGTAGTTGAGGGTTTTGTTGGTGCATAGCACACTCTGAACCTGGGTCAAGCCCCCTCAAACCAAAAAATGGTTCCATTGTCGGGACCGGGATCTACTTAAAGGGATATGATTTGGCATTTGTCAAAGAAAGAACTCCAGGAGTGGGTCGAACAAAAAGAAAGAGAATTTGTATAAAAAGAGAATAGAAACCCGTGTTTATCTACTGAAGCTTGGTTGCAGAGATATATCTTTGAAGATCAATACGATATTTTCTTTGGTTCGTTCCACATTGAATTGCTTGAGTGGATATCTAAGTTAGTTGAGCATAAGAATTGTTTCAAAGGTGATGAACCTAAGAAGTGGAACCCTGATTTGATACAGCGGCTCAAGAGAATCGATAACAGTATCTCAAGGGCTGTTGATTTCTAGATCGATAGAATTTTGGGAGGATTTATCACTGAGTTCATGATCGACCAAATTGTGTCCTATAGTGAAGTTGAACGAAGATTCTTCAAAGGACCACGAGGTAAGTTTTTAAATTCTCTGAAGCTCTAGATTAAAATGTTATTGTGTGAAAAAGGGATTCTATGGATGTAGTTAGATTAATGTTTGGGAAAAGAAGAAATAAGTCGGAACCAGGAGCTACACGAAGTGGAAAACGATATAGAATAGATCTGAAGAATTTTATTGAGGCTGACTATAGCCCTCTATTGGGATCTAAGAACGAAGAAGAAAGAAGTAACCCTACAACCCCACGATATTCCCCCACCCATCCTGAAGGCATGTCGAAGTCAGGGGCTAAAAAGAATCAGGGTGTCTTTGGGATTCCCCATCCATCCACCCCCCTCACACCCCATCCCCCTCCCCATACTTCCCCTACACCTCCACCTCCCTCTCCACCTAGCCCCTTGAGAAGAAGAATGGCTAATGACATTAAGCTACTTGTCTTTAGAGGACTGGGAACAAAGGACCCTGACCAGTTTTGGTTCATAGCTGATGCAGTATGGATGGAAAGACAGATTAATAATGATGATGTAAAGAAGGCACAACTTGTCACATCGCTGAGGGAGAGGGCACTGACATGGTATATGAAATACTCCATGAGTAAGATGAATGCTATGTTTGATGAAATTAAGAAGGCCTTGGTAGTAGAGTTCAAGAAGCCAAAATCAGAATCACAGAGTTGAAAGATATTAAGCAAGCACCCACTAAATCTGTGTGGGAATTGGATTAGCGATTCAAGGTTTTGATGGGTCAAGTGAGCTTTGAGATACCCCCACAACAACATAAGGAATGGTTCATAGCCATGCTACTGCCACATATTAGGTTACCATTGACACAACAGAAGATCAGGATGCAAGCTGAAGCATTAGAGATTGCGATGAAGTTGGAAGCCTCGCCAGTTGAAGATACTCATGCAGGAGTACATCAGATACAAAATCAGCTAGCTATGTTGACCCTAGAATTGTAGGATCTAAAGAAAGGTAAAGAAGTCAAACCAGAAATATTAGAAGTGTGGTGTACGAAGTGCAAAGCGGAAGGTCATTATAAGGATCAATGCCCAATATTCAGAGATTATATTGCAAGTGGAGTGCCTAATCCAGTAAATTTGGGTCTGTGGTGTGAAATTTGTAGGACGTGAGGTCAACATCGCTCTGAAGACTGCTATCTATTACAGAAATATATACAGACCCCGAAACAACTATTTTGTAACTTCTGTAGATCAGTAGGCCATGATGAGAAAAATTGTTGAAGTTATGACTTAATGATGGAGCGCATTGCTGATAGTTATAGACTGCAAGTTGAAGGACACACACATGAAGAGCAAGGATAGCACACTGGACGAGGAGGATTTCAAGGACAAGGAGGAGGAGTTGGTGAAGGATGAGGCTAGATTATCTACTATAACTGTGGATAGGCAGGACACTTCACGAGAGACTGTCAGAACCCGACGACAACCTGCAATTATTATAAGACTTTTTATTGTTCCATAGAATAATGTTCTATCCTCATTGCGAATATGTAGGAGAAAAGAAACTAGCAGCCTGTAGCAACTGTATAAATGATGACTGTTGAGCCAAGAGAAGATCAACTGTGCATCGATATTGTAACAAGAAGTGGAACCACGATTGGGAATGATAAGGCCAATGGAAAAAAGGAATTTGAAGCCACATGGATAAGGAAAACCACAAAAAATTCTTATGTATTTGATATCTTGAAGGAAAATAAAGCATTCATGGAGGCAAGGTGAAGCTTTGTGGATGATGAGGCCTCGACCTCTGTCGCGTAGCCGACTTAGAAGGATAACTGTGAAATAGTATTGGTTGCAACACAAGAGGTGGATCCAAATGTTTTGAAGTCTTTTCTACATACCTGCATGAAGTTGTTGAGGAATTAGAAGGATATGGAGGGATTATAGGAACTAATAGGCTCATGTACTTCTAGCAAGATACCATAGAGCGAGATGTGTGCAATAAATAATCTGCATAGCCACAAGAAGAGAACAAGGAAAGAAATGAGGCTTACAACATAGATTGGAGAGTATGACATGGATCAGGTTATCTTAGATCTGGGATCTGATGCCAATGTCTTGCCAAGGCAAACTTGGGAATCGATGGGTAATTTAAAGCTACAATGGTCTACTAGTCAGATGAAGATGGAAAATCAACATAAAATCTTAGCCCTAGGAAGGTTCTCTAATGTCACAGTGGACATCAACGAAGTGCACACTACCACTGACTTCAAGGTGATTGAGAGATGATAGTAATCCTTAGCCCACGTTGCTTGGATTGGATTGGGCGTTTGACAATGTGTCTATAACTGATCTGAAGAAAAGGCAAATGTGTTATCGAGAAATCTAGTGTCTATTTAGAGCTGCTAGTCCCACTAAGACGGGTAGCTATCTTAGAAACAAACAGATCAAAGTCACTTGTTTTTCCTTTAAGAGAGAGAGATGAGAAAGAAGCAGAGAGTACCAACCTCAGTCTTCTACTTGGCTCCTTGCTTGTTTCCTTTCCCCTTTGACAGAATCTCGCCACTGCTTCCTTACTTGTCCAGCTTCAAAGAGCACCTGTAGATTTACAGCAGCATAATACCATCAAAGCATAGAGCTCTTTCACTGTAAACAATATAGGATCAGATATATATTGACCATATAAGTGCATATAACAACACAATGTTCAGAGATATACAAGAATATGGAGGAAAACTCAAATAGCTTTATTAGTAAAAGTCGTAGAAGAGAGGATTACAACCACTTGGTCTGACCCAGCGCCATCCTCCCAGCTTGAAAGCCCTCTTCACCTCACACAAAGCAAGATCACCCAACAATGTCTTCAAAGAGAAACCAACAGCACCTCTTTGCAAATTACCAAATTCCAACCTTTGGATCTCTTGGATGAGGGATCCATTTATAGATATTTGCAGGGGGGTGAGTCAGCTTCTGGGATTTTGATTAGTGTCATCTCTTTGATAGTTCTTAGTTCCACATGGATATTTTAGATCTCTTACTCATCCCTGGGTGAACTCAGAGAGGCAAGTGTCAAATGAGCAGTTTCTAGAAGATTCTCTGGGTTTCCACCTAGCAAACTGCTTGTGCCATTTGTCTACTCTCGCTCATCGCACCCTACAGAAGGGCTTTTCAGTATGCATCGCACTTTTTGCATGTGGCAGGTGAGATACATCACACCTTTTGCACTGGGCAGTCTGTATGGTCCTGCTTTGACCAGTTCTGAGTGGTTTTTCATGGAAAACTTCTGGGAGATGATGTAATCAGCTGACCTTGCTCCTTTAGGGTATGAAAAAACACTTTTAGGGACTTAGGAGCCCTTGGTTTATGGACATATGTGATTGGGGTTGCAGTTCCCAAATATGTCTATAACAGTTGCCCCCTAAAGCATGAGGTCGTAAATGTTTTGATGTCGGGTGAAATGCTTTATAATGAGGATCCAGGTTTTTCGCACTGGAAGGTGACCTTTAATAAGATACAATACAATACATTATCTTCATAATATTTTCATGATATAGCTGAGGCGGGCATTCCCATGCTCAGTTTGATAAATTAATTTTCATGTACATAGGACAGACAACCGACTGTGTGCAGACTGCTGATTCTGGTAGAGCCATCGTCCCTTAGTTTGGATGATTATCTGTGCAGCAATGATGTACATTTGATGTCTTTATTTTCCTGATTATATCGCAGCCCGGATGGATGAAACTAGATCCAGGGTCTTCAAAACTCGTTCAATCTTCGCCCGAAAGTACAAGTCGATCCATGTGAAAAGATGTTCTGATGTCGAACATGGAAGGACATCGCTTGATTACTAGCCAATGATGTAAGCTGTTAACAGACGCGAGAGGAATCACCGATGATGATGATGACCCTCAAGGTACTGCAGTACAATTCACGTGGTGTGAATACATGAGTTGATGTCGAACACCACGCAAAATATTTCGATCGAAGGCCATTAGTGTAAACTTGTCGCTGGAAGTGAGAAACTTGCCATTGAGGCATGCAAGCTTCAAAGTACTGGAAGGGTTGTCCCTAGGTCGGCTTCTTGGATAATGAGCTGATGTCAACAAGAAGTGACCCGTTGTAGGAGGGCATTAATGGATCCCACATCTACGACGCAGAACGGAGCAAATGATTTTGTAGAGGTGAAAACGATCTGATGATACAAGGTTCAAGATGGTGGTCATGAAAGAATGAAGCGTGAAGGTATTATAGCGAATGAGACACAAGCTGGGTAGGTGAATTCTCTGAGTGACTTCTCTTGAACATATCGGTGACACTGAAATGGATTGGTAGCATTAACCCCAAAAGTGGATGGTACGGTGGACCAATGGTGATATGACCGGTGAACGGAATAACCCAACCTGCCAAAATCATGGTGATGGAGTGAAAGTGTCATGTTCAAGAGCGACCTGCTACCAATAAAGTTTCTTCAAGTTTTCTTCCCAATTTTCCCCGGTCATTTCTGACCAGTACCTCTTTATTTTTTTCAAGCTTGAGGAGGATAACATATGCTTGTTCTATAATTTGCCCTTTGGGCAAACCCGTCGCTATGTTTTAACGAGCCTAGCGACAGTGAAACTCACTCTTGTCTGCATGGACAAGTTTGTCGCTATTGTTTTAACAAGTTTAACGACAAGGATAACTCGGTCCTTTTCAATTTTAGAGAGTCTGAAAAGAGACAGAAAGAAGACTCCAATATTCCTTTTTCGTAATATAATCCCTTAAGTCCGAAAAAGTATAAAACAATGCGAAAGGGATGACTTTTCGATAGTTTTAACGAGCCGAACAAGACAAACACTTGATCTTTTTGTGTAATAATCCCTCAGGTCCAAAAAGATTAAAATCTAGAGGAGGGATAGCACTTCCAATCACTTTAACGAGCTGGAGAGGCCAATCGCTCGGCAATCTTTTCATATTTTACGAGTCAGATGAAAAGAGCTTAAAGGAGACTCGTTTTTTGAGGAACGAGTGATGTTTTCAGATAGCAGCTGGTTCCAGGTAAGGTTTGGAACTTTCCAATCACGGTAGTGTAAAAAGGTGGCTAATAGGATCACTCGTCGCAGCTGTTCCTCAAAAGGGGTAAACAATCAAATGGAGGCGAATGATCGGCAACAACAGAGTGGAGGTGATGGTAAGAACACGACCAAGGCTCAAAAGCTGATGATAATGCATTCACAATGGTTATTTACCGGAGATGGGTTCATTTTTTAATGAGCTTAAACTCTGGTGGAACATATGCTCATTGCTAGGTTTAATTTTTAACGAGCTTGAACTTCGCGTAAAACTGCTCATGCCAGTCGTATAATAAGGATGTCTCATCGATAGGTTCATTTTTTAGGGAGCTTGCACCATTCGAAATTATGCTCCGACTCCTTTCATTATGTAAGCTAGGAACGACCAATCCTACGAGTTTAAAGGGTTAAGAACCTACAAACTAAGAAAATAAATGGTCGCTTTTCACTTTCACGCAAAAAGTTTGCATGCCCCCAGGTATAGCGAAGTAGAGTTTCCTAGGTTACCCCTCAATTTGCAGACAAAACATTTGTTCTATCGGGAAAGGCCTACCTTTCCAGGTTACCCTTCAATTTGCAGACAAAACATTTGTTCTATCGGGAAAGGCCTACCTTCTAACAGAGGTATCTTATTCCGGTCTAATCCCATTTTCCTAAATGGACGGGTGTGTCAAACCAGTCATATATCCTCTACATAAACCTACCCTATACCTGAAGTTTCCCTACCGAAGCAGACCAGGGTGCATGCCCCCTAGGTTTCAGTCACAACCATCGAATCACTCACGTTCATCAGGTGGACGAACTAGAGATTGATGAGACATTCCTTGTGCAAAAAGACCTGTTAGGGATGGCATTTGACTATTAGCTATGTGTGAACCAGGGAATGAAAGCTGGTCTACGAGCTGGACCACTCTGCCTTCATGCGAAAAACACATTACTTGAAAGAGTGAGGAGACGATGGCTCCCATGCTATAAATGTAGTCGCGCCCAAGGAGTAGATTGTAATCTAAAGGTCCTTGGACTACCATTACGTTCAGATAAACGGTTTTCCTTCTCAAAGTTATAGGCAAACTTGGAAGGATCCCTAACGGCCGACTGGTTCCTTTATCGAAGCCTGTCAGATTTCGCATCTCAGGCAAAAGCGATGGCAAACCAAGCGCTTTCCAAGCAGTTGAGGAAAGGATACTCACAGAAGCCCCTTCATCTATGATGGTACCAACCATGACCATTTTGTAAGTTTGCACTATGATTCGAAATGGTACATTAGATGGTAAACAGGGTCTACCTAGTAGATTCCAATCGAAGGAAACAACTAGGTTGCTTGGAGGTGGGACCGAATAAACGGCTGGATACAACTCTGACGAATTTCCTTCCTGTGGTAAAGGAATGGGCAGATTGCCCCCATGTTCATCGGAGTCTATGTTTACGAAAAGAATTTGAACAGTGTCGTTCTCATTCTCTTCGGTGACTGTATCATCTGAAGGTAAATCTTCTGAAGTCAAGATGGGGTCGACTGCCATCTCGACCTGTTGACTTTGGTCTGATGTGGACTCAGAGGGTCTATCTTCAATGATAGGTGCTTCGACCGACTCCAAAGGTGGGTCAGTCAGATTTTCAACTAGCGATGGATTCAGCAAGAGTTTCTTGTACCCAGGAGGGAGTCGCTGTGGTGATATAGGACGATTATCCAAGACTCTTTTAGCTTCGTCCAGGAAGGGACAACGGTGGAGGGCATGGTCACCTTCACACAGTCTGCAGGGAAATTTAGATTTTCCTTTTTGTTCGGTGACTTTGCTTTCACTAGTTGACGGTGTACTTTCAACATGATCGTCAGAGGTTGACGACACCGGATTGTGCAAGCGGGGAGACCAGTCCCTTAGGATCCGTGGGATGCAAGGAAAATCTCGATGATAGTGGTCTCCTTTGCAGATGACACATGGAGATTTAGGTTTGGACGGTGTAGTGTGTGGATTTTCGCTAGACGATGCACGGTTGCCCCTTTTTGCCGTTGGCTCCTTCTTCTTCTTCTCCTTCCCCTTCTTCTTCTTCTCAGTTACTTGGTTTTTAGTTTTACTATCTTTACCAAGTGAAGAGGAAGAAGGAGAGGGAGAGACAAATGAAGTAGAAGGTTGGGGGGAAACTCTGGTATCATCTAGTTGCTAATTCGATTGTTCAGGAATTACAATGCTTTGAACGACAGAGGTCAAGAAAAGCCATACTGGCAGGCCAATTGTCAGTCCTGGAAGGGACAATGTGGCCATATGAGGTGCACCAACATCTCCCCAAGAGGAGAAAGGACTAGGACTTCCCCCAAGGGGAAATCCTTGGTTGGTGGACTCCATTTTCTCAACCTAAGACCAACAAGGGAACAGTGACGTTATTCCGATTAAAATAAATTTTAGACGCTTTGACACAACTTGCTTTTTCAATTTTTAAGAGTCGAGAAAAAGCTAAAGATGACTCTAGTCGCCTTCGATTTTTAATGAGCCTGAAGTGACAAGTGCTCAGATGGACCTTTTCCTTTAAGGAGTCTGAAAAGGAACGAAAGAGACTGCTCTGGAAATCTAGACAGAGGGATTACCAAACCAATCGCAAAACTGCAGAATACTTTTTACGGTACGACAGTCAATCTTCCCGAATGCTGTGTTTAGTGCATTGCGATCGATAGGGTAGCAGACACGGCTTCCTAAGGATAAAGGATATAGCCTATTGTGGTCTCCCAATATATACTCGACGGTACGTGGGAGCACAAGTCCGTACTGGCACTTATCGTCTCAAAGAGGAGGAATCACCCAACCTACGATGAAAGCGACAGTTACCAAGCTTTACGACGCCGGAATACGTCTCTAGCCTAGACTTCTAGATGTTGTGCGTTAGGTTCCAAAGTGTTTTTATGTTCATTAAATTTATTTTATAGTTGATCTTTCTTAAGAAATTTGCCTTTCAGGTTCACCGCGTGATGTAGATATACAATTCCTAAAATGCAATCTAAGATGATAAACAGTTGTTTAATCTTCTTTTTGCAATGAAAATCCTAGCTACTAAGGAAAGAGAAATGAAATCCTTTCAACATAGAGCAGAGAGCACACACTAGATGCACTGTCCTAAATCAAAATCAACAAGCAGTCTAAATGCAAATGCACGTGCATGTATTTGTTTTCCGCTTTCTTAATGTGTGAATGACAAAAAGAATGCTAAGCACAAATCTGAACTATTCCTTCTTTCAAAGCGACAGTACTAACGATTTTCTTTTCAAAAAACGAAAAGGAGACAAGACTACACTTTGCGATTTTGAATTGAAAACTGCTTTCGACACTTGAAATACTACTAATTTAGATCAAATACTAGAGTAACAATACAATCGACTATCAAGAACAGTAGGATTCTTTTCTTTGACTGAAAACGGCACTTGCGACACTTCCAAATCAAAAGACAATAGTTCGATTAAGCTACTATTTTGTAAAAGAGAACTTTAAATGGTGCACAATACATAAAAACATTCACAGTTCTTTGTATAATACAGGTTGGATGATGCAAAGAAGGGGGTTTCAACAGTGGTCTACTGATCACAGACAGCAAAAATCATGAATAAAACTGAAGACAGTGAACAAAAAAACCAAAATCTGGAGGCAGATCTAGTCTTGTCTGATCATCGCACCTGTAACACAGCGAAACAGGGATGCATCCCACCTACTGCAGATGGGAGGTGCGATGCATCCAGATTTCCTAAAGGAGAGGGTGTGATGGTCAAGGAACGAGACTTTAACTTGGTTTTTGGCCACAATTTGTAGTTTAGTTCAAGGATTTAGGCTGAGCAAATGATAGTCAGTAACTACAAAGTACAGGGCTGATCTAATGAGGTTACTCAAGCTACCTCTAGGGCATTTAGGATGTTTGCAAGTCAATTGTTCAGTTCATAAACAAACCCGGAGATTGACTGAAGCAAAGTTTATCTACTCTGCACTTGCATAGCAATGCAGTTCGAAGGCTAGCTGGCTTAACTTCAGGCTCCGTCTGTGGTTTATGAATCAAACAAATAGAGACAAGCAATCAAACTAATCGCTCCCCAGCGGAGTCGCCATTTTGTTATCGGGAAATCTAGTGTCTATTTAGAGCTGCTAGTCCCACTAAGACGGGTAGCTATCTTAGAAACAAACATATTAAAGTCACTTGTTTTTCCTTTACGAGAGAGAGATGAGAAAGAAGCAGAGAGTACCAACCTCAGTCTTCCGCTTGGCTCCTTGCTTGTTTCCTTTCCCTTTGACAGAATCTCGCCACTGCTTCCTTACTTGTCCAGCTTCAAAGAGCACCTGTAGATTTACAGCAGCATAATACCATCAAAGCATAGAGATCTTT
Source organism: Pinus tabuliformis (assembly GCA_031772625.1). Lineage (NCBI taxonomy): Eukaryota > Viridiplantae > Streptophyta > Pinopsida > Pinales > Pinaceae > Pinus > Pinus tabuliformis. The sequence continues at coordinate 949,397,843 of CM062810.1, forward strand.
CACTGTAAACAATATAGGATCATATATATATTGACCATATAAGTGCATATAACAACACAATGTTCAGAGATATACAAGAATATGGAGGAAAACTCAAATAGCTTTATTAGTAAAAATCGTAGAAGAGAGGATTACAACCACTTGGTCTGACCCAGCGCCATCCTCCCAGCTTGAAAGCCCTCTTCACCTCACACAAAGCAAGATCACCCAACAATGTCTTCAAAGAGAAACCAGCAGCACCTCTTTGCAAATTACCAAATTCCAACCTTTGGATCTCTTGGATGAGGGATCCATTTATAGATATTTGCAGGGGGGTGAGTCAGCTTTTGGGATTTTGATTAGTGTCATCTCTCTGATAGTTCTTAGTTCCACATGGAGATTTTAGATCTCTTACTCATCCCTGGGCGAACTCAGAGAGGCAAGTGTCAAATGAGCAGTTTCTAGAAAATTCTCTGGGTTTCCACCTAGCAAACTGCTTGTGCCATTTGCCTGTTCTCGCTCATCGCACCCTACAAAAGGGCTTTTCAGTATGCATCACACTTTTTGCATGTGGCAAGTGAGATGCATCGCACCTTTTGCACTGGGCAGTCTGTATGGTCCTGCTTTGACCAGTTTTGAGTGGTTTTTCATGGAAAACTTCTAGGAGATGATGTAATCAACTGACCTTGTTCCTTTAGGGTATGAAACAACACTTTTAGGGACTTAGGAGCCCTTGGTTTATGGACATATGTGATTGGGGTTGCAGTGCCCAAATATATCTACAACAAAATGATATTCAAAAGCAATAATATGAGGGTTATTGTTCCATTGGATCCATAAGAAGTGACAAGGTATACAGAGCTTGTCAGAGAGGAATATAACATAGATGACATTGATAATATTTATCAGATCACAGCGAAGGAAGAAGAATGGATCAATCCCACTGCAAATGGAAAGATGAATTGGGAGAAAGATAGTTCCTGTACCTCAAATTCAGAAGAAGAATTGGAGAACTAGCAGAATAGATTGCATGAAGTGTCTACAAGGCGATGTGCAAGGATCACCAAAGTAGTGTGCTGCATGATAGCTGAGGTACATGATTTACCTTTATATGATGGTTTGGGTGATATAAATAATTTATTTAAAGATTATGAAAGGTGGGTACCAGAATGTCAGAGACTGTGAGCACTGGATCAAGAGTTGAGGGATATGTCTGCTAGGTGGTGGGGTACGCATAAGAATAATATAGGAGATTGGCAAAAATGTAGAAGGTTCATGTGGGTAAGATTTGGAAAAGTAGAAATAGAGCTCATAGACAAGTATGATGGCTAGAATGATCCTAGATACCATATACAACTCTGTATGGCAACTTGGAGAGAAATTTCGTGAGAAGAATGGGTGCATGGTTCATCCATACCCTAGAAATGATCCCTCAGAACTAGTATTTGGAAACTGAACTTTGACATGGAACTACTAGCTGGGCGGAAATGGTGGATGGATTTGTGATGACATTCAGATTTGAAGATGATTGTCCACATATAGATGCAGCGCTGAATATAGTTAAGAAGAAGATTTTTGAAAATGAAGTCCCAGTTATCTGGCAACCTAATTAGGCTGTGTAGATCCGAAATGTGATGGAATGTTATAACCTCACTATAGAAGAGGAAGAAGATCCTCGTAACATTGACCCTGATTTGATACAGCGGCTCAAGAGAATCGATAACAGTATCTCAAGGGCTGTTGATTTCTAGATCGATAGAATTTTGGGAGGATTTATCACTGAGTTCATGATCGACCAAATTGTGTCCTATAGCGAAGTTGAACGAAGATTCTTCAAAGGACCACAAGGTAAGTTTTTAAATTCTCTGAAGCTCTAGATTAAAATGTTATTGTGTGAAAAAGAGATTCTATGGATGTAGTCAGATTAATGTTTGGGAAAAGAAGAAATAAGTCGGAACCAGGAGCTACACGAAGTGGAAAACGATATAGAATAGATCTGAAGAATTTTATTGAGGCTGACTATAGCTCTCTGTTGGGATCTGAGAACGAAGAAGAAAGAAGTAACCCTACAACCCCACGATATTCCCCCACCCATCCTGAAGGCATGTCGAAGTCAGGGGCTAAAAAGAATCAGGGTGTCTTTTGGATTCCCCATCCATCCACCCCCCTCACACCCCATCCCCCTCCCCATACTTCCCCTGCACCTCCACCTCCCTCTCCACCTAGCCCCTTGAGAAGAAGAATGGCTAATGACATTAAGCTACTTGTCTTTAGAGGACTGGGAACAAAGGACCCTGACCAGTTTTGGTTCATAGCTGATGCAGTATGGATGGAAAGACAGATTAATAATGATGATGTAAAGAAGGCACACCTTTTCACATCGCTGAGGGAGATGGCACTGACATGGTATATGAAATACTCCATGAGTAAGATGAATTCTATGTTTGATGAAATTAAGAAGGCCTTAGTAATAGAGTTCAAGAAGCCAAAATCAGAATCACAGAGTTGAAATATATTAAGCAAGCATCGACTTAATCTGTGTGGGAATTGGATTAGCGATTCATGGTTTTGATGGGTTAAGTGAGCTTTGAGATACCCCGACAACAACATAAGGAATGGTTTGTAGCCATGCTACTGCCACATATTAGGTTACCATTGACACAACAGAAGATCAGGATGCAAGCCCAAGCATTAGAGATTGCGATGAAGTTGGAAGCCTCGCCAGTTGAAAATACTCATGCAGGAGTACATCAGATACAAAATCAGCTAGCTATGTTGACCCTAGAATTGTAGGATCTAAAGATAGGTAAAGAAGTCAAACTAGAAATATTAAAAGTGTGGTGTACTAAGTGCAAAGCGGAAGGTCATTATAAGGATCAATGCCCAATATTCAGAGATTATATTGCAAGTGGAGTGCCTAATCCAGTAAATCTGGGTCTGTGGTGTGAAATTTGTAGGACGTGAGGTCAACATCGCTCTGAAGATTGCTATCTATTACAGAAATATATACAGACCCCGAAACAACTATTTTGTAACTTGTGTAAATCAATAGGCCATGACGAGAAAAATTGTTGAAGTTATGACTTAATGATGGAGCGCATTGCTAATAGTTGTAGACTGCAAGTTGAAGGACACTCACATGAAGAGCAAGGATAGCACACTGGACGAGGAGGATTTCAAGGACAAGGAGGAGGAGTTGGTTAAGGATGAAGCTAGATTGTCTACTGTAACTGTGGATAGGCAGGACACTTCACGAGAGACTGTCAGAACCCGACGACAACCTGCAATTATTATAAGACTTTTTATTGTTCCATAGAATAATGTTCTATCCTCATTGCGAATATGTAGGAGAAAAGAAACTAGCAGCCTGTAGCAACTGTATAAATGATGACTGTTGAGCCAAGAGAAGATCAACTGTGCATCGATATTGTAACAAGAAGTGGAACCACGATTGGGAATGATAAGGCCAATGGAAAAAAGGAATTTGAAGCCACATGGATAAGGAAAACCACAAAAAATTCTTATGTATTTGATATCTTGAAGGAAAATAAAGCATTCATGGAGGCAAGGTGAAGCTTTGTGGATGATGAGGCCTCGACCTCTGTCGCGTAGCCGACTTAGAAGGATAACTGTGAAATAGTATTGGTTGCAACACAAGAGGTGGATCCAAATGTTTTGAAGTCTTTTCTACATACCTGCATGAAGTTGTTGAGGAATTAGAAGGATATGGAGGGATTATAGGAACTAATAGACTCATGTACTTCTAGGGAGATACCATAGAGCGAGATGTGTGCAATAAATAATCTGCATAGACACAAGAAGAGAACAAGGAAAGAAATGAGGCTTACAACATAGATTGGAGAGTATGACATGGATCAGGTTATCTTAGATCTGGGATCTGATGCCAATGTCTTGCCAAGGCAAACTTGGGAATCGATGGGTAAGTTAAAGCTACAATGGTCTACTATTCAGCTGAAGATGGAAAATCAACATAAAATCTTACCCCTAGGAAGGTTGTCTAATGTCACAGTGGACATCAACGAAGTGCACACTACCACTGACTTCAAGGTGATTGAGAGATGATAGTAATCCTTAGCCCACGTTGCTTGGATTGGATTGGGCGTTTGACAATGTGTCTATAACTAATCTGAAGAAAAGGCAAATGTGTTATCGAGAAATCTAGTGTCTATTTAGAGCTGCTAGTCCCACTAAGACGGGTAGCTATCTTAGAAACAAACAGATCAAAGTCACTTGTTTTTCCTTTAAGAGAGAGAGATGAGAAAGAAGCAGAGAGTACCAACCTCAGTCTTCTACTTGGCTCCTTGCTTGTTTCCTTTCCCCTTTGACAGAATCTCGCCACTGCTTCCTTACTTGTCCAGCTTCAAAGAGCACCTGTAGATTTACAGCAGCATAATACCATCAAATCATAGAGCTCTTTCACTGTAAACAATATAGGATCAGATATATATTGACCATATAAGTGCATATAACAACACAATGTTCAGAGATATACAAGAATATGGAGGAAAACTCAAATAGCTTTATTAGTAAAAATCGTAGAAGAGAGGATTACAACCACTTGGTCTGACCCAGCGCCATCCTCCCAGCTTGAAAGCCCTGTTCACCTCACACAAAGCAAGATCACCCAACAATGTCTTCAAAGAGAAACCAACAGCACCTCTTTGCAAATTACCAAATTCCAACCTTTGGATCTCTTGGATGAGGGATCCATTTATAGATATTTGCAGGGGGGTGAGTCAGCTTCTGGGATTTTGATTAGTGTCATCTCTTTGATAGTTCTTAGTTCCACATGGATATTTTAGATCTCTTACTCATCCCTGGGTGAACTCAGAGAGGCAAGTGTCAAATGAGCAGTTTCTAGAAGATTCTCTGGGTTTCCACCTAGCAAACTGCTTGTGCCATTTGTCTACTCTCGCTCATCGCACCCTACAGAAGGGCTTTTCAGTATGCATCGCACTTTTTGCATGTGGCAGGTGAGATGCATCGCACCTTTTGCACTGGGCAGTCTGTATGGTCCTGCTTTGACCAGTTCTGAGTGGTTTTTCATGGAAAACTTCTGGGAGATGATGTAATCAGTTGACCTTGCTCCTTTAGGGTATGAAAAAACACTTTTAGGGACTTAGGAGCCCTTGGTTTATGGACATATGTGATTGGGGTTGCAGTTCCCAAATATGTCTATAACAGTTGCCCCCTAAAGCATGAGGTCGTAAATGTTTTGATGTCGGGTGAAATGCTTTATAATGAGGATCCAGGTTTTTCGCACTGGAAGGTGACCTTTAATAAGATACAATACAATACATTATCTTCATAATATTTTCATGATATAGCTGAGGCGGGCATTCCCATGCTCAGTTTGATAAATTAATTTTCATGTACATAGGACAGACAACCGACTGTGTGCAGACTGCTGATTCTGGTAGAGCCATCGTCCCTTAGTTTGGATGATTATCTGTGCAGCAATGATGTACATTTGATGTCTTTATTTTCCTGATTATATCGCAGCCCGGATGGATGAAACTAGATCCAGGGTCTTCAAAACTCGTTCAATCTTCGCCCGAAAGTACAAGTCGATCCATGTGAAAAGATGTTCTGATGTCGAACATGGAAGGACATCGCTTGATTACTAGCCAATGATGTAAGCTGTTAACAGACGCGAGAGGAATCACCGATGATGATGATGACCCTCAAGGTACTGCAGTACAATTCACGTGGTGTGAATACATGAGTTGATGTCGAACACCACGCAAAATATTTCGATCGAAGGCCATTAGTGTAAACTTGTCGCTGGAAGTGAGAAACTTGCCATTGAGGCATGCAAGCTTCAAAGTACTGGAAGGGTTGTCCCTAGGTCGGCTTCTTGGATAATGAGCTGATGTCAACAAGAAGTGACCCGTTGTAGGAGGGCATTAATGGATCCCACATCTACGACACAGAACGGAGCAAATGATTTTGTAGAGGTGAAAACGATCTGATGATACAAGGTTCAAGATGGTGGTCATGAAAGAATGAAGCGTGAAGGTATTATAGCGAATGAGACACAAGCTGGGTAGGTGAATTCTCTGAGTGACTTCTCTTGAACATATCGGTGACACTGAAATGGATTGGTAGCATTAACCCCAAAAGTGGATGGTACGGTGGACCAATGGTGATATGACCGGTGAACGGAATAACCCAACCTGACTCAATCATGGTGATGGAGTGAAAGTGTCATGTTCAAGAGCGACCTGCTACCAATAAAGTTTCTTCAAGTTTTCTTCCCAATTTTCCCCGGTCATTTCTGACCAGTACCTCTTTATTTTTTTCAAGCTTGAGGAGGATAACATATGCTTGTTCTATAATTTGCCCTTTGGGCAAACCCGTCGCTATGTTTTAACGAGCCTAGCGACAGTGAAACTCACTCTTGTCTGCATGGACAAGTTTGTCGCTATTGTTTTAACAAGTTTAACGACAAGGATAACTCGGTCCTTTTCAATTTTAGAGAGTCTGAAAAGAGACAGAAAGAAGACTCCAATATTCCTTTTTCGTAATATAATCCCTTAAGTCCGAAAAAGTATAAAACAATGCGAAAGGGATGACTTTTCGATAGTTTTAACGAGCCGAACAAGACAAACACTTGATCTTTTTGTGTAATAATCCCTCAGGTCCAAAAAGATTAAAATCTAGAGGAGGGATAGCACTTCCAATCACTTTAACGAGCTGGAGAGGCCAATCGCTCGGCAATCTTTTCATATTTTACGAGTCAGATGAAAAGAGCTTAAAGGAGACTCGTTTTTTGAGGAACGAGTGATGTTTTCAGATAGCAGCTGGTTCCAGGTAAGGTTTGGAACTTTCCAATCACGGTAGTGTAAAAAGGTGGCTAATAGGATCACTCGTCGCAGCTGTTCCTCAAAAGGGGTAAACAATCAAATGGAGGCGAATGATCGGCAACAACAGAGTGGAGGTGATGGTAAGAACACGACCAAGGCTCAAAAGCTGATGATAATGCATTCACAATGGTTATTTACCGGAGATGGGTTCATTTTTTAATGAGCTTAAACTCTGGTGGAACATATGCTCATTGCTAGGTTTAATTTTTAACGAGCTTGAACTTCGCGTAAAACTGCTCATGCCAGTCGTATAATAAGGATGTCTCATCGATAGGTTCATTTTTTAGGGAGCTTGCACCATTCGAAATTATGCTCCGACTCCTTTCATTATGTAAGCTAGGAACGACCAATCCTACGAGTTTAAAGGGTTAAGAACCTACAAACTAAGAAAATAAATGGTCGCTTTTCACTTTCACGCAAAAAGTTTGCATGCCCCCAGGTATAGCGAAGTAGAGTTTCCTAGGTTACCCCTCAATTTGCAGACAAAACATTTGTTCTATCGGGAAAGGCCTACCTTTCCAGGTTACCCTTCAATTTGCAGACAAAACATTTGTTCTATCGGGAAAGGCCTACCTTCTAACAGAGGTATCTTATTCCGGTCTAATCCCATTTTCCTAAATGGACGGGTGTGTCAAACCAGTCATATATCCTCTACATGAACCTACCCTATACCTGAAGTTTCCCTACCGAAGCAGACCAGGGTGCATGCCCCCTAGGTTTCAGTCACAACCATCGAATCACTCACGTTCATCAGGTGGACGAACTAGAGATTGATGAGACATTCCTTGTGCAAAAAGACCTGTTAGGGATGGCATTTGACTATTAGCTATGTGTGAACCAGGGAATGAAAGCTGGTCTACGAGCTGGACCACTCTGCCTTCATGCGAAAAACACATTACTTGAAAGAGTGAGGAGACGATGGCTCCCATGCTATAAATGTAGTCGCGCCCAAGGAGTAGATTGTAATCTAAAGGTCCTTGGACTACCATTACGTTCAGATAAACGGTTTTCCTTCTCAAAGTTATAGGCAAACTTGGAAGGATCCCTAACGGCCGACTGGTTCCTTTATCGAAGCCTGTCAGATTTCGCATCTCAGGCAAAAGCGATGGCAAACCAAGCGCTTTCCAAGCAGTTGAGGAAAGGATACTCACAGAAGCCCCTTCATCTATGATGGTACCAACCATGACCATTTTGTAAGTTTGCACTATGATTCGAAATGGTACATTAGATGGTAAACGGGGTCTACCTAGTAGATTCCAATCGAAGGAAACAACTAGGTTGCTTGGAGGTGGGACCGAATAAACGGCTGGATACAACTCTGACGAATTTCCTTCCTGTGGTAAAGGAATGGGCAGATTGCCCCCATGTTCATCGGAGTCTATGTTTACGAAAAGAATTTGAACAGTGTCGTTCTCATTCTCTTCGGTGACTGTATCATCTGAAGGTAAATCTTCTGAAGTCAAGATGGGGTCGACTGCCATCTCGACCTGTTGACTTTGGTCTGATGTGGACTCAGAGGGTCTATCTTCAATGATAGGTGCTTCGACCGACTCCAAAGGTGGGTCAGTCAGATTTTCAACTAGCGATGGATTCAGCAAGAGTTTCTTGTACCCAGGAGGGAGTCGCTGTGGTGATATAGGACGATTATCCAAGACTCTTTTAGCTTCGTCCAGGAAGGGACAACGGTGGAGGGCATGGTCACCTTCACACAGTCTGCAGGGAAATTTAGATTTTCCTTTTTGTTCGGTGACTTTGCTTTCACTAGTTGACGGTGTACTTTCAACATGATCGTCAGAGGTTGACGACACCGGATTGTGCAAGCGGGGAGACCAGTCCCTTAGGATCCGTGGGATGCAAGGAAAATCTCGATGATAGTGGTCTCCTTTGCAGATGACACATGGAGATTTAGGTTTGGACGGTGTAGTGTGTGGATTTTCGCTAGACGATGCACGGTTGCCCCTTTTTGCCGTTGGCTCCTTCTTCTTCTTCTCCTTCCCCTTCTTCTTCTTCTCAGTTACTTGGTTTTTAGTTTTACTATCTTTACCAAGTGAAGAGGAAGAAGGAGAGGGAGAGACAAATGAAGTAGAAGGTTGGGGGGAAACTCTGGTATCATCTAGTTACTAATTCGATTGTTCAGGAATTACAATGCTTTGAACGACAGAGGTCAAGAAAAGCCATACTGGCAGGCCAATTGTCAGTCCTGGAAGGGACAATGTGGCCATATGAGGTGCACCAACATCTCCCCAAGAGGAGAAAGGACTAGGACTTCCCCCAAGGGGAAATCCTTGGTTGGTGGACTCCATTTTCTCAACCTAAGACCAACAAGGGAACAGTGACGTTATTCCGATTAAAATAAATTTTAGACGCTTTGACACAACTTGCTTTTTCAATTTTTAAGAGTCGAGAAAAAGCTAAAGATGACTCTAGCCGCCTTCGATTTTTAATGAGCCTGAAGTGACAAGTGCTCAGATGGACCTTTTCCTTTAAGGAGTCTGAAAAGGAACGAAAGAGACTGCTCTGGAAATCTAGACAGAGGGATTACCAAACCAATCGCAAAACTGCAGAATACTTTTTACGGAACGACAGTCAATCTTCCCGAATGCTGTGTTTAGTGCATTGCGATCGATAGGGTAGCAGACACGGCTTCCTAAGGATAAAGGATATAGCCTATTGTGGTCTCCCAATATATACTCGACGGTACGTGGGAGCACAAGTCCGTACTGGGAATTATCGTCTCAAAGAGGAGGAATCACCCAACCTACGATGAAAGCGACAGTTACCAAGCTTTACGACGCCGGAATACGTCTCTATCCTAGACTTCTAGATGTTGTGCGTTAGGTTCCAAAGTGTTTTTATGTTCATTAAATTTATTTTATAGTTGATCTTTCTTAAGAAATTTGCCTTTTAGGTTCACCGCGTGATGTAGATATACAATTCCTAAAATGCAATCTAAGATGATAAACAGTTGTTTAATCTTCTTTTTGCAATGAAAATCCTAGCTACTAAGGAAAGAGAAATGAAATCCTTTCAACATAGAGCAGAGAGCACACACTAGATGCACTGTCCTAAATCAAAATCAACAAGCAGTCTAAATGCAAATGCACGTGCATGTATTTGTTTTCCGCTTTCTTAATGTGTGAATGACAAAAAGAATGCTAAGCACAAATCTGAACTATTCCTTCTTTCAAAGCGACAGTACTAACGATTTTCTTTTCAAAAAACGAAAAGGAGACAAGACTACACTTTGCGATTTTGAATTGAAAACTGCTTTCGACACTTGAAATACTACTAATTTAGATCAAATACAAGAGTAACAATACAATCGACTATCAAGAACAGTAGGATTCTTTTCTTTGACTGAAAACGACACTTGCGACACTTCCAAATCAAAAGACAATAGTTCGATTAAGCTACTATTTTGTAAAAGAGAACTTTAAATGGTGCACAATACATAAAAACATTCACAGTTCTTTGTATAATACAGGTTGGATGATGCAAAGAAGGGGGTTTCAACAGTGGTCTACTGATCACAGACAGCAAAAATCATGAATAAAACTGAAGACAGTGAACAAAAAAACCAAAATCTGGAGGCAGATCTAGTCTTGTCTGATCATCGCACCTGTAACACAGCGAAACAGGGATGCATCCCACCTACTGCACATGGGAGGTGCGATGCATCCAGATTTCCTAAAGGAGAGGGTGTGATGGTCAAGGAACGAGACTTTAACTTGGTTTTTGGCCACAATTTGTAGTTTAGTTCAAGGATTTAGGCTGAGCAAATGATAGTCAGTAACTACAAAGTACAGGGCTGATCTAATGAGGTTACTCAAGCTACCTCTAGGGCACTTAGGATGTTTGCAAGTCAATTGTTCAGTTCATAAACAAACCCGGAGATTGACTGAAGCAACGTTGATCTACTTTGCACTTGCATAGCAAATGCAGTTCGAAGGCTAGCTGGCTTAACTTCAGGCTCCGTCTGTGGTTTATGAATCAAACAAATAGAGACAAGCAATCAAACTAATCGCTCCCCAGCGGAGTCGCCATTTTGTTATCGGGAAATCTAGTGTCTATTTAGAGCTGCTAGTCCCACTAAGACGGGTAGCTATCTTAGAAACAAACATATTAAAGTCACTTGTTTTTCCTTTACGAGAGAGAGATGAGAAAGAAGCAGAGAGTACCAACCTCAGTCTTCCGCTTGGCTCCTTGCTTGTTTCCTTTCCCCTTTGACAGAATCTCGCCACTGCTTCCTTACTTGTCCAGCTTCAAAGAGCACCTGTAGATTCACAGCAGCATAATACCATCAAAGCATAGAGATCTTTCACTGTAAACAATATAGGATCATATATATATTGACCATATAAGTGCATATAACAACACAATGTTCAGAGATATACAAGAATATGGAGGAAAACTCAAATAGCTTTATTAGTAAAAATCGTAGAAGAGAGGATTACAACCACTTGGTCTGACCCAGCGCCATCCTCCCAGCTTGAAAGCCCTCTTCACCTCACACAAAGCAAGATCACCCAACAATGTCTTCAAAGAGAAACCAGCAGCACCTCTTTGCAAATTACCAAATTCCAACCTTTGGATCTCTTGGATGAGGGATCCATTTATAGATATTTGCAGGGGGGTGAGTCAGCTTTTGGGATTTTGATTAGTGTCATCTCTCTGATAGTTCTTAGTTCCACATGGAGATTTTAGATCTCTTACTCATCCCTGGGCGAACTCAGAGAGGCAAGTGTCAAATGAGCAGTTTCTAGAAAATTCTCTGGGTTTCCACCTAGCAAACTGCTTGTGCCATTTGCCTGTTCTCGCTCATCGCACCCTACAAAAGGGCTTTTCAGTATGCATCACACTTTTTGCATGTGGCAAGTGAGATGCATCGCACCTTTTGCACTGGGCAGTCTGTATGGTCCTGCTTTGACCAGTTTTGAGTGGTTTTTCATGGAAAACTTCTAGGAGATGATGTAATCAACTGACCTTGTTCCTTTAGGGTATGAAACAACACTTTTAGGGACTTAGGAGCCCTTGGTTTATGGACATATGTGATTGGGGTTGCAGTGCCCAAATATATCTACAACAAAATGATATTCAAAAGCAATAATATGAGGGTTATTGTTCCATTGGATCCATAAGAAGTGACAAGGTATACAGAGCTTGTCAGAGAGGAATATAACATAGATGACATTGATAATATTTATCAGATCACAGCGAAGGAAGCAGAATAGATCAATACCACTGCAAATGGAAAGATGAATTGGGAGAAAGATATTTCCTGTACCTCAAATTCAGAAGAAGAATTGGAGAACTAGCAGAATAGATTACATGAAGTGTCTACAAGGCGATGTGCAAGGATCACCAAAGTAGTGTGGTGCATGATAGCTGAGGTACATGATTTACCTTTATATGATGGTTTGGGTGATATAAATAATTTATTTAAAGATTATGAAAGGTGGGTACCAGAATGTCGGAGACTGTGAGCACTGGATGAAGAGTTGAGGGATATGTCTGCTAGGTGGTGGGGTATGCATAAGAATAATATAGGAGATTGGCAAAAATGTAGAAGGTTCATGTGGGTAAGATTTGGAAAAGTAGAAATAGAGCTCATAGACAAGTATGATGGCTAGAATGATCCTAGATACCATATACAACTCTGTATGGCAACTTGGAGAGAAATTTCGTGAGAAGAATGGGTGCATGGTTCATCCATACCCTAGAAATGATCCCTCAGAACTAGTATTTGGAAACTGAACTTTGACATGGAACTACTAGCTGGGCGGAAATGGTGGATGGATTTGTGATGACATTGAGATTTGAAGATGATTGTCCACATATAGATGCAGCGCTGAATATAGTTAAGAAGAAGATTTTTGAAAATGAAGTCCCAGTTATCTGGCAACCTAATTAGGCTGTGTAGATCCGAAATGTGATGGAATGTTATAACCTCACTATAGAAGAGGAAGAAGATCCTCGTAACATTGACCCTGATTTGATACAGCGGCTCAAGAGAATCGATAACAGTTTCTCAAGGGCTGTTGATTTCTAGATCGATAGAATTTTGGGAGGATTTATCACTGAGTTCATGATCGACCAAATTGTGTCCTATAGTGAAGTTGAACGAAGATTCCTCAAAGGACCACGAGGTAAGTTTTTAAATTCTCTGAAGCTCTAGATTAAAATATTATTGTGTGAAAAAGAGATTCTATGGATGTAGTTAGATTAATGTTTGGGAAAAGAAGAAATAAGTCGGAACCGGGAGCTACACGAAGTGGAAAACGATATAGAATAGATCTGAAGAATTTTATTAAGGCTGACTATAGCCCTCTATTGGGATCTGAGAACGAAGAAGAAAGAAGTAACCCTACAACCCCACGATATTCCCCCACCCATCCTGAAGGCATGTCGAAGTCAGGGGCTAAAAAGAATCAGGGTGTCTTTTGGATTCCCCATCCATCCACCCCCCTCACACCCCATCCCCCTCCCCATACATCCCCTGCACCTCCACCTCCCTCTCCACCTAACCCCTTGAGAAGAAGAATGGCTAATGACATTAAGCTACTTGTCTTTAGAGGACTGGGAACAAAGGACCCTGACCAGTTTTGGTTCATAGCTGATGCAGTATGGATGGAAAGACAGATTAATAATGATGATGTAAAGAAGGCACACCTCGTCACATCGCTGAGGGAGAGGGCACTGACATGGTATATGAAATACTCCATGAGTAAGATGAATTCTATGTTTGATGAAATTAAGAAGGCCTTAGTAATAGAGTTCAAGAAGCCAAAATCAGAATCACAGAGTTGAAATATATTAAGCAAGCATCGACTTAATCTGTGTGGGAATTGGATTAGCGATTCATGGTTTTGATGGGTTAAGTGAGCTTTGAGATACCCCGACAACAACATAAGGAATGGTTTGTAGCCATGCTACTGCCACATATTAGGTTACCATTGACACAACAGAAGATCAGGATGCAAGCCGAAGCATTAGAGATTGCGATGAAGTTGGAAGCCTCGCCAGTTGGAGATACTCATGCAGGAGTACATCAGATACAAAATCAGCTAGCTATGTTGACCCTAGAATTGTAGGATCTAAAGAAAGGTAAAGAAGTCAAACCAGAAATATTAAAAGTGTGGTGTACGAAGTGCAAAGCGGAAGGTCATTATAAGGATCAATGCCCAATATTCAGAGATTATATTGCAAGTGGAGTGCCTAATCCAGTAAATTTGGGTCTGTGGTGTGAAATTTGTAGGACGTGAGGTCAACATCGCTCTGAAGGTTGCTATCTATTACAGAAATATATACAGACCCCGAAACAACTATTTTGTAACTTGTGTAAATCAATAGGCCATGACGAGAAAAATTGTTGAAGTTATGACTTAATGATGGAGCGCATTGCTAATAGTTGTAGACTGCAAGTTGAAGGACACTCACATGAAGAGCAAGGATAGCACACTGGACGAGGAGGATTTCAAGGACAAGGAGGAGGAGTTGGTTAAGGATGAAGCTAGATTGTCTACTGTAACTGTGGATAGGCAGGACACTTCACGAGAGACTGTCAGAACCCGACGACAACCTGCAATTATTATAAGACTTTTTATTGTTCCATAGAATAATGTTCTATCCTCATTGCGAATATGTAGGAGAAAAGAAACTAGCAGCCTGTAGCAACTGTATAAATGATGACTGTTGAGCCAAGAGAAGATCAACTGTGCATCGATATTGTAACAAGAAGTGGAACCACGATTGGGAATGATAAGGCCAATGGAAAAAAGGAATTTGAAGCCACATGGATAAGGAAAACCACAAAAAATTCTTATGTATTTGATATCTTGAAGGAAAATAAAGCATTCATGGAGGCAAGGTGAAGCTTTGTGGATGATGAGGCCTCGACCTCTGTCGCGTAGCCGACTTAGAAGGATAACTGTGAAATAGTATTGGTTGCAACACAAGAGGTGGATCCAAATGTTTTGAAGTCTTTTCTACATACCTGCATGAAGTTGTTGAGGAATTAGAAGGATATGGAGGGATTATAGGAACTAATAGACTCATGTACTTCTAGGGAGATACCATAGAGCGAGATGTGTGCAATAAATAATCTGCATAGACACAAGAAGAGAACAAGGAAAGAAATGAGGCTTACAACATAGATTGGAGAGTATGACATGGATCAGGTTATCTTAGATCTGGGATCTGATGCCAATGTCTTGCCAAGGCAAACTTGGGAATCGATGGGTAATTTAAAGCTACAATGGTCTACTATTCAGATGAAGATGGAAAATCAACATAAAATCTTAGCCCTAGGAAGGTTCTCTAATGTCACAGTGGACATCAACGAAGTGCACACTACCACTGACTTCAAGGTGATTGAGAGATGATAGTAATCCTTAGCCCACGTTGCTTGGATTGGATTGGGCGTTTGACAATGTGTCTATAACTAATCTGAAGAAAAGGCAAATGTGTTATCGAGAAATCTAGTGTCTATTTAGAGCTGCTAGTCCCACTAAGACGGGTAGCTATCTTAGAAACAAACAGATCAAAGTCACTTGTTTTTCCTTTAAGAGAGAGAGATGAGAAAGAAGCAGAGAGTACCAACCTCAGTCTTCTACTTGGCTCCTTGCTTGTTTCCTTTCCTCTTTGACAGAATCTCGCCACTGCTTCCTTACTTGTCCAGCTTCAAAGAGCACCTGTAGATTTACAGCAGCATAATACCATCAAATCATAGAGCTCTTTCACTGTAAACAATATAGGATCAGATATATATTGACCATATAAGTGCATATAACAACACAATGTTCAGAGATATACAAGAATATGGAGGAAAACTCAAATAGCTTTATTAGTAAAAATCGTAGAAGAGAGGATTACAACCACTTGGTCTGACCCAGCGCCATCCTCCCAGCTTGAAAGCCCTGTTCACCTCACACAAAGCAAGATCACCCAACAATGTCTTCAAAGAGAAACCAACAGCACCTCTTTGCAAATTACCAAATTCCAACCTTTGGATCTCTTGGATGAGGGATCCATTTATAGATATTTGCAGGGGGGTGAGTCAGCTTCTGGGATTTTGATTAGTGTCATCTCTTTGATAGTTCTTAGTTCCACATGGATATTTTAGATCTCTTACTCATCCCTGGGTGAACTCAGAGAGGCAAGTGTCAAATGAGCAGTTTCTAGAAGATTCTCTGGGTTTCCACCTAGCAAACTGCTTGTGCCATTTGTCTACTCTCGCTCATCGCACCCTACAGAAGGGCTTTTCAGTATGCATCGCACTTTTTGCATGTGGCAGGTGAGATGCATCGCACCTTTTGCACTGGGCAGTCTGTATGGTCCTGCTTTGACCAGTTCTGAGTGGTTTTTCATGGAAAACTTCTGGGAGATGATGTAATCAGTTGACCTTGCTCCTTTAGGGTATGAAAAAACACTTTTAGGGACTTAGAAGCCCTTGGTTTATGGACATATGTGATTGGGGTTGCAGTTCCCAAATATGTCTATAACAGTTGCCCCCTAAAGCATGAGGTCGTAAATATTTTGATGTCGGGTGAAATGCTTTATAATGAGGATCCAGGTTTTTCGCACTGGAAGGTGACCTGTAATAAGATACAATACAATACATTATCTTCATAATATTTTCATGATATAGCTGAGGCGGGCATTCCCATGCTCAGCTTGATAAATTAATTTTCATGTACATAGGACAGACAACCGTCTGTGTGCAGACTGATGATTCTGGTAGAGCCATCATCCCTTAGTTTGGATGATTATCTGTGCAGCAATGATGTACATTTGATGTCTTTATTTTCCTGATTATATCGCAGCCCGGATGGATGAAACTAGATCCAGGGTCTTCAAAACTCGTTCAATCTTCGCCCGAAAGTACAAGTCGATCCATGTGAAAAGATGTTCTGATGTCGAACATGGAAGGACATCGCTTGATTACTAGCCAATGATGTAAGCTGTTAACAGACGCGAGAGGAATCACCGATGATGATGATGACCCTCAAGGTACTGCAGTACAATTCACGTGGTGTGAATACATGAGTTGATGTCGAACACCACGCAAAATATTTCGATCGAAGGCCATTAGTGTAAACTTGTCGCTGGAAGTGAGAAACTTGCCATTGAGGCATGCAAGCTTCAAAGTACTGGAAGGGTTGTCCCTAGGTCGGCTTCTTGGATAATGAGCTGATGTCAACAAGAAGTGACCCGTTGTAGGAGGGCATTAATGGATCCCACATCTACGACACAGAACGGAGCAAATGATTTTGTAGAGGTGAAAACGATCTGATGATACAAGGTTCAAGATGGTGGTCATGAAAGAATGAAGCGTGAAGGTATTATAGCGAATGAGACACAAGCTGGGTAGGTGAATTCTCTGAGTGACTTCTCTTGAACATATCGGTGACACTGAAATGGATTGGTAGCATTAACCCCAAAAGTGGATGGTACGGTGGACCAATGGTGATATGACCGGTGAACGGAATAACCCAACCTGACTCAATCATGGTGATGGAGTGAAAGTGTCATGTTCAAGAGCGACCTGCTACCAATAAAGTTTCTTCAAGTTTTCTTCCCAATTTTCCCCAGTCATTTCTGACCAGTACCTCTTTATTTTTTTCAAGCTTGAGGAGGATAACATATGCTTGTTCTATAATTTGCCCTTTGGGCAAACCCGTCGCTATGTTTTAACGAGCCTAGCGACAGTGAAACTCACTCTTGTCTGCATGGACAAGTTTGTCGCTATTGTTTTAACAAGTTTAACGACAAGGATAACTCGGTCCTTTTCAATTTTAGAGAGTCTGAAAAGAGACAGAAAGAAGACTCCAATATTCCTTTTTCGTAATATAATCCCTTAAGTCCGAAAAAGTATAAAACAATGCGAAAGGGATGACTTTTCGATAGTTTTAACGAGCCGAACAAGACAAACACTTGATCTTTTTGTGTAATAATCCCTCAGGTCCAAAAAGATTAAAATCTAGAGGAGGGATAGCACTTCCAATCACTTTAACGAGCTGGAGAGGCCAATCGCTCGGCAATCTTTTCATATTTTACGAGTCAGATGAAAAGAGCTTAAAGGAGACTCGTTTTTTGAGGAACGAGTGATGTTTTCAGATAGCAGCTGGTTCCAGGTAAGGTTTGGAACTTTCCAATCACGGTAGTGTAAAAAGGTGGCTAATAGGATCACTCGTCGCAGCTGTTCCTCAAAAGGGGTAAACAATCAAATGGAGGCGAATGATCGGCAACAACAGAGTGGAGGTGATGGTAAGAACACGACCAAGGCTCAAAAGCTGATGATAATGCATTCACAATGGTTATTTACCGGAGATGGGTTCATTTTTTAATGAGCTTAAACTCTGGTGGAACATATGCTCATTGCTAGGTTTAATTTTTAACGAGCTTGAACTTCGCGTAAAACTGCTCATGCCAGTCGTATAATAAGGATGTCTCATCGATAGGTTCATTTTTTAGGGAGCTTGCACCATTCGAAATTATGCTCCGACTCCTTTCATTATGTAAGCTAGGAACGACCAATCCTACGAGTTTAAAGGGTTAAGAACCTACAAACTAAGAAAATAAATGGTCGCTTTTCACTTTCACGCAAAAAGTTTGCATGCCCCCAGGTATAGCGAAGTAGAGTTTCCTAGGTTACCCCTCAATTTGCAGACAAAACATTTGTTCTATCGGGAAAGGCCTACCTTTCCAGGTTACCCTTCAATTTGCAGACAAAACATTTGTTCTATCGGGAAAGGCCTACCTTCTAACAGAGGTATCTTATTCCGGTCTAATCCCATTTTCCTAAATGGACGGGTGTGTCAAACCAGTCATATATCCTCTACATGAACCTACCCTATACCTGAAGTTTCCCTACCGAAGCAGACCAGGGTGCATGCCCCCTAGGTTTCAGTTACAACCATCGAATCACTCACGTTCATCAGGTGGACGAACTAGAGATTGATGAGACATTCCTTGTGCAAAAAGACCTGTTAGGGATGGCATTTGACTATTAGCTATCTGTGAACCAGGAAATGAAAGCTGGTCTACGAGCTGGACCACTCTGCCTTCATGCGAAAAACACATTACTTGAAAGAGTGAGGAGACGATGGCTCCCATGCTATAAATGTAGTCGCGCCCAAGGAGTAGATTGTAATCTAAAGGTCCTTGGACTACCATTACGTTCAGATAAACGGTTTTCCTTCTCAAAGTTATAGGCAAACTTGGAAGGATCCCTAACGGCCGACTGGTTCCTTTATCGAAGCCTGTCAGATTTCGCATCTCAGGCAAAAGCGATGGCAAACCAAGCGCTTTCCAAGCAGTTGAGGAAAGGATACTCACAGAAGCCCCTTCATCTATGATGGTACCAACCATGACCATTTTGTAAGTTTGCACTATGATTCGAAATGGTACATTAGATGGTAAACGGGGTCTACCTAGTAGATTCCAATCGAAGGAAACAACTAGGTTGCTTGGAGGTGGGACCGAATAAACGGCTGGATACAACTCTGACGAATTTCCTTCCTGTGGTAAAGGAATGGGCAGATTGCCCCCATGTTCATCGGAGTCTATGTTTACGAAAAGAATTTGAACAGTGTCGTTCTCATTCTCTTCGGTGACTGTATCATCTGAAGGTAAATCTTCTGAAGTCAAGATGGGGTCAACTGCCATCTCGACCTGTTGACTTTGGTCTGATGTGGACTCAGAGGGTTTATCTTCAATGATAGGTGCTTCGACCGACTCCAAAGGTGGGTCAGTCAGATTTTCAACTAGCAATGGATTCAGCAAGAGTTTCTTGTACCCAGGAGGGAGTCGCTGTGGTGATATAGGACGATTATCCAAGACTCTTTTAGCTTCGTCCAGGAAGGGACAACGGTGGAGGGCATGGTCACCTTCACACAGTCTGCAGGGAAATTTAGATTTTCCTTTTTGTTCGGTGACTTTGCTTTCACTAGTTGACGGTGTACTTTCAACATGATCGTCAGAGGTTGACGACACCGGATTGTGCAAGCGGGGAGACCAGTCCCTTAGGATCCGTGGGATGCAAGGAAAATCTCGGTGATAGTGGTCTCCTTTGCAGATGACACATGGAGATTTAGGTTTGGACGGTGTAGTGTGTGGATTTTCGCTAGACGATGCACGGTTGCCCCTTTTTGCCGTTGGCTCCTTCTTCTTCTTCTCCTTCCCCTTCTTCTTCTTCTCAGTTACTTGGTTTTTAGTTTTACTATCTTTACCAAGTGAAGAGGAAGAAGGAGAGGGAGAGACAAATGAAGTAGAAGGTTGGGGGGAAACTCTGGTATCATCTAGTTACTAATTCGATTGTTCAGGAATTACAATGCTTTGAACGACAGAGGTCAAGAAAAGCCATACTGGCAGGCCAATTGTCAGTCCTGGAAGGGACAATGTGGCCATATGAGGTGCACCAACATCTCCCCAAGAGGAGAAAGGACTAGGACTTCCCCCAAGGGGAAATCCTTGGTTGGTGGACTCCATTTTCTCAACCTAAGACCAACAAGGGAACAGTGACGTTATTCCGATTAAAATAAATTTTAGACGCTTTGACACAACTTGCTTTTTCAATTTTTAAGAGTCGAGAAAAAGCTAAAGATGACTCTAGTCGCCTTCGATTTTTAATGAGCCTGAAGTGACAAGTGCTCAGATGGACCTTTTCCTTTAAGGAGTCTGAAAAGGAATGAAAGAGACTGCTCTGGAAATCTAGACAGAGGGATTACCAAACCAATCGCAAAACTGCAGAATACTTTTTACGGTACGACAGTCAATCTTCCCGAATGCTGTGTTTAGTGCATTGCGATCGATAGGGTAGCAGACACGGCTTCCTAAGGATAAAGGATATAGCCTATTGTGGTCTCCCAATATATACTCGACGGTACGTGGGAGCACAAGTCCGTACTGGGAATTATCGTCTCAAAGAGGAGGAATCACCCAACCTACGATGAAAGCGACAGTTACCAAGCTTTACGACGCCGAAATACGTCTCTATCCTAGACTTCTAGATGTTGTGCGTTAGGTTCCAAAGTGTTTTTATGTTCACTAAATTTATTTTATAGTTGATCTTTCTTAAGAAATTTGCCTTTTAGGTTCACCGCGTGATGTAGATATACAATTCCTAAAATGCAATCTAAGATGATAAACAGTTGTTTAATCTTCTTTTTGCAATGAAAATCCTAGCTACTAAGGAAAGAGAAATGAAATCCTTTCAACATAGAGCAGAGAGCACACACTAGATGCACTGTCCTAAATCAAAATCAACAAGCAGTCTAAATGCAAATGCACGTGCATGTATTTGTTTTCCGCTTTCTTAATGTGTGAATGACAAAAAGAATGCTAAGCACAAATCTGAACTATTCCTTTTTTCAAAGCGACAGTACTAACGATTTTCTTTTCAAAAAACGAAAAGGAGACAAGACTACACTTTGCGATTTTGAATTGAAAACTGCTTTCGACACTTGAAATACTACTAATTTAGATCAAATACTAGAGTAACAATACAATCGACTATCAAGAACAATAGGATTCTTTTCTTTGACTGAAAACGGCACTTGCGACACTTCCAAATCAAAAGACAATAGTTCGATTAAGCTACTATTTTGTAAAAGAGAACTTTAAATGGTGCACAATACATAAAAACATTCACAGTTCTTTGTATAATACAGGTTGGATGATGCAAAGAAGGGGGTTTCAACAGTGGTCTACTGATCACAGACAGCAAAAATCATGAATAAAACTGAAGACAGTGAACAAAAAAACCAAAATCTGGAGGCAGATCTAGTCTTGTCTGATCATCGCACCTGTAACACAGGGAAACAGGGATGCATCCCACCTACTGCACATGGGAGGTGCGATGCATCCAGATTTCCTAAAGGAGAGGGTGTGATGGTCAAGGAACGAGACTTTAACTTGGTTTTTGGCCACAATTTGTAGTTTAGTTCAAGGATTTAGGCTGAGCAAATGATAGTCAGTAACTACAAAGTATAGGGCTGATCTAATGAGGTTACTCAAGCTACCTCTAGGGCATTTAGGATGTTTGCAAGTCAATTGTTCAGTTCATAAACAAACCCGGAGATTGACTGAAGCAAAGTTTATCTACTCTGCACTTGCATAGCAATGCAGTTCGAAGGCTAGCTGGCTTAACTTCAGGCTCCGTCTGTGGTTTATGAATCAAACAAATAGAGACAAGCAATCAAACTAATCGCTCCCCAGCGGAGTCGCCATTTTGTTATCGGGAAATCTAGTGTCTATTTAGAGCTGCTAGTCCCACTAAGACGGGTAGCTATCTTAGAAACAAACATATTAAAGTCACTTGTTTTTCCTTTACGAGAGAGAGATGAGAAAGAAGCAGAGAGTACCAACCTCAGTCTTCCGCTTGGCTCCTTGCTTGTTTCCTTTCCCCTTTGACAGAATCTCGCCACTGCTTCCTTACTTGTCCAGCTTCAAAGAGCACCTGTAGATTCACAGCAGCATAATACCATCAAAGCATAGAGATCTTTCACTGTAAACAATATAGGATCATATATATATTGACCATATAAATGCATATAACAACACAATGTTCAGAGATACACAAGAATATGGAGGAAAACTCAAATAGCTTTATTAGTAAAAGTCGTAGAAGAGAGGATTACAACCACTTGGTCTGACCCAGCGCCATCCTCCCAGCTTGAAAGCCCTCTTCACCTCACACAAAGCAAGATCACCCAACAATGTCTTCAAAGAGAAACCAGCAGCACCTCTTTGCAAATTACCAAATTCCAACCTTTGGATCTCTTGGATGAGGGATCCATTTATAGATATTTGCAGGGGGGTGAGTCAGCTTTTGGGATTTTGATTAGTGTCATCTCTCTGATAGTTCTTAGTTCCACATGGAGATTTTAGATCTCTTACTCATCCCTGGGCGAACTCAGAGAGGCAAGTGTCAAATGAGCAGTTTCTAGAAGATTCTCTGGGTTTCCACCTAGCAAACTGCTTGTGCCATTTGTCTGTTCTCGCTCATCGCACCCTACAAAAGGGCTTTTCAGTATGCATCACACTTTTTGCATGTGGCAAGTGAGATGCATCGCACCTTTTGCACTGGGCAGTCTGTATGGTCCTGCTTTGACCAGTTTTGAGTGGTTTTTCATGGAAAACTTCTAGGAGATGATGTAATCAACTGACCTTGCTCCTTTAGGGTATGAAACAACACTTTTAGGGACTTAGAAGCCCTTGGTTTATGGACATATGTGATTGGGGTTGCAGTGCCCAAATATATCTACAACAAAATGATATTCAAAAGCAATAATATGAGGGTTATTGTTCCATTGGATCCATAAGAAGTGACAAGGTATACAGAGCTTGTCAGAGAGGAATATAACATAGATGACATTGATAATATTTATCAGATCACAGCGAAGGAAGCAGAATAGATCAATACCACTGCAAATGGAAAGATGAATTGGGAGAAAGATAGTTCCTGTACCTCAGATTCAGAAGAAGAATTGGAGAACTAGCAGAATAGATTACATGAAGTGTCTACAAGGCGATGTGCAAGGATCACCAAAGTAGTGTGTTGCATGACAGCTGAGGTACATGATTTACCTTTATATGATGGTTTGGGTGATGTAAATACTTTATTTAAAGATTATGAAAGGTGGGTACCAGAATGTCAGAGACTGTGAGCACTGGATGAAGAGTTGAGGGATATGCCTGCTAGATGGTGGGGTATGCATAAGAAGAATATAGGAGATTGGCAAAAATGTAGAAGGTTGATGTGGGTAAGATTTGGAAAAGTAGAAATAGAGCTCATAGACAAGTATGATGGCTAGAATGATCCTAGAGACCATATACAACTCTGTATGGCAACTTGGAGAGAAATTTCGTGAGAAGAATGGGTGCATGGTTTCATCCATACCCTAGAAATGATCCCTCAGAACTAGTATTTGGAAACTGAACTTTGACATGGCACTACTAGCTGGGCGGAAATGGTGGATGGATTTGTGATGACATTCAGATTTGAAGATGATTGTCCACATATAGATGCAGCGCTGAATATAGTTAAGAAGAAGATTTTTGAAAATGAAGTTCCAGTTATCTGGCAACCTAATTGGGCTGTGTAGATCCGAAATGTGATGGAATGTTATAACCTCACTATAGAAGAGGACGAAGATCCTCGCAACATTGATATCAAAGAGTTAGAAGGACATCATGAAGTGAATGGACCTGAGATAGAGATACTATATATAATGCAACCACTGAAAATGAAGAAATTAAATATAGGGACAAAAGTTGAACCAAAGTATGCAACCATAGGAGATTACTGGGACGACAACATTGTTAGCAAGATAACAGATTTGTTGCATGAATACCAGGAGTTGTTTCCCTCTAAATTTTCAGATATGAAAGGCATCCTAGGGGATTTGGGAGTTATGAGGATTCCTCTAAAGCTTGATGTGAAGCCTGTTAAGCAAAGGCCTTATAGAATGAACCCAAAATATAAGGAAAATGTAAAAGAAGAATTGGACAAAATGTTAGTCGCGAGGATAATTGAACCTGTCAAAGAGTCTGAATGGGTAAGTCCCATGGTAGTTCAGGAGAAGAAGGCAAGAATCTGTGTGAACTTGAGGAAGTTAAATGATGCATGCATGCATGATCCTTTTCCCACCCCATTTATAGATGAAGTGTTGGATAATGTAGGAGGACAAGAGGTTTACTCTTTTACAAATGGCTTCTCAGGGTATCACCACATCAGAATTGCATTAGAACATAGACATAAGATAACGTTTGCCACGGAATGGGGGTCTTATCAGTACACAGTGATGTGTTTTGGGTTGAAGAATACACCTGCCATTTTTTCCAAATTTGTAATTACAACTTTCAAAGAGTACATACACAAATTTTTGGAAGTTTACTTTGATGACTGGATAGTATTTGGGCTATTAAAGAAGCATGTGGTGAGCTTGAGGTTGATGTTGGATACATGTAGGCAGTATCAGATATCATTGAACCTGAAGAAGTGCATCTTTTGTGCGCCATTTGGAATATTGTTGGGACATGTGGTTTGTAAACAAGGATTGATGGTATGACTGGTGAAGATTGTAGTCATTGTGAACCTGTTAGCACCAAAAACAGTAAGACAATTGTATACTATACTAGGACACACTGGTTACTACAGGAAGTTTATAAAAGGATATGCATAGATAACTACACCGATGGAAAATTTGTTGAAGAAGGATGTGACCTTCCAGTGGGATGAAGAATGCCAGAAGAGCTTGGATGCACTGAAAGAAAAAATGATAATTACGCCAATTCTAGTTTTTTTGGGCTGGAAGAAATAATTTAATGTGCATGTTAATGCATCTTGCATAGCTTTGGGAGTAGTAATAGCACAACTGGGAGTAGGGGATATTGATAATCCCATTGCATTTGCAAGAAGGAAGTTGTCTAAGGCATAAAATAATTACAGCATGACAGAAAGGGAGGGGTTAGCTATGGTGTATGCACTATAGAAGTTTAGACATTACTTGTTGGGAGGACACTTTAAGATGTTCACAGATCACTCCGCGCTGAAATATTTGGTAAATAAGCCTGTCTTAGGAGGAAAGATATGTTTATGGTTGTTATTATTCCAAGAATATGACTTTGAAGTTATAGTGAAGCTAGGAAGATTGAATGTTGGGTTGGATCATCTATCCAAGATAGAGACAGGAGAAGAACCTATAAGTCTTGAAGATAATTTGCCTGATCTGCAGTTGTTTGCAATTAAAATTGTATATGATCACTTCACGGATATTATTCATTTTTTGTCCATAGGAATGGTGGATGTAGAGTACACTATAAATCAAAACAAGGAATTGGTGGTTCGAGAGGCTGACTTCTCGCTAATTTCAAGACGCTTGTATAAAATGGGATAGGAAGAAGTATTACGCAGATAGGTCCCTGAACATGAAAGACAGAACATTCTGATGGAAGCTCATGGAGGAGTCACATGTGGGCATTATGCAGGAAAAGCCACTGCGCAGAAGATTTTGAGAGCTAGGTTATGGTGGCCTATAGTGCATAAGGAAGCAAAAGACTTTTGTCAAGCATGTGATGTATGTCAAAGGACAGGAAAGCCATCTAGAAGAGATGAAATGCCACTAGTACCCCAGGTGACTTTGCAGGCTTTTGATAAATGGGCAATTGACTTTGTTGGACCGATCAGTCCACCGGGGAAAAATACTGGTGCAAGATATATCATCACCACGATGGATTATTTGACAAGATGGGCTGAGGTGAAACCGGTAAAGGATTACAGCATAGAAACTACTGCGAAGTTCATTTTCAAGTATATATTGTCTAGATTTGGTTGTCCGAAGATCTTGATGAGTGACCAAGGGACACATTTTTTGAATAAGGCGATTGAAGAACTGGCAGAGGAATTCCAAGTTTACCATCAGAAAAGCACTCCCTATCATCCTTAGAAAAATGGGACAATGGAAGCTTTCAATAAGATTCTAGAGAATGCATTGACCAAGGTGTGCAATGTAAACATAGATGACTGGGACTTGAGGATTCCAGTGGTGTTGTGGGCATACATAAAAACATGCAAGATATTGTATGGGTAGACACCTTTTAGGTTGGTATAGGGACAAGAAGCAATTATGCCATTGGAATACATTGTGTCAAGTCTGAGAATTGCAGCTGTCACAAATATGGAAAACCCCAAAATGATGAACGAGAAAATGTCGAAGATACTAGCTTTAGAAGAAGACACATTCATAGCATGATTCCATCAACAGGGGCAGAAAGCAAGGGAGAAATTCTGGCATGACAGGCACATCAAGAAGAAGATATTTCGCGAAGGGGATCTTGTATTATTATATGACAGTAAGTTCAAAAAGTTCCCAGGAAATTTTAAAATGCATTGTTGGGGCCATATATCGTGAAGAACATTACAGATGGTGATGTTGTTCAGCTCGCAAAGTTAAATGGTCAGATGATTCCATGACGATTGAATGGATATAGATTAAAAATATACAAGGACGATTATGTCCCTTGATAATTGCACTGATGAATGAAGGGAATGAAGTCTTAGTGCCACCTGTAGTTGAAAGTGGGCATGGGACTATAAATTAGTGTACAGGAAGGGACTTCACTGAAGGAAGATTGCTACGCAATACTCAGGAGTATGAAGAAGTTCGTAGGAGCTATGAAGAAGAAGAGGTGACTGCGCCAAAAGGTAATTCATACGAAGTTGCCCAGAAATATGACCGTTGGAAGGAAAAAGGGAATCATTAAAAAGAAAGTATCATTGAAGAGCACGAGAGAAAAGCATTTATGAATCACAACTAGATGTATCTAGCCCATTCATGCATTAATAAGCCAAATCTAGAGCCAATCATGCGTCTCAGAATTCAAAATTGTTATAAAAACTGCATCACGCGCCACATTTGACACTTTGTTGCCTAAGAGACATTATAAATTGCGCCTAAGTGAAGAAGAGTTATTGCATGTCTAAGAGGAGCTAGGAAGAGTTGGTTAGAATAATTAAGAAGAAAGGACTAGATGGTATCATGGAGCCACAAGCAGGAAAGACCGCAGGAGCAAATGTACCTATGTCCCTAACGTGCTTAATGT